>CM054060.1:82727501-83327501 GCA_028641055.1 Alopecurus myosuroides
ATTGCTTGGTGATTGTGGATAGTTATTCAAGATATTGTTGGGTGTGTTTCTTCAAGAGGAAGAGTGAGACTCAAAAGAGAGTCATCAAGTTTATCACTTTAGTGGAGCGCCAACACAATTCTTCAATCCGGAGTGATAATGGCTCGGAGTTCAAGAACTATACCGTTGAGGGTTTTCTTAGTGAAGAGGGCATTGATCATCAATTCTCCACTCCCTATACCCCTAAAAAAATGGTGTTGCGGAAAGGAAGAACCGGACTTTGATGGATGCGGCTAGGACAATGATTGTAGAGTTCTCTTCTCCATATAAATTTTGGGCCGAAGCCTTCTCCACCGCTTGTCATGCTACCGATCGGTTATATCTCCGGAAGATCTTGAACAAGACTCCCTATGAGATTCTCACGGGCAAGAAACCGGACGTATCTTACTTCAAGGTCTTTGGTTGCAAGTGCTTCATTCGCAAGAAAGGTAAACGTTTGTCAAAAATTGAGACCAAATGTTATGAGGGTATTTTTGTTGGCTATGCCACAAACGCTCATGCCTATAGAGTCTACAACAAGTACACTGGAAAAGTTTAAGAAGCTATAGACGTGGTGTTTGATAAGGATAACGGCTCCCAAGGGGGGCATATAGATCATGGTGTTGTAGGAGATGCAATTCCTCCCATCGTCATAAGAAGAATGGGGATTGGTGAAATAATTCCCATTGAGGGTTACCGGATGACGGAGGGAGAAGGACTATGCCCCACTCAAGTGGGGCTATTGACTACACTCACTGATACACAAGCTGCCCAACAAGATGCACCAAGCCCTCGTGCTAATGATAAAGGTCAAGCAAGTAGTCAAGGCCAAGATAATGATCAAGGCAAAACTTCTCATCAAAGTCATGATCAAAGTCCCAACATTGTTGATAGAGCTCAACCTAGTGGTGATCCTTCACCCACTAATGATCAAGGCCAAGATGAAGATGGACATGTCTCCGATGAAGAGGGTGATTCTGAAGCAATATCCAAAGAATCTTTGGAGGAGATACTAGCTCGTAGAGCAAAGATAAGGCTAGAGAATCTTGAACGAGTGATTCACAAGGAGGACAAGATACTTGGGCAAGTTCGTGGAAGGGTTGTCACTAGGAAGCAATTGGCAAATTTTAGCAAGGCTCATGCTTTCGTCTCTTTCATTGAACCCAAGAAGGTTTATGAAGCTCTCGAAGATAAAGATTGGCTTGAAGCCATGCATGGTGAACTCAATAACTTCGAGCGCAACAAAGTGGAAGTTATTGACAAGACCCAAGGATTGCAAGAATGTTATTAGCACCAAATGGGTGTTCAAGAACAATCAATACAAAGATGGTATTGTCATTCGCAACAAGGCAAGATTGGTGGCTCAAGGGTTTCTCAAGTCGAAGGTGTTGATTTCGGTGAAACCTTTGCCCCCGTAGCTCGTCTTGAATCCATTCGCATCTTACTTTCTTATGCATCTCATCATAATTTCAAGTTACAACAAATGGATGTTAAGAGAGCTTTCCTAAATGGTCCCATTAGTGAGTTAGTATATGTCAAGCAACCTCAAGGTTTCGAGGATACCAACCACCCCGACTATGTTTATAAACTCGATAAGGCACTCTATGGACTTAAACAAGCTCCACGCGCATGGTACGAGCACCTTAAAGAGTTTCCAGTGGATCGTGGGTTTAATGTTGGTTTAATCGATCCCACCCTCTTTACCAAGACGGTTGGAGGTGACTTGTTCATATGCCAACTCTATGTGGATGACATCATTTTTGGGTCTACTAACACTTTGTTCAATGAAGAGTTTTGCAAACTTATGACCGATAGGTTTGAGATGTCTATGATGGTAGAATTGGAGTATTTCCTTGGATTTAAAGTGAATCAATATCATGAAGTAACTTTCATCAAACAAGCCAAATACACTCAAGACATGCTCAAGAGATTCAATATGCATGATGCCAAGCCTATGAAGACTCCCATGTCCACAACCCTTGACTTGGAACCCGGCCCCAACGGTAAAGAGGTAGATCAAAAGGTATACCGCTCCATGATTGGCTCTTTGCTCTACCTTTGTGCATCTAAACTAGATATCATGTATAGTGTAGGTAAATGTGCAAGGTTTCAAGCCTCTCCGAGGCAAAGTCATTTGGATGCGGTGAAACGAATCTTTCGATATTTAGTTCATACCCCAAATTTTGGTCTTTGGTATCCCAAGGGTTCAAGTTTTCAGATCATTGGGTATTCGGATGCGGATTATGCGGGAGAGAAGACGGATAGGAATTCCACATCCGGGGGTTGCCAATTCCTTGGTCGCTCCTTAGTATGTTGGTCTTCAAAGAAGCAAAACTGCATTGCTCTCTCCACCACTGAGGCCGAGTATATCTCTGCGGAAAGTTGTTGTGACCAATTGCTTTGGATGAGGCAAACCTTGAAGGATTATGGTATTCAATTTGACAAGGTGGCTCTTCTGTGACAATGAGAGTGCTATCAAGATAGCCTACAACCCCGTTCTCCAATCCAAGATGAAGCACATTGAGATCCATCATCATTTTGTTCGGGATCATGTTGAGAAGGGTGATATTGATGTCTCATATGTGTCCACCAAGGATCAACTTGCCGATATCTTCACGAAGGCCCTTGATGAACCAAGATTTCGAGCTTTGAGAAATGAACTAAATGTCATCGATTCATCCAACATCACTTGAAACCTTGCATATGTACCTTCATTATAGGTGTTATTAGGTTTGTATGTAGGCATGGACATAGGGGGGCGTCACTCAACTCATGAGTATACACTCCTCTTATTATGCGAAAATCAATTCGTCATTGCATATCTAGTCATTTTGTGACTCATTGTGCTTAATTGTGAGTAGTACTCTTGGACCCAAGATACATCTTCGCGGTGCCAACGTACACACTCAAACATGGTGTCCACGGCCACCGACCTCTTACTCTCGGAATTGTTTTTATTTTGGCTCTTTCACGCTCATACTATTCCCCCTTGACAACTTGTGCGGGTTTGGCTTTTATTCCTTTGCACCTTGCGAACCCACATCAAGTAATGTCTCTCGTATGACAGTTACAAACCATCCAACCCAAGATCCCTTTGCCCAAAAGATCATTTCCATCTAAATGCTCTCATTTTTTCAGTCTTGGTGTGTTGTGACTGGGTCTGGCGGAACCTCCGGTGAAACCACCGGAGGCTCCGCTTCGCCAGTCCCCCGGAGCCCACCGGTACCTCCACTGGTGTGAATCTTTCCCAGCGGATTCGTATCAATCTGCACCGTGTAGACAGGGGGCGGAACCTCCGGTGAATGCACCGGAGCCCTGCCCGCTGCGGTTTCGCTGGGATAAGACTAGGGCGAGTGGGTCAAAAAGATCTAAGATCTCATTTTCCCCACTCTCCCTCACTCTTTCTCCTCCAAACCGCCGTCGCCTCCTTCGTCTCTGTCATCGGGAAGATCACCCCACCGCCGGGAGGACCTCCTCCTTGCCTTGGATTGCTCTGGGGTCTCCCTCCTCCTTCACCTCCCTCCATGGATGCAGGTATGTAGCTCTCTCTCTCCCATCTAGAATGGATGGGGAAGCACTAGGAGCCACATGTTCTTCACATCTAAATGAATGGATTTAGGTTTTGGAGTAGGAAATCACGAGTACCAACCCTAGAAACCTAGATTGTGCGTATTAGGCATGAATTACTTTGGTTCTTAGGGTGGATTTGGTTCATATGCCCTACCTCCTTGTTATTCATCCCTAATATTCCTCATATCTTTATTTCTCGTATTTGTGCATCATATGAACTTGAGCATTATCTCTTCTCCATGCTTTTCTTGCTATATTTTTTTTATAGATGCCTCCGGTTCCAAGGGCAAGGGCCCTCGCACCAAGAGCATGTCCGGTCGCAAGGCTCCAAGAGTTGATGAAATTGAGGAGACATTGGATCCATCTCAGCCCAAGCGCAAGCCAAGATTCCCGGCTCCCGAGAAGACTTTGTCTCGCAAGGAGAAATCCACCTCTCAAGTGTCCGAGGGAGTGTTCTTGGAGACTCATCGCGAGAACCCATATATTGTTGACCGCAACCGCTTGATGCCACAGTTCCGGGGAAGGGATCCACGTTTGCACACCGTGTTTGTGAAGGGAATATGCCCGAGAGGCAATATTAAAGTGGTTATTATCTTATTACTTGTTTATGATAAATGTTTATTTCTCATGCTAGAATTGTATTAACCGGAAACGTTGATACATGTGTGTTTAATAAACAAACAATGGTTCCTAGTAAAGCCTCTCTTTTAACTAGCTCGTTGATTAATAGATGGTCAATGTTTCCTGATCATGAACATTGGATGTTGTTAATAACGAGGTCATATCATTAGAAGAATGATGTGATGAACATAGATCCAATATCAAGATAACAATACGATCAAGTCATTTTGTTTATATTGTTATATCTTGCATACGAAGTAACTTATTCCTTAGACCATGAGATCATGTCAATCACTGATACCGGAAGGGTGCTTTGATGTCATCAAACGTCACACCGTAACAGGGTGACTATAAATGTGCCATTAGGTATTCGGAAAGTATTAGTTGAGGCTCATGGATCAAGAGTGGGATTTGTCCAACCAAAATGACGGAGAGATATACTCTGGGCCCTCTCGGTGATATCACATCGAAACCGCTTGCAAGCACGTGATATGATCACAAGGATGTTATATCATGGGAACGAGAAATGAGTACTTGTCGGTAACGAGATTGAACAAGGTATGGTTGATACCAATGATCGAATCTCGGACAAGTAAAATATCGCGAGACAAAGGGAATAGTTCACGACGTTGATGGCTCACACGATCACGAGAGTCATCGTTGAATATATAGGAGTTATCACGGATTTCCAGATACCGCTGTTGATTATTGATCGGATAGGTGTCTCAATCATGTCTATCTTATTCGTGAACCGTAGGGTGAAACACTTAAGGTTCGATGACGCGTTTGAGAGGATACGGAATATCGGAGAAAAGTTTGGACAACACCGAAATTGTTTTGGGGAATATTGAAATAGTCACCAAAATTGTTTTGGGTAATTTTGAAATAGTTCAAGGGGATTCTTATCAAATGGTTGTTAATAGATTTAACAACTAACTCAAGGGGTTATATGTTAATGTTTGTTAATGGAATTAACAAATATTAAAATAAAGAAATAAAATTGTTTTATTTATTTATTAAAGAAAACCCTTGGGATTTTGAGTGGGAATTAATGGAAGAATGAGTGGGTTGAGTGGATACTCCACTCACATGATGAGGGAGAGGTGGAGACACCAAAAAATTCGTGTCTGCCATCCCCTCCTATATAAGGAGGGGTGGAAGCTCCCTCTCCCACACACACACACACTTGTGTCATCTCTTCCTCCCTCCTGCCGCTGCTCCACTACTTGTTCGTGTGCTTGGCGAAGCCCTCAGCAATGTTTTTCTCCACCACACCACGCCGTCGTGCTGCAGGAGTTCCGAGGGATCCTCTACTTCCGCATCCCCGCTGGATCGAGGGAACGGAGGTCGTCATCAACCGTACGTGTGACCGATCACGGAGGCCCCGCCGGATTGCGGTGCACATCTTCTCGCTATCGGGATCGGTGTGAGTATGACTACGCCAACAACGAGATTTGATCTCGTAACGCTTTGTGTCTTTGAGGGTATGTGTTCTCCTTAACCCTCTCTTTGCTCGTTACACTTCGTCTCCTAGATTAGATCTTGATCTTTCGGGTGTCTCTCGCGTAGGAAATTTTTTGTTTTCTATGCAACGAACCCTTCAGTGGTATCAGAGCCGGATCTATGCGTAGATGTTTTGTACGGGTAGAACACATAGGTGTATGTGTCCGTTGATGATCATGTTATTACCTCCTTGATTATTTTATGATCTTAGTGGCATAGTGGGATGAAGCGGCCCAGACTAACCTTACATGTCCACGTACATGAGACTTGTTCCACAACTGACATGCAACTTGTATTGCATAAGTGGCTTGCGGGTGTCTGTTTCTCCTACTATAGTTAAGATCTAATCTACGAAGGGTTGTTAAAAATGTGTTTATCAACGTTGTGGTTGATGTTCGTAGGTATGAACGGTTCTATCCTCGAAAGCCCTAAGCCCCGTAAAATATGCAAAAATAAATTAGAAGCGTCTAACTAGTTTTTGCTGGGCATGTGATGTGATATGGTCAATGTTACAAATTTGATTATGAGATAATCTATTTTGTAAATTTTTGATATACCGGAAGGTATCCATATGGTTGTCTTATTATTGATGGACAATCAAGATTGGGTTTCCATGGTACTTGGTATCACGTCGGTGGAATGATGGAGATCATACCATGATGCACATGATGGAGATCAAGTGCAAGAAGAACCATATCATATCACGTTATCCTTACATGTGATGTATGTGATGTTAATCCTTTTTATGCATCTTATTTTGCTTAGATAGCGACGGTAGCATTATAAGATGATCCCTCTCACTTAATATCAAGATAATAATGTGTTCTTCCTTAAGTATGCACCGAAAGTTCGTCGTTTCGAGACACCGCGTGATGATCGGATGTGACAGACTCAACTTTCGCATACAACGGGTGTTTTCAATCCTAGAATGTACAGACATGGCCTTGAAACACATGCAATACTACGGTTCTACTTGGCGAGCCTAGCATGTACAACCATGGCCTCGAAACAGGTAACCGAAAGGTAAAGCATGAGTCATATGGATGATATGATGAACATGTCGATGTTCGCCTTTGAAGCTACATCATCTCACGTGATGATCGGTTTTGGTGTAGTGAATTTGGTTCGTGTAATCACTAAAGACGACTACGAGGGATGTTGTTTTTGAGTGGGAGTTCATAGTTTAATTTTGAATTAACTCGAACTTACTTATCATGAACAACCAATCAAAGTGAATTTGCAAAAATTGTAGTATTAATTGGCATCCACAAAACTACCTTACACTTAGATTATTGATTGAGATATAACTGTTATGATCTGGTAAAACCATTTAAGATTGGTACCTTATTAGTGAAATTTAAAAATGAGTCCTATTGTAGATTTTCGGTATTTCCTACCTAGCTCCATATGATTAATGATTTATTGATCTAGAGAGCAACCAATTCCTACTTAGAATCCAGAGTCATGGTTGCTTCCATATTACTTTATCTTCAAAAGAATGTTTTGTTGATCAAGATGATTTTGGAACCGAAAAGAGTTTTTTTCAGAAACAATCAAGTGAAAGATATATTGATATCTAGAAACCTATTTGTGGAAACATGACTAAGTATAATTTAGCGTGACAATGTTTGCTTATATTATCTGAATATATGCAATGATTGAAGACTCTAGGCGTTTGAATATTCCAAGAAGTTGGGCACTAAAAATCATCCTCTAAATTCCTTCCTTCTAGCTATAGTAGCTTAATCATAAAATTGTTATGATGGGATGGATTAAAAGTATGGGTAAAGTCGTTTACCTTACTTGGAGATTGCTAAGAGTGGAATCTAGAAGAATATTATTAATATGGTGATATTAGTAGAACAATCAAACTCAAAGTATGACTCAATGGGTTATAGTATATGACTAACACGCCAAAGAAAATGAGCAGGTATGACTAGCATTGTTTGATGTTGAATGATTCTTCTATAAAAGAAAGGGAATATTGAAAATAGAATTACAAAAAGATATATGGCAGAAAAAGAAGATAACTAGAAAAGTCCAGCTCAGGAGTATATGCTTGATGTACAAGTTATAGATGTATTACTAGTTAACAAAGTATTTTGGATATTTTGATACCACATTGGTTGGTATGAGTTGTCACACAAAGCAACACAATGCAAGAAATACAAGGGCCTAAAAGGAACTAGTAAGAGATGTGGAATCGATTATGACAAGAACAGAAATAATGTGTTATTGCGTTCATTGTCATATCGAACCAAACATTCAAGATTTAATTTAAGAACTTAATAAGTTGTTATTTTGTTCTGGTCTTTTGTGAGAACAAATGAGATTGTTCAAACTATGACCATATTCCATAATTGATGGATATGTTAATATAAATCATGTTGGTAAAGTAAACATCTATAAAACTAAGTGCTAAACGTTGCAAGACGTAAAAGAGTTTCACTTAAATCACCACCATTTTAGTTCATATCGGAAAGTAAAACATGAAGGAACTCCATGTTGATGGACTTCCGGAGTCATTTTGTTTTTAATAAATTGACGCTTGTGATACCTCTTCCAAAAGATGACTAGAATTCCGTTCTTAGGCCAAAGTAGAAAGGACGACTAATTTAGTGGAGATTATACATATTGATGTATATAGTCCATTATGTGTAGTCATGTATGGTGGATTAATTTTTCCTTCATAAAATTATGTCGATGATTTGAGTAGATATGTGAGTATATCTATTTAAAGAGAACGGAGTTTGACATTTTGAATTGGTTCAAATGGTTTTTAATATGAAGTAAAAATCATTGTAACAAGATAATCAAGTATTTATGATTGGATCATAAAGGATAAAGTTTGAGTTACAAGTTTAGCAAAACATCTGAGAAGTTGCAGAATTGTTCTACAACTTATATTACTCGAATTACCCCACTTTAGTTTGGAGTGTTCGAGATACAAAATCAAACCTTGTTTGACATGATAATATTAATAAAAATGCCATTATAATTTTTTAGTTTATACATTAGTGACAACCGTTTTTCCACTGAAAAGAGCACCATCATGATCCGTTGAAATTGACAACATATAAGATATGGTTTGGGTAGTGACCCGAATTGTCACTTTCTTAAGTTTTGGTATGCATAGCATGTGTAAAATGTTTACAACCAAAATAGGATAAATATATGTTTATAAGGTTATCCCAAATAAAACATTGGGTATTCTCCTATCACCGAACCAAAAGACAAATGTTGTTTGTCAGAAAGGGTTGATTTCTCGAGAAAGTAGTTCTTGCGAAATAAGTGAGTGGGAGCATAGTACAAACTCAACGAGATTAGAGAATCTTCGTTCTCATGTCAAGTGTAGCAGAACACTGGAAGTTGTTCCGGGGTTTCCTATTTTGACAAAGTAGAATACACTACAAATGTTGTAGATACTTCAAATGAGTTTGCGAACTGAACCACAAAAGTCCTAAAACTTTGTACTTAGACCAACTTATGGTTTAAGAGTAAAATGTTGTTTTGACAACAAAAGGACCTGGACCTTATAAAGGAAGCAAATGATGGGCCTTGACTTCGTAAAATTGATTATGAGTCATTATATCCGCCATAGTATCCTTGTATGAATATCAAGTATGTGACTTGGTAGTCCTTTCGATAGGCAAGATGCCTAACGATAGCAAAAGGGTCTATATAGCGACAAAGACATGGATTTTTACATCCTTTGAAAGTTGCACTTATCGAAAAATTGTTTTCGACGAAGTTCAAAGAGTTGACTACTACAAGATTTTGATCTTCCGTAGTGATGTCTTATTATTTGCGGATAATTCTAGAAAAATTTACATATTATGATATGGTAGTTGAATAACAAAACCAAATCTCCTCTCGAGGAAGTTTGATCTAGGATGTGTACTTGACACAGTATGAGAGTTCTGTAAAATTCAAAAGGTTGCTAGAAAGGTATACACACTTCAATGGTTGAAGTGATCATAACGAAGTTGAAATCTTTACCTTAATGAAGTTATCAAAAGAGTTTGATTGCATCATGAACGATAAAGATGCTTGTAGAATTACAAGAAATTAAGTGGGAGCGCTAAGACATATTTCCAATGCTTTATGTAGATGACATATGGTTGATTGGAAGATATGTATTTTAAATTAACACGGTTAAGATTTTCTTATTGATGAAAGGCTTAGAAGATGTTGGGCATCGATATCTATAAAAGATGGATTGAAGCGCCTGATATGATTGAAGCCAAATTACATAGATGAAAGTAAGTCAATATCAAAATGACAGGAAGGAGTTCTTGTCACATGGAAAATAATTGAGCAAGATTCAAGTGTTTTGACACATGATGAGCATCATTGAAATTGAGATTTCTAAGTCATGTTTCCATGCTATATACACAACCAGATGAGTCCTATGCTATAAAATGTTATAGCAGGATAATCCATATGATGATTAGACAACAGTGGGAGAGATCCTTGTGTCATTTTAGAAAGGCTAAGGATATGTTTTCCTATGTAGCAATGACAAAATATTAGTTGTAATATGTTACACTAATAGTCTTGTCATTTATTCAAGTAATTTTATCTCAATTAAAATATGTGATGAAGGGTAGCACAATAGACTGGAAGAAAGTTCCATACTAGATTTGAAAGAGTTTCAAAATTAAAAATATTGTGACAGATACTACAACAAAGGCTAAAGTATATCGTTGTGTTGACAACTGATAATAAGCGTATTTTGTGTCAAGAAGTTCTTTATTGAACTTGGTGAAATTCCAAGAATGCTGACACTATGAAGCTACATTTTCATAATGTTAGTAACATTAGTTTAAGCTGAGGAATTAGGGTATCACCGGAACTTGGTGAATTTCCAAGAATGCTAACACTATGAAGGTACATTTTCACAATGTTAGTGACATTAGTTTAAGCTGAGGAATCAAGGTTTCACCGATTGACCATGTATATACAAAGCTATCTCATTAGAGAATGAGTGATGCGTGTAGACGCAAAGAACATGCAAATACAATAGGACCTGAACAATTCATATCTTTTTTATGATGTTTACCACATGCAAAGCATGGTAATAATACCGAAACGCCATATGTGTTAAGTGGTTACATACTAGATTATTGACTCTAGTGCAAGTGGGAGACTGAAGGGAATATGCCCGAGAGGCAATAATTAAGTGGTTATTATCTTATTCCTTATTTATGATAAATGTTTATTTCTCATGCTAGAATTGTATTAACCAGAAACATTGATACATGTGTGTTTAATAAACAAACAATGGTTCCTAGTAAAGCCTCTCTTTTAACTAGCTCGTTGATTAATAGATGGTCAAGGTTTCCTGATCATGAACATTGGATGTTGTTAATAACGAGGTCATATCATTAGAAAAATGATGTGATGAACATAGACCCAATATCAAGATAACAATACGATCAAGTCATTTAGTTTATATTGTTATATCTTGCATACGAAGTAACTTATTCCTTAGACCATGAGATCATGTCAATCACTAATACCGGAAGGGTGCTTTGATGTCATCAAACGTCACACCGTAATAGGGTGACTATAAAGGTGTTGTTAGGTATTCGGAAAGTATTAGTTGAGGCTCATGGATCAAGAGTGGGATTTGTCCATCCAAAATGACGGAGAGATATACTCTGGGCCCTCTCGGTGATATCACATCGAAACCGCTTGCAAGCACGTGATATGATCACAAGGATGTTATATCATGGGAACGAGAAAAGAGTACTTGTCGGTAACGAGATTGAACAAGGTATGGTTGATACCAATGATCGAATCTCGGACAAGTAAAATATCGCGAGACAAAGGGAATAGTTCACGACGTTGATGGTTCACACAATCACGAGAGTCATCGTTGAATATATAGGAGTCATCACGGATTTCCAGATCCCGCTGTTGATTATTGATCGGAGAGGTGTCTCGATCATGTCTATCTTATTCGCGAACCGTAGGGTGACACACTTAAGGTTCGATGACGCGTTTGAGAGGATACGGAATATCGGAGAAAAGTTTGGACAACACCGAAATTGTTTCGGGGAATATTGAAATAGTCACCGGATTTGTTTCGGGTAATTTTGAAATAGTTCAAGGGGATTCTTATCAAATGGTTGTTAATAGATTTAACAACTAACTCAAGGGGTTATATGTCAATGTTTGTTAATGGAGTTAACAAATATTAAAATAAAGAAATAAAATTGTTTTATTTATTTATTAAAGAAAACCCTTGGGATTTTGAGTGGGAATTAATGGAAGAATGAGTGGGTTGAGTGGATACTCCACTCACATGATGAGGGATAGGTGGAGACACCCAAAAATTCTTGGATGCCATCCCCTCCTATATAAGGAGGGGTGGAAGCTCCCTCTCCCACACACACACACACTTGCGTCATCTCTTCCTCCCTCCTGTCGCTGCTCCACTACTTGTTCGTGTGCTTGGCGAAGCCCCGAGCGATGTTTTTCTCCACCACACCACGCCGTCGTGCTGCTGGAGTTCCAAGGGATCCTCTACTTCCGCCTCCCCGCTGGATCGAGGGAACGGAGGTCGTCATCAACCGTACGTGTGACCGATCATGGAGGCACCACCGGATTGCGGTGCACATCTTCTCGCTATCGGGATCGGTGTGAGTACGACTACGCCAACAACGAGATTTGATCTCGTAACGCTTTGTGTCTTCGAGGGTATGTGTTCTCCTTAACCCTCTCTTTGCTCGTTGCACTTCGTATCCTAGATTAGATCTTGGCCTTTCGGGTGTCTCTCGCGTAGGAAATTTTTTGTTTTCTATGCAACGAACCCTTCAGTTTGAAGCTCAAATCTATAATGAGATTCTTATGAGGAAGCCCAAGGAAAAGTTTGCCCCTCAACATGATATCAACTTTGGTCTTATGGAGAGGAAGCACGATTACTTTGGAGAAGCCCTAGGAATTGTTGATGCATTCGGCCTTGCTCCCATTATGCAAGTGCAACAAGATTATGATGAGGGATTGGTTTGTGAGTTCTTGGCCACTGTGCACCTCGCCAATGAAACTGAGTGTCATCTTATCTGGATGACCAAGGGACATAAGATCACTATCAAGTGGTCTGAGGTTGGAGTTCTTCTTGGCGGCTACCCGGATCATGGACCTTTTGCGAGTGGCCCGGACTTTGACCGTGAGTGGTTCTGTGTGCATGCACCCAATGCCTCCTCCATCTCCAAGGATCAACTGTCACCTCTCTATCACCGGAAGAAGTTTGTTGTTGGGTTTGTCAAAGGCCTCTACCCCACCTATGACATTATGCTTCGCATCTATCGAGAGACTATCAACCCCAAGGCGGGGAACATTGATGAGATACAAGGATTTCTCAAGAACCTCATGCTTCTGACCCATGAGAAGCGGCTTTCCGGTATGACTCAGAAGCTTGATGTGCTTGATTATCTCTGGAATGAACTGTGGCATGTCATTGTGCAAAGGAAGAATGCTTTCTTTGGGCCTTTCATAATGAAGATCATCTTGAATGTGTGGGAGAACAAGTTCCCGAAAGATCCTCTTGATGACACTCATTGGATCCCACACACGGGGAAACGACTTCTCATCAAGGACCATACTCAGCCTGTTGTGCATCCCACTCCTACTGCTCACAAAGGTAAGGCCAAGCCAGGGGTCATTGTTGATGAGGAATACGAAGAAGAAGAAGTTATTCCCTCTCGTCCTCCTCCTTCTGACAATGCCTTCAATTGGATGGCTAGGGCTCTCAAGAAAGTGTTCCGAGTGAATAAGAAGATCGAGCAACATCAATGGGAACTTCACTATGACAAGGAACTTAAGCACCGCAAGGAAGCAAAGGACGAGAGACAGCTTCATCGTGATGGTGGGAAAACTGTGGAATCCCCGGAGCAAGATAGCATCACCAACTAGGAAGAGTGGCAAGCCAAGGACTCCAAGAGGGACACCATTGAGTGGTCTTATGAGGAACCTGGAGAAGAAGTCACCAGCTCTCGCTGCCGCGCCCATCCTCCTAGAATGGACAACTCCTCCGAGTGATCATTGGGACGTTAGCATCGGTCTCTTCCCTCTTATGGTATCTTGATGCCAAAGGGGGAGAGGTATCTACTTAGGAGCGGGAATTTGCATGGGTTCTCTCTCAAGCCGTGTTCTCGATTTGCGTCTTTCGTCTTGCTTGAGAGAGTTGGTTCTTTGAAAACTTCTTTTGTTTAATTATTGTTCGATGTGAACTTCGTTATGCATTATGTGAGCTTGTGAACCTATTACTTTAATTCTATCACATGTTATGTGCTCCCTATTATGTGTGTTTAGCTATCTCCATTGTTTAAATTCTCTCAACATGAAGGGAGCATATCTCTAGGGGGAGCTCCGTCCATGTTGTGTGTGTTCTAGCCATGCAAATGGTTATGTTGTCATCAGTTACCAAAAAGGGGGAGAATGAAAGATCATCTTCCGTTTTGATAATTGATGACAACATAACTATAGGACTAATGTCTATCTAAGATCATTTGCATGTTCTATTTGATATATATGAAACTGCCCAGGTTCTTAAAATACACAACTCAATGGGCTAAATGAATGTTTCTAAAAGAAAGAGGTCGAAGAAATAAAGTTGGGATGCTGTTTTTGCATGCAGCGTAGGCTCCGGTGAAACCACCGGAACCTCCGCCCCGGTCATTTCCCAGCTACATACAGGTGCCAGCCTCCGGTGCAACATCCGGTGCAACCTCCACTCAAAACACCTTAGGGTGCATAAGAGAGGAGGCTGCAGCGGAGCCTCCGGTGAACCTCCGGTGGGCGGAGCCTCCGCTGGATCCACTGCCCCACTGTGGGGCTGGCCTCAGGTGGCACCTCTGGTGCTACCTCCGCTCAAAGTTCCTTCGGGTGCATACGAGCGGAGGCTAGAACGGAGCTTCCGGTGGGTGGAACATCCGCTAACACCACCGGAGCCTCCGCCCCGAAGATTCCAGAAAGAAGCAAACGTGCCACGCGGGTGCACATAAGTGAAGAGCACCGGAGCCTCCGGTGGAAACGTCGGAGCCTCTGCAGCTGCGTGGGCTGCTGAACGGTTGGATTGGGGAAGGGGTATTTAAAGCCCTTCCCCTACCTCATAAATGCCAAGCTTTGCCACTCTCTCTCCCAGCCATTCATAAAAGCTTCAACCTCCTAGATCTCCCTCTCCAAACACCCAAACACTCTGAAACTTTGTGGAGAGCTAGAGGAGACCTAGATCCGTGATTCCACCGAAGGAATTTCAAATCCATCCACCACATCCTAGTAGATTTATAATCCTACTTGAGGCCTAGAAACCTTAGTAGATCTTGTGATTGTAGCTTCCACCTTGTTGCAAGAAGCTTCGGATTCGTTGAGAGCCTCCATCCATCTTGTGGAGTGCCCTCAACCTCGGGTAAAGGTTTGGTCAACGCCTTCAACTCGGCCTCATAGTGGAAACGAGAATCTCCCTCACCGGAGAAGCTCAAGGAGAATAAGGTGTGAACAACCATGCTATTGAGGAGCGCCTAGGTGGCTCCCCACCTCTCCAACGTAGACGTACTTATCTTGAGAAGGAACTACGAGAAACATATCCTTGTCTCTTTGTTTACACTTGTGGTTTATCTTGTTACCTTTCGTTTTACTTCCGTTGCGTACCTTATCTTGTATCACTTAGGTTGCTCACCTAGTTGCACATCTAGAGAACCTTATCTTATCTTGCTTAGCCCTAATTAAAAGGAAAAGAAGAAAAAAATGGTAGTCAACCTATTCACCCCCTCTAATTGACCATAGTGCACTTTCAACTGCAGAGAAGAAAAGGAGCCGCGCGGGCTCCAGTGTGTGAAGAACACCAGAGCTACCGGTGCAAACAACGGTACCTCCGGTGCAGCGTAGGAGTGGGCAACGGTCAGATTGGGGAAGGGGTATTTAAAGCCTTTCCCCTGCCTCTTAAATGCTAAGATTTTTCCACTCTCTCTCCTAGCCATTAATGAAATCTTCAATCTCCTAGATCTCCCTCTCCAACCACCCAATGTAACATCCCAGTGTTTGGGAAGTTATAAGGATCTAAAATTAATATGTGCATTTGCAAAGCATGCATCTAAAAGTACGGGAAATTTTGGCGCAAAAGTTTAAATGAATAAAAGTGACCAAAGGTATCTAGAACTCAAAGAGGGGTGAGTAACCAAATCTCATAACTGATGATCACATTCCCACTAGTTAGTAATGCTTGATGGCATAACCCCATCAACAAATATCTTAGACTCTCTAAAACATGAACTACTTAAGTTATCAATCTGCATAACATCTTTATAAATCATCTCATAGCTACTAAGTGAAATCTCACAAGTACATAACAAAGGTTTAATAGAATACAAATGATACCCACAAGTCTTAACTCAAAACCCACCAGTGGGAAATGATATAATAATTGTATTAACATATTTATCGAATATGTACATATCTCATCAATCGTAAAAGAAGTATATAAAAGAAGAACTAAATCTTCTTAAACTACTGTTAAACCTTAAATCATTACATATGATCTCTTCAACCTCTATGTTTGTATTATATTTACAAAAGAAGGATATAAAGTAAAATCATGACACCAGAGAAAACAACTAACAACTATGACATAAGTCATTAAACCCAATAACTTTCACATGCTCATTGTTCTATCATCTCAAACAAGTGAGCATATGAAAGCCCAACACACCAATGAACCATTTGATTAGCTTATTATCTTAAGTTCTCATTTCACAAACACTCCACATTTCTATCCACATCAATATTCAACAACTAAAGTATCTCTGGATACAACCCATGGATAACAACAAGTTATAATCCGTGTTAGAGAAATTGAATTGATATCTAAGTAAAACCAATCATGTATGAAATAAGTATCTATCTTTTGGGAAATAAAATAAGAAGTATATGTAAGGATAATAAAAGCATGAACTAACTTTTAATCTAGATCTTGTTATTTTATCTAGATCATTTTATCTTGTTATCTTTCAATCTTCTCTAAGACATTCTGCAAGAGAAGCAACCCACAAGACAGAAGAAACTACCACAAGAAGATCTTAAGAAGGATTCTTTGGAGGATTCTAGAAGTGCTATTCCAATTTATGATAAGAGTATTTGGAACTCTTATATCCTGATATGATCTTATGAACTCCTCATGAAATAGTGTGATACTCCAATGTTAGTGTTATATAGAAGTAGTTTGGTAACAAGCCTGTACACCTTGTTAATAGATCACTTTTGTATACTCAAACAATTTAGTGTCATACACAAACAAACAGAAGGTTGAATAACCTAGTACATCTTTGCCAATTGTATATGAGTAGTAATTTGGAGGCAAGACTAGCTACCTTGTTTACAAATTCTTCTTATATGCATAAGTACAACTTGATGTCATAAAATAACTCTACATTCTTTTATAATCTTCTAAGTAAAATCTTTGCTTGGAACCACTGGTTACTTTCACCACAAGAGTGAGATAATTGAAGTTGGAAACCAAGAGAGGAACCTACATGCAATGGACAAAGGTGATAACAAAAGACTATTGACAACTAGAGAGAAGAACATCAAGCAACATAAGTCAACAAGGAGCAACAATGTCTCAGGAAGAATTTATTCAGTAAAGCATTAGTTAGTATTAGAGAATCCATAACCTCTATGCCTTGTCAAGATCAACAGAGATGAGGAACAAATAGTAAATCTCTTAAATGGAAACAAGTATCCACTAAGAGATAACAACAAGGTTTTGCATCCACGTGTCTTGATATGTGGAGGTAGATGAAAACAAGCTTAATACCTTGTTTTCCAAATCCTTTCATAGATAAGACTAACAGATGATAACAAAAATTCATCTACACATAAACATACAAATGATCACTTGTTTCTAAAAAAACAAGCATGGGATAATATTCATATTTGGAACCTGGTGGAAAACAAACAAATAAGATTTCAAAGCCACTCAAGTTTTCCATTTAATCAAATACTAAAAACCGCAACCTTTCTTACACACACCTAAGAAAGATGTCAACCAAAAATGGATAAGAGCTACAACTATGAAAATAACAAAGTCTCATAAGAGAACACAAGTTCATTACCAAATAAAAAGAATTTGGTATATCATGGAATACAGTTCTCTATTAAGTGATTTTCATTTCAATACACACAAAAAATACCAAGTAATGTTACCAAATTATTTTTCTAAAAGAATTTGTATCTAAAATGGTCCAATTAGAACACACCACTTGGTGAACCATATGTGTGTTGTGTAAATATGATATTCATGCCTAAAAATAAATTTTAAAGCCATTTAATAAATTAAATGGAGAGAAATAACAAAAATCACTTAATCTAGCACCCTAAATAAAAAATACAAATATTCTTCAAATTCACCAAAACAAAACATGGTGAGATGTGAAATTTGATAAGGAATTCAAATATGATTTTTAATAATTTTATCTTCACAAAAAGGCCCTGAAAACGTATGTTTCTTCTCAGTTTTAAGGACATAAGGACCTAGTTGTAAAAAGTAGAAACTACAGGGGGTTATCGAAATTTCGCATTTCTTTTCCTCTTTCTTCTTCCTCTGCCAGAAGGCAGAGGAGAACGCCGACGTGGCTTTGCAACTGCCACCTCCTGCTGCCGCCGTTCCGTGGGGATAAGACCACCCGAGAGGCGTCTGCATCTCTCTCTCACTCTCACTTCCCCTCGCTTGCTCTCTCTGTAAAAGGAACGAGAACCGAAACCCTAGCTTCCATGGCTGCCGGTCACCGTCGTCAATTCCGGCCATCCCCGGAGGACCTGAGATCACCACGAGCTTCCTCACGACGTCCTCTACCTCTCCAGCAAACCTCGTTTGCTGGGAAGCCCGGGGAAGGCCGAATCGGTCCGTCTTCTTCATCACCGGCCGTCGGATGCCACGTCGATTCTGGCAGTTTCTGTCGTCGCCTTGCCTCCCCAACACCTCCATCGTGCTCATGGTGAGCTACTGGTGCTCGGGCGCCCTCTCAATGTTTCCCTCGCTTCCGGTTTCATTGTATCACCCATGACCGCCGCCGCTCGCCGCTGTTCGTGCTCGCCGGCGTAACTCTGGCGACCATAAGGCGGCGGCTCTACCACCGATGGACTCCCCGGAGTCTCCTCTACCCGCTGATAATAAGGAATCGAAGAATCGCGCGGGGAATCGCCCAATTGCTCGCAGAATTGAGCCACTTTGACCATTGCTGACATCAAGGTGATGTCAGCATGGTGTCATAAATGTTTTTCTTTTCTTTTTAGTTTTATTTTTTATTTAAAACTGATTATGACAGGTGAGTCCCATTTGTCAATTTAAAAACAGAAAAATTATTAATCTTATAAAATCAATAACTTTAAAAATACTTATCAGAAAAATGTAAATAAAATATGTACATGTTCATAAAAATAAAATCTATTCATTTATCAACTTTTAAAAAATATTTAATAAAGTTTAAAATCAAAAAATTTCTTTAATTAAAATAAATCATTTAAAATTGAGAAAAATAATAAATAATCCATAAAATCAGAAAAATACAAGTTACATACCAAAATGCTCCAAATGATTAATGCAACTCATCTATGATGTTTTCATGGTAATTCGACCAAGATTTGATGTGTGCAATGTTTTGCCTAGTCATTTAATTCATTTAAAATTAATAAAATATAACTTATTCAAATATTTTCAGAAAACATCAATTGATATACCAAATTAAAGAGAACAACATTTCCAAATCAAATATATCAATTGTAAAACATTTTACTTAACTTCTAAACTTGCTTTTATAAGTATACTTAAAGTCTATAAATGTCTATTAAAAACCAGAGATGACTACCACATCATTATTTTTCTTATTGATAAAACTCTCATGTTTTCACACCAACTAAGCCTATCATCACAAGACACTAGCAAGTTATGTGATGATAGAATAGTTGTAATCGTTCATCATTTTCAACTAAACTCATTGTCATTAGCTCTACACTTTTAGAACATAAAATCAAACATGTTTGTTACCTTTTCAATAATTGTTTTCCATGTGCTATTGTCTTGTTACCTCACCAAGTAATCAACACTTCTACTCAAAAATGATAACAAGTGTTTGTTAAGTAAAAGTGAAACACATGTAAATCTAAAGACAAAGTAATAACAACATCACCACAAGTAATGAAACCATTCACCTAAAACCTGTGTGAATAAGTTATCGTATTAAACATGGCTTACACTTGTAAGGTGGGGTGTTTTCCAGGGTATTTCACGATGCATATCATTACTATGCATGTATCATCATTGCCATTGTTTTCTGTAGTCCTTACCAGGACTACTTTGCTATCTTTCAGATGTCGTGTTTTCTACGCGACCCTCGAACTCCGAAGACCTGGATTATTATTGTTATCTCAATCTCACGCAAGTTCATCACTTGCTCATATCCTTTGCAGTACTTTATAACAAACTAATTGCAAAAACTCTATCGTATTACCACCTAGTCTCAAAAGAATATATGATCCTATTAATAATATGACTAATTGAATGACTACCCGAGTGGTAGTGTTCTGTTTGGTGGGCGGATGGGACCATGGTAAGATGAATAGGTCAAAGGAAGGTTCCATCTGCATGGGAAAGTATTACCTAGGATTAATCACAACTGCCGTAAGGATTCTTGCGCCGTAAATTCGCGTTAACCATGGGTCTTCTATAGGGGGAGTAAGTCAGCTGTGATCTTTTCTCGTTCGCATGTCAACGGGCTGCCAGAGACATACGCTGTAGGTCTTGCGAGACTACATGCACATGGGTGGGATCCCTTAATTCCCACGGACTCTGCGGGTCTATGATGGTCTGCCAGGGGCGCGTAGATATCCATCGTGAGGGGTGGAATCAGGCGTTCAACCTGCTGGCAGAAATGGGTGGGCATGCGTTGTGCAGAGAAGCACAGTTTGGCTTGGACCAACAACCGGGACCCACACCTGAGTGGGAGTGGACAGGAATGTACACCTGGTTGTGTAACATGGTCTTGGTCGTCCATGGGTAAAGTAACGCACCTCTGCAGAGTGTAAAAGGATGTGGCATGTTACCCCCTGTTCCGGGAAGGAGTTGTGAACGCCGCAGGAAAGGCAACTCCATGAAGTTCTAGTCCTGTGAAGATCTGGCGGGCATAGTTTTCAGAATTAAAAGCAACCTCTTGAAGAAAGTTTTGCAAAACCTTGCATTAGCTCATGACTCTTTCGAGTCTAAAGCTGTAGTTAGTGCATCAAACCACTCTCTATATATCATGAACTTGCTGAGTAACGCTCGTTACTCATTCGTTCCCGTTTGACCCCCTGCTTAGAGTTGAAGCCTTCTGGAAGTCGTCATCGTGAAACCATCACTACCTCATGAAGCTAGGAGGAGTCATCTCTTACGTAGCCAGGAAAGCATCGTCATCAACAACGCTAGTGGAGGAGAAGCTATCAGAGTGTAGGTGAAGGCCATTCGTGTACTTTGCTGTATCAAGCCGTAGATTAGGGCTGACATCAACCGTAATAGATTAGTTCTGAGCTTGAGCTCTTCTCCAGCTTGAATCTTCGAATTGGTTCTTCTGATGTTTCATTTGTATGAGATCTTCTTTGATTCTTCAAAGAGATTCTCGAGATTTTGTAATGAAGTTTGTATTCTATAGCTTTGCCTGGTCCTGCTGTGTTTCTGTTGTACTACTCTGAGGGATGTAATATTCACAGGCAAGTCCTTCTGTGAGTATTATGTCATCGACTTGCGCACTACACATGCAGTGGTGTGCTGGGTCACCACACCCAATCGCTCCATAACTTTGTGGAGAGCTAGAGGAGACCTAGATCTGTGATTCCACCAGAGGAATTGCAAATCAATCCACCACATCCTAGTAGATCTATAATCCTACTTGAGGCCTTGAAACCTTAGTAGATCTTGTGCTTGTAGCTTCCAACTTGTTGCAAAGAAGCTTCGGATTGTTTGAGAGCCTCCATCCATCTTGTGGAGTGTCCTCAACCTCGTGTAAAGGTTTGGTCAACGCCTTCAAGTCGACCTCATAGTGGAAACGAGAATCTCCCTCACCGGAGAAGCTCAAGGAGAATAAGGTGTGCACAACCTTGCTATTGAGGAGTGCTTAGGTGGCTCCCCACCTCTCCAACTTAGACGTACTTCTCTTGAGAAGGAACTACGGGAAACATATCCTTGTATCCTTGTTTACACTTGTGGTTTATCTTGTTACTTTTCATTTTACTTCCATTGCGTATCTTATCTTGTATCACAATAGGCTGATCACCTAGTTGCACATCTAGAGAATCTTGTATTACATGTTTAGCCATAACTAAAAGGAAAAGAATAAAAAATTGTAGTCAACCTATTCACCCCCCTCTAGTTGATCATAGTGTACTTTCAACTGGTATCAGAGCCTCGGCTCTTGCTAAGGGCTTAACCGCCTAAGAGTATAATGGTCAATGAAAATGAGCCCGCCGGTTCTAATGCAAAAAATCGCCAAAATGGCCAACACTATAACTAACCTACAAGAAACGGTTGGAACTATCCAAACCGAATTGTCCAAGGTTAGCTCTAATGTTGGTTTGGAGGTTTCTAGAATAAAGAAGATGTTGGAGGCCATGATGGGGAAAACCAAGGAGCTCGAGGAACCACCCCCCACCGCCGAAGATGTTAGCTCAGATGATGATTCCAATCCGGACATCGCCGAAATGGAATCTAACATTGCTTTAGCCAAGGCGAAAGCCAAGGCAAAAGCCGATAAAAAGTCTAGGAGCGGTGGGAGTTCCGAAGGCTCCAAGTCTCAAACGGCTAACAGTTTGGGGTCTAACTCAAGAGTTCCACCACCTGCCAATTATGACTCTATTCATCCCATTGCTACTATGCCACACATTCTAAACGTTGGACTTCCTCCCATGCTTAACACTCACAAATTTTCTTCTTGGAAGTTCTATATGGAGTCTCATATTTCAGGATCTTGCACCGCCTTGTGGAGTGTTCTCCATGGATTCCACCCTCACCATGCAAACAACTTGACTCCAAGAGAGGATATTGAATTTAAACTCAACAAGACCGCTCTTGTTACTATCCAAACATTCTCTCCCAAAAGAACATCTTGAACATATCTGTGGTATCAATACCGCCAAGGAGGTTTGGGATAAACTTGACACCTTGTTTCAAGGAAATGCTAGCATCCAATCCTCCAAGTATGATGTGGCACTTGAGAAGTCCGAGAACTTCGTCATGCTTGAAGATGAAAGTCCCGAGGAGCTATATAGAAGAGTTGTCAACCTTGGCAGCCAATTGAGGGACTTTGGAAAAGAGGAAATCTTCGATGAGTGGATCAAGAGGAAGTTTGTCAAGGCCATAACTCCTTTCGAGAAGAACCTATCCACTAGCATCCAAACAAGATCGGACTACAACTCACTCAACTCCGCTGGTGTTCTTAGCAAGTTCGTAACTATATCACTATCTCACAAGAGTGCATATGATGCTCTCACTCGCTCAAGAGGAATTGGGAAGTCACCCAACCTCGCCTTGAAGTCTAAGGTGATTGCTCGGATAGAATAAGTTGATGAGGATGAAGAGGACTATGATGACACATACAAGGGTGCTCATAAGTGTATTACTCTTGCCATGCATGGATATTGGAAGAGATGGGAGGCTCACAAGGCCAGTGCTCCTAGACCCTCGAGAAAAATGGTCTACAATAATAAGAGGGAGCGGCCAAGGACGTTCTACAATTGTGGAAGTGCAAACCACTTCGTCAAAGAATGTTCTTTTGATCCAAGAGAAGAGAATGGAAGGCAAGCTTGTTCGCAAGGACAAGAACAAATATCCACAAAACAACAACCTTTCTAGAAGAGTCCCAAGGGCTCTATATGTTGAAGAAGGGCCCACAATGGAAACATACTACTCCGGAGATGAAGGAGAAGATGAAGTCATAGGTGTGGCCCACGTCTCCATAGCTACATTTTCCTCTTCATCAGTCTCTCTATTTGAATCCACCAACGAGAGGGCATTGATCCGACCTACATGTCTCATGGCAAAAGCCACCATGGCAATATCTTCCACCTTCAAGCCTATTGCTACTAGTTCTCCCTCATTATTGGATTGTGTTGAAAACATTGTTGATGATTATGAGGAGGCCAAGAATCTAGGCTCTTGGTTATGTAGTCTTGAAGGTGAAACCAAAGAAAAGGTAAAGGCCCTTTTGAGGCAACTTGATGATGCTAACTCTCTTATATATGAGAAGGAAGAGATCATCATGAATTTGGAGAGTTATGGTGGTGGACATGAGAACAATGACAAGGATCTTGTATAAGCTCTTGAAAAAGAGAGATCCATGAGAGCCTCTCTTGAAGAGAGACTATCTAGTCTAGAGGAGACATACGCCATTAGTGTTTACAAACTTAGGAATGATAATGAAAAATCTCTTGCTCTACTTAAAACCTTTGAAGAAGAAGAGTTAAAGCTAGAAATGGCTCATGAGAAACTTGTTGAGCATAATAAAAAACTAGAAAAAGAGTTCACTTCTCTTAAAGAAATTCATGAAAAACTCACCACGTCTCGGAATAGGATTATAGCTTAACAATCTAATAAGCAAGTGGCACCTTCCTCTAATAGAATTGTTATCATGCCTACCTATTGTACTACTACTAACATTGTAGGAAGATAGAAAATTCTCAATGATGACATAACCTCTCAAGAAGCTAAGAAAGGGAAGGAAGGGCTTGGATTTGTTGCCAAGTCAAAGAAGAAAACCAAGAATGTCACCTCTTCCTCTCGTAATGTTGTCTTTGTGAAAGAGGGAGAGGTGACCAAGGAGAAGGAGACCAGCGCCATGGTGGGTGGTGATACCTCTAGGGGGAGCATCAGTCACAATGACTTTGCCAGAAAATATAACCCCTCTTATGTTCTCATGAAATCTTGAGATGGTCATGTTTATGCTAAATACGTTGGTACTTCTTATGATGATGATTATCATTGGACTATTTGGGTTCCTAATACCCTTGTTACTAACAAACGAGGACCCATTGAAGGATGGGTACCTAAATCAAGAAATTGATCTCTTGTAGGGAAGTGCTTTCGGGTCGGGTAGATGGACAATGGATAGTGGAGCATCCCAACATATGACCGGAATCAATGACGCAATGAGTAATTTTGAACCTCCATTACCTCATCTCAATTGCGTCACTATTGGTGACAATTCCGAACTTAAGGTATTGGGACGAGGCAAGGTGGCTATCTCAAATGATTTATCAATTGAGAATGTTCTCCTTGTTGAGTCCCTTGGTTATAACTTGAGGTCCGTTCTCCAACTTGCAAATTGTGGCTTTACCTCTTTATTTAATAAAAAATAATGTGATTGTCACTTGGGAAACAACTCTTAAATTAGCCTTTGTTGGGTTTGTCAAAAATGGCATGTATGTAGTGTACTTCTCTAAAGGAGACACGTGTGCCGCGACATGCCTAATGGCTAAAGTTGATGTGGGTTGGCTTTGGCACCGCCGGTTAGCCCACACAAATATGAGGATGTTGCATGACCTTCACAGTGGCAATCATTTTCTAGGACTAACCAAGGCTAAGTTTGCTAAATATCGTGTGTGTAGCTCTTGCGCCTTTGGGAAGAAACATGTGGAACTTCACCCAACCAAGACCAATATCTCCACCACAAGAATTCTCGAGCTCATTCACTTAGATCTCTTTGGTCCACTATATTATGATAGTCTTGGAGGAAAGAAGTATTGCTTGGTGATAGTGGATGATTATTCAAGATATTGTTGGGTGTATTTCTTCAAGAGGAAGAGTGAGACTCAAAAGAGAGTCATCGAGTTCATCTCAAGTTGAGCGCCAACACAATGCTTCCATATTGGCCATCCGGAGTGATAATGGCTCGGAGTTCAAGAACTATACCGTTGAGGGTTTTCTTAGTGAAGAGGGCATTCCTCATCAATATTCCACTCCCTATAGCCCTCAACAAAAAGGTGTTGTGGAAAGAAAGAACCGGACTCTGATGGATGCGGCTAGGACAATGATTGTGGAGTTCTCTTCTCCTTATAACTTTTGGGCCGAAGCCGCCTCTAACGGATGTCATGCTAGAAACTGGTTATATCTTCACAAGATCTTGAACAAGACTCCATATGATATTCTCAAGGGAAAGAAACCAGACATATCTTACTTCAAGGTCTTCGGTTGCAAGTGCTTCATTCGCAAGAAAGGTAAACGTATGTCAAAGTTTGAGATCAAATCTTATGAGGGTATCTTTGTTGGGTATGCCCTCACGCCTATAGAGTCTACAACAAGTCAACCGGACAAGTTGAAGAAGCTATAGACGTGGTGTTTGATGAGGATAACGGCGCCCAAGGGGGCCGTATTGATCATGGTGTTGTAGGAGGTGCAATTCCTCCCATCGTCATAAGAAGAATGGGGATTGGTGAAATAATTCTCATTGAGAGTTACCTGATGACGAGGGATAAGGACTATGCCCCACTCAAGTGGATCCATTAACTACACCCATTGATACACAAGCTACCCAACAAGATGCACCAAGTCCTCAAGCTAATGATCAAGGTCAAACAAGTTATCAAAGCCAAGCTACTCATCAAAGTCATGATCAAAGTCTCATTATTGTTGAGAGAGCTCAACCTAGTGGTGATCCTTCACCCATTGATGATCAAGGCTAAGACGAAGATGGACATGTCACCGATGAAGAAGGTGATTATCGAGCAATATCCAAGGAATCTTTGCAGGAGATACTAGCTCGTAGAGCAAAGAGAAGGCTAGAGAATCTTGAACGAGCGGGTCACACGGAGGACAAGATACTTGGGCAAGTTTGTGGAAGGGTTGTCACTAGGAAGAAATTGGAGGATTTTAGCAAGGCTCGTGCTTTTGTCTGTTTCATTGAGCCCAAGAAGGTCTATGAAGCTCTCGAAGATCAAGATTGGCTTGAAGACATGCATGATGAACTCAACAACTTCGAGCGCAACAAGGTTTGGAAGTTAATTCCAAGACCCAAGGGTTGCAAGAATGTTATTGGCACCAAATGGGTGTTCCAGAACAAGCAAGACAAATATGGTATCGTCATCCGCAACAAGGCATGATTGCTGGACCAAGGGTTTTCTCAAGTCGAAGGTGTTGATTTTGGTGAAACCTTTTCCCACGTAGCTCGTCTTTAATCTATTCGCATCTTACTTGCTTATGCATCTCATCATAATATGAAGCTACATCAAATGGATGTTAAGAGTGCTTTCCTAAATGGTCCCATTAATGAGTTAGTATATGTCAAGCAACCTTTGGTTTTCAAGGATCCCAACTACCCCGATTATGTCTACAAACTCGATAAGGCGCTCTATGGACTTAAACAAGCTCCACGTGCGTGGTACGAGCACCTTAAAGAGTTTCTAGTGAATCGTGGGTTTAATGTTGGTTTAATCGATCCCCTCTTTACCAAGACGGTTGGAGGTGACTTGTTCATATTCCAACTCTATGTGGATGACATCATTTTTGGGTCTACTAACACTTCATTCAATGAAGAGTTTTGCAATCTTATGACCAATAGGTTTGAGATGTCTATGATGGGAGAATTGGAGTAATTCTTTGGCTTTGAAGTGAATCAATATCATGAAGGAACCTTCATAAAACAAGCCAAGTACACTCGAGACATGCTCAAGAGATTCAATATGCATGATGCCAATCCTATGAAGACTCCCATGTCCACAACCCTTGACTTGAAACCCGACCCTAATGGTAAAAAGGTAGATCAAAAGGTACACCGTTCCATGATTGGCTCATTGCTTTACCTTTGTGCATCTTGACCGGATATCATGTATAACGTAGGTAAATGTGCAAGGTTTCAAGCCTCTCTAAGGCAAAGTCATTTGGAAGCGGTCAAACGAATCTTTCAATATGTAGTTCATACCCCAAATTTTGGTCTTTGGTATCCCAATGGTTCAAGTTTTCAACTCATTAGGTATTCGGATGCAGATTATACGGGAGAGAAGACGGATATGAAGTCTACATCCGGGGGTTGTCAATTCCTTGGTCGCTCTTTGGTGTGTTGGTCTTCAAAGAAGCAAAACTGCATTGCTCTCTCCAGCACCGAGGCCGAGTACATTTCTGCGGAAAGTTGTTGTGCCCAATGTCTTTGGATGAGGCAAACCTTGAAGGATTATGATATTCATTTTGACAAGGTACCTCTTCTTTGTGACAATGAGAGTGCTATCAAGATCGCCTACAACCCAGTTCTTCACTCCAAGATGAAGCACATTGAGACCCGTCATCATTTTATTCGGGATCATGTTGAGAAGGGTGATATTGATCTCTCCTATGTATCAACCAAGGATCAACTTGAGGATATCTTCACAAAGGCCCTTGATGAACCAAGTTTTTGACCTTTGAGGAATGAGCTAAATGTCATAGATTCATCCAACTTCACTTGAAACCTTGCATAAGTACCTTCACTATATGTGTTATTAGGTTTGGATGTAGGCATGGACATAGGGGGAGCATCACTCAAATCATGAGTGTACCCTCCTCTTATTATGCGGAAATCAATTCTTCATTGCATATCTAGTCATTTTGTGACTTATTGTGCTTAATTGTGAGCAATACTCTTGGAACCAAGATACATCTTCGCGATGCCAAAGTACACACTCAAACATGGTGGCCACGGCCACCAACCTCCTACTAAAGGAGTTGATTTTATTTTGCCGCTTTCACGCACATACTATCCCCCTTGGAAACTTGTGCGAGTTCGGCTTTTTCTCCTTTGCATCTTGCGAAATCGCATCAAGTAATGTATCTCGTATGACAGTTACAACTATCCAACCCACGCTTCCTTTCCCCAAAATCCCACTTCCATCACGATGCTCTTGTTTTTCTGATCTTGGCGCGCTGAAACTGGGTCGAGCGGAACCTTCAGTGAAACCACCGGAGCCTCCGCCACAACTGACCACCGATACCCACCGGTACTACCGCTGGTGTGAAAGTCTCGCCCAACGGGTCTGTACCGCACCGCACCGCGTGGGCAGGGAGCGGAACCTCCGGTGAAAGCACCAAAGCCTCCACTCGCTGCGATTCTGCAGGGATAACCCTAGGGCGAGTGGGGAATATATCTTTAGATCTAACTTTGCCCCACTCGCCGCCACTCATACTCCTCACAACCGCCGCCGCCCCCATCTTCTCCGCTGCCGGGACGAGCCCTCCACCGCCGGGAGGCCTACTCCTCGCCTTGGATGGCTCTGGGATCTTCCTCCTCCTCCACCCTTCACCATGGATGCGGGTATGTGGCTCCCTCTCTCTCCCATCTCGTTGACGGATGGAGAAGCACTAGGAGCAACTTATTCTTCGCATTTGGATGTATGGAGTAGGGTTTTGGAGTAGGGATTCGCGAGTACAAACCCTAGAAATATAGATTGTGGCCATTAGGCATGAATTACTTCGATTCCTAGGGTGGATTGTGTTCATATGCCCTATCTCGTTGTTATTCATCTCTAATGTTCCTCAAATCTTGATTTCTTTTATTTGTGCGTTGTTTAAACTTGAGCATTATCTCTTCATCGTGCTTTTCTCTCTATATATCTTTCATAGATGCATCCGGTTCCAAGGGAGTTCGTACCAAGAAGATGGGTGGTCGCAAGGCACCACGAGTGGATGAGATCGAAGAAAGGTTGGATCCTTCTCAACCCAAGCGCAAGCCACGGTTCCCGGCACCGGAGAAGACCTTGCCCCGGAAGGATAAATCTTCCTCTCAAGTATCCGAGAGTGTCTTCTTGGAAACTCGCCGCAAGAACCCATACATCATTGACCGAGACCGCCTTATGCCACGGTTTCCGGGACGGGACACAAGATTTCATACCGTGTTCCAAGCACAGATCTACAATGAGATTCTTATGAGGAAGACCAGGGAAAATGTTGCTTCGCAACATGCCATTAATCTTGGTCATATGGAGAGGAAGCCCAGCTACTTTGGCGAAGTTGTGGAAATTTTTGATGCATTTGGTCTTCGTCCCATTATATGCAAGTGCAACAAGACTATGATGATGGGCTTGTATGTGAGTTCTTGGACACCGTGCATCTTGCCAATGAAACCGAGCGTCACCTCATTTGGATGACAAAGGGGAACAAGTTCACCATCAAGTGGTCCGAAGTTGGTGTTCTTCTTGGTGGCTATCCAGATCATGGCCCTTTTGGTGGTGGCCCCGAGTATGGCAGCGAGTGGTTTTGTGTTCACCTTACCAATGTCTCCTCCATCAACAAGGATCAACTTACTCCTCTCTATCACTGGAAGAAGTTTGCAGTTGGTTTCGTCAAGGGCCTCTACCCCACCTATGACATTATGCTTCGTACCTATCGAGAGACAATCAACCCCAAGGCGGGCAACATTGATGAGATCCAAGGTTTCCTCAAGAACTTCTTGCTCCTTACTCATGAGAAGCGGCTCTCCGGTATGAATCAAAAACTTGATGTGCTTGACTATATCTGGAATGAAATATGGCATGTCATAGTGCAAAGGAAGAATGCTTGCTTTGGGCCATTCATCATGAAGATCATCTTGCACGTGTGGGAGGCCAAGTGTATCATCCCAGAGTTTGGGAAGTTATAAGGATGTAAATATAATATGTGCATTTGCAAAACATGCATCTAAAAGTATGGGAAATTTTCGCGCAAAAGTTTAAACAAAGCAAAGTGACCAAAGTTTCACTTGACATGATGAAATAGGTCTAGTTCATCTAGTCAAGAGTACGTTTGGAACGATCTTTATAACATAGTATCTCTAGAAACCAAATCATCGGGTTACTCAAACCATAATTGGTTGTGACCAATACTAACTCTTAACAAGTCTAACCTTAAGTCTATAAGTGACTTGGGATAATTCACTAGGTATCTAGAACTCAAAGAGGGGTGAGAATCCAAAATTCATAATTAATGATCATACTTTCACCAATGAGTAATACACAACTTAACCATCTCATCAACAAAGATGTCATCACCTATAAAACAACAACTCTCTAAGTTATCAACCAGTCACACCACACCTTTATAAACTATCTCATAATTGTGAAGTGCACATTCACAATCAAATAACGAAGGTTTAATAGAACACAACAGATACAAACTAGTGTTAACTCAAAGCCCACAAGTGGGAAATGACTTGATAATTGTATTAACATCTCTATCGAATATGTACATATCTCATCAATCATAAAATAAGTATCTACAAGAAGAAAAAAATCTTCTTCAACCACTGATAAACCCTGATCATTGTATATGATATTCCCAAAACTCTATATCTGCATTATGAATGACAAAGTTAATAAACTGATGAATATAAAGTAGATCATGACACCTGGAAGAACAAATAACAACTATGACATAAGTCATTAAACCTCAGTAAGTTTCACATGCTCATTTTTTCAATCATCTTATACAAGTGAACATATGAAACCTCAACACATCAATGAACCATATGATCAACTTATTATCTTAAGTCCTCATTCCACAAACAGTCCATATTTTTATCCAAATCATCATTCAACAATTAAAGTATCCATGGAAACAAGTATTGAGTAACAACAAATCATAACCTCTATTAGAGGAAGTAAATTGGAAACTAAGTAAACCAATCATGGATGATATAAGAACATATCTTATGGGAAACACAATAACAAGTATATTGAAGAATAATAAAAGCTTAACTAAACCTTAATCTAGATCTTATTACTTTGTCTAGATCATTTTGATCTTATTATTTTCCAATCTTCTCTAAGTCATTCTCCAAGAGAAGCCACCATAAGAAACGAGGAATTACCACAGGAAGATCTTCAAGAATATTATTTAGAGTGTTCTAGAAGTGTTATTTCAATCTATCATAAGAGTACTTGGAAACTCTTATATTTTGATCTGATCTTATTAACACTCATGAAATTGTGTGATACTCCAATGTAAGTATTATATAGAAGTATTTTGGTAACAAGTTTCTAGACCTTGTTAACAGATCACTTTTGTATACTCACACAATTGAGTGTCATACACAAATAAACAGAAGGTTGAATAACCTAGTACATCTCAGTCTCTTGTATATGAAAAGTAATTTGGGGACAAGCCTTGCAAACTTTTCAACAGATTCTTCTTATATGCTTAAGGCTAACTGATGTCATAAACTACACCTACGCTCCTTTCATCATCAACCAATAGAAAGAATAACACTAAGGAAAACAAGAAACCATAATATAATCATCTAAGTAAAATCTTTGCTTGGAATAACTGTTTGTTCTCACCACAAGGGTGAGATGGTTGAAGATTGAATCCAAGAGATGATATTACTTGCACTTGACACAAGGTAAAAACAGAAGGCTAGTGGCAACTAGAGAGAAGAACATCAAGCAACAGAAGACCACAGGAAGCAACACTGCCCCAGTAAGGGAGCATAAGAATTTATCCAGTGAATCATTAGAATATAATAGAGAATCATTAACCTCTGTCAAACTCATCAAAGATGAGGAACTCATAATAATATCTTTTATGGAAACAACTATCAAGTATGGGATAATAACAAGCCATTATATCCACATGTCTTGATATGTGGAGGTAGATGAAAACAAGCTTAAAACCTTGTTTTCCAAATCCTTTTCACATGTAGGACTTTCAGATGATAACAAAAACTCATCTATATATAACCATGTAAATGATTTCATGTCCCAAAACAACATGAGATATTATCCACACTTGGAAACTAGGGGAAAACAAATTAATTCCCTTGTTTTCCAGATATTCCTCATCCATAATACAAATGGAAAACAACAAGAATTCAACCATACACCTACATCTAAATGATTACATGTTCTAAAGAAAATATGGGATAATATCCATATTGGAACCTATGTGGAAAACAAGAAAATAAGATCCCAAAACCATACATGTTTTCCACTTGACCAAGTAATGAAAACATCAAACATAGAGTACACACACCTCAGTTAGGTGCCAACCCAAAATTGCTAAGAGTTAAATTATAAAAATTACAAATTTTTACAGAAGAAAACAAGTACATTCACTAACCAAAGTATTTGGTAGGTCTTGGAAGAATATTCCATACTTGGTGAATTTTCCATAACTCATAGAAACACTGCTATGTAGTGTGACCAGACTATTTTCCAAAAGGGATTGTATATAAAAATGTCCAATTATGATACATCACCTTGGTATCCACAAGCTTGGAGTGTGTACTTTTATTAAACATGCTTAAGCATAATTTTTAAGCCATTAAATAAATAAAATGAAGAGAAAACAACAAAATCACTTAATCTAGCACCCTAAATAAAAATACAAATATTCTTCAAATTCACCAAAACAAAATATGGTGAGATGTGAAATTTGATAAGGAATTCAAATATATTTTTATTAATTTTTCTGTTCAAGAATAGGCCCTGAAAACAAAGGTTTTCTCTCAGTTTTTAGTAACAGAAGGACCTTGTTGTAATTTGTAAAGAACTTTCAGGGGGTTATTCGGAAAATGTTTAATCCTTTCTTCTACCTCGTGACAGAAGGCAGAGCCGTGCCGCCGTCGTCGACTCGGCCGGCCACGTCCCGCTTGCCGCCTTCCCTCACGGATAAGAAGAGAGGAGAAGCCTCCTACTTTCCCTCTGCCTCTCCTCACGCTCGCACTCGCTCGCAATCTCTTCCTCTCTATCTCTCCGAACCGAAGAACAACCCTAACCCTAACCGTCGGCATCCATGAGTCGTCGTTGTTCCCGGCCACGGGAGGCCATTCCGAGACCACCATTGGCTTCGTCGTCCTCGTCTCTCCCTCCATGACGAGTTTCGTTTGCGCGGAAGCCCGGACATGGCCGAATCGGGCCATCCCCTTCATCTCCGGCCGCCGGCCGGATATCAATGCCGCCGTCGAATGGGACCTCACCGAGCCTCCTTGACCACTCCATAGTCCTCCCCTCGCTCCGGTGAGCATCATCGTTTCCTCGTTTCTCTTTCCCGTGCCTTATACCGCACTGGCACCGAGCGGTTGTCACCGTCGCCGCGCCGTGCTCGCCGTCGGTCGTCTCCGGCGACCATTTGGTCGACCGCCACCACCCACAAAATCCTTTGGTCACACTCTAGCTTGTAGAGCACATGGATTGCATCGATTTGAACCTGAACATTCGATTTGAAATCCTCAGTGAAAATCCCCTCCGGTGATGACCCAACTGTGACGTCAGCACGACGTCATAAATTGATTTTCCATTTAGTTAAACCAAAACTGACAGGTGGACCCCACCTGTTAATTCAAAAATAACAGAAATTAATTTAAACTTATTAATTCAATAACTCTAATTTTATAACTCAGAAAAATACAAACAAAATATCAAATTAATTAGAAAAATATAATCTAAATGTTTTTAAACTTTTTAACAATATTTGGTAAAATTTATAATTTAATATTTCTTTAATTAAATTAAATCATTAAAAATTGATTAAAATAACAAATAATTCATAAAATCAGAAAAATAAAAATTATATGCCAAATTGCTTCAAATGACATATGCAACTCATCTATGATGTCTGGAAAGCCATTTGCTCAAGTTTTCATGTGTGCAATATTTTTCCTAGCCATTTAATTCATTTAAAATTAATAAATTAATAACTTATTCAAATATTTTTAGAAAACATAAAATGTTATATTAAATTAAAGAGCAACGAATTTCCAAATCAAATATGTCAAACATAGAACATTTTGTTTAACTTATAAACTTATTTTTAAACATATACTAGAATTCTTTTATGCTTCATTATAACCGGCAATAACTACCTTAATACCATTTTCCTTATTAATAAAGCCCACATGTTTTCACACCTACTAAACCTATCATCACAAGTAATTAGAAAGTATTGTGATGATAGAGTTCACTGTACTAGTTCATCATTTTTACCTAAACTCATTATCATTAGCTCTACACTTTTGGAACATAAAATCAAACATGTTTGTTACCTTTTCAATAATTGTTTTCCATGTGCTATTGTCTTGTTACCTCACCAAGTAATCAACACTTCTACTTAAACATGATAACAATTGGTTGTTAAGTAAAAGTGAAACACATGTAAGTCTAAAAGAAGTAATAACCACAACACCCCAAGTAATGAAGCATTTCACCTAAAACCCGTGTGATTAAGTTATTGTATCAAACGTGGCTTACACTTGTAAGATGGGGTGTTTTCCAGGGTAATTCACGATGCATCTCATTGCTATGTATGTATCATTTTGCCATTGTTTTCTGTAGTCTTTATCGGGACTACTTTGCTATCTTTCAGATGTCGGGATTTCCTACGCGACCTCGAACCCGAAGATATTGATTATTATGGTTATTTCAATCTCAGGCAAGTTCATTACTTGCTCATATCCCTTGCAGTACTTCATAACAAACTAATTGCAAAAGCCCTATCGTTTTATCACATACTCCCAAAGAATGCATGATCCTATTTTTATAATAATATGACTAATTGAATGACTACCCGAGTGGTAGTGTTCTGTTTGGTGGGCGGATGGAACCATGGTAAGATTAATAGGTCAAAGGAAGGTTCCATCTGCACGGGAAAGTATTACCTAGGAACTAATCACAACTGCCGTCAGAACTCGGTGCGCCGTAAATACCGCGTTAACCATGGGTCTTCTATGGGGGGAGTAAGTCAGCTGTGATCTTTTCTCGTTCACATGTCAACGGGCTGCCAGAGACGTACGCTGTAGGTTCTGCGGGACTACATGCATATGGGTGGGAGCCCTTACGTCCCACGGACTCTGGGGTCTATGAGTGTCTGCCAGGGGCGTGTAGATCTCCATCGTGAGGGGTGGAATCAGGCGTTCAACCTGCTAGCGGAAATGGGTGTGCATGCGTTGTGCGGAGAAGCACGGTTTGGCTTGGACCAACAATCGGGCCCCACACCTGAGTGGGAGTGGACAGGAATGTACTCCTGGTTGTGCAACATGGTCTTGGTCGTCCATGGGTAAAGTAACGCACCTCTCTAGAGTGTAAAAGGATGTGGCATGTTACCCTCTGTTCCGGGAAGGAATTGCGAACGCTACAGGAAAGGCAACTCCATGAAGTTCTAGCTCCTGTGATGGTCTGGCGGGCATAGTTTTTGGAATTAAAAGCAACCTCTTGAAGAAAGTTTTACAAAACCTTGCATTAGCTTATGACTCTTTTGAGTCTAAAGCTATAGTTAGTGCATCAAACTACCCACTATATATCATGAGCTTGCTGAGTAACGCTCGTTACTCATTCGTTCCCGTTTGACCCCCTGCTTAGAGTTGAAGCCTGATGGAAGTCGTCATCGTCATCAACAATGTTGATGGAGGAGAAGCTATCAAGGTGTAGGTGGAGTCCATTCTTGGAGTTATGTCGCACCCGGACTTCTATAGGATACTCACCGTACGAACTGAACAGTATTCTGATGGGATTACGGGGCTTTCCGGCACCCGCGTCCTCTTACGAGTAGGCCAACACTTATGTGTGACAACCCATCGCTACTGTTCACCGTCGATGTAAACTATCCTGTAGAAATCAGGACACTAGCGTTGACGTACTTCATACCATACACACATGGTACGTCAACGGCTTTGAACAAAGGATAACACAACATGCCTCTACGACACAAAAGATTGAAATAAGGTAGCAAATGGCCTTCACTAAGGCAGAAATAGCAAATACAATCATCCAGAGGACACATGTCCCAACATAGCATTCATTACATCAGCGGAAGCATTCAAAGGGGTCTGAGTACAGACAAAATCCAAATAGGCTTAAGAAGCCGGAACTGAAATAAAGACGGAGCCCATCCACGATGTCTCGGATCCTGCCCGGGTCCGCTAACTACTCGTCAGCAGCCTCGTCAAACTCCACGTAGTAGCCGTCACCTGGATCCTCGTAATCGTAGTCTGCGGAAACCACAGCCCCAAAGGGGTCAGTACATAGACGTACTGGCAAGCAAGACTCACAGTTCACCAAAGTATAGCCCGTCAACACAAGCACAGATGACTTGGGTTCAACGGAAAGAAAGGGGTTTATAAGATGCTGCAACTGGCTGCACTAATTAACTACAGAGATGCTATCAATTCCAACTATCAGAAAGGAGATAAGATCGAGTGTTGTAACCAACTGAAAGATAACTTCAAACAAACCCATCCTGGATCTCGCCCCTTATCCAAAGAAGCAATCCGAGGATAACTCACACAGTTGGATTAAAGATGTACAAGTTATTGTGACAGTAATCCTATTACTAGTCAAATTGATAAACATGGGGTGTGAGATTATGAATCATTAGGTTTAAGTTGTCCTGAGTACTTGTTAGCCAATACTTTCACCAAGTTAACCATAACCGCGGAAAACACGGCTTCTCGAGAAGATTATCCCTGCAGGGTTGCACCAATTTGGCCGTACACGTATGAATAACCCGCCAGATGGGATGCCTCCCACCAAGCGGGGCACTCAACACAACTCAACTCTTCTCCGCATCAAGCCCAAAGCACCTTGGGCGCACGGCTAATCGAGCCCAGAAGAAAATGGACCCTCATAGCACTCTAAGAACGTGTCCCCCTATATGCCGACTACAAAAGTTCCACCCTGCGCTGGGCTCGCAAAAACATGCATGCGGCAAATAGAAAGCACGAACTAAATGAGATGATTTGGACGAGATGCGAATCGAATCAAATTGAGGGGGGCGCCCATACTCGCTTCCCACATGCGGGTAGTGCGCTCATCATGGATCAGTAGACAAGACCCTTTTCCTATTAGGGTCGACACTAGCAGGCCTCAAAACCACACAGGGCCTCCTGCCGGTGCCTTATCATCAAATTATTATTAAGTAGTAACATTAGCAGGATTGATCGATTGATTAAACATCGAGCCCCCGGAACACAATGAAATATAGTAACTGAAAGTAACGGGTAACAGACTCGAGCAAAACAATCTAAGCATGCTAGTAGGACACTGGCTCAATCAATGGGGTTGTAGGAGGGGTGATGAGGCAATATCAGGGTTAAAGGATTCATGTGATAGGTCCGTAACAGAAACAACTACCACTAAGGCTAGCAAGAATAGACAACGGAAAGTATCGGTAACCAGGGTTGAAAGGAACACAATGGTTCATGTGAGTGATAACTTGCCTGCGAATTCAACAGCCGGGTACTGAGCTAGATCCTCAGAAGGGGTGCTGTAAAGGTCGTCTGCCTCAACGTCGTCGTCTATTCGAGAAGAAGCAAACAAACAAAACAGGAAGGTAAACAATCATTTCCATGGCATTGTGCACAACCAAGATGAGGCATGACAGGTTAATGGTTGCATCAAAATAAACTAGCTAACATGATAACACAATTTAAATGGACCCATATGCAATTGGATTGCATATGGAAAAGATCCATTGAATTAAGTGGAAACAAATGATTTACAATTAATTATTATGTGAAAGTTGTTAGCATGATGCATGCATGATGATGATAACAAGATAACAACAAATAACAATAATAGATGCAAAGGAAAAGGAATAAAACAAGTTTGGAAATTATTTATTAAGTTTGGAAAATTTGGTTACTTAAACATGTCACACAAACAATTATTGTTTTCATCAATTTAAAGTGTGCAAAACAATTAGCAACATCTATATTTGAAAAGAACATCAAATTTTAGTTGGATTACATGTTTCAAATATTGAAATTTGAATTAGGATGAATTTATTATGAATTAAACAATATTAAACAAGTTTTAATTGAATTTGAAACAAGTTTGAATATTACTTGAATTTTTATTTGTTCAAAACATAAATTCAAATTCACATTTGAAATGTTCACACTTTGATGGTTTGAAAACATATTTTGCATGTTCAAAAATATTTTATTTTGAGCAAGTTATGATTTTTAACAAATTTAAATGAATTAAACAAGTATTAAATTATTTAGGCAATTTAAATTATTCAAACAATGAAACAATTTTTTTATTTGAATAGGATATTCAAAATGGTATGAAAAACATATTTTATTTGCCTTATTTGGAATTAGTATGAATTATTTGTGAATTATTGCAAATTACATTTGAATTACCCAAATTTGAATTTTTAAATGCATTTTGAAAACTCAAAATAGAACACAAATGAAACAATTGGATAGACAATAAAATTTGGAGCAATAAACATATACAACTTTTATTTATTGGATTTATAGATTAAAAGTTATTGATTTTTAAAGTTTAGTGTTTTATTCTGCCATTTAAAAAGAAATAGAAATTAATAACAGAAAAGTTTTAAACTTTTTCTACGGGCCAGCACCTAGCCGCAGCCACTGCAGGGTGGGCCACAGCCAACGTGGCGCTGAGCGAGCGCATGCGTGGCCACCAGTGCCACTGACTGGTGGGCCACTGCGCGGGGAGAAAATCTCCAAAATAAACGCGCGTCGGGGACTCGAACCCGCGACCGCGTGCTGCGCGCTCGACACTCTGAACCAGTTGCGCTGCTGCGCGTTCGTTATCTGTATACGCGACGCAGAAAGGTTGAGCTTCAGAACCCAGGTGTTATCTGACGAAACTGACGAGCAAACGCTTGCTCGACTGACAGAAAGTTGATCGCCGGCGGGGAAAACACGGTGGGCGTGCTCGCTGCGTTGGATGTGTGCGGTTGTGCTCGTGCCAGAAGAGCGAGAACAGAGAGGAGGGAAAGGTGGGAGCTTGCTCACCGTGTGGTTGCTGCGGTGGAGCTCGACGACTGAAGGTGGACGACGGCGTTGCAGATGGCGGAGACGAGGTGGTCGATGACGGCGACGAATCCGTGCCCCTCCGTGCTCCCGCAGGTGTCCAAGAGGGAGAGTAGAGGGTGGCGAGCTGGTTCCAGCAGCTGGATCACGACGAGGAATACGGTGGCGACGACGGCGAGCAAGGATTCAGTGATGGCGTCCATGGTGGCCGGAGATGTCGCAGATGGCGGCCACGATTCAGCTAGCCTCTGGGGTGGTTATGGTGTTTAAACGGAGGAGGGGTGAGTGGGGAGTCGATCTCGCGGTTCAGGTAGGGTGGAGGATGGCCATGGCGACGGCGCGGTGACGGGATTCAGGCGAGCAGCTCCGGTGAGTGGACAACAGAGAGGAAATCGCGATGAGGAGGAAGCAATTGGCGGCGCTGGCGATTGGACAGGGTCCTAGGTTCTAGGGTTAGGTCTGCGGGGGCCCTGGGGGGGATAAATAGGGGCCACGGCGCTCTCCTGGCCGTCGGCGCGGCCGTACTCCGACGTGGAGGACGCGGATGCGCTGCCGTACGCGGGGGAGACGATGACGTAATCGTTTTCGAACCGGTAAGTTGCGTTAGCGGGCTGGGCTTGCGCGCGCGTAGGCTTAGTGGGTTGGGTTTGCTTAGGCGCCGCGCGCGCGCGCTGGTTTTTCTCTTTTTCTTTTTCTGTTTTATTATTTTTTTTTGCTGAAACAGATTTGGAAGAAATGGATAAGGTTTTGTTTAATATAAATTCCAGAAAAATTAGGTTAGGCTAATTAGGTAATTAGAAACCACTTTCCAAGTTTGGATTTCATAAAGTTGAGATTTAAAATGATGTTTGCATTTGAATCCAAATTGGATGAATTTTCAATATTGATTAACCATTAAGAAAAATAAAGCATTTTTATAGGGTGGCCCCTAAGATTTAGAATGATCTAAAGAGTGCAAAGGTGTGGTGAACTTCATGGATTCAAAAGGTACTGATTTGAAACTTGGTTTGAATTTAAAAGATGATTTGGGAAATATTGATTGAATTAATGGTTTGATTAAAACCAACAATTTAATAAGTGATCAACATGGAATAAAATGGTTGTTTTTATTTGTTATTTTTATTCCAAGAGTTGTAACAGATCAAGTATGAAATAACCATTTGCAATTGTTTGGGTTTGATTATGAAAACAAGATAAAACAGATGCAAAACAAATAGTAACAATTGCAAACAAAAATAAAACAAATGCAATGAGATGATGACATGATGCATTGCTTGAAATAAAACAATAAATCAAACATTCTAAGGGGTATTTCATACTTGGGATGTTACAAAACGCCCCCCCTTGAAGGAATCGCGCCCCGAGATTCCTTACTGAGATGTGAAAAGGTCCGGATACTTCTTGCGAATATCCTCTTCGGTCTCCCACGTTGCCTCTTTATCGGAATGATGCGACCATTGCACTTTCAAGAACTTGGTGCTCTTGTTGCGAGTCTTACGCTCGGTCTCATCGAGAATACGAATAGGGTGCTCCTCATAAGATAGATCATCGTGCAGTTCAATGGAATCATGATCAACTGCACGATCTGGATCTTTGAAACACTTCTTGAGCTGTGACACGTGGAACACATCGTGCACTTTGGATAGTTTTTCTGGAAGCTCAAGACGATAAGCATTTTCTGCCCGCCTTGAAAGAATGTTGAAAGGACCAATGTATCTTGGTGCAAGCTTTCCTTTCACACAAAAACGATGAGTGCCTCTGAGGGGAGTTACACGGAGATATGCCTTATCACCAGGTGCATATATCATATCCCTGTGCTTGCTATCATAATAGCTCTTCTGACGAGACTGAGCAATCCTGAGATTGTCACGAATGATACGAACTTTCTCCTCGGCTTCCTTAACAATGTCAGGGCCTAATAGTGAACGTTCACCAGCTCCAGACCAATTGATTGGACTCCTGCATCTGCGACCATACAGTGCCTCAAATGGTGCCATGCCTAGGCTTGCCTGGTAGCTGTTGTTGTAGGAGAATTCAGCATATGGAAGGCAATCCTCCCATTTCATGCCAAAGGAGAGACCACATTCTCTGAGCATATCCTCGAGAATCTGATTGACTCTTTCGACTTGCCCCTGAGACTGAGGGTGATAAGCTGTGCTGAACAGAAGTTTGGTGCCCAATGCTTCTTGAAAGCTTTTCCAGAAATGAGAAGTGAAGATACTTCCACGGTCTGAGCTTATTTCCAATGGAACACCATGAAGGGGAACAACCTTTGCTGTGTAGAGCTCTGCTAACTGGCTAGCTGAGATAGTCTCCTTGACAGCAAAGAAGTGAGCTACCTTAGTGAGACGATCAATAACAACGAAGATTGCATCGTTGCCCTTCTTGGACTTTGGAAACCCAGTAACGAAGTCCATTTCAATCATGTCCCACTTCCACTCAGGAATTTTCAGAGGTTGGAGTAGACCTGCTGTTTTCTGATGGACTGCCTTAACACGTTGACAAACGTCGCATTCAGAAACGTATTGAGCAATTTCACGTTTCATGCCAGGCCACCAATACAGAGTCTTGAGATCCTGGTACATCTTTGTACTTCCAGGGTGGATGGATAGAGGAGTTTCATGAGCCTCCTTGAGAATAATATCCTTGAGACTTTGAATCTGAGGAACTGCAATGCGTCCTTCGAAGAACACAGTTCCCTTGTCATCAATTGAGAAGGACTTGAATTTATCATTGCCTTCCTTGATGTGCTCCACAATCTTCTTGATTTCAGTATCACGAAGTTGTTCAGAACGAATCTTGTCCTCAAGAGTTGGACTGGCTGTCAAGCTAGCAAGGTATCCTTCAGGGACAAGACCAAGGTTCAGCTTCTGGAATTCTTCATGAAGTGGAGGTTGGCTTTCCATGATCATGAGATTATTGCAATAGGATTTGCGACTGAGAGCATCGGCCATAACATTAGCCTTGCCTGGAGTGTAAGAAATGGTGAGATCAAAGTCTTTAATCTTCTCAATTCATCTCCTTTGCCCGAGGTTCAGATCTGGCTGAGTGAAGATGTATTTCAGACTCTTATGATCGGAAAAGATTTCAGTTTTGTTACCCAACAAGTATTGTCTTCATTTCTTGAGGGCAAACACAACTGCTGCAAGTTCTAGGTCATGAGTGGGGTAGTTTTGCTCATGTGGGTTCAACTGACGTGAAGCATAAGCCACAACTTGACGTTCTTGCATAAGAACTGCCCCCAGACCTTGGAGAGATGCATCGCAGAATATCTGGAAAGGTTTGGTAGTATCGGGGCCAACCAGAACAGGTGTGGAAGTGAGTTTAGTCTTGAGGAGGTTGAAACTTTTATCACACTGTGGAGTCCAAACGAACTTCTTGTCCTTCTTTGTGAGATCAGTGAGAGGTTTGGCAATCTTGGAAAAGTTTTGGACGAAACGACGGCAATAGCTAGCCAAGCCAAGAAAACTTCTGACTTGCTTCACCGTCTTAGGGGGTTTCCAGTCAACAATTGCCTTAACCTTTTCAGGGTCAATGGCTATGCCTTTGGCAGAGATGATATGACCAAGATATGCAACTTCTGGAATCCAGAACTCACATTTGGAAAACTTGGCATACAGACGATGCTCGCGAAGTTTCATGAGAGTGAGACGAAGGTGTTCTCCATGCTCTTCCTCGGATTTTGAGTAGACCAGAATGTCATCAAGATATACCACAACAAACTTGTCGAGGTATTCATGGAAGACAGAATTCATGAGTCTTGAGAACGTTGCCGGTGCATTGGTGAGACCAAAGGACATGACGGTGTATTCATATAGACCGTAACGAGTGGTGAAAGCTGTCTTAGGAATATCTTCCTTTCTGATCTTTATCTGATGGTACCCCATCCTCAAGTCCAACTTTGAGAATATTGAGGCTCCAGCAAGTTGATCAAAAAGATCATCGATACGAGGAATTGGATACTTGTTCTTGATGGTTTTCTCGTTGAGAGGACGATAGTCAACCACGAGTCTTTTTGTTTGATCCTTCTTGGCAACAAACAGAGTTGGGCAACCCCAAGCGGAGGAACTAGGCTGAATGTAACCTTTCTCCATGTACATATCGATTTGCTCCTTCAACAATTTCAGTTCAGGAGGAGCTATCTTGTATGGATGCTTAGAGATTGGAGCAGTACCTGGCTCAAGCTCGATCACGAACTCAACTGCTCTGTCCGGAGGCATCCCTGGCAACTCTTCTGGAAAGACGTCAGGGAATTCACAAACCACCGGAACATTTTCAATTGCAGGAAGGGGTTTGGCATCTAGGTTGAACAGCTGAACAGAACTTGATCCATATGGAGAATAGACTATCTGGCCTGAAGTGTGGGATAGAGTTATTGACTTTTGAGCACAGTCAATTTTAGCTTTGTGGGTCTTCAACCAATCCATACCCAGAATGACATCAATGTCAGAATTTCCCAGCAACATGAGTGAAGCAAGGAATATGCAACCTCCAATTAGGATCTCATTGTCCATGCTTATCTTGGATGTCAACATTTGCGGTCCCGGAGAGTGAACAGTCATTTGATTGCTTAGCGGAACCAGAACTAGGTTGTATGCTTTTGCAAAAATCTTTGACACAAAAGAATGCGATGCTCCAGTATCAAACAACACTTTAGCTGGAATAGAGTTTACGGGTAATATACCGAGAACGACGTCAGCAGCTTCCTCAGCTTTGTCGGCCTTGATATGATTCACCCTCGCGGTCCTCCCGACAGGCCTGTTGTTGGAGTTGAAGGCTTTAGCCGGGGGAGCACGAACCATTGCCTGGTTGGTGTTGGGGCGAGGAGGTGGTGGAGGTAGCTGCCTCTGAGTGCACTTATCAGCGTAGTGTCCAGTCTCCTTGCACTTGTAGCAATTGACGACACGAGGAGGACCTGGCCTTGGCTGTCCCATTGGAAACCGCTGACCCTGCATCTGAGATGGGTTGGGTGGGCGGGGACCAAAGCCTGGAGAAGCTTGGGCATTTGGAGCCCGAGTGACAGCACCATTTGGCACCCAGATGCGGCGCTTCTGCGGAGGGGTGGTCATGTTGGAGGAGGAACCACCCTCACGCGAGTGCTTACGGGACTCTTCGAACGCCTTGCGCCCATTCTCCTCATTGAGCGCGGTGTTCACGAGCTCCACGAAGTCCTTGCACTTGATGTTGGTGAGAGCGTACTTCAGTTCCGGGTTAAAACCTCGGCGGAACCTTGCCATCTTCTTGGCTTTAGTGGATACCTCGTCACCAGCGTATCGAGCAAGACGATTGAACTCGTTCTGGTAGCCAAGTACGTCCAGCTTGACCTGTCTGAGAGAGCAGAATTCCTCACGCATCCTTTCCATGAGACCATCTGGGATGTGGTGCTTCAGGAAGGCATCCTTGAAACATCCCCAGGTGATAGGATAGCCAGCTCTCATGGTCTGGTAGTTCTCCCACCAAGTAGCTGCCTGACCCTTTAGTAGGTAGGTGGCATACTTGACCTTATCTTCCTCAGCAACATGAGAAATCTCCAGAGCCCTGTTCATCTCCCTGATCCAGTCATCAGCATCCAGAGGCTCACGTGTTGCCACGAAAGCTCTCGGCCCCATGCTCAGAAACTCCTTGATGCTGACTCGCGGAGCATTCTGGTTGGTGTGCTGGTTAGCCTGGATCTGGGCCATCTGAGCCACGACCTGAGTCATCTGAGTCAACAGCTCCGTGAGCGGAGGTGGTTCAGGCGGGTTGCTCCTTGTTGGCGGCATCCTGAATAGACATTCATTTTAGCACAACAACAGAAAAAGGATAGACTTGGTAACCGAAAGATAGATTATTCCGACGCATGAATAGATAACCAACAGGTACATCATCACATGTTCAAATACATCAGAATATCCAACAGACCAATACATGGTTCGAAATACAAAGGATAACTAAACATAGCTAGGAATGGATACATCGGTACTCCCATGCTCATCACGCAGGACGGCGGTGAGTAGTACGACGAGAGATACGGTGCGGAGGAATCCCCCGGAAGTAGGTATGACGACGATCCACGTAGAGCGGGACTGCCCTGAGAGCAACTCTCGGTGTGGTGAAGTAGAAATCATCGTCTCCCTGTGCTCCAAAGCGGGGAATCCCAGTGTAACCCGGACCAAGGTCGAGAAGTGGACCTCTGATCGGCTCGTAACCTCCAGCATCTGGTAGCGGAAACCCAGCTGGCTGAGTGAAACGTGCAAAGCGCTCGTCTCCAACAAAGTCTGTGGTGTACGTAGCCAGACGAGTCAACGCCAGATAGAGCTGCTCCCTGACTGAGGCTAACTCCTGAGAAAGTGCGGAAACAGCTGCGTCACTGTGCCTCACGAACTGAGCAGTGGTGTGCAGCCTGGAGCTATCAGACTCGTAGGTGTCCAGGTTGCTGTGGAGAGTGAAGTGAACTCCCGCTGCCGTGATGTAACCACGGGGAATATGACGATAGATGGAATCATCAAACCCCCAGTAGTCAGCACGGAGAACGGTGAGACTCACGTAAGCTGCCTGCTGCACGGCCATATCCACTGTGGAACCTACTGCCTCGTAGCGGTGGACAACGCTCCTGCCATCATCCGACAGAATGTAGACGATAGCCCGGTAGCAGGTCTGGTCAAACTCTCGCTGCTGCTCGTAGACCTGGTACTCTGGTGCCCAATGGAACCCCAGATAGGTAACCATGTCTCTCAGCATCTCCGGATAACCGGCGGTGCTCTCACAGCGAGTCATCCGAACCACCTGCGGGTAGAACCTGAGATCCATCTGCAGATGATCGGGGAAGTTTTGATTAGACTCCGGTAGAGAACTGATGTGGAAAGCAACAACAATGTTCAACGGACGATAAGGATGTTGAAAAGAACAGGATATTGAAGCAACATCGGGAAACTCGAGACCAAAAACTCCTGAGGTACTACAGAGAAGCCAAAACACGTGAAATCCTAACTTGAAAGTTTAGGTGAGAACAGAAAACAACGTTGCACTTCCTTGCCAGAAAAGGGTGGGTGGGTGGGGAAAGAAGAAAAATGGCAGAATTCCTACTCTCACGTTTCATTTTTCCTATATAGCTACAAAATAGTTTCTAGACTCAACTGCGACCAGTAAAAAGGGATCCTACAGGCAGACAGGCTCTGATACCATTTGTCGCACCCGGACTTCTATAGGATACTCACCGTACGAACTGAACAGTATTCTGATGGGATTACGGGGCTTTCCGGCACCCGCGTCCTCTTACGAGTAGGCCAACACTTATGTGTGACAACCCATCGCTACTGTTCACCGTTGATGTAAACTATCCTGTAGAAATCAGGACACTAGCGTTGACGTACTTCATACCATACACACATGGTACATCAACGGCTTTGAACAAAGGATAACACAACATGCCTCTACGACACAAAAGATTGAAATAAGGTAGAAAATGGCCTTCACTAAGGCAGAATAGCAAATATAATCATCCAGAGGACACATGTCCCAACATAGCATTCATTACATCAGCGGAAGCATTCAAAGGGGTCTGAGTACAGACAAAATCCAAATAGGCTTAAGAAGCCGGAACTGAAATAAAGACGGAGCCCATCCACGATGTCTCGGATCCTGCCCGGGTCCGCTAACTACTCGTCAGCAGCCTCGTCAAACTCCACGTAGTAGCCGTCACCTGGATCCTCGTAATCGTAGTCTGCGGAAACCACAGCCCCAAAGGGGTCAGTACATAGACGTACTGGCAAGCAAGACTCACAGTTCACCAAAGTATAGCCCGTCAAAACAAGCACAGATGACTTGGGTTCAACGGAAAGAAAGGGGTTTATAAGATGCTGCAACTGGCTGCACTAACCAACTACAGAGATGCTATCAATTCCAACTATCAGAAAGGAGATAAGATCGAGTGTTGTAACCAACTGAAAGATAACTTCAAACAAACCCATCCTGGATCTCGCCCCTTATCCAAAGAAGCAATCCGAGGATAACTCACACAGTTGGATTAAAGATGTACAAGTTATTGTGACAGTAATCCTATTACTAGTCAAATTGATAAACATGGGGTGTGAGATTATGAATCATTAGGTTTAAGTTGTCCTGAGTACTTGTTAGCCAGTACTTTCACCAAGTTAACCATAACCGCGGAAAACACGGCTTCTCGAGAAGATTATCCCTGCAGGGTTGCACCAATTTGGCCGTACACGTACGAATAACCCGCCAGATGGGATGCCTCCCACCAAGCGGGGCACTCAACACAACTCAACTCTTCTCCGCATCAAGCCCAAAGCACCTTGGGCGCACGGCTAATCGAGCCCAGAAGAAAATGGACCCTCATAGCACTCTAAGAACGTGTCCCCCTATATGCCGACTACAAAAGTTCCACCCTGCGCTGGGCTCGCAAAAACATGCATGCGGCAAATAGAAAGCACGAACTAAATGAGATGATTTGGACGAGATGCGAATCGAATCAAATTGAGGGGGGCGCCCATACTCGCTTCCCACATGCGGGTAGTGCGCTCATCATGGATCAGTAGACAAGACCCTTTTCCTATTAGGGTCGACACTAGCAGGCCTCAAAACCACACAGGGCCTCCTGCCGGTGCCTTATCATCAAATTATTATTAAGTAGTAACATTAGCAGGATTGATCGATTGATTAAACATCGAGCCCCCGGAACACAATGAAATATAGTAACTGAAAGTAACGGGTAACAGACTCGAGCAAAACAATCTAAGCATGCTAGTAGGACACTGGCTCAATCAATGGGGTTGTAGGAGGGGTGATGAGGCAATATCAGGGTTAAAGGATTCATGTGATAGGTCCGTAACATAAACAACTACCACTAAGGCTAGCAAGAATAGACAACGGAAAGTATCGGTAACCAGGGTTGAAAGGAACACAATGGTTCATGTGAGTTGACAAAGGCGCTACCACAGCCTAAGCATGAGGCGCACACGAGAGGCATGGGCATTCGATGCCTAGGCATATGATGCCAGGATGATTGACTCTAGTGCAAGTGGGAGACTGTTGGGAATATGCCCTAGAGGCAATCATGTATGATGTAATTCCCACTGTATTCATAAAGTTATTAAGTTGTCCTTGTTTTGAACATCTGATATATGTCATTGAATATGTGATTCGATTGTGGAACCATATATTCATGTTGTTCATACTAGATTGTCCTTGGTCATTTAGGTTGTGCTGGACACACACCCTAGACTAATGTGAGTGTTGGCTGATGACACGGTTCCACTTGTCATGGGCATGGTGATGCCATTCCAACATTCACGGACTTGGCTAAAGAGTTTAGCAAGTCGGACTGACCCACATTGAGATGCAACGATCAAGTCGTCATTTGCATGTCTCAATCAATGTAATCCTTAGACCTGAGGTTGTCGCACAATCTGAGTTATGGATCACCGACTTAGGTTCTGTCAAACGTTGTTCTGTGACAAGGCAACTATAAAGGCAGAGTTCGGGTCGAATGAGAAGCAAGCTGTGTGATGTGGATAATCAAGATGGGATTTTGCCCCTCCGAATGGAGAGATATTCTCTGGGCCCTCTCGAGTGATATGATTCAGGAAGTATGGCCATGCGCGACTCAGTTAAGTGTTAACTGTGTCGATTGACTAAGAGTTAGTCAGATGAATCACATATCACGGATCGAGAAGAGAGTTGAGCTATTTAAGGGATGACGATAAATCGCCTATAGCTCGACAAGGTATATCGTGAGGCAAAAAGGACTAAGATGAATATCACATTGAAAGGTATGTCGTCATGACTCAATGGTACTTGGGAGTCGGCACGTTCTGCTAGGAGCCGCTACCGATTGATCGATTGAGAGTAGGACTCCAATCGTGTCCAAGTCGCCATGAGCCTGCAGGGTCGCACACTTAAGAGCGGGAGCAAGTATTGGTCGGGTTGGACCCGAACCGGAAATGGACTGGTTTTGTGAGTCGGACTCACAGAGGGAATGGGCCACAAGTGTTGTGAAGCCCATTACCATGGGGCACAAGAGGGGCGCAGGTTGCCCAGCGGGCACGTCAGACCACTCTCCCATGCGTTGGGAACCCTAGCCCCACTCAGTCCTGCCGCCGCACCGGACCTAGCAGTCCGCCGTCGGAGCTCCTCCTCGTACGTGTGGATACCGGCAGAGGTGTTGTACGTTCAGCACTTCGACGTTCGAGGGATTGGATCGGCCGGACCGGATCGTGGGACTGCACTGCCCCGACGCGCTTCATCGATAATCCGCAACCGCGCGTCTAGTGGTAATCATCGTGGCCTTCTACCTCGGCTAGATCTTGGAAGCATCGCGTAGGAAAAGTTTTGTTTATCTCTACGCGTTCCAACAGTGGTATCAGAGCGGTAGCTTCTGGTATTAGGCCCGAGATCCGTACATATGTGATATGTAGTTAGCGTTAGATGTGATCTAATTGCTGTTTTGGTGGTCGGTCTATGAGATAGATCGGTTTTGTACAAGGTTGATTGGATCAATCGTACTCGGGGTTAATGGATGATCTAGTTTCCGTGATCATACTGCTAAGGTCGTGGAACAACTTACCCCTACCGGTCGGTTTCCGCCATCGGGGTATACCGTGACACATAAATCCAGTTGCGGTGATCGAAGATCAAAGAGTTTGGTCGAATCGGAATACGGATCAGATTCGGGTAAAATCGTTTTATCCGATGAAGAAATCCATGATCGGAATGCAGATGAGATCTGCGTTTTCCGAAATCGTCGGGCGCTGACCGCCGGCTTCGCCCTGTCGTAGCGCCTTAGATGTCGTTGCGAGTTCACAACGCCGGTAGATATCGTATATATGCATAACTTGTTTTTGCAGGAAGTTGTGAATGGTATGGCTTATGTGCATGTGATGTGTGTAATCCATACATGATCTGCGTATCATGTTTATGTCAGCCGGCTGGAGCCTAGGTGCTGTCATTTTATTGTATACCGGCCTGCGTGTCGGATTCTCTATGTAAATTTTCATTTACTAGCTAGTGTAGCTTGTTGGAGAACCCGGAAGGCATGCAAGTCGATGTACAAGTCGGCTACGTGGAGCAAGATGGCACGTGACAAGAGTTGGCACGAGTCGACTTGCAAGCTTCGTGGAGATGGAGATCACCATGAAGAGAGCCATACCATTTCACATTATAATTGTTTTATTTGTGTTATTGTTATGTCTCTATTTACCTCTATTTAGATAGTGGGTAGATTTTTTAATCCCTCAAAGAAGGTCTAGTCGGTCGCCCCGCCAGTGTTGCACCATCACAAGTCGGACATTCTTGGTAGTGGGCTCATGAAATTGAGGTGCTACCAATTCTTTCCGGTTAGGTGGGTTTGAGTCGGACTCTTACAAGCAGAAGCACTTGGTAATCTAGACGAGTCCATCACAACGGTTGTGGGGCTCGGGGCGAGGTAGGTTGGGAGCCGGGGCATGTGATGTCACCCAACTAACAGGAGTCGTATTGGATACGATTGGCAAGGTGTTGCCTACCTAGATCACTTGACGGCTAGCGGTGATGCTAAAGCTCACTAGTCGGCTTGCTTATTTAGGATCTTGAATCACTTAGCAACCATCGGAGGGATGTTGGTTCTAGTGGGAGCATAAGTATTAAAACGTTTAATATGCCTGCTCTTTTATGAATACATGTCTTAAGTGTTTTTGCGTATTTTCTGTTGTAGATCAATGGCACCTAGCAACCTTCCTCAGTTGTCCACTTTTGCGTTGAGGTCAATCCTAGAGAAAGATAAGCTTAATGGAACTAATTTCACCAACTGGTATCGTAATCTGAGGATAGTCCTCAAGCATGACAAGAAAGAACATGTTCTAGAAACTCCACTTCCAGATGAGCCTGATGACGATGCGACTGTCGCTGTCATGAATGCCTACCGTAAGGCTAGAGATGAGTCTACGGAAATCAGCTGTCTTATGCTTGCACACATGGAACCGGACTTGCAGCAGCAGTTCGAGAATGTTGAGGCCTACGATATGATCGAAAGCCTCAAAAGTATGTTCCAGGCTCAAGCAAAGACTGAGAGGTATCAAGTCTCTCAAGTTTTGCTTGGCTGTAAGCTGAAAGACGGCGATCCACTGAGTCCGCATGTAATCAAGATGATTGGTTACATACAGTCTTTGGATCGGCTGGGCTTCCCAATTAACGAAGAGTTCGCTACTGATATAATTCTGAACTCTCTTCCTAGTGCGTATGGTTCGTTCATCTCGAACTACCATATGCATGGTATGGATAAGAGTATCACTGAATTACATGGGATGCTCAAAACAGCAGAGGCTGATATCAAGAAAGGCACCAGTCAAGTGTTGATGGTGCAGAATAAGGCTAAGTTCAAGAAGAGTTCTTGGACTAAGAAGAAGAAGGATAAGTCAGGAGGTAGCGCCCATGGCCCTGTCCAGAGTGCTCCCTCAAAGACTAAGCCTTCTCCTACAGCCGGAGCTAATTGCTTCTATTGCAAGCAAGATGGCCACTGGAAGAGGAACTGCACCAAATATTTGGCTGACAGAGCCAAGAGTGGAGGTGTGACTTCCAACTCAGGTACGCTTGTGTGCAATGTTATAGACATTTATCTTGCTGATGCGCCTAATAGTTCTTGGGTATGTGATACCGGATCAGTTATTCACATATGCAACTCGTTGCAGGGACTGGTAAGAACTAGGAGCGTGGCAAGAGGAGAGGTTGACATTCGGGTCGGCAACAAGGCGAGAGTCGCTGCGTTGGAAGTCGGCACGATGCAACTTCATTTACCTTCAGGATTTATTTTGGAACTAAATAATTGTTATTATGTTCCAGCGCTTAGTCGAAACATTATTTCCGCCTCATGTTTGATGAGACAAGGTTATGAGTCGAATATTAAGAATAATGGTTGTTCTTTATATTTGAAAGATATGTTTCATGGTTTTGCACCCGTTCAGAACGGGTTATTTATTTTAAATCTTGATAGTGAATCAGTCTATAACATAAATGTTAAAAGGTTGAAACCAAATGATCTGAATATGACTTACTTTTGGCACTGTCGGCTTGGTCATATAAGTTGGAAGCGCATGAAGAAGCTCCATGATGATGGACTTCTAACTTCGTTTGACTTAGAGTCATTCGAGACATGCGAATCATGCCTACTAGGCAAGATGACCAAGACACCTTTTGCAAGGAGTTGTGAAAGGGCGTCCGACTTGTTGGAACTAATACATAGTGATTTATGTGGACCAATGAGCACGACAGCCAGAGGTGGTTATGAGTACTTCATTACCTTCACTGATGATTTGAGTAGGTATGGACATATCTATTTAATGAAACACAAGTCGGAAGCCTTTGAAAAGTTCAAGGAATTCCAGAATGAGGTACAAAATCAGCTCGGCAAGAAAATAAAGTTTCTACGGTCGGACCGTGGAGGCGAGTACATGAGCCATGAGTTTGATGACCATCTAAAGAGTTGTGGAATAGTTCCTCAACTCACTCCGCCGGGTACACCGCAGAGAAACGGTGTATCGGAACGGAGAAATCGGACCTTGTTGGACATGGTACGATCAATGATGAGTCGGACAGATCTACCTTTATCATTTTGGGGTTATTGTCTAGAAACTGCAGCTTTCACACTAAACAGAGTACCATCAAAGTCAGTAGAGAAGACACCACATGAGATGTGGACTGGTAAAAAGCCAAGTTTGTCTTTTCTTAAGATTTGGGGTTGTGAAGCATTTGTCAAGCGACTTCAGTCGGACAAGCTCACGCCCAAGTCGGATAAGTGTATTTTCGTGGGGTATCCGAGGGAAACCTTGGGGTACTACTTCTACAACCGGGAAGAGGGCAAAGTGTTTGTCGCTCGGAATGGTGTCTTCCTTGAGAAAGAGTTTCTCGGTCGGGAAGTCAGTGGGAGCACAGTGCAACTCGAAGAAATTCGAGAGGAACCGGCTAGGGGCGAGTCGGCGAACGCCTTGGAGGCTGAGCCGGTCGTGGTACCTACACCGGTAACAGCACCTGAACCACGGAGATCTGCCAGATTACAGAGTGCTCGAGATGTTTTACTGTTAGACAGTAATGAGCCGGCAACTTATTCGGAAGCGATGGTGGGATCTGATTCCGAGTCATGGCTTGGAGCCATGAGATCCGAGTTAAAGTCCATGGATGAAAACCAAGTTTGGAATTTGGTTGATCTGCCTGACGGTGCAAGACCCGTCGAGTGCAAATGGGTCTTTAAGAAGAAAATTGATATGGATGGAAATATTTCCGTCTATAAAGCACGACTTGTCGCGAAGGGATTCCGACAGGTTCAAGGAGTTGACTACGACGAGACATTCTCGCCTGTAGCGATGCTTAAATCAATTCGGATCATGTTAGCCATAGCAGCCTATTTCGACTATGAGATATGGCAGATGGATGTCAAGACGGCTTTCCTTAATGGAAATTTGACTGAGGACGTGTATATGATACAGCCCGAAGGTTTTGTCGATCCGGCTAATGCTGACAAGGTATGCAAACTTCAGAAATCCAGTTATGGGTTGAAGCAAGCATCTCGGAGTTGGAACATTCGCTTTGATGAGGTAGTCAAATCGTTTGGCTTCATCAAGAGCGATCACGATTCTTGTTTATACAAGAAGTTTAGTGGGAGCAAAGTAAACTTTCTAATCTTATATGTGGATGACATATTACTGATTGGAAATGATGTCATGATGTTGCAAGAAACCAAAGAGTCATTGGAAAGGAGTTTCTCAATGAAAGATTTGGGTGAGGCAACTTACATATTAGGAATCAGGATCTATAGAGATAGATCAAGGCGGCTCATTGGATTGAGTCAGAGCACATATCTGGACAAAGTTTTGAAGAAATTCAAAATGCAAGAGTCCAAGAAGGGATTCTTGCCGATGTCCCATGGCATAAAACTTAGCAAGACTCAGTGTCCTTCGACGACTGATGAGCGAAGTCGGATGAGTGTGATCCCGTATGCTTCGGCAATCGGATCCATCATGTATGCCATGATTTGTACTAGGCCAGATGTTTCCTATGCTCTAAGTGTTACGAGCAGATACCAGGCTGACCCTGGCGAAGCCCACTGGGCAGCGGTTAAGAACATCCTTAAGTATTTGAGAAATACTAAGGAAATGTTCCTAGTTTATGGAGGTGATGAGGAATTCAGTGTAAAGGGTTACACGGATGCGAGTTATCTCACCGACTCAGATGATTCTCGTTCGCAATCTGGATACGTGTTCGTGATGAACGGAGGGGCTGTGAGCTGGAAGAGTTCCAAGCAAGATACGGTGTCTGCATCTACAACAGAGGCTGAGTATATTGCTGCCTCAGAGGCGGCAAAGGAAGCTGTTTGGATCAGGAACCTCCTGATTGATCTTGGTGTGGTTCAGGGCGCGTCCAATCCTTTGGACGTATATTGTGACAACAATGGTGCTATCGCATAGGCCAAGGAACCTAGACAACACCAGAAGAACAAACATATACTCATGCGGTACCACCTCATTCGCCAGTTTGTCGAACAAGGTGATATCAAGTTATGCAAAGTACACACGGATGCAAACATTGCAGATCCGTTGACAAAGGCGCTACCACAGCCTAAGCATGAGGCGCACACGAGAGGCATGGGCATTCGATGCCTAGGCATATGATGCCAGGATGATTGACTCTAGTGCAAGTGGGAGACTGTTGGGAATATGCCCTAGAGGCAATCATGTATGATGTAATTCCCACTGTATTCATAAAGTTATTAAGTTGTCCTTGTTTTGAACATCTGATATATGTCATTGAATATGTGATTTGATTGTGGAACTATATATTCATGTTGTTCATACTAGATTGTCCTTGGTCATTTAGGTTGTGCTGGACACACACCCTAGACTAATGTGAGTGTTGGCTGATGACACGGTTCCACTTGTCATGGGCATGGTGATGCCATTCCAACGTTCACGGACTTGGCTAAAGAGTTTAGCAAGTCGGACTGACCCACATTGAGATGCAACGATCAAGTCGTCATTTGCATGTCTCAATCAATGTAATCCTTAGACCTGAGGTTGTCGCACAATCCGAGTTGTGGATCACCGACTTAGGTTCTGTCAAACGTTGTTCTGTGACAAGGCAACTATAAAGGCAGAGTTCGGGTCGAATGAGAAGCAAGCTGTGTGATGTGGATAATCAAGATGGGATTTTGCCCCTCCGAATGGAGAGATATTCTCTGGGCCCTCTCGAGTGATATGATTCAGGAAGTATGGCCATGCGCGACTCAGTTAAGTGTTAACTGTGTCGATTGACTAAGAGTTAGTCAGATGAATCACATATCACGGATCGAGAAGAGAGTTGAGCTATTTAAGGGATGACGATAAATCGCCTATAGCTCGACAAGGTATATCGTGAGGCAAAAATGACTAAGATGAATATCACATTGAAAGGTATGTCGTCATGACTCAATGGTACTTGGGAGTCGGCATGTTCTGCTAGGAGCCGCTACCGATTGATCGATTGAGAGTAGGACTCCAATCGTGTCCAAGTCGCCATGAGCCTGCAGCGCACACTTAAGAGCGGGAGCAAGTATTGGTCGGGTTGGACCCGAAGCGGAAATGGACTGGTTTTGTGAGTCGGACTCACAGAGGGAATGGGCCACAAGTGTTGTGAAGCCCATTACCATACGCTATATAAAGAGGGGCGCAGGTTGCCCAGCGGGCACGTCAGACCACTCTCCCATGCGTTGGGAACCCTAGCCCCACTCAGTCCAGCCGCCGCACCGGACCTAGCAGTCCGCCGTCGGAGCTCCTCCTCGTACGTGTGGATACCGGCAGAGGTGCTGTACGTTCAGCACTTCGACGTTCGAGGGATTGGATCGGCCGGACCGGATCGTGGGACTGCACTGCCCCGACGCGCTTCACCGATAATCCGCAACCGCGCGTCTAGTGGTAATCATCGTGGCCTTCTACCTCGGCTAGAACTTGGAAGCATCGCGTAGGAAAAGTTTTGTTTATCTCTACGCGTTCCAACATTGTGCACAACCAAGATGAGACATGACAGGTTAATGGTTGCATCAAAATAAACTAGCTAACATGATAACACAATTTAAATGGACCCATATGCAATTGGATTGCATATGGAAAAGATCCATTGAATTAAGTGGAAACAAATGATTTACAATTAATTATTATGTGAAAGTTGTTAGCATGATGCATGCATGATGATGATAACAAGATAACAACAAATAACAATAATAGATGCAAAGGAAAAGGAATAAAACAAGTTTGGAAATTATTTATTAAGTTTGGAAAATTTGGTTACTTAAACATGTCACACAAACAATTATTGTTTTCATCAATTTAAAGAGTGCAAAACAATTAGCAAAATTTATATTTGAAAAGAACATCAAATTTTAGTTGGATTACATGTTTCAAATATTGAAATTTGAATTAGGATGAATTTATTATGAATTAAACAATATTAAACAAGTTTTAATTGAATTTGAAACAAGTTTGAATATTACTTGAATTTTTATTTGTTCAAAACATAAATTCAAATTCACATTTGAAATGTTCACACTTTGATGGTTTGAAAACATATTTTGCATGTTCAAAAATATTTTATTTTGAGCAAGTTATGATTTTTAACAAATTTAAATGAATTAAACAAGTATTAAATTATTTAGGCAATTTAAATTATTCAAACAATGAAACAAATTTTTTATTTGAATAGGATATTCAAAATGGTATGAAAAACATATTTTATTTGCCTTATTTGGAATTAGTATGAATTATTTGTGAATTATTGCAAATTACATTTTAATTACCCAAATTTGAATTTTTAAATGCATTTTAAAAACTCAAAACAGAACACAAATGAAACAATTGGATAGACAATAAAATTTGGAGCAATAAACATATACAACTTTTATTTATTGGATTTATAGATTAAAAGTTATTGATTTTTAAAGTTTAGTGTTTTATTCTGCCATTTAAAAAGAAATAGAAATTAATAACAGAAAAGTTTTAAACTTTTTCTACGGGCCAGCACCTAGCCGCAGCCACTGCAGGGTGGGCCACAGCCAACGTGGCACTGAGCGAGCGCATGCGTGGCCACCAGTGCCACTGACTGGTGGGCCACTGCGCGGGGAGAAAATCTCCAAAATAAACGCGCGTCGGGGACTCGAACCCGCGACCGCGTGCTGCGCGCTCGACACTCTGAACCAGTTGCGCTGCTGCGCGTTCGTTATCTGTATACGCGACGCAGAAAGGTTGAGCTTCAGAACCCAGGTGTTATCTGACGAAACTGACGAGCAAACGCTTGCTCGACTGACAGAAAGTTGATCGCCGGCGGGGAAAACACGGTGGGCGTGCTTGCTGCGTTGGATGTGTGCGGTTGTGCTCGTGCCAGAAGAGCGAGAACAGAGAGGAGGGAAAGGTGGGAGCTTTCTCACCGTGTGGTTGCTGCGGTGGAGCTCGACGACTGAAGGTGGACGACGGCGTTGCAGATGGCGGAGACGAGGTGGTCGATGACGGCGACGAATCCGTGCCCCTCCGTGCTCCCGCAGCTGTCCAAGAGGGAGAGTAGAGGGTGGCGAGCTGGTTCCAGCAGCTGGATCACGACGAGGAGTACGGTGGCGACGACGGCGAGCAAGGATTCAGTGATGGCGTCCACGGTGGCCGGAGATGTCGCAGATGGCGGCCACGATTCAGCTAGCCTCTGGGGTGGTTATGGTGTTTAAACGGAGGAGGGGTGAGTGGGGAGTCGATCTCGCGGTTCAGGTAGGGTGGAGGATGGCCATGGCGACGGCGCGGTGACGGGATTCAGGCGAGCAGCTCCGGTGAGTGGACAGCAGAGAGGAAATCGCGATGAGGAGGAAGCAATTGGCGGCGCTGGCGATGGGACAGGGTCCTAGGTTCTAGGGTTAGGTCCGCGGGGGCCCTGGGGGGGATAAATAGGGGCCACGGCGCTCTCCTGGCCGTCGGCGCGGCCGTACTCCGACGTGGAGGCCGCGGATGCGTTGCCGTACGCGGGGGAGACGATGACGTAATCGTTTTCGAACCGGCAAGTTGCGTTAGCGGGCTGGGCTTGCGCGCGCGTAGGCTTAGTGGGTTGGGTTTGCTTAGGCGCCGCGCGCGCGCGCTGGTTTTTCTCTTTTTCTTTTTCTGTTTTATTAATTTTTTTTTGCTGAAACAGATTTGGAAGAAATGGATAAGGTTTTGTTTAATATAAATTCCAGAAAATTTAGGTTAGGCTAATTAGGTAATTAGAAACCACTTTCCAAGTTTGGATTTCAGAAAGTTGAGATTTAAAATGTTGTTTGCATTTGAATCCAAATTGGATGAATTTTCAATATTGATTAACCATTAAGAAAAATAAAGCATTTTTATAGGGTGGCCCCTAAGATTTAGAATGATCTAAAGAGTGCAAAGGTGTGGTGAACTTCATGGATTCAAAAGGTACTGATTTGAAACTTGGTTTGAATTTAAAAGATGATTTGGGAAATATTGATTGAATTAATGGTTTGATTAAAACCAACAATTTAATAAGTGATCAACATGGAATAAAATGGTTGTTTTTATTTGTTATTTTTATTCCAAGAGTTGTAACAGATCAAGTATGAAATAACCATTTGCAATTGTTTGGGTTTGATTATGAAAACAAGATAAAACAGATGCAAAACAAATAGTAACAATTGCAAACAAAAATAAAACAAATGCAATGAGATGATGACATGATGCATTGCTTGAAATAAAACAATAAATCAAACATTCTAAGGGGTATTTCATACTTGGGATGTTACAAGTTAGTTGTTTTAAGCCATAGATTAGGGCTGACATCAGTCACAGTAGATTAAGTTCTGAGCTAGAGTAATTCTCCAGCTTGGATCTTCGATATACTTCTTCTGATGTTTCATTTGTAAGAGATCTTCTTTGATTCTTCAAAGAGATTCTCGAGATTTTGTAATGAAGTTTGTATCCTATAGTTTTGCCTGGACCTACTGTGTTTCTGTTGTACTACTTTGAGGGATGTAATATTCACGGATAAGTCCTTCTGTGAGTATTATGTCATCGACTTGCGCACTACACATGCAGTGGTGTGCTGGGTCACCACACCAAGTTCCCGTAGGATCTCCTTGATGACACCAATTGGATCCCGCACACGGAGAAACGACTTGTTATCAAGGACCATACTGAACCGATTGTGCATCCCACTCCCACTCCTTGCAAGGGCAAGGACAAGACACAAGTCATTATTGATGAAGAGGACGAAGAAGAAGCCGGGACCTCCCGCCCTCCTCCTAAAGACAATGCCTTCATATGGATGGCTCGGGCTCTCAAGAAGGTGTTCCGTGTGAACAAAAAGATCGAGCAACATCAGTGGGAAGTTCACTATGACAAGGAACTCAAGAACCACAAGGAAGCACATGCAGATAGGCAGCTTCGTCGTGATGCAGGGGAGACCATGGATTCTCCGGTTGAAGATAGCATTACTTCTTGGGGCAAGTGGCAGACCAAGGACTCCAAGGGCAAAATTATTGAATGGTCTGATGAGAAATCTGGAGAAGAAGTGACTACCTCTCGCCGTCGTGCCCGTCCTCCTAGCATGGACAACTCCTCCGAGTGAACCTTGGGGCGTTAGCATCAGTCCTTCTCCTCTTTTGGTATCTTGATGCCAAACAGGGAGAGGCATCTATTTAGGAGCGTTGGGAATTTGCATGGGTTCTTCTCTCTCAAGCCGTGCTTTTTTTTTTGGCTTGAGAGAGTTGGTTATTTGTGGACTTCGTATGTTTATTATTCGTATTGTGTGAACCTCGTAATGCATGGTGTAAGACATGTGAACCTAGTGCTTTAATTCTATCATATTTATGGGTTCCCTAATATCCGTGTTTAGCAGGTTTGCTCATTATCATCATATCTCTACTGTCAATTTCATTCAACATGAAGGGAGCATATCTCTAGGGGGAGCTCCGTCCATGTTGTTTGTGACCTAGCGATGCAAATGGTTGTGTTGTCATCAATTATCAAAAAGGGGAAGAATGAAAGATCATATTCCGTTTTGATAATTTATGACAACATAACTAAAGGACTAATCACTATTTTGAGCATGTGCAGGGCTTGTTTGATAGTTATCAAAATGTCAAAATACTCCCAGTAAACATTCTCAAAGGCTTACAAGATTTAGCCTAAAGGAAAGAGCTAAAAAAGACAAAGCTGAGAAACTGTTTCTACAGGCAGCGGAGGCTCCGGTGAAACCACCGGTACCTCCGCCCCTGCTGTTTCTCAACACATTCCCAGATGGGTGGTTCCGGTGGTGGTACCGGTGGTACCTCCGCCAAAAACCCCTTCGGTGGCTCACGACGGAGCCCAGGGCGGAACCCACCCGGAACTTCCGGTGGGCGGAACCTCCGCCGAAACTACGGGTACCTCCGCTGGTCCAACTGGGCTAAAAGTGGGATTTGGTACTGGTGGAGGTTCCGGTGCAGGTTCTGCCAAAATCACCTTCGAGTGCATCACAGCGGAGGCCAGGACGGAACCCACCGGAACTTCTGGTGGGCGGAACCTCTGCCGGAACCACCGTTACCTCCGCCACTGAAGAAGCCGCAGAGAAGAAAAGGGGCCACGCGGGCTCCAGTGTGTGAAGACCACCGGAGCTACCGGTGCAAACACCGGTACCTCCGCTTCAACATGAGAGTGGGCAACAGTCAGATTGGGGAATGGGTATTTAAAGCCCTTCTCCTACCTATTAAATGCAAAGATTTTCCCACTCTCTCTCCTTGCCATTAATGAAAGCTTCAACCTCCTAGATCTCCCTCTCCAACCACCCAGTCACTCCATAACTTTGTGGATATTTATAGGAGACATAGATCCGTGATTCCACCAAAGGAATTGCAAATCCATCCACCACATCCTAGTAGATCTAGAATCCTACTCGAGGCCTAGAAACCTTAGTAGATCTTGTGCTTGTAGCTTCCACCTCGTTGCAAAGAAACTTCAGATTGTTTGAGAGCCTCCATTCATCTTGTGGAGTGTCCTCAACCTCGTGTAAAGGTTTGGTCAACGCCTTCAAGTCGACCTCATAGTGTAAACGAGAATCTCCCTCACCAGAGAAGCTCAAGGAGAATAAGGTGTGCACAACCGTGCTATTGAGGAGTGATTAGGTGGCTCCCCACCTCTCCAACGTAGACGTACTTCTCTTGAGAAATAACTATGGGAAACATATCCTTGTCTCCTTGTTTACACTTGTAGTTTATCTCGTTACCTTTCGTTTTACTTCTGTTGCGTATCTTATCTTGTATCACAATAGGTTGCTCACCTAGTTGCACATCTAGAGAACCTTGTATTACTTGTTTAGCCATAACTAAAAAGAAAATAATAAAAATTGGTAGTCAACCTATTCACCCCATCTAGTTGACCATAGTGTACTTTCACTTGTTTGCAGTAAATGAAGAGAGAACAATAATGGCAGTGAATGAAAAGGAAATAGTGTTTGCAGTGATTATATTATCAGTGTAAAAGAATGGATCGGGGTCCACAGTTCACTATTGGTGTCTCTCCAAAACAGATAGATAATATGTTTGATAAACAAATTACAGGTGGGCAATTGACATATATAAAGGCTGCACCGTAGTGCATATGCATGACATGATGATTACCATGTGATTCATGCGGGCATTACAACATAGTTCATAGACCGTTATCCAACTGCATATATGACTAATAATCCGCCCTCAGAGCGTAATCCAATCAAACTTTGGGTATTAAGTTGCAAGCAACCTATTATTTCCTTAAGTAAAATGTGTAATATAAACAATGAAAATATTGTTGTTTTGGAGAGACACCAATACAATGCCTAAATAAGTTATATATTTGATGTGTTCTTGGAAATATGTACATGAGAATGTGCATATTACCATGTAGAACAAACAAAGCGAGATTATAGTACTTCCGATTCAGCATAAATTAACTTGAAAAAAATGTTCATTCAACTCAGTCACGGGGGTCTACAAACAAAATGGTTGTATGAAGAAAAGTTGTGTCACTTTATCGCCCAGCTTGCTAGTTCAATGACCACTTCTTTTAGGCAACATTTAACAACATGGATTGTATTACTAATAGATGTCTTGTCTACAATGAACATTACCTTTAAGAAACATCCAGTGGATATCAATCTCTTATGCTTCCATAGGAAAATAACGTAGTATTAATATCTGACTAAACTATTTATGGGATAATTAATGAACTAGAATAATCAATTCACACCTCCAGCAATGGCTCTCGCTCTGTTAGAGAGTCAGAACACCACATGAAAGGGTGGTTAATTACAATATTTAGAGTTGTTACCATCACACTGATTAATCAAGTGAATGGATGCGGAAAAGTCATGGCTCATACGTCGATGAGCACGGGCATGATGATGGCGGCCCCATAGACGGCGGTGTCGGAGCACAAGTAAGAAGGTATTAATATTCCCCATAGCCCGCTAGGATTTTCATCGAACATGTTAAATGCATAGATAAAAAATATTATGCAAAAACTAATATGAAAACAAATTTAGAATTAGAAAAGAAGAGATGAGTGGAAAGAGAGAGAGGGAAAGAGACATATCAGGAGAAAAGCTGTAGGCATCTACAAGGGAGGGATGTGGAGGAAGCAGAAGCTACAAAGAGAGCCATGAATGGAAGCAACACACCTTTTCTTCATCCTCACTCTTGTCCCGATCTCCTGTTTCAGCATACTCTCCTCTCTTGTGGTTGGGGAATGCACAGAGCTGGAGAGGTATGAGGTATAGGTGGAGGAGGCCAAGTCCGGCCGCCGCACGCGCAAAAGAGGGTCAGGGATGGAGGAAGCGCTCGTGCCTGGGACAATGTTCTGGATGGGGCGGCGCCCGCGGCTCCTCCTGTTGCCCCTAGAGTTTCATCCCTGTAAGGAGCTCGGTCACGGGGGAGAGAACAGAGATTGGTGGCGGCGGCAGGTCGCGTGAGCGAGGAAGATAAGAGGAGGCGACTGAGGTCGGACGAGTGGTTGCGGCCGGGGGGTCAGCGAGGACAACGGGACAAGTGCGGAAACGAGAGGAGCGGGTGGCGGTGGCTGGGAGAGGGTCGACCGGGGCTATGTTTTACCGTCTCTTTTCTCCTACTCCGCGCAACGAGTAAAAAATGCGGCGAGACGGGACAAACAAAAACAATGCCCAAGTCGCTTGCCGTGACGAAACGCTAGTACCACCCCGTGCCCGCCACATGGATATGCGGAGAGGCGCGGCAGGGGGGTCACACTTAGGCCCTGTTTGGAACGTAGGAAATTTAGAGGAATTCTATAGGAAAGGATTTTTGCAGGAAAATTTTCCTTTGGACCGTTTGGAACACATGATTACATCATAGAAAAACCATAAGAAACTTTCCTACGACAACGGTTTCACGTGAAAACCGTAGGAAAGAAACACATCCACTCCAACCTCTTTTTTTTCTTTCCTTTGAGCCGATCGGGACAAATCACAACATAAAGTTGCTTGGAGAATAACCATCAGGCAACACACGATGCCGCAATCTCAAACTGTGGCAGCAAAATCTTCCGTTAAAAAAAAATCAGTAGAATCTAGCACTGTTGTTACTGCTGTCCTGAATTTCCACTTGCGATCCAAGAAGAACAGCATAGAGAGAATACTAACCGTGAGCATCAACAAGAGAAATGAAGGGATTAAGTCATTGGTCCATGGAGTCCCATTTGTAAGTGTGCTTATTGGACCAAATAAATGGAGAATTTGTGACCGAAATAGTGTGATTTCTAATATGGATAAGAATGAATTGTTCGTTTTGACTATGGTTCGTGCATTTCCTTTTCCTGCGTTCCAAACAGTCATGTAAGTTTTTCAATACTCTGTTTTCCACCCGGATTCCTATCTTTTTTTTTGATAAAGGAAATATATTAATATCAAGAGATATCCATTACATTCGGCCTCTGCGACAACATAATGTCAAGAGCTAGTCTAGACATCATGCACACAACAAAAAGGAAAATAAAAAAAATAAAAAAAACCCGCCGAGTTAATCAGCAAAGCAGCAGGAACTAACACCACCAAATGCCACACCTGGACTGCAAAAAGGTTCTCCAAGAACGATGTCTCCAAGAAGGTAACAGTGCACAAACACCATCGTCGCCTGATTATAGATCAAGGGTTTTCACCCCGAAGAAAACCCGACTAAAATCCAGGCAATGCCTTCAACAAGGAGACGAATAAAAATCCTCCACTGCCAGGTACAATCAGTGAAGGTCAGACCTAGGGTTTTCACCTCGGAAGTCGAAACTTTGTGCCCAAAGAGCCCCACCAAGAAGAAGTCTCCATGTGTTGCCGCCCCCGCTTGCCGACACTGCTGCAAAATACCAATCATCTGGTGCACGGTCTTCACCACATCCCAACTCACCTCGAGCATGACTTGAAAACTCGAACTCGATACGAGACATCGAGATTCACTTGTTATTTGACACAACCATCTAAAATTTTCCGTCATTGTCAACACCACGGTAATCGCAGCGAAATATGCCATGGCGTACCTTACTGTGCCGACAAATCATAATGACTCGGCACCTGATTGTCCATGTGTTGCGGCAACAATGGCCGACGATACCACAGACTCCATTGCAGCCCCAACCACAAACGCTATCCAGTCGCAACATAACGTCACGTAGTCCAGACCTGCGTCCGTGAGCGGCTGCTTGTGCTCAGATGATCTGACCGCCGCCATCATGTGTCACCGGCCTCACGATTCGGCCACTGCCGTCCTGAGTCGCCGAACTCACAATCTGTCCGCCGCCTTTCTGTGACCCGGATTCCTATCCTATTCCTGTGACTTTCGTGTTCATGTGTTTTTCCTGCCCTGTGTTCCAAACGGGTCTTAGCTTGTTCTCAACGCCAACAACGTGTAACGGGCCAGTCAAGCAAACATGTATTTTTTTTCATCCCAGTATCTATCTTAGAGGGTTTCACGCAACCAAACACGCCTCTGGTATCTATGGAAGGACCGTACGTCTTTAAAAGTCAATTTTGAAGGATTGTTTTTGTTGGGCCCTTTTCCCCACAAATTTGTGGTCCAACCAATATGAAGCACACTTACACACATAGAAAAGTTTAGCCTTAGTGGGAAAAAAAAATCTATTTGAGATATTATGCCATTATATTTTTATTACATTTTTTAGTTCAATCCGAAATTCAAAATTGACCGTTCAAAAGGATTCGTATGCAGCACACACGCGAGCTCACTCACACTGTACCAGTTGGCATTTACTCCGGCATTTTTGTTGCTGCTGCTGCATGCAGATCACTGCTCCATTGCTAGTGAATTGGCTTTTTGCACAAGAATCACGCTGCGCGGGTGGTACAGCCGCGGTGTAATGTTTGACCACGTCCTTGAGACCGTGAAACCAATTCATGAATGCGGAAAGTTTGGCGTGACATCCTTCACGCCACCGCATTTACTTCTTGAGGTTCCCAGCAGTTGCGTCGTCCTCGGTGGCTTGTCCCATTTTGCTTCCCCTGTGTACTAGCTGTAGCCTGTAGTAGTACCCATCGAAGAGGAGGCGACCCCTTGCACATGCCGAACTGCCTCATCTCATTGATGGCCCCAAATGAATCATTCGCATGGCCGAGATCTCCATGCAGGAGGAGTACGTACTTTTTCCTAATCAATGCAACCGATGTGGTTACCACCGTAATAATAAGTATAGTCTTAATAAAACCACAGGGAAGTGGTCAAGTAACCAACTAACCATCTTCTTGCCAAACTAGACGTGCGCTTTGCTCAATGTACGTAGGGACAACCAGTTTGATCGTCTGCACTGCAGCAACAAGGCAGCGGCATGTGCTCTGAAGGCTGCAAGTAGATTTGCGAGCCGACGTTGGAATAATGAACCGAGGAAAGGAATAATAATTTATGAGATTTATTTACCTGCAAGCCTCGTGGCCGTGGGGCTAGCCGCGGATTGTCTGTGAGCCCGTCCGTGATTGGTCCAGTCCAATCATCCTGGCCCGGGACGAGAGGGCCGAGCAGAAAAAAGCAAAGGAAAATGCCGAGCAAGAAACGGGGGAGGGGAGGAGCACAATGATAGGGGACGGTACGGCGGCCCTGCTTTGCGTACAGGTCAAAAGCATCTCTCTGCCTCTGCATGCTCTCTCTTTTCCACGTCCCCTCCTCGGAACGGAACGAGGCACGGGAAAGTGAGAAGCGAGCGCGCTTCGCTCCCTCCAACCCGGCTCGTACCGGCACAGTACGGTATCCCGTCCCCCTCCTGTAGTCATTTCCTGCCGGGCCTGGGCAGCCACAATAATTCGGTCACAGGCCTCACAGTCACACACACACACACAGAGACGGCTTGGTTTATACTTTCAAAAAAAAGACCACTGTGGCGCGGTGCCGTGTGGAGGTACGCTGGTAAACCTCTTTCTTCGCGCACAATCCATGGCGAGCGACGTTCCTCTTCCAGCCCGGAACCCACGGTAACGTCAGTGCGTCACGTCGCGAGCCTAAAAACCCGGAGCAAACCCCCGAGAGCGAGCCAGAGCCAACAGCCGAGCGAAGAGACGGAAACCCAAATCCGTCGCTGCGTTTCACTCCAAAACGGATCCCGAATCTATCCATCTACTAACCCAGAATGCACACCCACATCTGACATTTCGATCCAAACCCCGCACAGAAACCCCCCACCTCCGCGCCGCATCGGAACCGAGAGAGAGAGGAGGAGGAGGGAGGAAAGATAGCACAGGGGAGATTCGCGGGGTGGCGCAAAGGGTCACACACGCAGGACAAGGCGGGCATAAATGCGGTTTTGGACCGCTGCGTCTGCGTGCGCGGTGGCGTGAACCGCACAAGGAAGAGAGAGAGACGACGCGGGGCATTTGCAGAACAAAACAACCGCTTCCTCCTGCCCTGCCACCACCCCCCACCCCCTGTACGTCCTCCTCTCTATCTGCACCGCAGCGGCCGTGCTGGCGTAGGACGAGCGGGCGCCTTTTTTGACCGCTTCTGCCTTCCCCTCTTCAGGACACGCTACCGCTACTACTACTACCCTACAGCGCTGCCGCTGTACTACTGCCACACCACTCGCCCACTCCTACTCTACCACCACCACCACCACTCCCCGCTCCACTCCACTACGCCTCCGCCTCCGCCTCGCATTGCCGCCTTCTTCCCGGGAGGAGGCGTGATCTCAGGGCCGGCGGGTGGTGCTGCGTCCGCGCGGGCCGCGAGATGGCCGGAGGTGGGGGAGGGGGCGGGGGCCAGAAGCAGGACGACCTCGCGCCGCACCCCGTCAAGGACCAGCTCCCGGGGGTCTCCTACTGCATCACCAGCCCCCCTCCATGGCGTCAGTACACCCTTCCCTCGACCCCCTCTCCCTCCCTTCCTCCGCTCGCGTCCGTCCATTCTTCCCCCGACGTCAGCTCCAGCTAGCTAGCGGACTCGCCGCTCCCCTCCCCCCAGTTTTTCGGGTGTCCGTTCGTGTTTTCTAAACCGAAGCCTGCTTTGCGATGCCGACGCGTTGCGGTTTCTCGCGTCGTTTTCGGGGTTGGATTCCGTGGCAGCGGCGGTGGTTGGTGAACCCCCTGCACTGCTGCTCGTTTCCGCCCGCTCCAGCTTTGCTGCTCGGAGAGGGGGAACTGCCCAGATCTGCCTGGGCTTTTCCCGCCCCCGGTTCCTATCAGGATATTCCAAAAATAAAAGCGGATTGCCTTTTCGTTTCGTTTTGTCCCCCCGTAGTAGTTTGTTTATTGACGCGCTTTTAATGAGGTCCTGCGTTGAATATCTATCCCCTGCTGCTGCTGCTGCTACAGGGGTTTGACCCGTGTTCATGGTTCGACATTCATTCGGGCATAACTTTGATGCTCCAGTTGCAGTCTGGTTCTGAATCTGCGATCCACTCTCGCTGTCGCCTTGGCCTCTGTCGATGTCAACATGATTGGCAGACTTCGAGTAGTATTATTTCATAGTTGCGCGAGATGGAGGATTTCAGTAAATCTGGTGCCACACTTGCGATTTGCGTAGGGTAATCTTGGGTTTAATGAACTCATCGTTGACTCTGTTCTGCTTTACCACGTGCACCGGTTTCTTTGTTGTTGTTGCCGATCCATATTTAGTTCGCGTTGTTCCATTTGTGCATGCATCCATTGAATTCGTATGTACCGCCATGTCGGTAGGTGGCTCCGAACCGGAGGTCCATATCCACACATCGCTGTCACCTTCAGTTGCATTAAATCTCGTGTGACTTGGGTAGGTGATCTTCCTTATAATTTCCTACCTTCTGCATGCTCATCCCAAGTTGTTTGGGTGGCTTGCTGTGTGTATGGGCACTTCAGTACAAGTAGCGAAATACATTTTAGCAAGAAAAGAAGCCGTGAAATATACGGTCCTTTTATGGCATTTTCGATCCTAAGTTCAAAGACACGAGACATGCGCAACGATTAGTAATCCTTACAACAAAGTATGCGGTTTAACTTACTGATCTTATACATGTTCAATGAGAAACTTGGTTCTGAAATTTGACTGTATGAAATGCCTCATACTGCAGCGGAGGCCATTCTCCTTGGGTTTCAACATTACCTGGTCATGCTGGGAACTACTGTCATCATACCTACTGCACTCGTTCCACAGATGGGAGGAAACAATGTAAAATTATAAGTATACCCAGTTCTGTTGCTCTGGACTGAATCTGTTGCTCGAATACTAATGGTGTTTATTTCTTTCTTAGGAGGACAAGGCCGTTGTTATCCAAACATTGCTGTTTGTGGCCGGAATTAACACCCTTCTGCAGAGCTTTTTTGGTACCCGATTGCCTGCAGTGATTGGTGGATCATTCACGTTTGTTCTGCCTACCATCTCTATCATCCTCGCCGGACGTTACGCCAATGAACCAGACCCGCATACAGTATGTTGAAACGAAGGATAATTGTACTTGCTCCCCAAATTCTTTTCCTATATGTAAACCTGATGAAAATCACCTTGTATTTTTTGAAGAAATTCCTCAAAATCATGCGTGGAACACAAGGTGCTTTGATTGTAGCTTCTGCACTACAGATCATTGTTGGATTCAGTGGACTTTGGCGTAATGTTGCCAGGTAGGAAGATGAATAATGAGTAGTTATTAGTATTTCTCAACTCGGTAGCTGCTCCAGAGTTAGTGAAGGAAGAGATGTAGCAGAAATAGTGCATTTAACTTCCAGTATCTCATGAAGTTGTCTATACTGCTTTCGTTTCAGGTATCTGAGTCCATTGTCAGCTGCTCCTTTGATAGCGCTAGTTGGATTTGGACTTTATGAGCTGGGTTTTCCATCGGTATGATTTGAGTTTTTTGTTTCTACTCAATTTTCTTTAAGCATACATAGTCCTTATGGCTGAACTACAAATACGCAGGTTGCTAAGTGTGTTGAAATTGGTCTGCCTGAATTAATCCTCCTGGTGATCTTTGCAATGGTTTGACTAAATCTCTGTGCATGCGATTGTTTCCACCCTTTGCTTCCTATCATGTATATGTGTTCCAGTTGCACTTTTACAGTTCTACTTTCCCCCTCTTTGTTTTGTAGTACCTGCCAAATGCTATACACATGATGAAGTCCATCTTCGACCGATTTGCTGTTCTGTTCACTATTCCCATAGTGTGGCTATATGCATATCTGCTGACTGTTGGAGGAGCATACAGGAATGCCCCACCAAAGACCCAATTCCATTGCCGCACTGACCGTTCTGGACTGATTGGTGGTGCCCCCTGGTATTGTTGTGAACTTCTGAAGATACACTTATTCCACTTGTGCCAACCTTGCTGTTACTGTAACATGAACACTTCCCGTTTTCTACTGCAATGGCAGGATAAGAGTGCCGTATCCCTTTCAGTGGGGTGCTCCAACTTTTGATGCTGGTGAAGCTTTTGCAATGATGGCTGCATCGTTTGTTGCTCTTGTGGAGGTTAGGCCTCCATGCTCTTGGGAGTACCAGTTTTCCATGCTTTGCTTGCACTCATTTGAGATTTTAAAATAACGAGACAATCAATCTCCTAACTCTTGTATTTGTAGGCTACTGGTTCCTTCATTGCTGTTTCAAGGTTTGCAAGTGCCACACCTCTCCCGCCCTCTGTACTTAGCCGTGGTATTGGTTGGCAGGTATGTGCTAAGTTTGCATCCACCACATGCCAAACTTAACTAGATAAATCTGTAAATTTGCATTCACAAGAAGCACATGTAACTCTTCTTGCTACAGGGTGTTGGTATTCTTCTGGATGGGCTATTTGGGACTGGAAATGGATCTTCTGTATCAATGTAAGCATCATATAATTGATATTGCTATCTCTTTTGAGGAATGAATCTTATTTGCATTTCGATACAACACCTATCTTATTAAGGAATACATCTTATATAACCATTATGCTTACTATCTGCAGTGAAAATGCTGGGTTGCTAGCCTTGACACGTGTTGGTAGCCGAAGAGTGGTGCAGATATCAGCTGGTTTTATGATATTCTTCTCTATTCTTGGTAAGTTTGGTTATCTCAAATCTTCTGTTTTAATTCTTCTCTAGGTCGTTAGATCTAGCACAGCTAAGCATATTCTGAACTTGATCAAGTAATTACCATAGGGATATGTACCAAAACTCCCCAAATCAATCTGTGTAGGTTTGCTTGTGTGTGGGACTCTGTGCATGCGTGCGCCCACGCGAGCGAGAAGGATTTCTGTGTGTTGCGTACATAATTGCAGCCTTGTGTTTTCTTGAGCTTGTTACTATTTTGTGAATGTCTGAAGGCGAGGTATCATCTGAAAATCGTACTGGTTTAACTCATTGGTCCTATTACTACTTTCTGAATGTCTGAAGGCGAGGTATCATCTAAAAATCGTACTGGGTTAGATCATTCATGCGTAAATATACTGATGTTCTCTCCCTGGAAATTTAATGTCGCACATGAGGTCTGGAGATTATAGACATTACAAATTTATAGTACAGCAGTTTTCTGAATAAACCGAACTGAGGTTATCCATTAACCCTGCTCACAATAACCCCAAGCACTGGCTTATTTAGATAGAGATAAAGTTGACGGGTTCTTAAGTTCTACATAATAGTTCCTTTTGACATTTACTGCAACCATTGGTAGTGCTAAACTACATTTTTTACCCTTTGGTTACTCATATAGCTCAAACAGTAGCTTATGTTGAGGGACCAATCTATGGAAAAATGTTAAATAGTGTCACTTTATAATGAAGGAGGTGCCTATTAAATTATTTGTACGAATTAGTACCAAGTCAGTGCAGTCACATGACCCTCATGTTTTTATGCTCAATCTTCGCCTAGCTTGTGTTTACTGTTCTTACAAATTATTTGTACTCCCTCCGTCCCAAATTAGATGTCATAAATTACATCCATATTTTGACAAATCTATGACAACTAATTTGGGACGGAGGGAGTACAAATTATAGATGTTCAAGTGGGATACGACGATACGTGGCACATCCCTAGTTCGAATATGTTAGATATGAGATAAATTTAAATGTAGAACAATAGTATAGAACTACTAATATATGTATCATTACCTTCTCTTAATACATAAATGATAAGCTGGAATAAAACACGATGCAGAGGCTGGGAATAATAAAAATCATACATTGCATCTGGATATTTTGTTGGCTGTGTATTTGGTGCAGTTCAATAAATGACTATTTTATCTTCTAGTGCATGGGGTGTATGGATGTGTATGCATGCTTATTATGTTTAGAAGAGCTTCTGTGTATATTGCATTGAAACTGGGGAAGAATGAGAGTTAAGATTGCCTATTTTCATTTATGTATGTTGCCTATTATACCATTATTGTAACTTTGGTAATAATGGTTTAGACAATAACGGATGTAATATTTACAATGATCCATTGCTGCTTGACATTTCAAATTGGTGCCTGTTTTAAAGCATTACACATTGCAGTCTAATTAGGTCCCACCTTAAGAACAAGCCGACTTATGGATTTCAGAATATAGTGATATGTACAATAATCAATTGCTGCTTTGTGTCTTCCCAGGAAAATTTGGAGCTGTCTTTGCGTCAATACCTGCACCCATCTTCGCCGCTCTCTACTGCGTCTTCTTTGCTTATGTTGGTAGGTGGAAAGATTCAGCATTACTTTAGTTTACAATTTTCTTCCAAACTGTTAACTTCTCATGTACGAGAGACAATGTATAATTGTGATTGAAGCTCGTGTGTGATCTGTTGACAGGTTCTGCTGGGCTTGGTTTCCTTCAGTTCTGCAATCTCAATAGCTTCAGAACTAAGTTCATCCTTGGGTTCTCACTGTTCTTGGGCCTCTCAATTCCTCAGTACTTCAACGAGTACACATCCGTCGCTGGCTTTGGCCCTGTTCACACGCGTGCAAGATGGGTACGTGGCAGTATAACCATTCTCAAACCTTCTATGTGAAGATGTAGAGATACTTGTCATCATCTGTTTCCTCTACTTGTGCAGTTCAATGACATGGTGAACGTGATATTCTCGTCAAAGGCTTTCGTTGGTGGCCTTGTTGCATATGTGCTGGACAACACTCTTCACAGGCACGAGGCTACCGTCAGGAAAGACCGGGGATATCACTGGTGGGATAAGTTCAGGTCGTACCGGACCGACACAAGGAGCGAGGAGTTCTACTCCCTGCCATTCAACCTCAACAAGTTCTTCCCGTCGGTCTGAGCATACTGTGACTAATGCGCTAAGGTTGCCTGTACTGTCTGTCCATCCCTAAGTTATCTGGAACAGCAAAACCCATTGGGCTCGGTAACAAGGTGCAAATCCAACGGTATAAAATGAGGTGTTTCGGAACTATCTTCGTATGTTAGATTACCGCTGTATATTCGTCACTATTTGGGGGCAACAACTAGGAATTTTTTTGGCAAGTCATTTGTATGTCAAGACTGGGCATTTTGGTTCAATACTTCCTTGTAACCAATCTCATTCGAAAAGATGGGGTCAGCGTATTGACAGCCATTGTAGTACTGTAGGGGTCTTACTGATGGAGTTATAATATGTATGTAGGAACAATGAAATGGTATCCTTTCTACAGTAGGTTGGTACTCTGCTTGTTTTGTTTTGCTATGTATTTTGTTGATTGTTGTTGGTACGCTGGTAGTTGGTGAAAATTAACAAAAATGACCCTAGGAATTATCTTCAGCACAAAATGGACCTTCCGGCAAACTAATTTCGAATCTGACCCAATAGGGTAGCGGCCAACACCGCGGCGCGGTGCTAGTTAGGGTAGCGCCCTGTCACACGGCGCGGTGCCCCCTGCCACGTAGGATAGACGGGGCCCAGGTGCGGTTATGTAGCGCCCCCGTCCACGGCGCGGTGCTTCAAAGGGTAGCGCTGCGCGCTGGGGCGCGGTGCTCCCAGGATATGAAAAATAGCCAGCCCGACCCCCCCTCTCTCTCCACTCCACTTGTTCTTCCTCCACGGGTTGACCCCATTTTCTCTCTCCCTCTCACTCCCCAAAGTCACCCCACTCCCAAATCTATCAATTTCTTGGTCTATACTTGGTGGATTTTGGCCCCCCTTTGTTCAAGAGGTATTCCCCCTATGCTTAAGCTTTGTGTCCAATTAATTTTTGCAATTAGAGTTGACATTTTATGTAGATCTAGGAAACCCTATCTTTTGCATATGAGGGCAAATTTGTGGTTGAAATGCTCAATGTTTATGTATGAGAGCTATATAGTGGTGTGCACATGATTTCAATGTTAGGAATTTTTATTTTAGCTAGATATGGTTAGTGGGGTATATTAATTATGGTTAGTGTTAAATAGTTAGCATTATGCTTAGGGTTAGATGTAGTTAGTGATATGTATGGTAGTATTATTTAGTAGCTTGAATTCAATGGTGAATGCGTATAAATTTATTTGATGATAAAATTTTGTTGTGTTGTTGTAATTATTTTTTAGATGGAGAAATTTGTTAGTGTTCATCATGTGGATAAGGATTCTTTTTTGAGAGGGAATGTTGACCATGACCCGGAGGAGGTTGTGTTGATGTTTGATCATAATCCTAGCTATGCCGAGTTAGTGGAAAAAGTGAGGATTGAATTAAATTGGATGGAGCCAAATGATATAGTTGAATTGGTGGGAAGGCACAATGTTGGCACCGGGATGCACTCTCGTTGGAAGGTCATGCCTCTCAACTCCGAGGCACGTTGGAGTGCTTACAAGGATATCGTGGCGGAATCTCAAGACAAATGTCGTGAATTATTTGCCACCAAGAAGGTTGATCCTCTCATGCACTTTGACTTGAACCGGAGTGCCTCCCAAAGTGATGTTAGGAGCCCTATTCGTAACGAGCCATTTGATGAGCATGAAGTGTATGTCACATCATCGAGTCCACCTCCAATGACCCAACATGACATGAGCCAACCAACTATGACTCAACATGAAATCCACCGCTCTCCAAACCCTTCTCAAGATGATCAAGATGTATCATCGGAAGACGATGAGTTGGAGGATGAGCTTCATACCAATGATGTTGGTGATGTGGAGGCATATTGTTTGCAAAAGGACATGGATCCTCTAACGCCTTACAACCTATGCTATGCAAATGACTCCGGTGATGAAGGTCCCGAGGAAGATGTTGATGAGGATGGGTTAACGTCTAGAGAAGCCGAAGTTTTCAAGAAGGTAGTGGGCCGGGATCATCGGACATCATTGTTCCATGATCTTAGTCTCGCCGACAAAGCCGTGGTTGATGGAGGCACTAGTAAAATGCTTGGACCAAGGCCAAGTTCGAAGAAGGATATGGATCCCCAAAAGTATGGTATTTGCAAGGGAGTAAAGTTTGAAAGTTTGTTGGAATTGAAGACATGGCTCAAGGAGTATGCGGTTAAGTATTACCGACCTTTCAAGGTGGCTTACTCGGACTCCAAGGTGCGTTATACGGTTAAATGTGAAGAGGCAAACAAAGGGTGTCCATGGATTGTGCATGCAAGACCATGGAAAGGAGGGCCTCAATGGGAGATAACAAGTTGTGTGGCAACTCACATGTGCGGTGGCAAGGATAGCGATGACATTGAAGTGAAGAATGATCACCGGCAACTAACCTCGGATTTCATTGGCTATAGACTTTCCACCGAAATATCGTCATTCCCGTCTTATTCGATTGGAGCTATCATAGATACGGTGAAAGCACTATTCGGTTACACGGTGAAGTATGGGAAGGCATGGAAGGCGAAGCAAGCCGCATTTAAGATGTTGTATGGTGATTGGGAGGAAGCATATAACCGCCTCCCTAGGATGTTGGGAGCAATGGCGGCTACAAACCCAGGCATGGTGGTGGTGGTAGAGCCATTTGGCACAAAGACTAGAGAGTACAAAGGTGCAAATGTCCGGGTGTTTGGCCGTGCATTTTGGGCTTTTGGGCAATGCATAAGGGCGTTCAAGCATTGTAGGCCGGTTATCTCGGTGGATGGCACATTCTTGACCGGACAGTTCCAAGGCACACTCTTGGTTGCAGTAGCGCATGATGCCAATGACCGATTGTTGCCTTTGGCTTTTGCTTTGGTTACGGCGGAAAACCAAGATAATTGGGAGTGGTTCATGTACCAAGTGAGAACCAAGATATTCGAGCCTCAAAGAGAGGTTTGTGTCATCTCGGACCGCCACCAAGGCATACTTCACGCGATGGAAATTGCTATCCCCGGGCTTCCTCGTTTGCACCATCGATGGTGCATGAGGCATTTTGTGTCCAACTTCTATAGGGCATGCGGAAATAAGGAGCTATCCGATGATCTCAAAGATTGTTGCCTCGCTTTCACCGAGAGTCATTTCGCTAGACTGTACAACCGTTTGCTCGTACTCACAACATCGGCAGGGGGTCAAGAGTTCCTACATAGGCACGAGGAAATGACCCACAAGTGGGCTAGAGCATTTGACATTGACGGTATGAGGTATGAAGACATGACAAGCAATATGGCAGAATGTTTCAACAATATTTTGAAGGGTGTCCGTGCGTTGCCCGTGACAACAATAGTCCAATATACATTCGACAAGTTGAATGTGTATTTTCAGAAGTATAGCGAGGAAACGGATGATCAGATTGAGGGAAAAAACAAGTTGAAAAAGAAGTACAAGTATCCACCGGAAGCTGACAAATGGATAGAATACCAGCAAAGGAAGACGGACTCCCAAACTGCTCAATGTTTTGATAACGACGAGTGGATTTACCAAGTTAATGAGCCAGGTGGCACCACCGTTGGAGGTGTGCAACACGGAGGTCGGGCGTTCAAAGTATGGCTCAAGAAATGTGAGTGCTCATGCATGAGGCCTCAATTGCTTCATCTCCCTTGCTCGCATTTGAGGACGGCGGCGCGTATTCGAAAAGTGGGTGTTAATAATCCACTAACGGTAAGGTTGGAGGAGTATTCCATTGAGGCCACCAAGGAGACATGGGCGGCTCGATTTCACCCTTACTATGACCAATCCCAGTGGCCGGAATATCATGGCATCCAACTATGGCCCGGTCCGGCTTTGAAGGTGCAAACACGGGGAAGAAGGAGGACAAAGCGCTTTAGAAATGACATGGATGCTTGGGGTCGTGGTGGACTTCGAGAATGGGGCCCCCAACATTTTGAAGAACCAAGGGAACCTCTCCGATGTGGAGCATGCAATGGCGAAGGCCACAACAATAGAGGTGGCCGTTGTAGAAGAAACAAGAGGTCGAGAGGGAACGATGCTAGCACAAGCCAACAAGGGGGTAGCCAACAAGACGGTACCCAACATGGCGGTCATGGTGGTGGCGGTAACACAAGCCAACAAGACGGTAGCCAACATGGCGGTCATGGTGGTGGCGGTAACACAAGCCACCAACGGGGTATCCACCATGGCGCTAGAGGTGGTGGTAGAGGCGGTGGTAGAGGTGGTAGAGTATCAATGTTTGACGAACTAAGAGGTGGTATACGTACAACGACTAGGGGTCGTGGGGGTACACGAGGACGTAGATGATTGGTATGAATAAAGCATACAATTGTTTCGTTATTGTCTTTATTTTGAATATAGCTTTTTTTTTTCTCATGTGCTAATTAAATTTACTAATTCTTGTAGGTATGGACCCGGACTCATGGATAGAGAGGCCTTTCACGTATAAGAATGCTCTTGACACTCCTAAAGAAAATCCACCAATGTGTTGGTGCAAAGACATTTGCAAGGCCAAGCAATCCACGGGTTGGGATGAGACGCGAGGAAGAAAGTTTTGGTTGTGTCCCAACTATTGTAGGGACAAAGAAGAACCAAAATCTTCACATGACCTTCCCAAGGTATATATCCTACCATTCATCAAAATTATATGGCATTTTTGTTGTGGCTAATGATTATGGTCTCTTTATAGTCACCACCGCCCCTTTGTGGCTACTTCAAGTGGATAGACCTAGTTCAAGATAGGTACTACAAGCACGAGGTGGAATGGGAGGTTATGTACACTCGTTCTCGTGTAGAGGAGAACAAACGTGACGAGGAGAGAAAGAAGAGGATGAAGGAACGCAAAGAGAAGGAAAGGTTGGAGAAGGAAAAGAAGAAACGTGAAGAGATGTGGGCTCGTGAGGCGGAGAGGTCAAAAAAGCGTGAGATAGCTCGCGGTGCACAAGAGGAGTGGGCTCGTGAGAATGATTCGGGTAAACGCAAGGGAAAAAATATGATGTGATCCTTGTGCACAAGAGGAGTGTGACAAGAACTATGTATCATGAACTAGGTGTGGTTGAGTTGGATTGTTATTGAACTTGTAATGAACTAGGTGTGGTTGAGTTGGATTTCAACTTGTAATGTGGTGAATTCTTATTTTGTTGTTGAGTTTGATTGTTATTTGTTGTGTGGTGGACAAATTCCTGTCATTTTTGAACTGCATTGATTGTGTAAAATATGTGTGAAATTGTGTGTGTGAAATGAGCAAAAAGAGGAATTAAATGGAGCATGTCAGGGAGGGTAGCGCCCCAGCACACGGCGCGGTGCTTTGAAGGACCGCGCCCCCGGGCAAGGCGCGGTGGTCTGTAGCTATTTTGCGCGCACCTAACAGAGACCAAACAGAGGGGGGCTAGCCCCCCGTCGCCAAAAACGGCTAAGACAGGGAGGGTAGCGCCCCCCGACTCGGCGCGGTGCCAGGAGAGGACCGCGCCCCAGTGCAAGGCGCGGTGGCTTGGTAGCGCCCCCTGCCAGGGCGCGGTGGTCTCGTGGGTAGCGCCTGCTCTCTAGGGCGCGGTGCTCAACAGAGAGCTAACAGAAGGGGCGTAGCCCCCCCCCCCCCCGTCGCCAAAACGGCTAAGACAGGGAGGGTAGCGCCCCCCCACGCGGCGCGGTGCCAGGACTGGACCGCGCCCCACTGCCCGGCGCGGTGCTGTGGAGGGTAGCGCCCTGGCAGGAGGCGCGGTGGTCTGTAGCTTTACAGACCTGACAGAACAATGCCCAACTATTTCACAGTTTCGAAATGACAGATTCAAACAGTTGAAATATTCATAATCACAAATCAAACATTCATCAACTAGAAATCCACAAACATTGTAATATCAGAAATACTCAAACATCTCTAAGATTTCACAAATAGTCCACAAACATAGAGAAACGGCAAGCCCACAAATAGTCCACAAATAGTCCACAAATACTCAAACATCTCCTAGTACATCCCAAGCAAAGTTCAATTATCACTAAGATTTCACGACGACGACGATGGACGCATAACTATCCATCTACTTCCTCCCCCTGCAAGGCCGAGTCAACCTACTCGCCAGAGGGGCCTCGATCTCCTCCTCCTCGTCACGAGAACGGTGCGAGGACGGCGCGTCGGCATTCTTCCTCCTACATACCAGCTTCTTCCTCCTTGGGCGCTGCGGCGGAGGAGGGACCTCGATCTCCTCCTCCTCGGCCTCCTCCTCGATCTCCTGCTCCTCGGCCTCCTCCTCCTCGGCCTCCTCTTCCTCCATAACCATCTTGGCCTTTTTCTTGGACCATAAACCAAAGGACCGTACATAAGCATCCAATGTTTCATCGTCACCAAGGTTATCCTGAAACAAAAAAAAGAAAGACAAATTATTGCTCGGTTCATGTGCTCGAGACCCCGAGGAAATAACAAAGGATAGAGAAACAACTATTACTACCTCAACATCTGGTGGTGGATTAGAGGAGGAAGCACCGCCACATAGCGGGGCCTCATGTCCTCGAGAGCCCGAGGAGTCACTGCTCGGCTCCGCGGCGTCGTTGGTACGACAACCAAGCATGTGAGCCAATCGTCGTAACCCAGCGGCGCTACGCTGTGAAATTGGCAAGAAACATGTTAGTGATATCTCTAAAATAGCATTAGTGGTCTCGAGAATATTTAAAACTTACTTTCACATATTCTCTAAGGGCGTTGTCACCCTTCTTAGTACGAGGGAAAGCGGCTGCTTCCTCGGCTTCCGCGGCTTGGTTCTCTATCGCATTGCGCTGTCAAAATAAAAAATTTAGATCTCCGAATCGAATAAGTATGAACACGAAAAAAAATGGTTCAAATTACCATAAAGTTGATCATAGGAGCAAACTCGGTCCCGCGGCCCTCTCGCACTGCAATGTTATAGTTGAACTGAGGCCCGACAGCTGGAAGTTCATCATCATCAAAGACTATATCCTCGAAAGCCTGAGGACATAGAGCCAGACGAGTCCGTGGATGAAACCAAGCCAGATAGGCATTGAATGCAGCTAACTCGTACTGGTCATGATGACATAGAAGCATCTTGTCCTTCCTAGCCCTTGCCACCCTAACCTTCCACTTGGAGACGTAATCACTATGGTGCTGATCCCATTTCGTCACCTTCTTCTGCCTTTTATGGTCCAACCTTCATATAAGAAGATATTAAGCGTTAGTGCTATGAAATGCATGGTTAAGAATGGAAGAGAGGAAATGTTTTATTCTTACTCGTGTAAGGCAAACTTTGTGTCCTTCCATTGCGGCGGTGTAGTTTGGAGTAAACCAAATTGCGTCATGACTCGATGTGGCAAATGTAGCTCAACTGCCCAGAGACATATCAGCGGGACCTTCAACAACCAAAGATACTCTTCCTCTCGGCACTTTGGGTTCAGGTCGAACTGACCGTTTGTCTGTCCGAAATTTTCCTGAGTGCCATAGATCTCCCATGTCACCTAAAACAGTATACAAGATTTTAAAATTGGAATATAACTCAACAACTATTACGTACAACATAATGACAAAACATGATATGACCAATATTACCTGGTCAGGGGTCAGCTCATCAAACTCATTCGTGTACCGCACGTACTCCCTCTTTGTGTCACCTTTGAACTCCGCGACCTTGTTCCACCAGTACGCCCATGTAGCCCTTCGCAGCGGGTTGTCATGATCATCCCAAGGAGGAGATTTCAACCTTTGAGGCCGTCCCACCGAAAAGTGTTCCCACATCCAAACAGAGAGTAGTACTAGTGGACCACCAATGCCGGCACTCGGTAATGTCCTACGGCAAGCCTCGTCCAACTGCACATAGACACACGCTATTAAGTTCACAAGTTTCCGAGACAGACATGTAATTTAGAAAATGAGAGTTCTTTGGATTACCTGGCGATACAAGTACGCAAGCGCAGCCGAACCCCAGCTGAGATTTTTCACAGATAACGCCTTTAGCCACATCCAGGGCGCGGTCCTACCACCACTGTCAGCAAATAGAGTCCTCGAGATGACATACCACGCGTATGCGCGTGCATACTGATCAATGGACTCCACATCAGCATCCTCGGGGCATTTTCCAAATTCTTTCTTTATCCAAACAAATGTAGCGCCGACTGAGAGCCTATCCTTGCTTGGGTCAGTCTTCTCAGGTGGAACCTTACCAATGAGACTGAACATACCCTCACGCCAGTTCTTGGAATCGGTGCTGAAACAAACAGGATCTCCACGGATGGGGAGTGCCGTTATCATGGACACATCCTGGAGAGTAACGGTCATCTCCCCGGTACGAAGGTGAAAAGAGTGCGTCTCCGGCCTCCATCTGTCAACAAGAGCGGTGATGGCAGCAGGATTCATGTGCACCCTGGACCGAGTGACAAATGAGATATATGACAGTAGTCCAAGTGTCTCGATGTAATCCGTATACCGCTCGTCGTATGGCATGTCCTTGTGTGAGGCCTCATGGGAACGCAAACGAAGAGGGACACACACCTACATGAAGAAATACAAGTTACAACAATAAAATGGAAACTACATACATATGAACAAACATAGTGAATATGGATTACCTTCTTTTGCTCCGCCATAAACATTCCACGATGCTTGACATCATATTTATCCTCGATAAGACACTCGTCATCCATCCTATAATTTTGCAAAGTAGACCAACTAATAAGAGACATAGAGAATGCTAATTAATTTGATAACATGCTCATCTACACATTAGAAGAGACAAACTAATAACAGAAATTTGCTCTCACATTAGACATAGACAACCTAATATTTATGTGTCAATATAGCAAACAACAACTCTCATATCTCTCACATGGAATTAATTAGCAACCATATTAGACAAGCCAACAAATTATCTCTCACATCTCTCACATGGCAACAAATCAAGGACATCATAGAAGCCAAACAATTAGCTATCACATCTCTCACATGGAATTAGCTATCATAGAAGCCAAACAATTAGCTATCACATCTTTCAAAATTACATCTCTCACATCTCTCACATGACAAATTTGCTCTCACATCTATCACATGGCAACCATATTAGAGAACCCAACAAAATTACCAATGATAATATAACATCTCAAACATCTAACATAAACATCTCACACAAACAAACCCATCTGTAAATTTCGAAATAAATCAAGATCCAGGTTTCAACTAGGGTTGCAAAATTTGGGCAAATATGAGAGATTCATTGGACAAAATTAAGGGAATCGAAGGAGAATACCTTAAGGAAGGATGGGGGAACGAAGTCCACGGAGAATTCCACGCCGGATCCGAGACGGATTTGGGAAGGGGAGAGAGTGGAGCCGTCGTCCTTGTCCTCTGTTCTTGCCCCCGTTCAGATGTGGAATGTGAGGAAGACAGGGGCACCGCGCTAGTCGCGATTTTCTTTATCCTGGGAGCACCGCGCCCCGCTACGCGGCGCTACCCTCAAAGGCACCGCGCCTCGTCGCCCGACGCTACATAGCCGCACCTGGCCTACGTGGCTGGCCTCACCGCGCCCGATCAGACGGCGCTATCCTTGCAACCACCGCGCCGTGGTGTTGGCCGCTACCCTCTTGGGTTAGATTGGGAATTATTTTGGCTTTGAGTCTATTTTGTGCTCAAGTTTATTCTCAGGGTCATTATTGTCAATTTTCACCTGGTAGTTGATACTGACAGCGCCCTCTCCGTGGACTCTGGTCGCTCTGCACTCTCCCAAAGTAAAATAATTCATCACCCAAGGAAATTCTGACATGGAGATTCCGTGTACTCACTTTTATTCAGGAGTCGACGTCTGACCAGGACTCCTGCCTCGTCGGGGCATTTTCTCGTAATGGGGCTCTGATTTCCTGGTTTGTTGTCGCGTCTGTGCATTATTGGCTGCATCGATGATTAGAGTGGTTAGATTATGTTACTACTACATTGGGTAGGTTAGATTCTCAACATTCTCTTCCGGCTGCTAAGGTTGGCGTTTGCGTTTTCTTCTTCTTAATTTCGTACTCCCATGCGATGGCATGAAGTGAGCTACTGCTAATTATGTCGTTTTGAGATCTTCAGATACATATACCCTGAAAAAGTATCCTCCGATACGTGTTGAAGTTGGTTGTCGTGTCGCATACTTGTAGTCCATGCATCTTTTTCAAAAAGAAAAAAGAACATTTTATGGGTCATGCATGCCAAACAATTGTAGCGAGGATGCTGGGTGAACATGACAATGTGATTAGGACAGCTTAAGCGAAACCGCGATTTGCTCGAGCAGTCTTCGTTATTTCGAGGGGATTAAAATAAAATTACTTAAAAAACAGAGAGAACGCTCGTTGGTCAATCAGACCGGTCTCCGTCCGTGCGTTTCGTGGCCGCCACGCCGGTGGACGCCATCCGCCTCGCTCGCTGTCAAGCGTTTCCTTCTCTTTTGGTGCGAGACAACGATGCACCGGCGGCGACACGAAACGTGGACAGGACGCGGATCGGTGGCCGTTCTTCTCGGCACGAAACGAGCCCAGCTCACGTATGCACTCTTGACTTGCTTCGCTGATCATGACAAATGGCTGCCGTCTACCATCGCCAGGCCGTGACAACATGTTGAGATTTTTCAAGTGCTGTACAGATAGCAGAGCTAGTGAGGATATAGATATCGTGGTCTTGTACAGCTTGCGCTTCGTGAAGAAATAGCGGGCGGCGCATTCAGTTTCTGAACGGAAAAGAAGAATGACCTCCGAAAGGTAGCTGGATCGTGGGTAGGAGTTTGTGAAACAAAGATTTTGGATAGCTTAGAAATTTCCGGGTAATGTTTATGTGTCGCGCTGGATTGCATTAAGAGATGGCGAGTAGAAGAATATTTGATGATGTTTTGTTGGATTGCATTAAGACATCATATCTAGGATAAAAGGTGATGGACAACATCGGAATTCCACCCACTAGAGTTCCCGCAAAGACCTGTAGAAGATACAAATCTTGTTGAATCGCCACAATAGTAGACCGCCGCGTACGGAAGAGATTAGCAATTGCTCTAAGTATGTCGGTGGGAGCACCGCCCTGATCTAGGCAAGGACAAGGGCCGACATGTTAGGATCGTCAAAATAGGCGACAATCTTGTTCGCAAAGCTCGAAAGAAGGGTCTTTGAAGATGACACTCGTGGATGGCAGAGTCAAACCAAGAGACAACAACAAGAACTGACCCATCGTCCATGAAGATCGGGCTGGATTGAAACTCTCAACCTCCTCGGCACCGCTAAACCAAGTGTCAACGTGATAAGATTGTAGCCAAAAAAAAAAAAAAAATCAATACAACAGTGCAAGCAGAGCGAGTCACCCAAACACCAAAACCAAAGTAAAAGAACAATCCTACATAAGATGATAAATGAGTCATCTCTCCTCGTCCGAGAGTGGATCCGAGAGTGCCGGGTGGGGTACCTGGATTTCTAAGAGCATCTCCAACCGCCCTCACACTTCCTATAACCCCCAGGGGAACGACCCGGACATAGTCCACACAAAAAGCATCGACTCAATCGAACCCCTGTACATGCCCCTATACGAGAGTTGTCCAACAACACTCGTATCCATCCCATGTGGTTCTTGCAGCAAAAATATGTTCTTACTAAAGATAATCTAGTGAAACGGGGTTGGGAGGGTTGTAAGAAGTGTGTTTTTTGTGACAACGAGGAGTCAGTTAATCATTTGTTTATTTCCTGTAATTTTGCTAGCCATATTTGGAGATTGCTACATTTTACATTTAACATAGCCAAACCCTCTAGTATTGACCATATGTTTGATAACTGGTTACAAGAGGTGGATAAGAAATCTAAAGCAAGAATTCAAATTGGAACTTGTGCTTTCTTATGGGCTATTTGGAACTGTAGAAATGATGTTGTGTTTAACAGATCAAGAGGTGTTCACTTTTTGCAGGTTGTTCACCAAGCCACATATTGGATCCACATGTGGTCTTTTCTTCTGCCGGTGGAGCAGCGGGCTCTTATGGACTCTGGATGTGCTCGTTTGATGGCGGTCATTCAGGCTATCTACAACCAGGGTGACTGGTTGCATACTAAAAGAATTCAATGAGTTGTATTAGAATACTGTTATTTTTGTTTCTCTGGTTGATCTTAGTGTCCAACCTGGATGATGCTTGAGTTGTAATAAACTGGATTCATATTTCCCTTTTTTAATAAAAAAAAGCTACAACTGTGTGCATCATCACGATGCAGAGGCTGGGGCTATGCTCCCATTTCAAAAAAAATAAAAATCATGTGGGGCTGATTTGGGTCGTACAAACGCTCCCAAACATGCCCGCTATGTTGCATCCGAAAGTGCGAACCCATGCCAAATCACCCCAATTGACCAAAAATAGCTTTGAACCGACTGCCTCTCCTGCCTCTCTCCACCATTTTCCGCCACAATCCCGCCGCCCTCCTCCGTCCTAGCCGTTTCCCACTCCACCGTCCACCCATGACATTTTTTTTTGACACATGTCCACCTATGACATGGATAAGGAACTTGTGGAAAAGGACATCTCATTTGGGCAATCGAGCCGGGGAACGTCGCCCGAAGGGATCGCGCGTCCACGAGAAGGCAGAGAAGGAGGATGAGGAGAAGTTGATTGTAGAGATGGTCAGAGAATCCCCTCAACCACCCATGTTCGCGCCCGCGAGAAGGTGTGTATCCTCGACCGCCCACGGGGCCCAGGAGGTAGAGAAGGATATATAGAATGCATGAAACCGTGCCAAATAAGAAAATATGTCATGGGAAGGAGATGGGAGAAGGGATAGAGACATAGAGTCACGTGTGAGTGCGCGACAAGCAAAATGCCTGCTAGATGAATGAACATATTCTCTAAGAAGGGGAAGACCTTGAAGAAAAAGGAATAAGAAGGATGAGAGGTACAACTTCTTATTATATGTACAAAGTGAGAGGGTGAGTTTGACCGGCAAAAGTGTTGGAGAGAGGATGAGCATATAGAGGGAGAGGATAGAAGAAGAGTGAGAAATAAATGAAAATGAAGCTCGAAAAGGGAAAGACGATTGAGACAAGGTGATACTCAAGAGGATCACGAAGGAGTCAAGAATCATGTTGCAAGACACTAGACTCATGGAGGATAAAAATAAGAAGTGGTTGATGAAGCACAAGGAGATCAACGAGCACAAACGATGGACCTGTTCGATTGATTCATGTTTCTTCTATGTATGAGTTGCTGATTTTTTATTTTGATTCATGTTAAATTGATATTTATTTCGGTTTATGTTGAGTTGATAATGCATGAATATGAGGTTAAAAAGTAGGGATGTGGTTACGCGGGCGAACAAATGGGATGAACGGCTCCGGTCCGCAGACACATCCGAGAAGTTTATGGAGTCGAATTTGTCCTTGGAGTTTCTTCAACAAGGAGGTATTCCTGTTTTAATACGTAGGAATCTAGAGATTTCTTTTCTGTTTCTTCAATACTTCTTTTTTTGGAAAGGGAGAATCCTTAGGCTCTGCATCAGAGTGATGCACACATCTTTTTATATTGAAATAAGGAAATATCTAGTTCTACGTAGCAAATTGTTACAATTCAAGTCCGAAAGAGTGACCGCATAAATGAGCCACCAAGACGGTACTAGAGTAGTAGAGTTACAAGATTGCTTTCGGGGCTTTGCCTACTTGCGTTACGGCAACCTAGATCCTCAAAGCACGCAGCACTATAATATGCCCCAAGATTTTGCTTTGACGTTTGTCTCTTTCTTGATTTTGCAGCGGCAATCGTGGGTAGTAGCTTTGCACAATCCCTGGATGCATGAGACAACCCCTCCATGGCTCCATCATCGTCCGTCCTGAAACGGGAACAAGTCCACACGGCATCCTCGGTTTCTTTCTACTACAGTATCTGATTGCAGGACTGCAGGTGTTTTCATTGGCATGCTGAGTTAGAGTTAGTAGTAACACCCAGGCACGATTGCAGGCCGTCGAGCATTTCTTTTTCTTTCGGTGCGAGACAAGGAATGCGCAAGCGGCAGCGAGCGTCGACGGGACGACGGGGATCGGATCGGTGGCGTTTTCCGTCCTCGCCACGAAGCGCCCCAGCTCACGTTTCTAGTTTTGACTTGCTTCGCTGATCACGCGAGCTACAACGAACGGCTGCAGCCTAGCTTCGCCAGATCGCCTCTAACTTGTGAGGGTCTGTCACGTCGTTTTGAGCTTTATGTGTTGTACAGATAGTGAGATAGGAGAGCTAGTCGTTGGCGACTTCCTAGTGACAAACTAGTACTAGTACAGGTACAATCAAGTAGGTAAAGCTTCTATCTTACTTCTGATTCTCTGAACTTCTTTTCTTGGAGAAGGTTGCTTTCGATGAACATGCCAATTTATATCTTTACAAGCTGTATACAGATGAACTTCTGATTATAATGCTCCTTCGATCAAGTGCGAGCGGGAACCAGGTTTTTAATCCTTGGCTTTGTATTAGATTCCACATGCTTGTTCAATCTTACCACTGCTACTACCTTTTGCAGTAGGACATCCTGCAAACCGGATGCATTTTGTATACAGCAAGCGGCTGTACGCGGCCTCCAAACAGCCAAGGGAACTGAACAAACAAACGAAGCCACGATCTACGTTCCTCTACCTACAGTCCAAGATCAGATTACCATCGGCCGCGCAATGTACACATGACGATGGATGCCGTATCAGTTGTTGTTGGCCTGCTGTTGCCCATGGGGCAGCACCTTGAGCGCCTCCATGAATGTGATCTTGAGCCTGCCCAGGTGCGGCCTCACGTTCTGCTTGTCGAGGTACACCGTCTTGAGCGCGTCCCAGCCCTGCTTGTGGACGGAGGCCGGGTCCCTGAGCACGGGGTGGTCCTTGGGGTACTGCTCGCTCAGCGTCGTCTCGTCCAGCTGGATCATGTACTCCATGTAGTGGATCTGCATGTCCCCCGACGGCTCCTTGAAGGTGCCGCGCGCCAGCCACTCCAGCCCGCCGTACGGCACCACCTGGATCAGCACGGCGCCGGCGGGCAGGAACACCATGTTGGTCAGCCCGGCCCCGTGCACGCCGATCATCACGTCCGCCGAGTTCACCAGCCGCGCGAACTTGGACACGTCCGTGCTGATGTCCGGCTCCCCCACCCGCACGTCGAACCCCAGGCTCATCGCCATGTCCGCCATGGCGCGCTCGTTCAGGAACGCGCGCGAGCTGCGGCGGGCGATGATCAGCAGCCGCGGCCGCCGCCGGATGTCCCACTTGTCCCCGCTCGGCTCCGCCGCCGCGCGCTCCAGCCCGAACGCGCCCCGCAGCATCGCGCGGAAGTCCACCATGGACTGCCCCGACGGCGTCTTGGTCGCGTCGATTCCCAGCTCGCGGTGGAACGTCGGGCCTACCACCACGCTCCCGTAGCACCGGACCTCGTCGTCGTTGTCGGCGTCGATCACCTCGTACTTGCTCAGCTGCTGGAAGATCTGCAGGTACCGGTTGGTCCACCACGACTTGAAGCTGCTCACCAGGAACTGCACCTCGCCCGCGAACCGGTGCGCGGTGATGAACGCCGGGATGAGCACGTCCGTGTAGTCGTGGAACAGGTTGCCCGTGAACCCGCCCGTGGACATCACGAACGCCGTCGGCGCGGAGCTGTTCACCGTGCACTGCGGTGGAGGAGGAGGCGGAGTCCCCCCGGCGCCGGCGCCGGAGGAGAGGGGCCGGAGGGTCCACTCCTTGACGTGCGACAGAGCGAAGGCGTCCTGCTTCCGGCAGTACGGCCTCGTCTTCCACTCGTGATCAAGCGGGCCGACGTGGATGGTCTGGCTGCGGCCCTGCACGCGGACGTCGCCGGCGGCCTCGCACGTGTCCGACCGCCGGCTCGTCTCGTAGCACACCGGCTTGCTCACGCGTTCCGTGGCGGCAACGGCGACAGCCGAGGTGGTCGCGCTTACGCCACCGCCGCCGCCGCCGGACGTGTCGGCAGGCTTCGGGTGACTTTCTTCTTCCTCCTCCTCTGCTACGGATTGCAAATTCAGCTCAACGTCAGATCTGGTGGTGCTGATCTCCACAAATTCCATTCAGTATGCAAGAATTGGTCTCCACGAGGTACTTACCAGCTGAAGCTGCAGCTTCATCGGTGGTCTCCATCTTGGCACTCCCCTTATTCACCATGCCCTGTTGCTCCTCCTCCTCTGTTTTGATGGCGTCCCCTGTCTTGCCTGCAGCAGCAAGCGAATGAAAAGGTCAAACTCGCCGCCCAGGATCACCATTTCAGAACCAAGAACACAATAAACAACTAGCAGAAGCAAGATCCAAGCGTGTGCGCCTGCGTACCGATGGGGGAGAACCTTGCCCGGATGACGGAGAGCAGGAGGAGGGATCCGAGCATGAAGGCTATGAGCGCCGCATTCCCCAGCCGCCTCCCCTCCGCTCTCGACAGGCTCCTGTTCTTCATCGCCCCTGACTTCGTCTTTGCTTCCCTCCCTCTGGGTGCTTTCTACGACTAACAACCAAATCTTTATCTATCGGGCATGGTTCTTATACCGCGGGGCGGGAGGCGAGGGCAAATGGAAGAAACTGCGTGACCGAGCACTACTCTCCTGTCGTTGAACGGGGCAAAGGTTGAAATGGTGGTGGAGTTGACCGGGAGGGCGACAGCGAAAGCCTAACACGCGAAGATGACACGACGTGTTCTACTACGTGGAAGGCCAGCTTCTCCGGCAAAAGGGAAAAGGGCAGGAGAGACCTGGGAGCGTGTCCAGCCAAAAGCGACCTGAGCCGGGTGCGCGCGCGGCTGCTGCCATCATCCATGGCCCCGAGATCGCTGTTCTGCTCGTGGCCGCGACAGTAACTAATCACGCTTATCGATATCGACACCGTTGCTGTCGTCCGTTTGGCTTGAGGATAGTTTACTGACTTCAAGGCAGATGGCGCCGTTGGAGAAAAAACGAGCGGCGGAACCCGAAGAGAGCGGGGTTTCCATGGCTCCGAGCTCCTTGTTTTTGTCCTGCTGTCCTCCTCGCGACGCTGACTACTGATGAGTTTGCTTCACCTACCGGAGAGTTTTCCGCTCCTTCGGCTGTTAGCTAGATGGATGATCTTTGACCTCACGCTTTATCCATGTTGACGTGGGAGCATTTCCGGTCGGTGCCCCATTACTCCCCATAGCCCTTTGGATGAGTCTGTCGAAAAACGGCGTCCAGTCGCTCGCCCTATTGGACCTCCCCTTCCGGACACGTCCCATTTGCGGGAAGCAAACTCGGAGAAAGTACACTCATCCATTGACCGTGCAAGAACTCGTCTGGGAGGTATGTCTCTTGTGATGTTGTATGTCAGACCCCGGACCCAGAGGTATACATATTGTTATGCACTCCTAGTCATGGACCCACAAGGGCTTCGAGGTTACCGACCCCGACCCCAACAAACAGCGACGGATAGATCGGATTCATCGGCACGTAGGACGGATAACATCGGTACTACTAGTCCTTGTGTCCATGCTAGTCATAACCAACTATGCATATCAAAGCGTCCACGAGTCCTATGAAACCGAAGGAATGGGACCAAACCTATACAAAGATGCTACGTGTCCAGGAAGTGCAACAACAATCGAGTGTTACTGGGGTTACCAAGCCCAGGCCGAGTAAACATCGGCATGCGTGCTCGGAAATGGATCATCGGCCCCACAACCCCTCGACTGCGACAACAACGCAGGCATAGCCAAAACTGTATAACGATGAGCTCAAAACGAACAACCGGTTAAAGCAACACTCTAGACATGTTAAAGTGCACTATGGTCAACTAGAGGGGGAGGTGAATATGATGACTACCAATTTTTCTTCTTTTCCTTTTTAGTTTGGGCTAAACAAGTAATACAAAGTTCTCTAGATGTGCATCTAGGTGAGCAACCTATGTGATACAAGATATGTTATGCAACGGAAGTAAAATGAAAGGTAACAAGATAAACCACAAGTGTAAACAAGGAGACAAGGATATGTTTCATGTAGTTCCTTCTCAAGAGAAGTACGTCTACGTTGGAGAGCTGGGGAGCCACCTAGGCGCTCCTCAATAGCACGGTTGTGCACACCTTAGTCTCCTTGAGCTTCTCCGGTGAGGGAGATTCTCGTTTCCACTATGAGGTCGACTTGAAGGCATTGACCAAACTTTTACACGAGGTTGAGGACACTCCACAAGATGGATGGAGTCTCTCAAACAATCCGAAGCTTCTTTGCAACAAGGTGGAAGCTACAAGCACAAGATCTACTAAGGTTTCTAGGCCCCAAGTAGGATTATAGATCTACTAGGATGTGGTGGATGGATTTGTAATTCCTTTGGTGGAATCACGGATCTAAGTCTCCTCTAGCTCTCCACAAAGTTATGGAGTGATTGGGTGGTTGGAGAGGGAGATCTAGGAGGTTGAAGCTTACATTAATGGCTAAGAGAAAGAGTATCAAAAGCTTAGCATTTAAAAGGTAGGGGAAGGGCTTTAAATACCCCTTCCCCAAATCTGACCGTCGCCCAATCCCACGCTGCACCGGAGGTACCGGTGTTTGCACCGGTACCACCGGTGGTCTTCACAATCTGGAGCCCGCGCGGCTCCATTTATTTTTAGTTGATTCTTCTGTGGCGGAGGTACCGCCCACCGGTACTACCGGTGGGTTCCGCCTTGGCCTCCGCTATGAGGCACCCGAACGCGGTTTTGGCGGAACCTCCACCGGTAGCTCCACTGGTAGAAAACCCGCACCTGTAGCTCAGTTAGACAGGCGGAGGTACCTGTGGGAACACCGAAGGTTCCGCCCACCGGTACCACCGGTGACCTCTGCCGTGAGCCACCCGAAGGGGGTTTTGGCGGAGGTACCACCGGAACCCCCCCACCTAGGATTGTGCTGAGAAGCAGCAGGGGGCGGAGCTACCGGTGGTTTCACTGGAACCTCCGCTGCCTGTAGAAACAACTTCCTAAACTTGTCTTTTTGAGCTCTTTCCTTTTGGATAAAAAGTGTAATGCCTTTGAGAATATTATTGGGAGTATTTTGGCATTTTGATAAGTATCAAGCAAACCCTGCATATGCTAAAAATAGAGATTAGTCCTTTAGTTATGTTGTCATCAATTATCAAAAAGGAAGATGATCTTTCATTCTCCCCCTTTTTGGTAATTGATGACAACACAGCCATTTGCATCGCTAGGTCAAAATCAACATGGACGGAGCTCCCCCTAGAGATATGCTCCCTTCATGTTGAATGGACTAAGCAAGAAAGATATGATGACAATGAGCAAACTTGCTAAACACAAATATTAAGGAACACATAAAACGATAGAATTAAAGCACGAGGTTCACACAACACGAATAATAAACATACGAAGTCCACAAATAACCAACTCTCTCTCAAGCAAAACGAAATGACAAAAAAATAGCACGACTTGAGAGAGAAAAACCCCATGCAAATGCCCAACGCTCCTAAATAGATGTCTCCCCCCCTTTGGCATCAAAATACCAAAAGAGGAGATAGAATGATGCTAACGCCCCAAGGTTCACTCGGAGGAGTTTTCCATGCTAGGAGGATGGACACGACGGCGAGAGCTAGTCTCTTCTTCTCTAGGTTCCTCATCAGACCATTCAATAATTTTTCCCTTGGAGTCCTTGGTCTGCCACTTGCCCTAAGTAGTAATGCTATCTTCAATGGGAGAATCCACGGTCTCCCCTGCATCACAACGAAGCTTCCTATCTGTCCATGCTGCCTTGCGGTGCTTGAGTTCCCTGTCATAGTGAACTTCCCACTGGTGCTGCTCAATCTTTTTGTTCACACGGAACACCTTCTTGAGAGCCCGAGCCATCCATTTGAAAGAATTGTCAGAAGGAGGAGGGCGAGAGGGCCCGACTTCTTCTTCTTCATCACCAATAATGACTCGTGGCTTGGCCTTGCCCTTGCGAGGAGCGGGAGTGGGATGCACAACCGGTTCGGTATGGTCCTTGATAAGAAGCCTTTTCTCCGTGTGCAGGATCCAATTGGTGTCATCATGGGGATTCTCCGGGAACTTGGCATCCCACACGTACAAGATGATTTTCATGATGAATGGCCCAAAGCAAGCATTCTTCCTTTGCACAATGACATGCCACAGTTCATTCCATATATAGTCAAGCACATCAAGTTTTTGATTCATACCGGAGAGCCGCTTCTCATGAGTAAGGATTAAGAGATTCTTGAGGTAACCTTGGATCTCATCAATGTTTCCCACTTTGGGGTTGATTGTCTCGCGATAGATAGGAAGCATAATGTCATAGGTGGGGTAGAGTCCCTTGGTGAACCCAGCGACAAACTTCTTCTAATGATAGAGAACAGTGAGTTCATCCTTGTTGATGGTAGAGCCGTTGGCAAAGTGAACTCGAAACCACTCGCTCTCATACTCGGGGCCACCACCAAAAGGGCCATGATCCGGATAGCCACCGAGAAGAACACCCACTTTGGACCACTTGATGGTGAGATTCTTCTCTTTTGTCATCCAAATGAGGTGACACTCGGTTTCATTGGCAAGGTGAACAGTGGCCAAGAACTCACACACAAGCCCCTCATCAAGTCTTGTTGCACTTACATAATGGTGCGAAGAACAAAGGCATCAACAATTTCCAGAGCTTCACCAAAGTAGTTGGGCTTCCTCTCCATATGACCAAGATTAATAGCATGTTGTGGAGCAACATTTTCCTTGGTATTCCTCATAAGAATCTCATTGTAGATCTATGCTTGGAACATGGTATGAAATCTAGTGTCCCATCCTCGAAACGGTGGCATCAAGAGGTCTCGATCAATGATGTACGGGTTCTCACGGCGAGTTTCCAAAAAGACACTCTCGGACACCTGAGAGGCAGATTCTCCTTCCGGGGAAAAGTCTTCTCCGGAGCCGGGAACCTTGGTTTGCGCTTGGGTTGAGAGGGATCCAATGTTTCTTCGATGTCATCCACTCGTGGTGCCTTGCGACTACCCATCTTATTGGTACGAACTCCCCTTGAACCGGATGCATCTATTAGAGAGATATAGAAAAAAAAGGACGGTGAAGAGAGAATGCTCAAGTTTAATCAACGCAAAAAACAAAGAAATCAAGATTGGTGAACATTAGAGAGGAATAACAATGATATAGGGGCATAGGACAACAATCCACCTTAGTAATCAAAGTAATTCATGCCTAGTGGTCACAACCTAAATTTCTAGGGTTTGTAATCGCGAATCCCTACTCCAAACACCTAAATGCGAAGAACAAGGTGCTCCTAGTGCTTCTCCATCCGTCAACGAGATGGAAGAGAGAGAGAGCAACATAATCGCATCCATGGTGAGGCTTGGAGGAGGAGGAAGATCCACAGAGCAGTCCAAGGCGAGGAGGAGGCCTCCTGGCGGTTGAGAAGCTCGTCCCGGCGGCGGAGAGAATGAGGGCGGCGGCGGTTGTGAGGAGGATGGGTGGGGCGAGTGGGAGAAAATGAGATCTAAAGATCTCTTCCCTCGCTCGTCCTAGGGTTATCCTCTCAGAACCGCAGCGAGCGGAGGCTCTAGTGGTTTCACCGGAGGTTCCGCTCCCTGCCCACGCGGTGCGGTGCGGCACAGACCGCTGGGCAAAAAATTTGCACCAGCGGTAGTACCGGTGGGTACAGGTGGGGCAGTCACAGCGGAGCTACCGGTGGTTTCACCGGAGGTTCCGCTCGACCCAGTTTCAACGCGCCAAGATCAGAAAAACAAGAGCATGAAGATGGAAAGGAGCTTTTGTGGAAAGGGAGCTTAGGTTGGAAAGTTGTAACTGTCATACGAGATGCATTACTTGATGCGAGTTCGCAAGATGCAAAGAGGGAAAAAGTCGAACTCGCACAAGTTGCCAAGGGGGAAAGTAGTATGCGCGTGAAAAAGCCAAAATAAAATCAACTCCTTGAGTAGGAGGTTGGTAGCCGTGGCCACCATGTTTGAGTGTGTACTTTGGTATCACGAAGATGTATCTTGGGGGCAAGAGTACTACTCACAATTAAGCACAATAAGTCACAAAAATGACTAGATATGCAATGAAGAATTGATTTCCGCATAATAAGAGGAGGGTACACTCATGAATTGAGTGAAACTCCCCCTATGTCCATGCCTACATCTAAACTTAATAACACGTGTAGTGAATAAAAGTATAGTATGGACACCTAGAGGGGGGTTAATAGGTGCTACGACCAATTTTAATTTTAATTTCACAATTAGGCTTGACAGAAAGGTAAATTCTCTAGATGATGCAACTATGGTGAATTTACCTATATGACAAGGATAACAACAACCACAATGAAAGTACAAGTAAACGGAGAAGGGAACGAGGTAACTGATATGAAGCACGCAGAGACACGATGTAATCCCGAGTTTCTCCTTGTTAAGGGAGTACGTCTCGTTGGAGGGGTGTGAGCTTGCCACGAAGGCCTACTCAACGCCACAAAGGCCTCACCCTATTCTCCGATGAACCCAGCCACAAAGGCCTAGTCCACCTTCAACTATTGATCCCTTTTGAGGCGGGAATCGAATCCTTTACAAACAACTTGGGGCACACACCCACAACCAAATTGGGGGCTCCCAACAATCTTGAATCACCAATAGTAGCAAGATGCCTAGGTTCTCCACAAGAGGAAACCCTCGGCTAGATCCCTCGAGCTAGAGAGGGGGAAATGAAGAACGTCTCGGTGAAGATGTAGATCGGGGCCTTCTCCTTCGATCCTCCAAAGATCTTCGAGTTTGGTAGGAGGGATTGGGAGTTAATGCGGATTTGGTGAGCTCTTAAATGCTATTGAATGCTAAGGGGAAGAACTAGAGCTCAAGGTGGAAGAGGAGGGGTATTTATACCCCCTCCTCAAATCTAGCTGTTTGGCTGGAAAACAGGTACCAGAATATCCGGTTGGGATATTTCCTCCGAGTTCATTGACTTAAACCGCATTATCCGGTTGCCTCTGAATAATCCGGTACAAATAATCCGGTACGAATAATCCGTCTGGCCTCTGTCTTGCGTAGGCAGCTGAACCGGATATTCCGGCCCCTCCGGAATAATCCGGTACAAATAATCCGGTTCACTTCTGTGAGTTTCATCTCCAGTCCTTAGCCGATTTTCGAGCAGAAACTCCACAACCGGAATATCCGGTATGGTTTGAATAATTCGGTACCAATAATCCGGCTCATCTCTGTCCCAAACTGGACCCAAACCATCCTAACCGGAATATCCGGTTTCCCTGAATAATCCGGTTAGATGAATCCAGTTGCTCACTGTCCCTAATCACTTGGCCCGATCTTCACTGATCTTTTCGGTGATCGATGTCGATGTTAAGTATAACACCTTCACACTAAACACCTCGATAAATAATGTACTTAATATTGTTAACTAACACACAAAACACCGGGAAAACGAAATGCACTTTCAGTGAAGGTACTTATGCAAGGTCTCAAATGAAGTTGGATGAGTCTATGACATTTAGTTCATTCCGCAAAGCTCAAAATCTTGGTTCATCAAGGGCCTTCCTGAAGATATCCGCAATTGATCCTTGGTTGATACATATGAGAGATCAATATCACCCTTCTCAACATGATCCCGAATAAAATGATGGAAAATCTCAATGTGCTTCATCTTGGAGTGAAGAACGGGTTTGTAGGCGATCTTGATTGCACTCTTATTGTCACAAATAAGAGGCACCTTGTCAAACTTAATACCATAATCCTTCAAGGTTTGACTCATCCAAAGCAATTGGGCACAACAACTTGCCGCGGAGATGTACTCGGCCTCGGTGGTGGAGGGAGCAATGCAGTTTTGCTTCTTGGAAGACCAACATTCTTTTGAAGATAAAGTAATATGGAAACAACCATGACTCTGGATTATAAGTAGGAATTGGTTGCTCTTTAGATCAATCAATCATTAACCATATGAAGCTAGGTAGGAAATACCAAAAATCTACAATAGGACTCAATTTTAAATTTCACTAATACGGTACCAATCTTAAATGATTTTTACCAGATCATAACGGTTATATCTCAATCAACAATCTAAGTGTAAGATAGTTTTGTGGATGCCAATGAATACTACAATTTGTGCAAATTCACTTTGATTGGTTGTTTATGATAAATAAGTTCAAGTTAATTCAAAATTATGCCATGAACTCCCACTCAAAAACAACATCCCTCTTAGTCGTCTGTAGTGATTACACGAACCAAATTCACTACACCAAAACTGATCATCACGTGAGATGATGTAGCTTCAAAGGCGAACATCGACATGTTCATCATATCATCCATATGACTCATGTTTAACCTTTCGGTTACGTGTTCCGAGACCATGTATGTACATGCTAGGCTCGCCAAGTAGAACCGTAGTATTGCGTGTGTTTCAAGGCCATGTATGTACATGCTAGGCTTGAAAACACCCGTTGTATGTGAACGTTGAGTCTGTCACACCCGATCATCACGTGGTGTCTCGAAACGACGAACTTTCTTAACGGTGCATACTTAAGGGAGAACACATTATTATCTTGATATTAAGTGAGAGGGATCATCTTATAATTCTACCGTTGCTATCTAAGAAAAATAAGATGCATAAAAGGATTAACATCACATGTAAGGATAAAGTGATATGATATGGTCCTCCTTGCACTTGATCTCCATCATGTGCATTATGGTATGATCTCCATCATTCCACCAGCGTGGTACCAAGTACCATGGCACCCCAATCTTGATTGCCCATCAATAATAAGACAACCATATGGATACCTTCCGGTATATAATTTTTTTTACAAAATAGATAATCTTATAATCAAATTTGTAACATTGGCCATATCACATCACATGCCCAGCAAAAACTAGTTAGACGCTTCTAATTTATTTTTGCATATTTTACCTGGCTTAGGGCTTTCAAGGATAGAACCGTTCATACCTACGAACATCAACCACAACGTTGATAAACATATTTTTAACAACCCTTTGTAGATTAGATCTTAACTATAGTAGGAGAAACAGACACCCGCAAGCCACTTATGCAATACAAGTTGCATGTCCGTTGTGGAACAAGTCTCATGTACGTGGACATGTAAGGTTAGTCCGGGCCGCTTCATCCCACTATGCCACTAAGATCATAAAATAATAAAGGAGGTAATAACATGATCATCAACTCCCACATACACCTATGTGTTCTACCCGTACAAAACATCTATGCATAGATCCGGCTCTGATACCACTGAAGGGGTCGTTGCATAGAAAATAAAAAATTCCTACGCGAGGGACACCCAAAAGGCCAAGATCTAATCTAGGAGACGAAGTGCAACGGGCAAAGAGAGGGTTAAGGAGAACACATACCCTTGAAGACACAAAACGTTACGAGATCAAATCTCGTTGTTGGCGTAGTCGTACTCACACCGATCCCGATAGCGATAAGATGTGCACCGCAATCCGGCGGTGCCTCCGTGATCGGTCACACGTACGGTTGATGACGACCTCCGTTCCCTCGATCCAGCGGGGCACGGAAGTAGAGGATCCCTCGGAACTCCAGCAGCACGGCAGCATGGTGGTGGTGAAGAATACCACGGTCAGGGCTTCGCCAAGCCGGAGACCATGGAATGGAGCAGCGGGTGGAGAGGAATTTGAGGTGGGAAAGTGTGTGGAGGAGGGAGAGCTCTCACCCTCCTTTTATAGGGAAAGGGGAGGCAGCCAAGGGGTGGGTGCGTCCAGCCCATGGTGGTGCCCCCACCTCTTCCCTCATCATGTGAGTGGACACTCCACTCACACCCACTCATTTTTCCTTAAAACTCCACTTAGAAAATCTAGGAGTTTTTCTTTAAAAAATAAATAAAACATTTTTAATTCTTTATTCCAGCATTTGTTAATTCTATTAAAAAACTTTTGCATATAGCACCTCGAATCATTTGTTAATTCTATTAACAACCATTCGACGAAAAACCCCTTGAGCTATTTCAATTTCTCCGAAATGATTTCGGTGTTGCCCAAAATATTCTTCGATATTCCGTATCCTCTCAAATGTGTCATAGAACCTTAAGTGTGTCACCCTACGGATCGTGAATAAGATAGACATGATCGAGACTCCTCTCCGATCAGTAATCAACAGCGGGATCTGAAGATCCGTGATGACTCATATATATTCAACGATGACTCTCGTGATCGTGTGAACCAACAACGTCGTGAACTATTTCCCTTTGTCTCGTGATATTTTACTTGTCCGAGATTCGATCATTGCTATCAACCATACCTTGTTTCAATCTCGTTACCGACAAGTACTCTTTTCTCGTTCCCATGATATAACATCCTTGTGATCATATCACGTGCTTGCAAGCGGTGTTGATGTGATATCACCGAGAGGGACGAGAGTATAGCTCTCCGTCATTTTGGATGAAAAAATCCCACTCTTGATCCATGATCCTCAACTAATACTTTCCGAATACCTAACGGCACCTTTATAGTCACCCTGTTACGGTGTGACGTTTGATGACATCAAAGCACCCTTCCGGTATCAGTGATTGACATGATCTCATGGTCTAAGGAATAAGTTACTTCGTATGTTTGATATAACAATGTAAACCTAATGACTTGATCGCATTTCTATATACACTTTGGGTATATGTTCATCACATCATTCTTCTAATGACATGACCCCGTTATTAACAACATCCAATGTTCATGATCAGGAAACCTTAATCATCTATTAATCAACGAGCTAGTTAAAAGAGAGGCTTTACTAGGAACCATTATCTGTTCATTAAACACACATGTATCAACGTTTTCGGTTAATACAATTCTAGCATGAGAAATAAACATTCATCATAAACAAGAAATAAGATAATAACCATTTTATAATTGCCTCTCGGGCATATTCCCTTCACATGCCTGCCTCCAGAGTGATGTGTGAGTAGTTCATCCTTGGACTACGGGTTCGTAGATGTTGCTAGATGGTTGTATTCTCCTCATATGCCTCCATGTTTAGATCTTGTGAGCTGCCTATCATGATCGAGATTGATATTATGTAATTCTATGTGCTGTGTTTGCTGGGATCCGATGAATATTGACCTTATGCCAAGTTGATTATAGTCTTTATTTGCATGTGTTATTTGTGATCTTGCATGCTCTCTGTTGCTAGTGGTTATTCTGGCCAAGTAATTGTTAGTGACTCCAAGAGGGAGTATTTATGCTCGATAGTGGGTTCATGCCTCCTTGTTGCCTTGCTTGAGTGACAGAAACGTGAAGGGGGAGGATGTGTTGTTGCCATTAGGGAGAAAATATCGGTGAGAGTGCCCGCGCATAATCATTTTACACACTTTGTTTAATACAATTATCCTTTGATTGCAATTTAATACCTGAGGGGGCTCGGATGATAACCTGAGGGTGGATTATTAGTCACAGATGCCGATGGATGTCGGTCTATGTATCTTGTTGTAATGCCCACACTAAATAGCATAGTAATCTTCATGTCATATTGTGCACTACGGTGCAACCTTTATTTGTCCATTGCCCAGCTATAATTTGTTCACCAAGCATGCTATCTTTTATGGAGAGACAACACTAGTGAAACTACGAACCCTGGTCCATTTTTCCACACTGTTAAACAAACCACAACAATTTCCTGCTCTCTTTACTTTCTGCAAGCATACACTGTTTTTCCACACTATATGTCTAATCTTTGTTTTCAGCAAGACCGGTCAGATTGACACCTCACTGTACCGTTGGGGCAAAGTATTTTGATTGTGTTGTGTGCAGGTTCCACGTTGTTGCTGATATCGGTGAAGCGTCAGCACCACCGTCAGTGGCATCAACCTTCCGAAGATTCTCTTTCTCCTACTGGATTGATAACCCTAGTTCTTAACTAAGGGGAAAACTTCTACTTCTGTTCTTATCACACCCTCCTCTTGGGGTTCCCAACACGCTTTGCCAGCATCAGCCGCAACAAATGACAAAAGGTAGACCGGATCCATCGGCACGCAGGCCGGATAACATCGGTACTACTACTCCTTGTGTCCATGCTAGTCATAACCAACTATGCATATCAAAGCGTACACGAGTCATATGAAACTTAAGGAACAAGACCAAAGCTATACAAAGATGCTATGTGTCCAGGAAGTGCAACAACAATCGAGGGTTACTAGGGTTACCAAGCCCAGGCCAAGTAAGCATCGGCAGGCGTGCTCAAAAATGGATCATCGGTCCCACAACCCCTCGACTACGACAACAACGCAGGCATAGACAAAACTATATAACGATGAGCTCGAAACCAACAACCGATCAAAGCAACACTCTAGACATGAAAGCTTTATAAAGCAAGTATTACTAAAGTATAGCTTACAAACAGAGGTCACATGACCCAACATTACATCAGACAACGGAAGGCAAACTATGTTGCTAGTCAACAAGAACCAAAAAGGCCTAAGAGGCCGCAACATAAGGCGTCGTCCTAGCCCATAGATTCCAGGCTATTGTCTGGGAACCCCAAGCTATTCGTCGATGTTCACGTTGCAACCAACACCATTGTGAGGAACTTCACCTAAACCAAATTAAATTAAACCTGAGTACTGAAAGTACCCAATAAGACTTAATTATCCTATTATATATCCTCTTGATCATAAAAGAGTTTATAAAGGTTATTTTGCGTAAAGTCATCTTTGTTTTGAATCAATGGAGATAGAGAAGCTTGAAAACAGAACTTTTAAAAGGACACACTTGCTTCATGCTTTGTCTTCAAATCCTCCAAAGCATCATCTTCGGCACATGATAACCGGAAGCACCTCTTGATACTAACCATTCATTAACAACATATTTTACGTCTGATTCAAGTTATCTATGATCCCATAATCCGCCACCAAGTCGTCCTTTACCGTGGACACGACTTTTTAAAAATATTTAACCCTGCAGGGGTGTACAACTTTACTCACACGTGCCAACCGACTCTTAATGCCAAGATATTGGCACACTTCCGACGATGTGTCGGCAGAGGGTGGCTGACCACGACCTTTCCCTTTCTTCGCATATTCCATGAGTCACTCCGCTACAGATGGTCCGTCAATAGCGATGCTCAACGGTTATCTACCCACAGAGCGTCGATACACCACCATGTCCTAGTTTTGAAAACGTTTTTAATATCCCCGCAAATCCAAATGGAACGCCCGAACTAGGCGACTCGTGGAACAACCTAGACACGTTGAGACTGACGGGAATCCAATCCCCATGTGGTTGCACGTTCAGTCTTGTTTTCAAAGGCGAGAACTCGCTCCTAGGGGCATGAATGAGGAAAATCACCACATACTAGGTGGCAACTCATCGAAGCCTTTAATCATATTAAACACACATCTCCAACCTTACCACGTCATTCTTTCATACTAGATTCATTTCGTAACTCTGATTCATTAATCGGATGGAACAGAGATCAACAGGCATGTATGACTAAGCATGGCATATTTAGGCTGTGCAAATAAATAGGATAACTCTATCTACTGACCGAAGATAATTTATAAAAGCATGCATCATACGAGAAAAAAAACACTTCGAAAACATTTATGGGAAGATAAGAGGTTATGCTTGCCTTGCTCCAGAAAACCCAAAGTGTAGCTTCGGGGATAAGTGCTTGACTTGGTTGGTGAGACCATGTATTTGTCAAGAGAGGTGTCAAACTTCACTCCGGATTCGCGTTCTACCGGTAAGAACAAAGAACGGAAAGAAAGAGAACAACATTCAATACCAATGCAATTTTAATGCATCCAAAAGAAGACCTAAACATGTTTCATGGGTTGCTAAGGTTTAGATGATAAATATGCATTTTTTATTGAAATTAGCCCTGAAGTGGACCTCACAGGGCACTTCAGAAAATTCTGAAAGTGTGAGAAAGTTAAAGTGCTCAGATAGGTTTGAAAACAACACAAATGAAATGCATTTGTCTTTCTAAGAATTTTGACATATAACTTGTAATTTTCTGAATTTATTGAATATAAACTTATTTTCTCCATTTTTAAATGAATACTTTTAAATTCAAATGATGGTCAAATTTAAATTTATTCAAACATGTTTGAAAATGTTATAAACATGTAGAGTTTATTTTTCTGAACATTTTGGAATATTAATCATATTTTTCTGGATTACTAATTGAAAGATATTGAATTTACAAGTTTTATTCTTTTTCTGGAATTTAAATAGCCGCGGGACCCACCTGTCAGACAATTTTCCATTTAATAAATAAATTCAAAAAATTAAAACGGCAACGACAAGGTCCCACGTGACGCAAGCATGATATCAGGATGACGTCATCCATGGCCGGAGATGCTCTACCAAGGTGTAATCGGCCGAACCCGCACGCAGTTGGCGAAGTCACCTATACCGGAACAGAGAGGGGACAACGACGAGCCATTGGGTGGCGGCGCCGCCCAAAACGCGTCATCAGAGAGCCTCGGGCGAGCAGTGGCGCCGCAGCGGACAGAGGTCGGTGGCGGCAGGACAGACTAGAAGGGGAGGGGCGATTTGAAGGCACCCTAGGGTGCAGTGGCTAAACGCAAAGAAGATGGGCGAGTCGGCGGTAGCGGGGCAACGTCAGAATCGCCGGTGGCGAGGATAACACGGCGGCTAGGAAATTGTGCCTCTCCCGGGCTTCCCTGCTGCTCTACGAGCTCGATAAGGAAGAGGTGGACGCGGAGAGCGCGGAGGCATGCTCAGCGGGGTCGGGTACGGCCGGGAACGGCGACGGTGAGCGGCGGCTGCCTCGGACGGAGTTAGGGTTTGGTTTTTCGACTCGCTTCCGGTAAAGAGAAGATGATGGGAGGGTCTACGAGGAGGGAGGTGAGATGGGGACGTCTCCCTCACTTCTTATCCGCACGAACGGGAGCAGCAGGAGGTGGCAACGCCGACAACCAGCTCGTCTAGTGGCGGGGAAAGAAGACGTCAAAAGGAGAGTTTTACGGAAAACCCCCTAGGTTTTCTAGGATTTGCAAAATGGCCCTTTTGACTTTCAAAACAGAACAGAAACCATAGATTTAAGGGTGTTTTTGCAAATGTAAAATTTAGCAAAAAACATTTTTAGGTTCCCTATAACATTTACAAAACTTTTGGAACTATTTTGAACCACAATTTGGATGGGTCACTTTAAGTGATTTTATTACATTCCCTTATTAAATTTATATGCACTTTTTTAAAATACAAACAGGGGTTCAAAATTCATGCATGACATGACATGATCATAAGTAAAACACTTTATTACAAAAACGTGGATGTTACAGTGTACATCTCCGAGAAAGGCGAACAACAATTTCGAGCTCGCATTGTCCAATGCCACGGAGAAAACAGAACAACTTCATGATCCTCACCACCGACACGTCCAAGCTTGACCCACTTGCTCGGGCAGCATGTGAGCGCCTCCGTGGCAACATCTACGTTGAGATGGGACTCGCCCCAGCATCGTCGGCGTCCTTGGCGCATGCCACATCATTCTCGGCGCGTGCGACTCCCACACCGACGCCCACCTCGGCACCCACCACGAGCGGCGGCGATAGCAACGACATCCCACGCGACACCTAGGGCGGATAGTTCACGTGCGGTGACTACCTTGGCTCGACCCCCGCCGTCGGCTTCCTCGGTCCAACAACATGATCGACCTCGCGTGATCCGACATTGCCGACCTGCGTAATTTTTGAACTTGTTTTGTAATAACGGGCTAGACAATGAATTTGTGGCCTAGGATTTAAATTATGTGGCAAGAATTTGAATTCAATACTTTGTTTAAGTTATTTTCATTTGTACAATTTAAAATTTCAAAGAAAAATTGCTTCAAGGCGACGACCGGGGAAAGAGCGCCCCCCATCGGCGCCTTCCCGTCCGGACGCGCCCCCGCTCACGCCGATCCGAAAGCGAATGGGTCGCCCGACTGGAGATGCTCTTAGAGAAGCTCCAACAATCGCGCTAAAACAATGCGCGTTATAACCAGTTTAGAGCGACACTTTACCAGCTATAACGCGTCGCCCGTTTTTCCGTTGGTGCTAAAATTGGACGCGCAGAATGTGATGCTTCATCGGCTGTTGTAAAAATGGATGCACGCGCCTGACAACACAAATTTTAAACAACCAAACATAGAGAATAAACAGGATCAAATACACACACAAAAATTAACAATAAATGGTTCAGTTATTATTACAACACAAAGAAATAGTTCATTAACAATACAAACAATTGTTCATCAACAATACACACAATAGTTCATCAACAATAAGCACAACAATTCATCAAAATAAAACAAATTAAAATGGGCGATTGGGTGGCGCAACATACCTTTGTTAAACATCTTCCGCACGGAGAGTTGCTTCACTGCCGTTGGGCACCAGCGGGCAGGCAATAAAGGTTGCCGCGCGAATCGACGGTGTCGGGGAGCGACACATAGTTTCAGCGGTGGAGGGGTGTTTGGGGGAGAGACGGCGCCCGAGGCTATGAGAATAGGGGTTGGGAGCTGGGCGTGACGGGGAGCATCGGGCAGCGGCGGGGATCGGCAGCAGGAGGGATTTGGCGCCAAAGGAGAAAAGAGAAAGTGAGAGCTGCGGTAGGCGCGTGTGGAAAGTTTTCGTGGACGGTTGTTCTTCGCGCGCGTCTTCGCGTTTTCACCGTCCAGGAGTGGAGGCACAAAATTCACCGCGCGAGAAAAGATTTTTCTCTGCACGTTGGGAAAAAAATTCCGCGCGCACTTTCGCAGCGTCCGTTGGAGCGGCCAAGATGGTCCTTGGCGGGCTGAATTGGCGGTTTCTTGCGCGTGGGCGCGTTTTACCACGACTGTTGGAGTTGCTCTTAGAGCACCTCCACCGACACTCATTAAATATGTGTGTGACATTTTAAGTATACCCTCTTTGGGATGTCGCACATGTGTCCGCCACAATGTGGTTGTGTCCCCCCCCTAAGCACCCCCAAAGCAAATTTAAATTCAATTTTTTTGAACAAAGACCCAATTTTCATTCAAGTTTGATAGAATACACCAAATTTTAAACTAGCACTTCATATAAACGGCAGAGAGATTGAACTTAACCTAAACTAAACTATAGTATATGTCACTCGGGTCTGGCTCATCTTCGTTCACCGCCTTGTTGGAGGGGTGAAGTACGGCGGGGAGACAGGCGAACTGCCTTCCACCTGCGCGAGCTAGCTCCGCTCCGCCCCGACTTGCTCCCCCCATCCGGGGCACCTCCGCCTGCTATGAGCGCGTGTGCAGACGCATGTCGGCGCGCCTCCTGCTCTCCTCTCTACGCAGTATCTTCCGCCGTTTCGCCTCGTGGTCCAACTCCTAAGCTTAGTGGGACCGATGAAAGGCATTGTCTACCTGGAGGCAATGAGCATTCACCAGGCAGCCTCCCGCGCCTTGAGTGTTTCCTGCGTCGCATTTAATTCCTCGTGGGCTGCATGTTCAATGGGCATGGAGGAGTAGGGAACGTCCTCCCTCTGTGCGGTGAGAGCCAGCTGCTCGTTCGATGCCGCCTAGAGTTGAGTTGATAGTGAACCGCCGGCTCGACGGCCACGACGGAGCATAAATGCTCCTACCTATGGGCCCTCTTGAGGGAAGCCTTAATGATGACTTCCTCCGCCTCCTCGAAGGCCGACCTCATTCGGGGTAACGTATCCTCTTTGCGTCATGTGATGAACAAGTTGTAGGCCACGACCTGGTGAGGCCAAGCGTAGGCGGATGGTCCTGCTACGTCTGCTCCTATTGCGCCTCGTGATGTGGCTGCTGAAAGTGCATTTCGTTTCCCCTAAGGTTTTGTATGTTAGTTAACAACACTAATGACTATTTTAATCAAGGTGTTAAGTGTGCAGGTAGTTATTTACTCACCTCTATCGAACACCGAAAACGAGATGAAGATAGATCAGCCAATTTTGGCACGGGGAGCAACCGGATATTTCAACAGGATTTTTCAGTGTCAACCGGAAATTCCGGTTGAGGAGTTTCTTTTACTTTGATTTGACTACTGGAGTCAACCGGATTATTTGACCGGAAATTTTGGAGCCAACCGAAATTTCCGGTTGGAGCCTATTTTCCACACTGGAGTCGACCAGATTATTTGAAGCCAATCAGAATATCTGGTTTTGGTCAATGCTTGCCCGTTTCCAGATCTGAAGTGGAAGCAAACCGGATTATCCGGTTCAAGTCTGAACCAGAAATTCCGGTCCTCGATTTCTGCTCAAACGGCCATATTTTGGGAGGGGGCATAAATACCCCTCCCTCTTCTCCAAGTGAGCTAGTTCGTCCAAGCCATTAACGTGCATTTATTGAGCTCACCAAATCTTATATCTCTCCTAATCCCTCCACCCAAACTCGTTAATCTTTGGAGGATTGAAGGAGAACACCTCGATCTACTTCTTCACCAACCGGTTTTAATTTCTTCTCTCATTTGTTTGAGGGATTCGTGCCTAGGGGTTCCTTGTGGAAAACCTAGGCTGCATTGTTACTCTCTTGGTGATTGTTGGTGTTTCTTGGGAGCTCCAATTTGGTTGTGGGTGTGTGCCTCAAGCTTGTTGTAAAGGACTCGGTTCCCGCCTAAAAGGGAATTAATAGTGGAAGGTGAACTAGGCCTTTGCTCTATCGGTTACCTCGTTTCCTCTCCTTTACTTCATGTTTGTATCTTGTATATTGTTGTTGTTGTCATATAGGTATATTCACCGTAGTTGTCGAGACATCGTAGTAGTTTTCATAGACTGGGGTGCCATGAGACTACGGTAGAGACGTGGGGTAACGGGATAGCGTAGTAACACAGAACACGGGATTTTACCCAGGTTCGGTACGTCGCGATAGTACGGCGTACCTACTCCTGCACTTCTCACTAACTGGGACTAAAGCCCGTATAACAAGGTTACAATGTGAGGGAATAGATCTAGCTACTCGACGAGGATGAACTTCCCGGCGAGTTGCGTAGAGCTTTAGCTTGTGTCTAACTTAACTTATGTAATCTATCTCCCGTCCGGCTTTATATAATAGCCGGATTAGGGCTTACAGAACAAGAAACCTAGAAGACTACGTTTAACTTGTAACTTGGAAAGTAAGGAATCCGTCTTCTCCTCCAAGCCAGATCACGTGGGCCGTGATCCGGGTTCTTCTAGAATCCGGCTTCTGCGCGTCGGACTACTGGGCCGCCCAATGGACCTAAGCCCATTACCATGTAGGCCACCCTGGTAGTCCGGCTCTTTGTCTACCATCTTCTATACCCCTATTCAGTATATATCCGACAGTAGCCCCCAGGAAGGATCAAAACTCTGAAACTCCGCCTTTCGTCAAACACATTTTGTCCGGGAAAACTTGATTCAGCAGTCTTGATTCTTTCTTCTTTCCTTTTGAAGGAGATGGTAACACAAAACTCGGAACTATGAAAATCCGGCTTTTCTTCTCGCGATCCTTCGCGGAAAAGGAACTTATGACATCAGCGCCTTAATCATGCTGACGCAAGCGCCGCTTGGTTTCACGCGGGAAACCCTGCAACGTATCTCTGACAGATTCTCACGAGAAACGAGGAGATAGCCATCATTCCTCTGTCGTTCCGTTTCCCGGATTTTCCGGCAAGCGACACGCGTCGAACATCCAACGGCCAAAAGAGCCGTTGGCACGTATCTAGAGGTTTTCAGGCTATAAATAGCCGTCCTCGTCGTCATCGGAAATCTTTCCTCACTCCCACACTGCCCACGCCATTGACGCAAACGCGAGCTCGAGAGCGAGAACGAGACCTTGCCCCGACGAGCTCTTCGCACGCCGGAGCGCACATTCGCCACCGAAGAAGATGGCCTCTCCGTTGTCCTCACCGGCTCGCGCCTCCATCGACGAACTTTTGGGCGACCTAGATCCACAGCTAGGGTCGCCCAAGCATGCCGGCGGCGAGCCGGAAAAGGCCACGGCATCCGCGGCGGTCGGAGGAAACGCTTCCGCCGCCGCGGACGTCGCGGGCCCAAGCGCCACGACAACCCCGCCGTTTGCTTCAGAACCGGCGAGGGTCAAGATTCACTCCCGTGGCACTGAGCGCTTCTCCACCGGAGCTGATGAAGAAGCAGAATTTGTCGGAATTTGGAATCAGAGTAATACTTCACTCGTCCTCCTTCGTCGGATGTCAAGGGATAGATTAATAGTTAAAGGCAAATGGCGAATCTCGAAGGATGAGCCAGAGCCCAAGCCAAAGGAAGGAGAACGCGTCCTCCTTACCTCTCATATCACGAGAGGTATGGGTTTTCCCCCTTCCGCCTTTTTCCTAGACGTCCTCAACTTTTATGGTGTTCAACCACATAATATCTCTCCAAATTCCATCCTTCAATTAGCTAGTTTCCAAGCTCTTTTCGAAGGGTATCTTGGAATAACTCCCAATTTAGACTTCTGGCATTATTGTTTCGAGGTAAAACATAACATCACAAACGGTGTTTCGCCCATCTGCGGTACCATATCTTTTATCCTCGGAAACTTTAGGGAAGAATGGTATCCAAAGATAAGAATGCCGAAACCTGACCAATCTTGGCTAGGTTCTTTCTTTTATCACCAAGACATTCCATCCCCAGGCAGAGAAACCGGAGTTCCTCCCTTTGTTAATTCTGCCGCTACTCCTCACGAGAATTGGACATTAGCAGTAACAGAGGATTTGCCTGAAAACCTGATGAAAATAAAGCGGCGCATTGCCAAACTTTCTTCTTCTCAACCACCTTTGGTTTGGAAGGATATCGTTTTATGCTGGTTTGGACGTCGCGTACAACCTTTATCCCTTCGTTCCCGACTTCTTTGCGAGTACACGGGACCGGAAGATAGCATGAGAGGAACAGATAGGTCCTTTAGCAAGAAGGATTTTATAGAACGCCTTCATCAGATAGTTGCCGCTGATAGCCAGATTGAGGAAAGTCTAGCTATTTATCATGCGGAAAATCTGGTTCCTAAGGTACTTTCCTTCCCTTGTTTCTGAGTTTCCTCAGATTATCTTCTCTCTTCATTTTTTAACATACTGTTAATTCTTTCCTAGTTTGACGAACTTGGAGAAAATGATCTTGCTTCTGATGCTGAAATCAGCAAATTACATGCCGAGTTTTACAACAACCAAAAGCGCAAGAGGCAAACTACTATCAAAGAAGAATTTCCTTCTGCAGCTACAGGTAAAAGGGGGAGAACGAATACACCAATGGGCGGAAATTTTCGATCACCTGCTGGAAACGAATCCATTCCTACTCCGGATGATATCCGGGTGAAAGAAGAGCCTTTCGACGACCTCGGATATATTCGTCCGGAAGCTAAGCAATTTTTTGCTCCTGCGCCTCTTGTTCGCCCCTGGCCACAAAATGGATTAGTTATCCGCAATAATATCGCATTCTCGCCCCGTCAGGTCATACACGATGGCCTTCACCATGTTGGAATTCTTTTCATGGAATATGCCAGGGAATTCAAGGAGACCTTGGCTGACTTGCGAGAAATGAGCCAGGTAATACTTCTAGCCCCCAAGCATTAAGTTGAAACCCTAAATTCTTCTTAATGCTTCTTTGTATGCTTGTTCAAACTTAAGCATATGGCTTTCATTTCCATGTTTCAGCATTCCGCAGATGCCATAAACTTGGAAGTTTTGAAAAAACTTAGCCTCAAAAGCAGAGAAGTAAAAACACTTCAATCTGTTATTGAATCAAAAAGCAACGAACTGGCGTCGTCTCAACGGCAATTATCAAAAGCCACCGGTATTTTACTTCGTGTTTATTGATTTTTGCTGGAAAATCATTGCTAGATCTTGCCGTAATGTCGGATTATTTTGTCCCTGCTTTTCAGCTGCTTTAACCAAAGCCAAGAAGCACACAGCAAACGCTGCTTATTTTTCTCAACTTCGTGAAGAAAACTCCAACCTTCAAAGAGAACTTTCAAAAGTTCGAGAAGAACTGGAAGCCAGTAATCTAGCCCTTGGGATTGCGCAATCCAAGGCTTCTTTGCAGGCAGCAGAGGATAGATCTATTATCAATGATTTAGAAAGTATGCTATTCCCTCGTATGAAAGAAGGCGATGAAATTGACGCGGTTCTTGGTAAGTTGACTTCTTTTACCAATACTTTCATGTCATATTTCTTGTATTCTCTAATCTTTGCTTTTGTCAAAAAAGCAGGAAATTTTCGAGGAATTTCTCGGACTGAAAAGATCCGGGCCTTTGGGAAGATATGTAATTCAATCAGAAATGCAGGAATGCATTTAATTAATAAATTCCTGCCCACAAGTAGTATACAATCTTCAGAAGTTTACCGACTTCCGGATGGCATCATGGAGGTAGCAAATTCGAAGGAATCTTTCCTTCGCTCTGCTGCACGGGGTGGTGCGCGAATGGCACTTGACCTCATGCGCTTACACTACCCTGATGCAAAATCCTGGCGTGTAGCATCCGGTATTCCTCAAGAATGTACAGAAGCACAAATAAATGCGATCTTTAATGAAGTTGAAGGCCACGCCACTCAGATTGCCTCCATGGTGAATATCTCCATTACTTATCCGGAAGAAGAAGTGCCCGCAGCCCCCGAGAATGATAGCAGTGATGAAGACTCAGAAGTTTAAGGGGGCGCACTTGACCTGGATGATGGATGTGTATAGTAGCTTTTTTACAATGTAATTCATATTGTAATGCTTCTATGTCATTTGTCGGAACAAGAACTCCGCCTTTTGCAATTTCAAGCTTCTTGCAAAGTTTTTCCGGGTTTGGCTGTTCCTTTATCTTCTAAGTAATCTGGTATCTGTGTTTTAACTGCTCTAGTGTTTAAAAATGGCTCAATTAGCAATATGTATCTTCATGTTGAGTAACTGGGGACGAACCAAACAGTTTTAAAAACTCAGAAACATGGATTATGCTAGAAGCATTTTTACTGACTAGTTTCAGTAACCCAACACATACACAATCAGATAAAACTTAGAGAAAACAAGGAACTGTTCTGAAACTTGGGCACGCAGGCACAATCCAAGTTTCCTTTAACCTTTAACAGGCCGAATCATTCAGCTTTTAAACACCGAGCACGCAGGCACAATTCGGGTCAACATTGAGTATTTGTAAGATCATTGGGAAATAGATAAAGCGGAAATATTTTGTACTTATAATGAATATGAATTCCGACAACTTTATTTCATGATCTCAAAGATGTTTACATAGAAATTGAACTAAGTGTAGAAGGGACGTAATTGCTGGATACTCCAAGGCCTATTTGTCTCTCCTAGTTCATCATCTATTTTTCTCTTTCTTTTGCGATTCGGCTTCTCGGGGTCGTCCTCCGTATCTCGAATGTCAACAAGATAGTATGATCCATTCTTCATGGCTTTACTGATGACAAATGGTCCTTCCCATACTGGGGCTAATTTGTGCTTCCTTTTCTGCACCAATCTCAGCACTAAGTCACCTTCTTTAAAAGAACGATGCCTGATTTTCCGACTGTGATAACGTCGTAAACCTTGCTCGTAGATGGCGGATCTTTGAAGTACAAGTTCTCGTTCCTCTTCTAAGAGATCGACGGCATCCTGTCGTGCTTCCTCGGCATCCGAGTCGTCAAAATTCTGCACTCTCGGGCTATCATGGATCATATCCGTTGGAAGAATAGCTTCCGCACCATAAACCAGGAAAAACGGGGTTTGCTTGGTTGACCTATTTGGCGTCGTTCGAATACTCCACAACACGGAAGGTAGCTCTTCTACCCATGCTCCAGCTGCTCTATGGAGAGGAGTTTCGAGTCTTGGGCGTATTCCTTGCAGGATTGAACTGTTCATTCTTTCAACCTGTCCATTAGATTGCGGGTGTGCCACAGATGCAAGATCTAAGCGAATTCCCGTTTGTTGGCAGTATTTTGCCAACTCTCCAATGGAGAAATTTGTCCCGTTATCAGTTATTATGCTGTGTGGGACGCCATACCTCATTACTAAATCAATAATGAAATTTCTGGCAGTTGCGCCGTCCAGCTTTTTGATGGGTTTAGCCTCCACCCATTTTGTGTACTTATCTACCGCTACGAGTAGATGTGTAAGTCCACCTCTTGCAGTTTTGAACGGTCCCATCATATCTAGCCCCCAGACCGCAAACGGCCATGTGATAGGGATAGTTTTAAGTGCTTGGGCCGGCAAATTGGTCTGCTTGGCGTAATATTGGCATCCTTCGCACGTATTCACTATGCGTTCGGCGTCTGTCTTGGCTGTTAGCCAGAAAAACCCCGCCCGGAATGCTTTTTTGACTATGCTTTTTGATTGAGCATGATGTCCGCAATCGCCGGCATGGATTTCTTCCAGTATTTCTCTTCCTTCTTCTGGTGAAATACACCGTTGAAAAATTCCGGAAGTACTGCGTTTATACAAGTGGTCGTTGATCACCGCGTATCCTTTGCATCGACGCTGTATTTGCCTTTGCAAGACCTCGTCTGCTCCTCGTCTGCTCCTTCCGGGTACTTCTGATTGACTAAGAAGTTTAAGTACGGGATTGTCCAATCCGGTTTAACGAGCATGACTTCAATTGTTTCAGATGCTAGAGGGTAATCAACGTCTCCACCTTTTATGGACGGTTCATGCAAATGCTGGACGAATACCCCTGGTGGTAAAGTTTTTACTCTCTCTGATCCCATGCGGGCTAACGCATCCGCGTTCCAATTTTCCTCCCTTTTTATGTGAAGGACTTCGAACCCGAAGAAGCAGATGGCAAACTCATCCATCGTTCTCCGATATTCGGCCATTATAGGGCTTTTCGCGTCCCAGGTTTGGTTGAGCTGATGCTGTACCAAATCCGAGTCTCCATAGCACAAGATGCGTTTTACCCCTATTTCTTTTGCAATATGCAAGCCATGAAGCAAAGCTTCGTATTCTGCCACATTATTACTGGCGTTGAAGTGTATTTGTAATACATACTCCATTGTGTCTCCCTTGGGAGATTTTAGAACTACGCCGGCTCCAGCTCCTTCCTTCATCTTGGATCCATCAAAGTGCATGATCCAGTACTCGGATTCTGGCATCGGTGTATTTTCCATTGCTTCTGTCCAGTCGGCGACGAAATCTGCCAAAACCTGGGATTTTATTGCCGTCCTTGGCTGGTACTTAATGTCGAAAGCTGCCAGCTCGATGCCCCATTTAGCTACTCGGCCGGTTGCCTCCGCATTGTTTATAATATCCCCTAGTGGTGCTTTACATACCACTGTTATGGAATGTCCTTGGAAGTAATGGCGCAGCTTTCTAGATGCAAAAAATACGCCATATGCCAGTTTCTGATAGTGCGGGTATCTTTGTTTGGATTCGGAGAAAACTTCGCTTATGTAGTATACCGGATGTTGATCTGGTATGCTTTGCTCTTCTTTTGTCCGTTCCACAACGATTACCGCGCTAATAACCCGATTAGTAGCTGTAAGGTATAGTAACATGGGCTCTTCGTCTTTGGGTGATGCCAAGACGGGAGCGTTCATCAAGGTTTCTTTTAACTGGGCCAACGCTGCATCGGCCTCTTCTGTCCATTCGAACTTGTCGGATTTCTTCAAAAGTTTGTAGAGTGGTAAGGCTTTATCCCCCAGCCGACTAATAAATCTGCTGACGGCTGCAGCGGAACCCGTCAATCTTTGGACATCTTTTACGCACGTAGGTTTTGAGATATTCAAGATTGCCTTGATCTTTTCCGGGTTGACTTCTATTCCTCTGTGAGAAACGATGAAACCCAGAAGTTTTCCTGAGGGAACCCCGAATACGCACTTAGATGGATTCAACTTCATCTTGTAAGTGCGCAAGTTTTCGAAGGTTTCTCGCAAATCCTCAAGGAGTGTATCTTTTTCCTTGGTTACGACGGCAATATCGTCCACGTAAACATGGACATTTTTTCCAATCTGACTATGCAAACAACGTTGCATGCAACGCTGGTAGGTTGCACCTGCGTTCTTCAGGCCAAAAGGCATGGTTATATAGTAATACGTCCCGTACGGGGTTATAAAAGAAGTCTTGATTTGATCTTCCTTTTTCATGCGTATTTGGTGGTACCCGGAGTATGCATCCAAAAAGCATAAAAGCTCGGAGCCTGCAGTGGCATCTATTATTTGATCGATTCGCGGCAGTGCGAACCTATCTTTCGGACATAACTTGTTCAATCCTGTGTAATCTATACACATTCTGAGGGCAGTTGTGTCTTTCTTCGGTACTAATACCGGATTTGCGGACCAGTCAGTATGTATTACCTCCTTGATGAAATCCGCTGCTAAAAGCCGGATAATTTCCTTGCCAATAGCCTTCCGTCTTCTTCCGTCAAATCGACGGAGACCTTGTTTGACGGGTTTTGATCCGGGAATAACCTTGAGTTGGTGCTCAGCAAGTTCCCTGGGTACGCCTGGCATGTCAGCTGGACACCAGGCGAAAATATCCCAGTTCTCACGGAGGAACTTGATGAGCTCGCCTTCCTATTTGTCGGTCATCCCAGTCCCTACTACGACAAATTTTGTCGGATCTTTGGGATCTAGGATTACCTGTCTTGTATTCTCGGACGCCTTGAAGCTATCTGTTGGCTTCCGAGTTTCTTTTCCTGCCGGCATTTCTTTCGGCGATACCTCCTTGGCTAACTCCTTCAGTTCTTCCTGAGCTATAACTCTTTGAGCGCAAAGGGCGTTTTGCTTCTCCAACTCGTTTGCCAGCTTGAAATCACCGGCAATGGTGATTACTCCTCCTTTGGGTCCTGGCATCTTCAGCTTGTTGTAGATATAGCAAGATCTTGCCATAAATTTGGCGAAAGCCGGACGTCCGAGTATTGCGTGATACACGCTTTCGAACGGCACTACTTCGAAGGATACTTTTTCCTGCCGGAAGTGATCTTTATCTCCGAAGGTGACATCTAGGGAAATTTCTCCTAGGGATCGTGCTTGCCTGCCAGGAACAATGCCATGGAAGCGTATATTGCTGTAGTTGAGCTGGGACTCGGAGATCTTCAAGTGCTTCAGTGTATCCAGGTACATTATGTTGATGCTGGATCCTCCGTCCATCAGCACTCTTCTTAGCCTAGTGTTTTGAACAATAGGGCTTACAACAAGAGCTTGTGTGCCGGGTTCAGGGATATTTCCGGGATGATCTGACTGATCCCAGATTATCGGTGTGTTGGAGTACTTCAAGAATTTTGGGGTTGCAGGAACAACCGCGTTTATTTCTCGAAGTGTCCTTTTGGCCACCTTTGCTGACGGGGTTGCTAGGAAAGTTAACATTGCTTCTCCGTCAACTCTCGGAAATTTAGGTTCGCCTTTTCGCTGCTGTTCCTGGATTTTGTCATCAGTGTCCGATTCACTGTCTTCTTTTTCAGCTTCTGGCTTTTGTTTGGCAGGTTTCCTCTTGGAACCCTTCCCTTTATTTCCGGATCCTGCATTGCCTTTCATATGCTTGTTTAGCCGGCATTGCGCGTTTGTGTGGGTTGGTTTCCCAAACTGAGAGTGGTGGACGCAGGGTTCCGACTTAATTCTCTCCCATTCTTCAAGAGTGTAATTGATGGGATCCGGACTGCGGCCTTTCCACTTGTTCACCTTTTCTCCTCCAAAGGCTATGTTAACCTCCTTGGGCTTTGTTGTTGACTCCGGAGTTCCTTTTTTATCAGAATGAGGTGTTTTCTTGGCCAGTATCAGTGACTCAATATTGCCTCCTCTTGCTCTGATATCATCTTCGGCTGCAGCATGCTCATTAGCGGTTGTAAGCATAGATCCGAGATCTTTGTGCTTTTTAGAACCAACCATGAACGGTACAAGTTCGGGTTTTAGGCCATTGACGAAAGCATGCATTGCTTGTACGTCAGTTACTCCAGAGCAACTATTCTTCATTGCAGTCCATCTGGAGATGAAATCCACGTATGGTTCGTCCTCAAATTGGGTGCAACGGTTCAGCTGGTTGATGCTATTTGGGCGTTTGTATGTTCCCCGAAAATGCTGAGTAAATACTCTCGCCATATCATCCCAACTGTCGACAGTTCTTGATGGTAAACCATTGATCCAATCTCTGGCTCCGTCTAGCAACATTAGGGGAAGAAACTTGACAGCTTCCAGGTCTGTCCCGTTGTTGATTTGGACGGCTGTGTAATAATCTGAAAGCCAGGTATCCGGGTTTGTACTGCCGGTATACTTTTGGTAGGTTGGACCAACTTTGGCGAAGCCAGAATGTAGGGTTATCCTTCGGATCCTGTCAGTAAAACACTTAGGACCAAAGTATAGATCATCCTTTTCTGCTCTATCAATATGTGCAGAATATCTCCCGGCTGAATGGACAGAAGGGGATCTGCTCCTTTCTTTTCCATTGTTGCGCGGACGCGCTTTTCCGAGGTTATCTCTATCTCTTCCGTTGTCACGCCCCCTGGGATTAGGTGGAGTCCTGCTCCTGTACCTTTCCTTATCTTTAGGCGGTGTCCGAGATCTTTCACGTCTGTGAGGTGTATCGTATCTTCCAGCTTTTTCAGCTGGGTTTCTCGGAGGTGGCATTATTTTGCCGTCATTCCGGTGTTTGTCTTCCCGATCGTGTGGTTTATATCCATCTTTCGGGAGATGAGGTCCGGTTCTAGACGCTGCGTCCCGGTTGTCGGGGTTTTTCTTGTCTTTTCTCGGATCCTCTTTTTTATCCGAATCTCCGGGTTCTTCCGGTCCAGGTGCTCCAGCAGCGCAAGTAACAGTTTTGCAGAGGGCGGAATTATCATGCAGCCTCCCTGATCGCTCTTGTCCTCGCTGTTGTTGCTGTAATGCTTTTCCTAGGAAGGCATTCACCCCTTGGAGTTTTTCCCCGTTGGAGTACAGATCATTGTTTAGGATGGCGAACGCTGCTTCCGCGTTTTCTGCTGCGGTTTTGTATATTGGTTCGCCCTTGGCATCTTTGCCGTTTAACTGCTTTTGCCAAGATGGGTTATAAAACCTTTCTTTTGGCGGCAGTTCTTCCGGTTTTGCGATTCCGGGTAACCTAGTAGGTTTTAAGGCAGATCTATGCTTTCTCTCGTACTCCTCTATTTCTTCCTTCATGACTTTGATGTCATTATGGGTTTGTTGGAGATGTTGCTGTTGCCGTTGGAAAGCTTGTCTCCTGGCTTCCAGCATCTCAGGGGGTTCATTGGGTCCCACTGGAGTTTGTAATAGTTCTTGCTCTTCCAGTTCTGTCATTGGCGGAGCAGTGATTTCCTTAGATTTCTTTTCCGCAGGCTTTGTGCCACTAATATCTCCGACTTCCAGGTTTTCATCAGCGAGATCAGCTGACTTTTTCTTCCGGAGTTTGTACTGGAGTTTTTTAGAAGCACGGTGCTTTTTCTTGGAAGACGGAGGTTTTTTGACAGGTTCATCCTCTGTCATCTCCTTGACATTAGGGAATATCGGAGAAGTTTCTCCGTCTTCCCTCTCTTCTACTGGCGGAGGGGTTTTAGGGCTTTCCTGGCTATCGGCACCCGTTGTATCAGCTGGTTTTGCCATTAGCACTTCATGGAACCCTTCTTGAAAGGACTTAACTTTTCTTACGAAGGCATCATCGTCTTCGTCTTCGGAGTCGAAGTTATCCGATCCGGTTTCCGACTCCAATCTCGCCTCTATGGCGGCAAGCACGGACTCTGTTTCCGAGTTCATCGTCTGGTTGACGGATGTCGGATCTTCCGTCTCTGTGATGGGTATTGGTTCTTCCGTCTCTGTGACGGGTGTATTGTTGTCTGTCTCCTGCACGGGATTTCCGTCATCCGTGTTTTCAGCGATCTCGGATTGCACCATGCCGATAAAGTGCGTATCACTGTTTTGTCGGCGATCTGAGCAAAATCCGGCATCATAGTCGTCTTCGACTGGGTATACGGCGGGTGGGATAAATTTGCTTCCACCGCAAAACCCCATTGCCTCCGCGGTTAATCCGATAAAGATGTTAGCAGATCCAATCGGTAAAACGCAGGCACTTACCAGGTGGTTTTGCGCCGGTATGTAGGATCCGTTGTCGAGGAAGCGCCCGACGTTGTCGTCGAATTCCAGGCTTCCGACAGTGATCGATCTTCCAATTCCGCCGAGTATCCCAGATCGGAATTTCACGCCTGACGTCGTTTGCCCCACGGTGGGCGCCAACTGTCGAGACATCGTAGTAGTTTTCATAGACTGGGGTGCCATGAGACTACGGTAGAGACGTGGGGTAACGGGATAGCGTAGTAACACAGAACACGGGATTTTACCCAGGTTCGGTACGTCGCGATAGTACGGCGTACCTACTCCTGCACTTCTCACTAACTGGGACTAAAGCCCGTATAACAAGGTTACAATGTGAGGGAATAGATCTAGCTACTCAACGAGGATGAACTTCCCGGCGAGTTGCGTAGAGCTTTAGCTTGTGTCTAACTTAACTTATGTAATCTATCTCCCGTCCGGCTTTATATAATAGCCGGATTAGGGCTTACAGAACAAGAAACCTAGAAGACTACGTTTAACTTGTAACTTGGAAAGTAAGGAATCCGTCTTCTCCTCCAAGCCAGATCACGTGGGCCGTGATCCGGGTTCTTCTAGAATCCGGCTTCTGCGCGTCGGACTACTGGGCCGCCCAATGGACCTAAGCCCATTACCATGTAGGCCACCCTGGTAGTCCGGCTCTTTGTCTACCATCTTCTATACCCCTATTCAGTATATATCCGACAGTAGTTGCATATCTAGAGAATTTCCTTTGTGTCAAGCCTTAATTTGAAAAAAAAATTGGTCGTAGCACCTATTCACCCCCTCTAGGTGCCCATACTAGACGTTCAATTGGCATGAGAGCATCGGCTCTTTTATTGGGCTTAACCGCCTAAGAGATTTTGTATGGTCAACATAGAGGATCCCCCGAGGCCTCGGCTCATGTCACTATGGGTGATCTCAAGGAATTGAAAGATTTCTTGACCTCATCCATGGATGACAACTTGACGGAGTTGCGAGATATCATGTTGCGACTCTTGAAAGCCAAGGAATCGAAATCATCTACTTCTTCTCCATCGGGAGCAATTCCGGAGGATAAGGACGATACGGATAATCGGGATAAGGGTGGAGAAAATAAAAATGACTCCCACTCTAAGAACAAAAATTCTAAGGGGTCGTATGATAAGGGCGAGTACCACAATGTCAATGGACGGTACTCCCCCGATCATCCTGTCCCACATCCTCATATTAACCCTAGAGGCAAACCTCCTAAAATTGATGCACATCCTTTTGATCATTGGCAATATCTTATGAGAACTCACTTGAACTCTTCTTGTATTGATCTTTGGAGGGTCACTCAAGATGGATACAAGACTCATGACCCCAAGAACTTGACAAGAAGAGAAGTGGTAGATTGCCAACTCAACTACGTCGCCTTGTCAACTATTCAACAGGCCGTGGGTCCAACCCACATGCCTCATCTTCAAAAATATTCCATCGTCAAGGAAACTTGGGATGCTCTTGTAACCATGTTTGCGGGCAATTAGAGCATGCAAAGGAATAGGTATGATACCTTGTGCAATGAGGTCGAGGGGTTCTATATGCTCGATGGTGAGAGCGATGAGGATATGTACCAAAGACTCAAGACCCTAGCTACTTCCTTTAGTGCTCTTGGTGCTAAATATGTTGATGATCAAATTCTATCTAAAAAGACCAAATTCTATCCTAAGCCTTCATGTCTAAATAGACTCAAGACCCTAGCTACTTTATTTAGTGCTCTTGGGGCTCTTAGTACTATTAACAGTCTGGTTTTTCTATCCTAAGCCTTCCGATCTAAAAAGACCAAATTCTATCTCGCACACAAGAATTTTGGAAACTAGGAAGTTGGGTACTAGTGTTGATCGGAATTTCCGGTTCACTTTTGAACCGGAATTTCCGGTTAGACTCGGAATATCCGGTCCATACTCGGGGTAAGGGAAGTTCCCCTTCTCTTTTCCACCCCAACCTCCTCCTTCTCCACCATAGCCGCCGCCACCATGCCCTAGCCCTCCCGACAACTCCCTCCATTGGATCCTCAAGGTTTTGGCCGAATCCGGTGCTCCTCCACCCCGGGAACGTTCTCTTCCAAGAATTTGTCTCCATGGACGTGGGTAATGTTCTTATTTTTGAATCTTGGGTCTTAATCCCCTACCTTCTCATGGATACATGTTTTCTTGAAATTTCTTGGTGGAAGATGTTCCTAGGGTACTCGTTTGCGTTGCTCTTGTGGTGCAAAAGTTTTGGAAGAATCCTCCCAAGGCCAAGACATATGTTGAGGAGAAGACCAAGTCAAGCTATGGAAAAGAAGAGACTCAAAAAGTCAGAGCATGTTTAAATTGTCAAGACAAGTATCACTTTGTTGTTGAATGCCCCTTTGAGAATAGGGAGCACCATGGAGGAAATCTAGTCTTGAAGGACAAGTCAAAGGCTCCCAACAAGAAACCTCAATTGAAGAAAAAACCTTTCAACAAGAAGCCATCATCTAGATATGTTCTTGTGACTCAAGAAGAGTATGACACCGGTCATGAAGAAGAAGAAACCACAAGTGAAGTGGCCGCTATTGCTATTGCATCATCATCATCTCCGTCACTCTTTGAATCCCCCAATGAGAATCTTCTTCAACCATCCGCCAAGTGCTTCATGGCTAAGGCCACAGAGGTATCATCTTCTTCCACCACTAACCTTGGTAGTTCTTGTGTTGAAGATGAAATTGCCTCCTTTATTGCGTGTAACACACGTTCGTTGGGAGACCCCAAGAGGAAGGTATGAATATCACAGTAGAAAGTTTCCCTCAGAAAGAAACCAAGGTTGACTCGACCAGTAGGAGAAAGAAATCACCTCCGAAGGTTGATGCAGCTGATGTTGGCAGGGCGCACTACCGGTTTAGCAGCAACATGGAATATACACAACACAATCAAATTACTTTGCCTAACGAAGCAGTGAGGTTGTCAATCTCACTAGTTTTGCTGAAACAAAGGATTAGACGTACAATGTAGAAAATAGTATTTGTTTGCAGTAGATGAAAGAGAACTATAATTGCAGTAGGAAAACAGTGGTTGCCATGGTTGTATATCAGTGTAAAGAAATGGACCGGGGTCCACAGTTCACTAGAGGTGTCTCTCCGAAACAGATAGATAACATGCTGGGTAAACAAATTATAGCTAGGCAAATGATAGATATAAAGGCTACACCGTAGTGCATATGCATGACATGATGATTACTATGTGATTCATCCGGGCATTACAACAAGATACATAGATCGTTATCCAACTGCATCTATGACTAATAATCCACCCTCAGAGTGTCCTTCGAGCAAACCTTGGGTATTAAGTTGCAAGAAACCGATAATTGCATTAAGCAAACTATGTAATGTAAACAATAAAATCATCCTTAAAGAAAGCATTGTTGTTTTCTCCCTAATGGCAAAAACACATCCCCCACCCGTTACGTTTCTGTCACTCGAGCATGAGTGAAAGGGAGGCATGAACCCACTATCGAGCATAAATACTCCCTCTTGGAGTTACAAGCGTCAACTTGGCCAGATCATCTACTAATAACAGAGAGCATGCAAGATCATAAATAACATACACATGAAAATAACATGATAGATTGATAATTATTGGACATAACATTCAATATTCATCAGATCTCAGCAAACACAACATGTAGCATTACAATAAGATGATCTTGATCATGTTAGGCAGCTCACAAGATCTAAACATGAGGCATAAAGAGGAGAGAAGAACCATCTAGCTACGGCTATGGACCCCTAGTCCAGGGATGAACTACTCACGCATCACTCCAGAGGCAGGCATGGTGATGAAGAACCCTCCGGTGATGATTCCCCCTCCCTACAGGGTGCCGGGGAAAGCTCCAGAACCCTCCCGAACTAGGGTTGACGATGACGGCGGCTGCAGATGTTTTTGGTGGAAAAGGCTCATATCTTTAGGGTTAACCCTCCGAGAGGTATAAATAGCGAGAGGACAACGTCAGTGGGCAGCCAGGGCCCACACCACCCCTGGGCGCGACCAGAGGGGGGCGTCGACTCATGGTGTGGGGCCCCTGAGGCCCCCCTTCGGGTCTCCTCCGGACTCCATGTACGTGACGACTTTCTAAGACTTCTTGGTTTTGTTTCGTCCAATTCCGAGAATATTTATAGACCAACTTTTCTAAAACCAAAAACAGCAGAAAACAGGAACTGACTCTATGGCATCTTGTCAATAGGTTGGTCCCAGAAAATCCATAAAAATGACATAAAGTGTATAGGAAACATGGATCATAAAGCATGAAAACAACATGGAACATCAGAAATTATGGATACGTTTGAGACGTATCACTCCTTGAACATATATATGACTAACTTGCAAGGGGATAACAAAAGGTATTTCACCCTTCTCATGAGTCAATTTGGAGAGGCCCAAGAGGCGCTTGAGAAGAAATGTGAAACCGAGAGGAATGATTGCTTTGAGAAGGGTTCCCTCTCTAATGCTCTTGAGGAGGAACATGAGCTTCGAGTATCTCTTGAGGAGAGACTTGAATATATTGAAGAGTCACATAATGAGTCAATTTCTAAGCTCACTAAAGAATGTGACGATGCAATTGGTAAATATAAGAGAACTAAAAAGAAGAAGTTTGAGTTTGGCGTTGGTCATGAAAAACTAACCGATGAGCTAGAGAAGCTCACCAAGGCTCACAAGGCTTTAGAGAGTGAACTCTCTACCCTCGACAAGTCTCGCGAACAACTTAAAAACTCAACTTGATCAATTTAATGTTCCTAGTACTTCTACTTCTTCTTGTGATCATGCAAATATTATTGAGGAGAATTCTAGGTTGAAGGAAGAGCTAGCAAGAATCAAGGGCAAGGGCCCTAGTGTTGAGAAGGTTGTGGCTTATAAGCCACAAGTGGACCCCAAGCCACAAGTGGTTGCTCCTAGACCACAAGTTGGCAAGCATGGTCTTGGCTATGTAGCCAAGAGCAAGAACAAGAACAAGGCCAAGCCTACACAAGCTAAGAAGAATGTTGGTGAGAGTGGTATTGTCATTAGGGACAACACTACTCGTAGCAACCTCGCGGGATCTAAAAATCCGCACCATTTCTTATTTTTTGATTATTATGGTGTCGTGCAAGCTAAATATGTTGGTCCTATTGAGGGTTACATTGATTACTCTATTTGGGTTCCAAAGACCCATGTTACTAAAATGAGAGGACCCTCCTCGGATCTAACTCAAGTCAATGATCCCTTGTAGGGCTATGCTTCCGGTGGTGCAAAATGGATACTTGATAGTGGGGGTACAAGTCATATGACTGAAAGCAAAGAAATTGTGATGGAGTTGAAGCCAAATCTAAATCAAGCAACCGTCGCTTATGGAGATAAGTCCAAGTCTGAGGTAACGGGGTTTCTCAAGGTGGTTGTTGATCCTAATATCACCCTTGAAAATGCCATTCTTGTCGAATCCCTTGGTTTCAATTTGATTTCAGTTCGTGCTTTAGGGAAGATGGGCTTTTCCGTCTTCTTTGATCCTGACAAAGTGATCATCTTGTGGAGCAAGTCTCTTTATGTTGCTTACGTTGGGCATGTACAAAATGAGTTGTATGTGGTGGACTTTTAGGAGTCCACCAACTCTCAAACGACCTGTCTCTTCGGTAAGGCCGACGTGGGGTGGTTGTGGCATCGCCGCTTATCCCATGTCAACATGAGGACTTTGCAAAGTCTCCACAAGGGTGGTCACATCCTCGGACTAAGAGAAAATGTTTCATTTGCCAAAGATCGTGTGTGCATGGCTTGTGTTGAAGGAAAGATGCACGAGATCGACCATAAATCCAAGACAATCATTTCATCAAAGAGGATCTTGGAGCTTCTCCATGTCGATCTCTTTGGGTCCGTGCCCGAGGCAAGTCCTGGAGGCAAGAAATATTGCTTTGTGATTGTGGATGACTATTCAAGATACACTTGGGTATATTTTTTCAAGTCAAATAGTGAGACCCAATAAACCATCATCGACTTCTCCAATCAAGTGCAACGTCAACACAATCTTCCTATCTTGGCCATTCGGAGGGATAATGGCTCCGAGTTTAAGAACTACACCCTGAATGAGTTCCTAAGTGAAGAGGGTATTAGTCATCAATATTCCGCTGCATATACCCCTCAACAAAATGGTGTAGCCGACAGGAAGAACCAGACTTTATTGGATATGCCTAGGACCATGTTGGCGGAGTTTAATTCTCCCTAATATCTTTGGGCCGAAGCCATCTCCACCACTTGTCATTCATCAAACCTGCTCTTCATTTGCAAGGGCTTAGTGAAGAATCCATATGAGATTCTCACCGGCAGCAAACCCAACATCTCCCACTTCTGTCTCTTCGGTTGTAAGTGTTTCTATTTGATCAAGGGTGTTCGTTTATCTAAATTCCAAGCTAAAACTATTGAGGGTATATTTGTTGGTTATGGTACCGAATCCCACACTTATAGATTCTTTGACAAGGCCTCACGGATTCTCATTGAGTATTGTAGTGTGGTATTCAAAGAAAATGATGGCTCCCAATTTGGAAAATTTCGTGTTTCCGATGTAGATGTTGAAATACCTCAAGAAGCCATAGGATGAATGGGTGTGGGATTTTTCCGCCCCATTGAGGGACACCTTGTGGCGACTCGAGAAGAACTATGCTCTACTCAAGTGGAGCCCTCGTCTACATTGGAAGATCAAGCCAAAGGAGCAAGTGATGCACCAACCCAAGAACAAGTTCAAGACCCTCCCATTGTTGACCAAGTTGCTATGCAAGAACCAACCACTCCTATTCCTCAAGCTAGCCAAGGTCAAGGCCAAGATCAACCTTCCTCATCTCAAGTTGAAGCAAGTCATGAAGATAATGATGATGATGATCAAGGCCAACAACCGAGTCAAGATGATCAAGTGATTCTTCCTTGCAATAATGATGAGATATAAGTCTGTCGTGCTGGAAGGGTTGCAAAAGCCTTGAAGAGTATTGATGCATTCGATAACAAGGTGTTGAGTGATGTGCAAAACAGGAGATGCACAAGAGATCAATTGGAAAGCTTTAGTGAGCATCAAGCTCACATATCCATGGTGGAACCAAAGAAAGTGTATGAAACTCTTGAAGACTCAGATTGGTTGGAAGCTATGCATGATGATCTCAGTAACTTTGAGCGCAATAAAGTTTGGAAGCTAGTTGAGAAGCCTAAGGATTTCCACAATGTTACTGGAACCAAGTGGGTATTCAAGAACAAGCAATATGATCATGATATTGTAGTGAGGATCAAGGCAATATTGGTGGCTCAAGGATACACTCAAGTGGAAGGCATCGACTTTGATGAAACCTATGGTCACGTGGCTTGTCTTGAGTCCATCCATATCTCCTTGCATATTCTTCTTCTCACAACTTTAAATTGCAACAAATGGATGTCAAGAGTTCCTTTCTTAATGGTCCATTGAAAGAGGAGGTATATGTTAAGCAACCTCCGGGTTTCGAGAACACGAACTTCCCTAACCATGTCTACAAGCTCTATAAGGATCTCTATGGACTTAAACAAGCTCCACGTGCATGGTATGAGCACCTTAGAGAGTTGTTGCAAGACCGTGGGTTTGAAGTGGGGCAAATCGATCCCACCTTTTTCACAAAGAGGGTACAGGGAGAGATTTTTATATTTCAACTCTGCATGGATGATATTATCTTTGTCTCAACTAACAAAGCTTTTAATGATGAGTTCTCAAAGCTTATGACTGACATGTTTGAGATGTGTATGATGGGAGAGCTTAAATTCTTCCTTGGATTTGAGATCAAGAAATTGGCTCGTGGGACTTTCATCTCTCAAGCCAAGTATACCCAAGACATGCTCAAGATTTTTAACTTCCAAGGTGCAAAAGAGAAGGTCTCTCCAATGCAAATCAAATGCCACCTCAAGCGTAATCCGGACGGTAAAGATGTGGACCAAAAGTTGTACCGTTCTATGATTGGTTCTTTGCTTTACCTTTGTGCATCTAGTCCCGATATTGTGTTGAGTGTGTGCAAGGTATCAATCGGCTCCTAAGGAAAGTAACTTAGTGGCGATCGATATGATCTTTCAGTATTTAGTTTATACCTCAAGGTTTGGTTTGTGGTACCCAAAGGGAGCACACTTTTCTCTCAAGGGGTACACGGACTCGTATTGGGACGGTGATCAAGATGATATGAAGTCTACTTACGGAGCATGCCAATTTTTTGGTAGGTCTTTGGTGAGTTGGTCTTCCAAAAAAGCAAAATTGTATATATCTCTCCACCGCTGAAGTCGAGTATGTGGCGGCCGCTAGTGCTTGCACCCAATTTCTATGGATGAGGAAAACCCTCAAAGTGTATGATGTTCACTTGGATAAGGTGCCACTCTTGTGTGAAAATGAGAGTGCCATCAAGATTGCCTACAACCCCGTGCAACACACAAGGACGAAGCATATTGAGAGTCATCATCATTTCATCTGAGATCATGTGGCAAGAGGTGATATTGAGCTAGCTTATGTCCCAACCAAGGATAATCTCTCGGACATCTTCACGAAGCCTCTAGATGATTCAAGATTTCATGTACTTGATGAATAAGCTAAATATCATCGATCAAGGAGTTTGACTTGAGGATCTTGCACACCCCCCCATAGTTGACTATGTATTTGGGTTTAGGTGTAGGCATGGACATAGGGGGAGTGTTATCCTAACACATTGGGTTCTCCCTCCCTCCATTATGCCCAAAGCAAAAATACATTATTGTCTCTCTATTTCTAATGTTAAATTGTGAGCTTCAATGTTGAGAATTGGCAATGCACCTAAGATATATGTTCGTGGTGTCATACCATGATCTCTTACATGGTGGTTTAGGTCACCAACCTCTTCGTTGTGAAGAGTTGGATCATAGTTGGGATTTAATTTAATTTCATTGCATTTGTCTCGTTTTCCTAGCTAAGTGTTTTATAGGAAAATATCTCTCACTTGTCCTTTCATATTTGATTCTTGCGGGTGAGTGGGAGAAGTACTATTAATAGTTTGTTTTTTCTATTCGAAGCCTTCCTATCTAAAAAGACAAAATTCTATCTCGCACAAAAGCATTTTGGAAACTAGGAAGTTGGGTACTGGTGTTGACCGGAATTTCTGGTTCACTTTTGAACCGGAATTTCCGGTTAGACTTGGAATATCAGGTCCATACATGGACCGGAATATCCGGTCCGGCGAATCTGGATCTAAATCACGAGGAGGTCAGGGTGAGGGCAGTTCCCCTGCTCTTTTCCACCCCCAACCTACTCCTTCTCCACCATATCCGCCACCACAGTGCCCTAGCGCTCCTGGCAACTCCCTCCATTGGATCCTCAAGGTTTTGGCCGGATCCACTACTCCTCCACCCCGGGAACGTTCTCTTCTAAGCATTTTTCTCCATGGATGCGAGTAATGTTGTTATTTTTGAATCTTTGGTGTTCATCCCCTACCCCCTCATGGATACATGTTTTCTTGAAATTTCTTGGTGGAAGATGTTCCTAGGGTACTCATTTGCATTGCTCTTGAGGCGCAAAAGTTTTGGAAGAATCCTCCCAATGCCAAGGCATATGTTGAGGAGAAGACCAAGTCAAGCTATAGAAAATAAGGCACTCAAAAAGTTAGAGCTTGTTTCGTCAAGAGAAGTATCACTTTGTTGCCGAATGCCCCTTCAAGACTAGGGAGCACCATGGAGGAAAGCTAGTCCTCAAGGACAAGTAAAAGGCTCCCAACAAGAAACCTCAATTCAAGAAAAGGCCTTTCAACAAGAAGCCATCGTCTAGATATGTGCTTGTGACTCAATAATAGTATGACACTGGTGATGATGAAGAAGAAAACCACAAGTGAAGTGGCTGCTATTGCTATTGCATCTTCATCATCTCCGTCACTCTTTGAATCCCCCAATCAGAATCTTCCTCAACCCTCTGCCAAGTGCTTCATGGCTACGCCCACGAAGGTATCATCCTCTTCCACCACTAACCTTGCTAGTTCTTGTGTTGAATATGAAATTGCCTCCTTGAACATATATATGAATAACTTGCAAGGGGAGAACAAAAAGTATTTCACCCTTCTCATGAGTCATTTGGGATAGGCACAAGAGGCTATTGATAAGAAATTTGAAACCGAGAGAAATGATTGCCTTGAGAAGTCTTCCCTCTGTAATTCTCTTGTGGAGGAACATGAGCTTCGAGTATCTCTTGAGGAGAGACTTGAATCTATTAAAGAGTCACATAATGAGTCAATTTATAAGCTCACTAAATAATGTGACCGTGCAATATCTAAACATAAGTGAACTAAGAAGAAGAAGGTTGAGTTTGGTGTTGGTCATGAAAAACTAAATGTGGAGCTAGAGAAGCTCATTGAGGCTCACGGGGCTTTGGAGAGTGAACTCTCTACCCTCAACAAGTTTCACAAACAACTTCAAAATCAACTTGATCAATTTAATGTGCCTAGTAATTCTACTTCTTGTTGTGATCATGCAAATATTATTGAGAAGAATGCTAGGTTGCATGAAGAGCTAGAAATAATCAAGGGCAAGGGCCCTAGTGTTGAGAAGGTTATCATCACTACCTCTCTCCTTTTGGTGTCTCGATGCCAAAGGGGGAGAAGTAGTATTATTTGGCCTACGGAATTTGCATGGGTTTGGGCACAAGCATGTTCTTGTACAATTATTTGAGAGCTTGTGTCCATTTAATTGTCCCTTGAAACTATTTGCTTTATCGTTTAAGCTATGTTTATGTTATTCTGAGACTATGTTATCGTTGAATCATCTTGTTGGTTATTTCTATGTTGAGGTTATCTCTTATTGTGCACCGGCATTATCTTCATAATATCTCTCCGCATAAGGAATAATATCCATCTCTACGTCAACATATTGGTTATGTCTCAGTTTATTATGTTGTGTTGAGTGTTGGAAATTACTCTTCCCTTAGGGTTGTACTTTGCATGTCAAGGCAAACAAAAATATGCATACTTGTAGGGGGAGCAATTTCCATCTCATTCAGAAGCATGATGTTGTATCTCGGTTTTATTGCAAATCTTAGTATTGTCATCTAATACCAAAAAGGGGGGAGATTGAAAGTGCATTTCGTTTTCCCAAAGTTTTTGTGTGTTAGTTAACAATACTAATGACTTTTTTAATCAAGGTGTTAAGTGTGCAGGTAGTTATTTACTCACCTTCATCGAACACCGAAAAATAGGTGAAGATAGATCAACCAGTTTTGGCACACAGACCAACCGGATATTTCAACCGGATGTTTCAGTGTCAACAGGAATTTCCGGCTGCGGAGTTTTTTCCTTCGATTTGGCTACTGGAGTCAACCGGATTATTTGACCAGAAATTTTGGAGCCAACCGGAATTTCCGGTTGGAGCCTATTTTCCACACTAGAGTCGATCAGATTATTTGAAGCCAATCGGAATATCCGGTTTTAGTCAACACTTGTCCGTTTCCAGATTTAAAGAAGAAGCAAACCGGAATATACGGTTCAAGTCTGAACCGGAAATTCTGGTCCTCGATTTCCGCTCAAACGGCCACATTTTGGGAGGGGGCATCAATACCCCTCCCTCTTTTCCAAGTGAGCTAGTTCGTCCAAGACATTAATGTGCATTCATTGAGCTCGCCAAATCTTAGATCTCTCCCAATCCCTCCACCCAAACTCGTTGATCTTTGGAGGATTGAAGGAAAAGACCCCGTTCTACTTCTGCACCAACCGTGGTTTTGATTTCCCCTCTCATTTGCTTGAGGGATTCGTGCCTAGGGGTTCCTTGTGGAAAACCTAGAATCGATTGTTACTCTCTTGGTGATTGTGGGTGTTTCTTGGGAGCCCCCAATTTGGTTGTGGGTGTGTGCCTCAAGCTTGTAGTAAAGGACTCGATTCCCGCCTAAAAGGGGACCAATAGTGGAAGGTGAACTAGGCCTTTGTGGTGAGGTTCATCGGAGAATAGGGTGAGGCCTTTGTGGCGTTGAGTAGGCCTTTGTGGCGAGCTCACACCCTTCCAACAAGACGTACTCCCCTCAAAAGGAGGAACTCGAGATTACATCCTTATCTCCGCATGCTTCCTCTATCGGTTACCTTGTTCCCTCTCCTTTACTTCATGTTTGTATCTTGTATATTGTTATTGTTGTCATATGGGTAAATTCACCGTAGTTGCATATCTAGAGAATTTACCTTTGTGTCAAGTCTTAATTTGAAGAAAAAATAAAATTGGTCTTAGCACCTATTCACCCCCTCTAGGTGCCCATACTAGACGTTCAACTGCTCTTGTTGTGCTTCCTGCTGCTGCCGCCCTGCCTCCTCCTTCTCCCTACCCTCCTACCCCCAATCAAAGGGGTCATCGCGACTCCCGCCGTCTTCAGACGACAGGTCCTGCCCATGGTGCGCTGCCTACTAGGTGAACGTGACCCATGAGGTAGGGATGCATCATGGCATGTTATCGTCGAGATCGGTAGTGAAAGAGCATGATGCCCCCATGTGTGCTTTTGGTAATTGATGGCAATCCTTATGGAATAATGTTTGCATTGAGATACTCTTATATGTTTGTACATAGTCATCACTGAAACTCCATGTGGTGGATTCAAAGTTGGATTCCACGAAGATCATTGGTTCTAATTAATATATTTGATATGACCAAGAAGAAGAACGGTCATGATAATGTTGAGCATATTGCAAGTATGTATTGAAGAAGGAGATTGTGTGGACATTCATGTTTATCTTCAATACATCCTTATCATGAAGAAAGAGAAGAGACATGGCTGATCAAGTCAAAGCGAAAAAGAATGGATATTCAAGATTGATCAACACTCAAAGCTAGCTCTTGTCTATATAGCCTTCAGAACGAACTCATGATATATGTGTGTGGAGTTTCTATGTGGGGTTAGATATTTTACCATGGGCATGCATCCAAAGGAACATTTCATAAGGCCAATCAAGGATGAAGTCAAGTGGATATCTTCATCAAGATACTGTTCAAGTGAATACGTAGCTAAGAGAAGCTTTCTCATATTGCGTTATGGGGGGCGCAACATATTTTAGATATGCCCTAGACATAATAACATTCAGTTATTTTTATCTCCAAGTTCAATTTTATCGCCAAGTTCAGAATTAAGTTTATGCCATCATGCTACAATCGCTATAGCACTTGAAAAGCGAGTTTTCAAAGGGAAAATCTTTGTGCTGGTGTGAATACAGAAACAAACAAGAGTTCTTAATCTTGTCTCTAAGATTAGTTTATGGTTTATGAGATGAACACGTTTTCCTGATCACGGACTTAGTTAAAGTCTAGCAAAACATAAGAGTTTATTGCTAGAGTAACAATAGTACTAAACCAACCCAGGTATATGATCTTGCTAAAAGAGACTAAAAAATTGTAATGTATCTAGAAAAGTACATATGAAGTTGTCATTGACTATAATTTCTATAATATGAGAATATTTAGTGACCGCACAATCGGAAGTTATACTTTGAATGTCTTCAACCATCCACCGTAACATGGGATCAGAATGTTGACATCTGGGTATAACCTAGAGCGTGTAAAGGAACAAAGATCGTTCAAGACTAGTACTTACCTCCTCTATATAATAGAGAGATACATGTTGTGGGCCCTCTGAGTATCATCGGGGACATGGATAAGAAAAGAGGATGATACCGGAACGAGTTTTTATGTGTTATGATCAAACAGTTTGATCAGATCTGATCACATAATCTCACCACATGGTATCTTCGGTATCATGAAGTTAAGGGAATGAGTGTAATGTGTAACTTTTAAGGTTCCCTCGATCTTCATGAACACACATGAGCCATCATGGGCGTCCATGGCTCCACTGTTGGTTATTATGCGGTAAGTTCCCGAACATGTCTGTGTGTTATCAAGCCTTTATAGGTCACCCTCTTAAGCCATGCCAACCTTTAATTCAGAGAACAAAGTTGTTGCTATTGGTTTTATGAATGTTAGATATCGATACGATGTCATGGAAACAAGTCCGCTTTCATTCGGAGAGGTTTCAGGGAAGTTTATATAAGAGAGAAATAATGTTGATGTTAGGCAGAATTTATATGAGAGATAATGAAGGACATGAGATGTCCCGGAATGAGAGATAACGGAGGACATTAGATAAGGTTGATTATTTTATCTATTGGGGTGATAAGGTTCCGGAAGAGTTTCAGACAAAAACTAACAAGGGGGAAGTGCGGGAGGGGGCAGAATTGCCCCCATGGCCGCACCACTTAGTGGGGGCTGGCAGGTGGGCCCTAGGGCCTCCAAGCATGGCACATATAACCTTTCATAAGATTTTCCTATTTTTGTTTGAGAGATAAAAACAAAAAACCGAAAGGGGACAGGAAAAGGAGAAGAGGTGGAGTTGGCCTCCCCATGAGACCCCAATCCGCTTGGGGCTAAGAGAGGGGGTGCGACCACCTCCTTGGTGCGTCCAAGCCCCCCTCCTAGAAGGAGTAGGACTCCTCCCGCAAGGCAGGTTCCCCCTCCACTCCAACTATAAAAAGGACCCCAAGGCTCATTACAAAGCACATCAATTGGCTCTCAAGCCTCTCTCTCTAGTAGAACCAGATGGTCTAATTAGAGCCACTCTAATTGAATTAGAGCTTCTTCTAATTGTGTTGTGCTCCTCTTCATGTGTTATATCCTACGATCAGCACTCGGGAGAAAATAAAATCACTAAATGTTGCTAGTATAAAAATACAATTATAGAAGTACTAATTTGAAGTGAAAATTTACAAATAATAAATACTAAGTTGAATGAGGGAGCAGGAAAGAAGAATAAAAATATGGGTTATAATGTTACAAGTTGTTAGCATATCGTAGAAATATATCCTGCTTTATGACGTCCGGCAATTGTTGATGACTCATGGGGCTTAACATGTTCCTCTGGTATATCATGTGGTGGGTACAAAGGGGAATTGTTGTTTCAGAAAGAAAACCAAAATAAGAAATGATGATTTGTACAAGTTGCAAATTTGCAACAATATAATCGCATGTACGAACAAAAAATTGCCTCATAACAAATGCGCTAAATGGCATCTAAGGAAAGAAGTCATAAAAATATGACGATAGAGGATCTTCACCTCCTGATGTTTATTGCTTGAGCCAGTACATCGCAGCCGTTTAGATCTCCTGACGTACACGAAGATAGAAAATAAAATGAAGTGTCAAACTTGAATCCCTAAAAAAAGAATAGTCATGAAGTGTACGTGACAAAAGAAATGGTATACTTACCTCTTCCTGATCATCTTTACCGCCACCCATTGCTTCTTGACCCTTGGCATGCTCTCCTTGATCACCAACCATTGTATTTTGTTATTGAAAAAAAATCTAACAACAAGAAAAGTTATAGTCAATTAACATCATGTGACAAACTATTTACAGATAATTGTGTTTCAAAAAAGTAAATTAAGCTAAATTAACAGAGAGAAAGCAGCTTTAACATACTAAAAATAACTGTAATTGAAAAAACAGTTTCCTGTACACAATTGGCATAGGGAAACCACCTGAACTTGCAAACATCTAAGTAACAATTCATAGTATCAACAATAACAAATGAGTACCCCTATGCTTCCAACTGAACCAAAATAGGGGTAGAAAACACAAACTAAACGGTGAACTTCCAAAATTATGAGTAACTATTCATACTGTCAGAAGCAATAATAATACCTCGTGATTGCGACTTGAACGAATTATGGGTGACAAAACACACAATACACATGAACTTGCAACGTATAAGTAACTATTTGTACTATCAGAAGCAACAATATTACCTTGGACTTTTAACTTTGTGTGACTCATGCTACCGACAACAGTTTAATCGTCTAGTTTAACGGTTACTACGAATTCGCAACATAAACACAAACATGATTAGCTAGAGAAAATACAGATCTAGGAGACATGGATGGGGAGAACCTTAGACCAACCACAACGACGTGAAGGCAGACCAAAATCGCGTGGAGTGGATGTTCCCAATATACGAATCACATCCTCTACACACTAAAAAACGCACGGATGAGGTCGAGGTATCCATGAATCGCCATGCCGCACTAAAAAAGACGAGTCAGGACCTCCGCATCCGCAACAACGGAAGGAATCACTAACCTGCAAGGCGGGTGAGCTCGACAAAGAGGAACGACTAGTCGCGAATCGCCTCCTCGGAATACCCGTTTCCTCCGTCGGACGTTAGGGATTGAAGGTTCACTCGGCACGGTCGAAACTGCGCCTATGCTCCCCCGTCCAACACGTGCCTGACTGCCGCGTCACAACCGTCCGCTGGTTAGGATATGCTGTGGACGCCGTGAATCGTCAGCGCGGTGAGGCCTCGCCAGCCGCCCTAGCAAAATCGCCGCTGCTCTCTCTCTCTTTCTCTCTCTCTCTCTCCCTCTCTCCCTCTCTCTCCCTCCCTCCCTCCCTCCCTCCCTCTCTCTCTCTCTCTCGGGGAGGAAATGCGAGAGAAAAAAGCAATGAACAGATAATTGCACCGCGCAAGATTCGAGGTTCAAAAACTGCCCTCCCTATATTACAATGACATGTGGGGCCACCACGGTAATAACGTAATTGCGGGACACGTCGCCCACGTGCCACTGCAGGGCGGTAATCTTTCTGGGGAGGGGATAGACGGCGTGACGCGCTCCGCTCGCATCCAACGGCTCGCGCGAGCGTCTGCCAAGAATCGCCATAAAGAGGGCGTCGTCTCTTTAGATTTTGGGTAATAATTTATGATAAAAAACATTTTATTTCTATTAAAATTCAATATCTTGCTTATGACCAATTGAATCATATATATTATTTTATACAGAAATAATGTATCATATCTCTTATACCTTTTATTCACGCAATGTAGTTTCTAAATGAAGCCCGCTGCAATGCACGGGTTACCCTGCTAATTCTACTAATTTTACTTAAAGAACATTGTAATCCGGCTATAAATTAATAAAACACTAACAAATAAATTATAAGTGTTGAGAAACATCCTACAAGCTGAAAAAACAACAAGCAAAAAGAAAGAGTGTCTAATCTAGAATCGTCAAAGCCCTCGCCTAGACAACGACATAAGCATCATTTATTTTTTAGCGTCTTGAGGTGAGGAACACAGGCACAGGCCATTTCTTTTTTTTTTACTAGAAAAAAACAGGGCCATTCCTGAAGTAAGGTCACCCAGGACCCATAGAGTCTAGGGCTGCCGGCCCATGCGTAACACGTACTCCCTCCGTTCAACAATAGATGACTTGCATTTGTCTATATATGGATGTATCTAAAACTAAAACATGTCTAGATACATCCATATATAGAGAAAGGGAAGTCATCTATTGTTGAACGGAGGGAGTATATGAATAGGCTCCGTGAAAAGGCCGAAAGGAGGTAAAGCACCGCGCCAAGTCCAGCATACTACTAGGACTCCACACGCGCACACGCACACCTTGCTCCCCTCCGTATTCTTAAAAAAAACCTCATTTCCCTTCAATATCACCGTCTTTTTAGTCGCAAAATAAACGCCAAAGCAGCTGCGTCATTCCCAGTCCCTGCTAGTTGATGCGCGGAGAAGGCCTCAGTGTCAAAAAAAAATCTCAACGAAATAGCTATAACAAATGCATTTTTCTATTATAGAATAGAATTGATTCCAATTTCTATAATTGAACTGGATTTCAGATATTTTCAATTTGATATGGTTGGACGAATAATCTAATACATAGAAAATAATAGTATATTATATATATGAAAGATATAATAAAGAGAAAATAAAAATTTATGGGTATTTTCATTCGATCATTATCGACTTTATTTTGAGATATTTTTTATTTGTTAATAATTTGAGAATTCCTATTTCATTGAGGAGAACATAGAGTCATAGCAAATAAAATTGCTAATTCTGATTAGAAAAAAAGTTAATATCGAGCCTTATAGTATGATTTATAATACTCTAAAAATTAATACGAGAGGTGTGGGAGAGAAAAACTTTTAGATATATTGATTCGGATTGAATTGCAAATACGATACAATCAATTCTTTCCATCCATAAGCAATGGTTCTATTAGAATATCGTTTAAGCGAGAAAATTGCAAAACTGAAGCTCCGGCATATTGTTCACTTGTTCATCACGAAAGTACGTGCCTTTTCATCTAGGATTGCCTGGTAACGAATCTGATAAGTTTTCTTTTCATGAGGTTTTTGAAATGTCATGCATTTTCTCTTAGGACTTAGCCCTAGCCCCCAGCCATCTGCATCAAAATAATGCACACGGCCAGCTTTTTGTTGCAAACACTTAAAGTTTATGTTTGTCAAGTTTACACTCACGGATCACAGAGGGTGGCAACATGAATCAGCCACCTAAATAATAAACTTAATGGACAACTACACATATTGCACACGTCTAGTGAGTAGCCAACCACTCTGGTTGTAAATAGTCTGAATGATTGCCATCAACCGCGTGCATACAGAATATAAATGTCCAAACCAAGTTGAAAATTGTCTTCCTGGCTTGTCAAACTTTTGGTACGGTGTGTAAAACCAAGGTAATGCTTCCCGGCGAAACTAACTCTATTACTATGGTTCACTTCGTGTAGTAGAGTCCTCAAGAAAGTATGACAAAGAGAAAAAAAATAGCCGATGAGTTGATTGAATCCTAAAAGATCAATCATTTATTTTATGAAACAATAAAACTTTTTTACATAGTTCAATGAGCTATCTTAATATAAAATGAAGATTATTTGTATTCAAATTAGAGCAAAGAGGGGCCTCAACTTATACCTCACCCTAGGACTTTTGAACTATCAGGAGCGACGCTGAAGAAATCACCACCTACGAGGTGACACACACTCTCGTTTGCCCTACAAGAGGTGCGCCAACGGCTAACCACCTTCTCGAACTCACGGATACACGTAGTACGTACCCACGAAGAGAAGAAGGTACAAAGCGAGTACATCAATGAAGAAGATACATCGGAAGGAGTTGTGGCGACAACGTTGTGAAGCGGTATAGTGCCCACAGAAATGAGTTCTATGCTCATACCCGTCCCCTCCATAGCGCTAAATACGGGGAGAGAACAATGTATATATTAAGAGGCTCCTTTGTGGAAAGTACAGATTTGGAGATGAGACTTGGTGGGGCACACGGGTCCGATAACGAGCCGGTGTTTGTTGTTGCTCGAGGTTTGAGCTAGGGTGCAATGTCTACCATTGTCAGTGCTTCCCAGATGGCACCTTCCTCAAGACTGGTCAAGTCATGTTTTTGCTCGCCGACCTTTTGGACGCTTAAGGGTGAAGATTGTGTTGACTTTCGCAATACTTAGAAATAGGTTGCTCCTTGAGGCTGGAAGACATTGGCCGACGTGCGGCCTTCAGGCTTTTGCTAGGCAAGAAGCGTCCTTGTTTGTGGTCTTAGTGAGTGTGAAGGGTGACCTTTCAATTAGCTATTCCAAACGAAGGATGTTGTACTCCCTCCGTTTCAAATTAATTGTCACAAAGATGGATAAAAGTTTTTTTTGAAAACAAATATTACTATAAAAAGCAAGCAAGCTGCCTCATTAAAAACCTTTCAGAGTCCTCTCAGGTGGCCTGGCAAGGAAAATAGTGCATAAGAAACTTGCTGCTTCGAGTTCATACAATTGATACATCATTTGCTAAAGCAGCTCTTAAGGCATCAGGAGGTTCACCATGCCAAACTACCTGGATTACCTCATTCATCTTAGCTAAGTAGTGAGCTGCCATATTAGCTTCCCTAGGGCAATGCGAAAAAATTACACGTGTGAAATTTCGACAAAGAAAAGTGCACTCTTCGTAGATGGCCGCCGCTGCTCCGAGGTGGTGCCCCTCATTTTGCATGGTGGCGACAACATCATCACAATCAGACTCAACTATGAGTTTATTACATCCTGCTTCGCCTGCCAACAGAAATCCGTCGCGAAGGGCACAAGCCTCCGCAATAGTGGCATCCTCAACATACTTTAACGTCCATCCCATCTACCTGCAGAAATATAAGTACCATGGTTATCTCTAAGAATTGCACCCGTTCCTCCGGTGCCACACTCGATATTAAAAGCCACGTCAACGTTCAATTTCACTAGCTCCTCTGATGGTTTCTGCCAACCGTGTCTCTCCATTGCTCCGGACCCGCCTTTTCTTGCTCTTCCGTAGTTCATAGCCAGTGTCAAAATAGATTGTGCCGACCGGGAGGGCACAGGTAATAACTTGCCGTGGGTGGTCTTCCTACGCTCCCACCAGATGAACCACACCGCAACCGCCGCAATGTATCTAACACTAAATTATGTCTAGATATATCTATTTTTGTGATAATTAATTTTAGACGGAGGGAGTATAAGAAGGTTATTTTTCTTAGAAAACAATATGTGTTCCAAGGTTAAGATTTAAAAAACCTTGCTGGCATATGTGTCAACGGGGGCAATTCAGGCGGCTTCCAGGCGTGTCAGCTACGTATGCTGATCCTTCTTTTTTTTAGGTTTTTGTGCCGAGTTACGGGAAATGGTCATTAGAACGTGGGTATAAATGCTCCTGTCTAAGAAATTTATTTGTTAAAGGATTAACAATTCCGAAAATAATTAGGGCATGCATATACAGGTAATTACAAAATTTTATGGAGAAACGACTTTTCATTTGGCCCGTGTAAAAAAGACAAATATATGACACATATATACTGCTATATAGTAGTACTGAAAATTTATCCTTTTTTACATAGTCAAGTCAAAGTATATACAAATTCTTCACGAAACTCAATTGTCGACACATTAGGTTTGCATTAACTATCATTTTTTTCCAGATATTTTTGCCTTTTATAAAGTGGTATAAATCAACATTTTTAAAAAAATGGCAGGAGCATACGCCCGGCAGTTCACATCAGCTCTCCAAGTTATGAGTCTATGTAAGAGAGGCCGACGCAGAACTGTTGAGCGTATAAAGCGAAAGCCTGTATACTTCTACGGCCGTAGTGGCCCATTAGCAGCAGCCACTACCGAGTTTCTGCCCATTATGACACGACCATTATATATCGCTCTTAGCGATTCCTGGGATCCCTATGCAGCGCTCGTTGCGAGCGCTCGCACCAGCTCGCCCGCACGGAAGGCTGCTTAGAGGAGAGAATGGGCCGGCCCATTAGGAGAGAATGAACAATTTTTATTTTTGAACAATTTTTAAGTTAAAATAAATTTCGAAAATCAACAATTTCAAATATGAACAAATGTTACGTATGAACAATTCTGAAATCTGAACCAATTTTTAGTTTGAACATTTTTTTTGTATTTGAACAATTTTTAAATTTAAACATTTTTATCCAAACAAATTTCGAATTTGAAAAAAATGTAAATTTAAACAATTTAAAGTTTGAACAAAAAATAATTGTGAACCAAAAATTTCGGTGAAAAAAAAAGAAGACAGAAAAGAAAAATATGAGAAACAAATTTTAAAACGAAAAAAGAAGGCAATAAAAAGGTAAACACGAAATCCATACACGATCGGGTTCCTAGCCCGGTGACTGAGCTCGTTTGCCAACAAACCCTTGGTCGCGAGTTCGAAACCTAGCATCCCCTCTTATTTTCCTTCATTTTCTCTTTAAACACAACACTAATGGGCCGGCCCAGCGGAGGTGCCGTCTGTGGGCGAGTCCGAACTAGCGCTCGCAATAAGCGCTATATAGGGCTGGCACGATTCCTTGCACAAACTCGCCCATGTGTCTCCTCTAGTGGTCCAGCCCATCTGGGCTTTCTTTTTCATTTTTTCGTTTCATTTTTCCTATATCTTCATTCGTCTTTTTTTCCTGTATCTGTAACTATCAGTTTTCCTTCTCTTTATTTTCTTTTCTGTTATTTGGGTTAAAACATGGATATTTGTTATTCATTTTTTTATCTTTGTTTCTTTATTTTTATTTTTTGATTCCATTTTTTGGATAATGAACGAATAATATTTTCAAATCTATGATTTTTTTATCGAACTTACAATTAAAAACCGTAAATTTGTTTGTAGCCGGTGAACATTCTTACAAAATGTAGAAACATTTTCTAGACCGGGTGAACATTTAAAAAAAATACAGGAACACTATTATTAACTGGTGAACATTTTTTCTCATAATCATGAACATTTTTTTTGTAGACTAGCGAACATTTTTAAAATTTGAACAAATGTTCAAATCTAAACATTTTATCAAAAACCTAAATATTTTTAACAAATCTAAACATTTTTTTTGACCCATGAAACTTTTTTCGTAAATGAGTGAACATTTTTTTTAAATCTAAACATTTTTGCAAAATATGATTTTTCAAAATCTAAGAATTTTGAAAAATATGAACTTTTTCAAATTTGAATATTTTTAAGATATTACTCCATCAATTCCTAAAAAAGTGTCGCCACAGGGAGTAACATTTTTCATAATGAACATTTAAAAAAACCTAAACTTTTTTAAATAAATTTGATTTTTTTAGATTTTATAAAAAGGAAGGAAATATCCAAAAAAAAAAATCCAGAAAACGACACGCCTCATGTGTTATTCATAAAAATCACGTGCTGGAAGAACAACTCACTCTGATTTGTTTTTTAGAGGAACGGCTCACTAAATGGGCAGTCTTTACCTAGGCCTTCGCTTGGAGCATTTTGCGTGTGAGCGAGGCGAGGATACGACTCGACTGAAGCGATACATAGGGGCACCCCATTATGACTTCTAAAAAATAAATAAATAATCCGCGTGTGAAGTGGCTCAGCCTAAACAGGGGACTATCGCAGTTTAGGATTGAGATAGCTTTCAGAGATACAAGGAGTCAAAGACGTTACTAAGTGACCTAAAAACACGAGTTAAAGATCTCATAAAGTTTTAAATTCATATTTGATCTACACAAAGAGAAATAGAAATAAATTTTAGATATGGACAGTGTCGCTTTTTGGTATTTTTTTTTGTAATATTCACGTTCAAAATTATCTTTTTGCTTATATGTTGAATCTATATTGAAATGTTTCTACAATTGTAGACACATGTTTTTTCGACTAACTCTATTTTCTCAAAATAATTACACTTTTAAAGCTGTCGTGGTATATAGGTAGCAAGGTAGCACTATAGCTAGCCAAACGGACCGCCCAGCACGGCCCGACACGTGCCGGAAAAAGCACGGCCCGACTTATTCGTGTTGTACTGGGCCGGCCCACGGACCGGTATTTGCAGGTCGGCCTGGCACATGAGCACGAATGTGGCTCGACGGGCCATATTTTGGAACGACGACCCATTTCGAGGCCTGGCACGGCTGACCCGATCAGGGGATGGAAATTTTGAATTTTGAAAATTTGGTGGGGCCGGGAGGACGGGGGAGCGGGGAGGCATCATTTTTCTTCGTTAGAGGGTAATTAGGGGCGTAATTAGCCTATTTTAAGTGTGATTTGTCTCAATTTAGAGCTATTTTGTCATATTTAGCCGTTAGAGGGCTAATTTAATCCGAAAAATGCATTTGTTTTCCTATAAAAAGGGTTATCCACCCCTCTAATTTAATCGTGTCATGTCCCGTGCCGTGCCGCGTGTCTACCCGTTTACGTCGTGTCGTGTCGTGCCGGTCCACGTGCTTCAAATCGAGGAGCGGCCCAGGCACTAACTCTATGTTTTTACAGATGGGGGGTTTTTTCCCCACAATCTAGTACTCCCTCTGTATCAAAATATAAGATGTTTCAGCATTTTGTAGACAATATGTATCTAGACATGTTTTAGTGTGTAGATTCATATGCATCTTACACTAAAACATGTCTAAGTACATACTGTCTAGGAAATGCTAAAACATCTTATATTTTGATACGGAGGGAGTACTTCAGAAGAAGAGAATTGCTTAATTTATTTATGGAAACCCAGGCGAAAATCGATACACAAATTAAAGAAAATTACTTTACAATGCCAAAAACCACATGACCACATAGGCAACCTGGTAAACTCTCCCAACGCACAACAATCACAACACTTCACCCTCGAGCAACACAACGGAACCCTCGAACACAACACTTCAACCAAATTCCAAGGGCAACACCAAAGTTCCACATCCAGGAACATCATTCTCCAGGTTGCTGAGTAAGTCCTAAAACTCTCTGGCGAAAAAGAGATCATCGAAATTAAGTGCTGGTGGGGATGAAATGGGCGCCAAAACTACATCTGATCGCTTAGGCGATCAAAGTCGCTGGTGAGTCCACCTTCATTTGCTCCACGGACAGAGATAAAGCAGAGCTCACACATACTTCTCGAAGCTCATGCATGATCTCCAGCACCGGACTCACAACCGTGGTGATAGCCTCACCCTCGTCGGTAGAAATATTAGTGGGAAAGACAGGCACCAGGGATGAAATATCCCCAACACGAGGAGAGAAACAGGCTTAGAGTTTGGCTTCCCTATCCTCGTCAGATCCAATTCCGACCCCGCGAAGAAGAAGTGACATAGTAGTGGTCGCCAACATAGCCTACACAAGAGAGAGTCTACTCACAGCAGTCTCCGCCTACTCCAGAAAGCTCCCAACTAGCGCAAGGTAGAATTGTAGCTTCTCAGCCAGATCTGCTAGAGAAGACTACAACACCACATCGGATGTGGCTATCTAGCCAGCAGGAGCAGAAACAACCGACACTCAAGACCCAGGGCAAATCGCTAAGTCTATAGCTTGTATCTAATTTAGATAAAATTACTATGTACATGTGAGGATCGTATTCATTTCAATAGTGAAAAAATAACAAATGTGATTCCGTTGGAATGTAGTTCGATACATCATTAGGAAAACATTTTTTGTAAACTATATGGAGTAGAGCTGAAAGAAATCGAAGCATGTGTTGAGGTTCAGCAGCAAGCCAACAAGTTCCTGGTCAGGTTCATCAACAAGTTCAGAATAGTCTTGTTTCTGTTCAGATTCAGCAGCAACCACAGTATTTTTAGTTGCATGAACACAAGTACAATCACAGAACATGAGACTTCGCTACCACGACAACTTTACAAGAGAATTTCGACATGAAATATTTTTGAATATATTTGTAGTTTTGTGTGTTTCTTCTGACCTACTACCTAATTCTTTACATCGTTTCTTATGTATTTTGTTGGTTTTTGGTAGCTGATTGTGACAACACCCATGGAATGAACTCCCAAGTAAATGCAATAAGATGCTCTAGGCATGGCCAAGTGATATTTTCACCCCGATCATAGTGCCTCCACGATACATCAGATTACACACACATCTAGATTACGTGATCACCGAGACATGGAAACCCCGCACACAATACATTTTACATATGTATGCAACATTTCTTACATAAAATAAACATGTCAACATTTCAAAACCTCCCATGGAGCAAACAATTCAAGGTATGCAACAAATTCATTCGCCACATTTAAAAATAGGTCGCGGTCTCCGCCGACTTGGGCTTGTTGGCGGAGAATGCTCGTGTGAGCTCCATTGAAGCCTGATCAAGTGACATGAGATCCATTACTCACAATCGTACGTCTTCCTAGTCCCTAGAGCTCGTTGGAGCGGTGTGGTTTGGTTTTAGGTCCAACTGGAGGTCCATGGCAGCGCGCACTTCCTCTCGGGGTACAAGAGCGAGGAGGAATGTGAAGGAGTTGCGCGGAGGAAGGAAGCGGGCATTTCCTATCCATGAATGGGAGGAGGAACACGTGGGAAAAGAGGAGGAAGGGCGGTGGAGGAAAACCAACAACGTCTTTGTAGAGTAGTAGAAAAGGAGCCTTGTGGGAAGCACCGACACTACTGCGGGGCGGAAGATGACCGATCGATCAGCCGACGTGAATCATTTCCCATAAATGAAACCACTTACCTAAGTAAATTTTAAGATCGAGATTTCATGCAATTTGACCGCCTCTTTGAGAACAGCCTTCTAATTGTGACTCTCTGGTTTCCTTGTTTGCTATTACATCTACGGCTTACGCCTACACATGTGTTTTGTGCATTATTGCATCCATGATTTGTAGCTAGAGTGGTTAGATTACATTCTCAACATTCTCTTCTGGCTGTTAAGATTGGGGCTTCGGTTTTGTTTAATACTATAAGTACTCCATATATACGATGCGATGAGCTGAACTATTGCAAGTTATGGCATTTCCCAAGATCTTCCGGTGCATGACAAGTTGGTTGTCCTATGGACTTTTGGCATGATTGTGTGGCTCATTTGTTTGGGTGTAACTTGTGTCCTCGGAATCACTCCCAGAGCGACATATATATTTCTTGTAGAGAAGAATAAGCATTTGGGTTTCGATTGTTAAATGATAGGTATGGCACATTCCCATGTGAAATCATGTGAACCAGTTGTTTCTTTATGAAATACATGTTGGAATCGCATATTGGAACCAAATCTTTGTGGCATATACGTCTTCCCTTCCAGTGTATATGCAATGCTGTATCGTGCATGTACCCCCTGAAGGTGGCTTCAGCCACCAGGAACCAAAAGTCTACCCAAACAACAGACCAAATATGTACACTGTGTATTTGTTCTTTGGGCTCGAATTCAGCTTATGGAGATGCCCAACAGCAGCTCTACCTGTGGAGGCGGCAAGCATGACGAAGCAAATGGAACGGGCAGGGCAGGCAGCAGGAAGCAACGAGGAGGAGCCGGCCTGCCCACACACAGGGCGATCATTGCTTTCCGTCCACCGTTTGACAGCTATGAGGCGTTCTGTTGCGTTGTGACCATAGTAGAACCTGACAAAGCAGGCGCCCCAGATGCCGCCAATGGTCACTGCACGGACACGGGTGCGGCTCACACTGACAGTACAGCAGAAATGGCCACGACAGTGACGAGGCTGGCAGGGTTTGGCAACAGCTGAACACTACTACTCTGCCGGCCGGTAGCGGCACTGTGGCAGTAACCCATATGGTAGCAGATCGATCGGCGATGCAGTTTACTGTTAGATTAGATCAGATCGGCTCTGCTCCTGCTGGATGTACTATAATTTAGCTTGCTTGTTTTGGATCTCTTGGGGCGAAGCTTGGTTCGTGGAAACCATGCGAGACTAGTCTTGTCCGTCTGGATAAACAGACGGGACGGGTCAGGTCAGGTGCGTACATACATAGGGCTGGGGTGCTGTAGGGTGGCCATTATTGGGGAGATGATTTGGGAGTGGGGCTGCGCTGCGCTGCCTGGCTGCTGGTTCCTGTCCATCGGTTGGCCCATGCCGTCGCGGTTGTGCGTTTCTTCTGCATGCCATGACCGGGACACGTACCGTCGCCCTCACCGGAACAAACATGCACGTACCATCAGCGGAGGCGCAACTTGCACGTACGGGAGAGGCGAGCCCACACGGACACGGAGTCGATCACGGGTCCATCCATCCTCGCGTGAAAGCGCCCGTGCGAACAATCCAGCGCAAGCTGTTTCTTTTCCTGTTTCACCGATGCGCGCGGGGCCATGCCATGCCAGCAAAACGAAGAAGGAAACAGTCTTCAGTCTTCACCCAAAGCTAGCGTGCATGTGAAACTAGCGGCCGTGGCTGCGCCGGATCTACGGCTGGTTTCCAGAGTCTGAGTCGAATCAATGCATGCTCCGGACAAGACTTCACCTCACACATCGGCGTCACAAATCTATTGGAAACGGGACTTTCAGTCAGCTCGTGTGCCCAGCCATCATGGATGCATCATTTCCCCACTCTACTCCTTTCCCTGTTCCTACACATGGACAACGGGTTCTACGCACGCACGCAAGCCACCGGCACGGCCGAGTCTTCAGCGTCTCACCGACGACCGACGCTGGCCGGCCGTCAGTAGAAACGCCACGGAGCTGAGGCGGCGAGCGAGCCATGGATGGATGGATGCACTCGTGCACATGGTCCCGTACGTAAATTCAGCACGTCGTACGTCCCCCGGGGTTACGCGACACAGTGATCTCGACACCACGCAGCGAGCGGGTCGACGCGGACGCGCGACCTGCCGCGATAACTGCGTCGCCATACTGCGGTGTTGACCGGCCCGTAACACGCACGCCGCTTACCAAGCAGATAGGGCAGCCTCAGTGCTGCTACAAGAGCGGCTTAATTAATTAATGGGTTTAGCTTGGGTTGCCCTCGCGATACGGAAAGCTAGCCATGACGACGACTCCGATAGCCAGCCGCATTCCTGCAGATTACATTTCTTTCTCCAGCGACCAGCATTTGTTCGGATTTATTAAAAGGAGAAGAGGCACCCGTCGCTGTTTTCTTTTTCTTCAAAGAGAAGTGTGCATGCCGGGAACATGTTTCTGTAGGATAATGGGTTGGACCCTAGCTTGTTTTCGGGACGCTGCTGGTTGGAAGGCGAGCAGGAGAATTGGCACCCGAATTTATAAGCCAATCCGTTGCATCATCGCGGAGGAGGAGGAGGAGGCAGCGCTGAGAAGAAGATAGAAGAATGATGATGAGCTAGGCGGCAATCATCGTATAATAGTGATATACAAGTGTGTGCATAGCTCAGCCGTGATATCTAGCATTTATCACGATGACTCTTCGTAACGTTGATCTATGGAAGAATTGGAACGGCAAGGGTTTCATGCGAGTTGGACTTCCGTTTGCTTCATCATGCTTGTACTCCACTAACGTCATTTTGGTGCGCGCTACATTAATCTCCGTTATGGATTTTTCTTCTTCTTACATACTCGGTGGATGAGAGTAGCAATGTGGCCAGCGCTCTAGAGCTAATACAAAACGGATTTCGCCACTTTTTTTTGGGCGAAATGGAGGTTCAAACACCCACACACACCCGATCGATGCATATGGTGTTTTCTTATTGATTATTCAATGAGGCTTGCAAAGTACCCCTCCGTCTCAAAAAAGATGTCTTAACTTTGTCCAAATTTACATGTATCGAGACATGTTTTAGTGTCTAGATATATGCAAATTTCGACAAAGTTGAGGCATTCTTTTTGGGACGGAGGGAGTAATACATTAAAAAGTTTGAACCCACCCTCATAACATGAGTCGCTACTCCTACCAACTAGATGAAGAGGGTGAACATCATCAGAACCGTATGTTCGAACCTCACACCAACGCACATCATCTATAACCAAAGGCCTTAACCAAGCCGAGTCCCCCACTGGCGGGTCGGGAGCACTAACCGGTCCCGTAGTCTCAAAGTGCACACCGTTGCGCACGTTCCAGAATCCGTCGCCGCCGTCTTCCGCAAACCAATCTTCAGAACAAGTGTCAACGCATTGACATTGCTAGGCCTTCTGTCAACGTCGCCACGACGGCAGACATCGCCACCATCTTGTGTGCTTCCATAATTACGCTTCCGTCGTTGAGACCCGTTGCTCCAAGTCGCCGAGAGTCGCCATTGTCGATGTGGTAAATGCAACACCATTCATCCTTCTCCCCCCTCTAACTAGTACATGCTCCAAAATGATGTACTCAAGAGGTAAAGAACGTTCAATGTCGCCATCGTCCAATCCGGGAGACCTAGATCTAGGGTTTTCCCCCGGAGCAGCCCAAGGGAGGAGACAAGAACTGCACTAATGATGCCTCCATCAAGGTGAGGACTCCCCAGGACGCCCCCATCATCCGTCGTCAAGGAAGGCCTGGTTTTCATTGGCAGCCATGTCTCCCCGTCTTGACCGCCGACCGGAGCAGACGGACCAACGAGCCAGGCGACAACCCATACCTCTCGCCGTTTCGAACTCCACGTGCAAGAAAGGGAGGCTGCAAGCCCACCCCAATATGAAGCATCTGGGCCAAAACCCTAGGCATCGCCACCAAGACCGGAGTCGAGGCACTGCAAGGAAGGGCTTGGATAGGCATCCACCAACATGGAACCGGATGGACTAAAGGTCGCTGATACGTCCATTTTGTATCACTATTTTATATTATAATTTTCTGTTATTCATCGATATATTTCATATTATGATGCATTATTTATGTTATTTCATCTTATTTTGCATGTTTAATAATTATTGGAGAATAATCATCGGGACCAGAAATCTGATGGAAAAAAGCATCGTCAAGATACCCTATTTCAGAAGATCAGAAGAAGAAGTGGGCAACGGAGGAGTCTTAGAAGTCCAGAAGAGGGAGCCAGCCACGAGGAGAGCCGGAGGGGGGCCACCAGGGGCCCACACAACCAAGTGGCGCCCCCCTTGGCCGCGCCTAGGGGTGGTGTGGCCACCCTGGCCCACCTCTGGTCGCCTCCTTTCGCGTACTTCATCCCGAGTGAACCCTAAGACCTACAGTACCATCAAGGAAATATTTCGCTGCCTCCTCGGGGCGGAAAACAACAGAGAGAGAAAAGCTCTCCGGCAGGGAGAAATCTGTCGGGGAAATTCCTCCCCGGGGAGGGGAAATCATCGCCATCGTCACCGTCATCGCTCCAGGCATCATCAAGATCATCATCGCCATCGTCCTCGCCACCAGCACCGTCACCCTCACCGTCCGCCTTCATCTTGCCGTAACAATTAGGGTTCTTTATCGTTGTTTTCCACTAGATCTCTCTCCCGGTGTGGATTACTTGTTAGTAGTTGATGATTGTGAGATTTATCGGTGTTTGCACTTTATGACAAGATTGTTATTCATCATTATATCACCTCTCATTATGATCCATATGATGTCTCGTCAGTAGTTCATTTAGTTCTTGAGGACATGGGAGAAGTCAAGATGTTAGTACTGGAATTATGTTGAAGTAATATCTAGTGGTTTGATATTTAAGTTATGGTGTTATTCTTATAGTGGTGCCATATGAACATCGACTACATGACACTTCGACTTTATGGGCCTAGGAGGATGCATTGTGTATTTGGCTACTAATTGTGGGGTTGCCAGAGTGACAGAAACCTAAACCCCCGTTAGGAAACCGATGCATGAGGGAGTGTAGGATCCTAGAGTTTAAGGTTGTGGTTAGATTTATCTTAATTACTTCTTGTATTTGCATATGCTTGCAAGGGGTTTAATCACAAGTAGGTATTAGTCCTAGTTGGGCGGTGCATTAGCATATGTTCATCCACACAACACCTATCAAAACAATAAATATTAATCAACTGTATGAAACGAAAGCGCTTGAGGAAGTTCCCATGTGTCCCTGAGAACGTTTAGTCATCATAAGTAAAACAACCGGCTTGTCCTTTGCTCTCAAAAGGATTTGGGCCACTCGCTGCAATTATATTTACTGTCTTTTATTTACTCGTACTTTATTTATCTGCTATATCAAAAATCACCAAAAACCTGTTTGCTAGTGTTTACAGTGAATCCTCTATCCAACCTGCTTGTCAACACCTTCTGCTCCTCGTTGGGTTCAACACTCTTATTTCTCGAAAGTACTACGATACACCCCTATACTTGTGGGTCATCAGTCGTCGCCGTCGGGTAGGGGTCGAGGGCACGAGGATGGGAGTGATGGTGCAGATCTTGCACTCGTTGGGATACCCCAAAAGGAGGGTGTGATGAGCACAGCGGCATGAGTTTTCCCCTTAGTTAAGAACCAAGGTTATCAATCCATTAGGAGAAAGAGGATATTTGGAAGGTTGTTGCCACTGACGGTGGTGATGGCGCCTCACCGGTGATAGCAACAACGTGGAACCTGCACACAACACAACCAAAATACTTTGTCCCAACGGTACAGTGAGGTTGTCAATCTCACCGGTCTTGCTGAAAACAAAGATTAGACGTGTAGTGTGGAAAATAGTGTATGCTTTCAGCAAGTAAAGAGAGCAGGAAATTGTAGTTGTTTGTTTAACAGTGTAAGAAAATGGACCTGGGTTAATAGGTTCACTAGTGGTGTCTCTCCATAAAATATAGCATGCTGGGTGAACAAATTACAGCTGGGAAATTGACAAATAAAGGTTACACCGTAGTGCATATTCATGACATGAAGACTACTATGATATTTAGTGCGGGCATTACAACAATATACATAGACCGTAATCCAACTGCATCTATGAGAATAATCCACCCGCAGGTTATCATCCGAACCCCCTTAGGTATTAAGTTACAAGTAACAGATAACTGCATTAAACAAAGTGTGTAATGTAAGCAATGATTGTACACGTGGCCACTCACACCGCTGTTTTCTCCCTAGTGTCAGAACCACATCCTCCCCCGTCACATTTCTGTCACTCGAGCACGGGCGAAAAGGAGGCATGAACCCACTATCGAGCATAAATACTCCCTCTTGGAGTCACTAGCAACTACTTGGCCAGAGCAACCACTAGCAACGAAAAGCATGCAAGATCACAAATAGCATATGCAATAAAGACTATAATCAACTTGGCATAAGTTCAATATTCATCGGATCCCAACAAACACAACACATGGAATTACATAAGATCAATCTCGATCATGTTAAGCAGCTCATGAGATCTAAACATGGAGGCATATGAGGAGGAGACAACCATCTAGCTACTGCTATAAACCCGTAGTCCAAGGATGAACTACTCACGCATCACTCCACAGGCAGGAATGGTGATGGAGAAGCCTCCGGTGATGGTTTCCTCTCCGGTAGGGTGCCGGGAGACAGCTTCAGAACCCCCCTAATCTAGGGTTGACGATGACGACGGTTGCAGAATTTTTCGGCGATTTTTTGTCAGGTATATAGGGTTTTCCATCCGGGGGGAATAAATAGGTGAAAGGGCAGAGGCGGTGGAGCCCTGGGGGCTCCACACCACCCCCTAACGCGTCCAAGGGGGGGCGCCACCCCATGGTGTGGGCCCCCTGGTGCCCCTCTTCGACTCCTCTTTGGTCTTCTGGATGCTTCTGGGGAAAATATTCACTTCGGGCTTTGTGGGGTCCAATTCCGAGAATATTTCCAGAACAACTTTTCTGAAATAAAAAACAACAGAAAACAGGGAACTGGCACTTGGCATCTTGTTAATAGGTTAGTCCCGGAAAACGTGTAAAAATGACATATAGAAGGGAGAAAACATGTAGCAATTGGCATAATATTATCATGGAGAATCAGAAATTATAAATACGTTGGAGACGTATCAAGCATCCCCAAGCTTAGTTCCTACTCGTCCTCGAGTAGGTAAACGATAAAACAATAATTTCTGAGGCGACATGCTACTAACATAAACTTGATCATAAAAATGTAAAAGCATATGTAAGCTGAGATCATAGAACTTCAAGCACAAACATGATAAATAGAACTTTAATAATAAATCAAAGCAATCACTTTTCATCATGAAGAGTATCTCAAATAAAGGATCATGAATAATAATGCAAAGAAATATAAACGTTTGTTTCAGGTATAGAGAAAGCATGGCAAAGTGATATTTCGCTAGTCCTTAAGAGTGGGACAAAACATAAATGCCAGGACACCTTCAAACTTCATGAGGAAGACTAGAGCAAATAATTTAAGAACAAACAATATCACATCATGAAGCAATTATTGATGTTTATCGGACAAATGCACACATAACTCAGAATGGCAAAAATGCTCTCTCAACTGTGCATAACGTTAGAAAATGGAGAGTCAACATAAAAGTAAAAGAAAGGCCCTTCGCAGAGGGAAGCAGGGACCACTCATGTTCTAGAGCTTTTTATTTTATTAAACAAAGGTATTACAAGTTTGACACTCCTCCCATCCATCTTTCACAAACCATGGCTAACCGAATCCTCGGGTGCGTGCCAACAATCACATACCGTGGAGGAGTGTCTGTATTTTGGGAGATGTATGCTAATGTCAACGAATGGTAAACAGAAAATACAGTACGTCACAAGACAACTGGATTCACAAGAGCGGCTCCCATGTGAAGGACGCATCTGGGTAGAAGGTCATCCCTTTTTCTCTTTTGTTTACACAATTATGCTTTGACTGATAAATAAGGGGCAAAAATAGTGAAGAGATTTTGTGTGTTAGTTAATTTGGGGCTGGGCACCCCGCTGCCAGCTCTTCTATCATTTGGATAAACGGACGAAGCCACTAGTCCAGGGTGTGAAATCCAATAAACAAGTGAGATAAAGATTCACCATTGACGTCCTCATGAGCAAAACCAGGATCATAAAGCAGGAGTAGTTTTGAATGTTTTAAAGGTAACACATGAGCAATTTACTTTTTAGGTGCAGTTAAATACCACATGTAGGTAGTTATGGTGGACACAATAGGAAAAACTTTGGTTTAAAGTAGTTGGATGCACGAGTAGAGCTCATACTCAGTACAGGTGGAGGCTAGCAAAAGACTGGGAGCGACAAATCAAGAGAGCATAAGAGCCATAATCATGCATAGTGACATAAACATCATTTATTAAAGCATAAGCGGTATCACAAGTTCAAAAACTAAGTGGTCATGGAGGCTATTCGTGACTGGTTCATAGTCGTAAACATGGTGTGAGCATGCGCCAAGTCAACCAAATAAAATATTCGAAAGAGAATACCATAAATTTATGCTTGCTTATGACAATAATAACTCATGAATCTTTCGATGGCATATTAAACACTCTCAGATATTTGAGGCTATTCATGCTACTCAATATCCACAAGACTTTAAAACTAAAATAACATTTAGCACGGCATGAAAAAGTTCTAGCCACAGTCTATACAAGCTTCTACTTGCATTGTTATAAATTCTACTTTAAACGGCAGTTTCTTCTCCCAACAAGCACCATACAAGATATGTTTTAACAAAAATACTCTTTATGATACAACAAGAAAACATGAGAGTACTCACATAACACTACTAAAATTAACAGCTTTGATAAGAGATGCATGCAAAACAGGAGCTAAATAAATGCAGCAGCCAGACAAAGACTGAGAATACAAAGTACTCCCATGAAAAAGCAGAGAGTGTCACTCTCTAATAAAAGAATGCTGGGGTCCAACCAAGCTTATTGAAAAAATAAAAACAAACTGAAAGCAAAAATAAAAACAAACTGAAAGCAAAATAAATGACGCTCCAAATAAAGCACATAAGATGTGACTGAATAAAAATATAGTTTCACTAGAAGTGACATGATAATTTGTCGATGAAGAAGGGGATGCCTTGGGCATCCCCAAGATTAGATGTAACAGCCCAAGTATGAAAATCATCCCCTTAGAATGTTTGTTGCATGTTTATTTAAGTATTGCATCATGTCATCATATTGTTTCCATGTTGTTTGCATTTGTTTCTTAATTGTTGCAATTGTTTTCCACTGTTTTCACAACTCAAATTCAAACCTTACTCAAACAATGTTTTCATACTTGTTCTGTTACAACTTTTGAATAAAAATAACAAGTGAAAACAACCAAATTGTTCCATTTTATTCCATGTTGATCAACTAATAAAATGGTGCTTTTATTTCAATTAATTAATTCCAATTTGGTTTTCAAATTCAAAGCAAAATCATCATCAACACCTCATTTGGAAATTATCAAATATCAAACCTTTCCAATGTGTCTAATCCAACTAATAATATGGTTCACCCTATTAAATGGTTGTTTCTATTAATTAACAAAATATTCCAATTTCAAATCAAATTCTTTCAAACAGCACCCAAGTTGAGTTATAACCACTTTATAAACATTTTCAATTCAACCAACTAATTTTAATCTTTTAATTCTTAGGGGCTACCCTATCAAAATGATTTTATTTCATAAGGTTTAATTAATATGAAAATTCATCCAAAGTGGGTTGAAATACAAATACCAAATAAAAAATCCAAACTTTTGACAATAGAAGTTGGCATCTGTTTGCTTTTGAGCTAACAAGCATAACCTAATTTTTTCTAGATTTTTCATTAAGCTAAAAGCTATGTTTTTCTTCTAAAACCAAACCTTACAAAAAAAAACAGAAATAAATAAAAGAGAAAGCGCGCAGCAGCTAAGCCTAGACTCTGGCCCAGCCCATCTAAGTCCTATCCAGCGCGCAGCCAGCCCAATACCCCTTCCCTCGCTGTCGCTGTCGTCCTCCTCGCGATGACGTCGACAGTACGAACACACCCAACACCCTCCGATCGCTCCATGCCCTCCCGATGATCAGCCGTACAAGCTCCAAGCCTATATCTACCCTACCCCGGAGCCGCAGCTGTGCCCTAACCCTAGGCCCCTAGCTACCTAACCCCGCGGCGCCATCTTCCCTCTCTGCCGCCGGCCACATCTCTGTACCTGCACCCGGACGCCGCCCCTCTGAATCCCGACGTCGATCACCGCCGTTACCGCGCGCCTCCCCGCCGTCTAGCCGGGAACGGAATCGTCTCCGTGCCCTCTTCCCCCTCGTCCTCGACACGGTGCCAGGAGGAGGCTACCTCACCGGCGCCATCCTCAACATCAGCGCCGTCGTCCACCTCTACATCAAACCTCTGCAACCTTCTACTCCGGTGGTGAGTCCACCTTCTCTCCCTCCTCACTGCCTTTCCTTCTGCACCACCCCACGGCATCCCCTCGCACGACCACACCATGGCGCAGCACACGCACGGTGACCCCGGCTAGCCCTGTCCGCCGTCGCTGATACCCTGCTTCCTGAACCTGACGAGGTGTCTAGCCGTGTTCGAAATTCAGTTAACACCTGGAACGACACCTTTTGTTTCGTCAGTCATCTATCGCATCACAACCACACGAGCACCCCACTGGTACCGCTCCATTCCGCGCGAGCGACGCGTCCCGGGGTCGAATCCCGCGGGCGCAGCTCCACCCCCTTTTTTTCGTTTTCCTTGCCCGCTCCGAAGCAGGCCCACCTGTCATCCCCTCTGGTGGCCACGCGTGCAACTGCTTGGTCCACGTAGGCCACGGTCCCACTGGACAGAGGCTGGGGTTAGACACAGTGGCTGTAACAAAAGAAATAAAACAATTCTGTTTTGTTTCTATTTTTCTTTAAATTGGCAGAATAACACATTAACTTCAAAAATCAATAACTTCTAATCCATAATTCTGATAATTAAAAGTTATATATGTTTTCTGTTCAAAATTTAATAATCTTTCCAAATAACTTATTTGTGCACTGTTTTGAATTTTCCAAATACATTTAAAATTCAAATTGGAATAATTCAAATGCTAGTTAATAAAATCAATAACTAATTATTCATTAATCCAATAAATGCAAATAAAATGTGTTTTCCATACCATTTTAAACAACCTATTCAAATATAATTTTGTTTGCTGTTTTGAATAATTTAAATTGCTGAAAACAACTGTTTCTTATTTATTGCATTTAAAATTGCCAAAACAATAACTTGCTCATTTTAAATCCAATTTCCACAAATGAAATATGTTTTCCATGCAAAATTAAACCACCTTTTCAAATATAAAATTTGTTTCATGTTTTGAATAATTAAAAGTGGTTAAATAATTTAAACCTTATTTAATTCATTTAATATTGTTAAATTTATAACTTGATCAAAACAAATTCTTTTGGGACATATAAAATATGTTTTCCAACCCTAAAAGTATAAACTTTTCAAATATGAATTTGTTTTAATGCTTTGGACAAATAAAAATTCAAATAAGTTCATGTTTGAATTAAATTCATTTAATTCTTGCTTAAACTTGTTTAATTCATAAATAATTTATTTGAAATCCTTTTTCAACAAGTGAAACATGCAATCCACCTAAAATTGTGTGTTCTTATCAAATATAAACTTTGTTATCTATTTTGAACAATTAAACTTGATGAAAACAACAAATGCTTGTGTGACACCTTTAAGTAACCAAAATTTCTTAACTTAATAAACCAATTTTCAAACTTGTTAAACCTTATTTCTATTTGATTCTATTGTTGTTATTTTGTTGTTTTCCTCATCCATGCATCATGCTAATTCACTTACACAATTTGATTAGTTGTAAAACAATTAATTCAACCATAATTCATGGGCTTTTCAGGTGCAACTCAAATTGCATGTGGGTCCATTTAATCCTGTTCCTATCTTGTCAACTAGTTTATTTCTATGCATCAATTAAATTGACATGCATCATCCCATTGTTTGTGCACTATGCCATGTTATTGATTGTTTATCTTTCTGCATTGTTTGTTTGCTTCTTCTCGGATAAACGACGACGTTGAGACCGACGATACTTTCGACACCCCTTCTAAGGAGTTAGCTCAGTACCAGGCTACTGGGTTTTGCAGGCAAGTTATCACTCACATGAACCACTGTGTTCCTTTCAACATTGGTTACCGATACTTTCCGTTGTTCTTTCCTGCTAGCCTTAGTAGTAGTTGTTTCTGTTACGAACCCATCACATGAATCCCTTAACCTTGATATTGCCTCACCTCCCCTCCTATCACCCTTTTGGTTGAGCCAGTGTCTTACTAGCATGCTTAGGTTGTTTTGCTCGAGTCTGTTACCCGTTACTTTCAGTTACTATATTGTTATTACGTTCTGGGGGCTCGATGTTTAATCAATCAATCATGCTAATGTTACTATTACTAATAAATTTGATGATAAGGCACCGGCAGGAGGCCCAGGGTGGTTTTGAGGCCTGCTAGTGTCGACCCCCTAATTAGGAAAAGGGTCTTGTCTACTGATCCATGATGAGCGCACTACCCGCATGTGGGAAGCGAGTATGGGCGCCCCCTCAACTTGACCCGATTCGCATCTCGTCCAAATCGCCGTACTAGTTCGGGCTTTCCATTTGCTGCATGCATGATCTTGCGAGCCCTTGGCGCCCGGGTGGAACTTTCGTAGTCGGCATTTAGGGCGGCGTGGTCTTCCAGTGCTATGAGGGTCCTCCTTTTCTTCGGGGGGCTCGATTAGCCGCGCACGCACAGCACGCGGTGCTTTGGGCTTGATGCGAAGAAGGGTTGGTTGTGTTGAGTACCTCGCTTGGTGGGGTGATTTCCCATCTGGCGGGTTATTCATGCGTGTACGGCTAAATTGGTGCAACCCTGCAGGGATAATCTTCTCGAGAAGCCGTGTTTTCCGCGGTTATGGATTACTTGGTGAAAGTACTGGCTAACAAGTACTCAGGACAACTTAAACATAATGATCAAACATGTTACACCCAATGATTAATAACTTGACTAGTAATAGGTTGATGACATAATAACTTGATTCACCTTTAATACAACTGTGTGAGTTATCCTCGGATTGCTTCTTTGGATAAGGGGCGAGATCCAGGATGGGTTTGTTTGAAGTTATCTTTCAGTTGGTTACAATACTCGATCTTATCTCCTTTCTGTTAGCCGGAAGTGATAGAATCTCTGTAGTTGGTTAGCGCAGCCAGTTGCAGCATCTTTCATACCCCTTTTCTTCCGTTGAACCCAAGGCATCTGTGCTTGGTGTTGACGGGTTATACTTTGGTGACCTGTGAGTCTTGCTTGCCAGTACGTTTATGTACTGACCCCTTTGGGGCTGTGGTTTACGCAGACGACGTTTCCGAGGATCTACATGGTGGCTACTACGTGGAGTATGACGAGACTGCTGACGAGTAGATAGCGGACCCGGCCAGGATCCGAGACTTCGTGGATGGGCTCCGTCTGTTCGTTTCCGGCCTCTTAGGCCTATTTGGTTCTTGTCTGTACTCAGACATTTTGAATGCTTCCGCTGTGATGTAATGATGTATTGTTGTGGCGTGTGCCCTCTGAATGATTGTATTTGCTATCTCTGCTCTAGTGAGAGCCATTTGCAACTTATTTCGATCTTTTGTGTCGTAGAGATCTGTTGTGATATCACTTGTTCAAACGCCGTTGACGTACCATGTGTGTATGGTTGAAGTACGTGACGGAAGTGCCTTTGATCTCTAGTGGATAGTTTACATCGACGATGGAATAGCAGGGCTTGTGTTGTCGCGCATAAGCGCAGGCCTACCAGGAAGCTGGGACGTGGGAGCAGTTATGCCCCATAATCCAAGCATCTGCTATCCAGTTCGTACGGTGAGTATCCCCTAGAAATCAGGGTGCGACAAATGGTATCAGAGCCTGTCTGCCTGTAGGATCCCTTTTTACTGGTCGCAGTTGAGTCTAGAAACTATTTTGTAGCTATATAGGAAAATGAAACGTGAGAGTAGGAATTCTGTTCTTTTTCTTCTTTTCCCCACCCTCCCTCCCTTTTCTGGTAAGGAAGTGCAACGTTGATTTCTCCCTTCTCATCTAAACTTTCAAGTTAGGATTTCACGTGTTTTGGGTTTTCCGTAGTACCTCAGGAGTTTTGTTCTCGTTTTTCCCGGTGTTGCTTCGTTATCCTGTTCGTTTAAAGAAACTTTTCGTCCGTTGAAATCTTGTTGTTGTTTTCCACTTCAAATCTTCTACCGGCGTCTAATCAAAACTTCCTCGTAAACTCTTATCCAGTTAAAGTGTTATTTGATACCGGAGCATCACATTCCTTGTGTCAACAATCTTTTCCACAATATACAACCCAATTCTGGTTCCACTAAGCAATCAAAACTCTGTTCACTCCCAGGAATCTCAAATGTTGACTTCCAACATAAGTAAGAACAATCCAATTCTAATGGGAGGCCACATATTCCTCGTTACCCTCATGTTGATGATTCTGACATTGATGTTATTCTTGGTGTTGCATTGATGTCAATAACCCTGTTCCACCCTTATTACAGATAGTCTATTCTCCAAATGAATCAAGTTTTATCCAGCTATACACCCTCAATACAAACCACTCCCTTTACTTGAAAATGTTCCGGTGGTTTGCTAATTCCCTGACGTCTATCCAATGTGCACGATGTGTTTCACGTGTCACAGCTCAAGAGGATCTTCCCAAGAAGTTTCCGGACCTTTTCTTTTCTCAGTAGGAATCTCGGGGCGCGATTCCTTCAAGGGGGGGCGTTTTGTAACAGCCCAAGTATGAAAACCATCCCCTTAGAATGTTTGTTGCATGTTTATTTAAGTATTGCATCATGTCATTATATTGTTTCCATGTTGTTTGCATTTGTTTCTTAATTGTTGCAATTGTTTTCCACTGTTTTCACAACTCAAATTCAAACCTTACTCAAACAATGTTTTCATACTTGTTCTGTTACAACTTTTGGAATAAAAATAACAAGTGAAAACAACCAAATTGTTCCATTTTATTCCATGTTGATCAACTAATAAAATGGTGCTTTTATTTCAATTAATTAATTCCAATTTGGTTTTCAAATTCAAAGCAAAATCATCATCAACACCTCATTTGGAAATTATCAAATATCAAACCTTTCCAATGTGTCTAATCCAACTAATAATATGGTTCACCCTATTAAATGGTTGTTTCTATTAATTAACAAAATATTCCAATTTCAAATCAAATTCTTTCAAACAGCACCCAAGTTGAGTTATAACCACTTTATAAACATTTTCAATTCAACCAACTAATTTTAATCTTTTAATTCTTAGGGGCTACCCTATCAAAATGCTTTTATTTCATAAGGTTTAATTAATATGAAAATTCATCCAAAGTGGGTTGAAATACAAATACCAAATAAAAAATCCAAACTTTTGACAATAGAAGTTGGCATCTGTTTGCTTTTGAGCTAACAAGCATAACCTAATTTTTTCTAGATTTTTCATTAAGCTAAAAGCTATGTTTTTCTTCTAAAACCAAACCTTACAAAAAAAAAACAGAAATAAATAAAAGAGAAAGCGCGCAGCAGCTAAGCCTAGACTCTGGCCCAGCCCATCTAAGTCCTATCCAGCGCGCAGCCAGCCCAATACCCCTTCCCTCGCTGTCGCTGTCGTCCTCCTCGCGATGACGTCGACAGTACGAACACACCCAACACCCTCCGATCGCTCCATGCCCTCCCGATGATCAGCCGTACAAGCTCCAAGCCTATATCTACCCTACCCCGGAGCCGCAGCTGTGCCCTAACCCTAGGCCCCTAGCTACCTAACCCCGCGGCGCCATCTTCCCTCTCTGCCGCCGGCCACATCTCTGTACCTGCACCCGGACGCCGCCCCTCTGAATCCCGACGTCGATCACCGCCGTTACCGCGCGCCTCCCCGCCGTCTAGCCGGGAACGGAATCGTCTCCGTGCCCTCTTCCCCCTCGTCCTCGACACGGTGCCAGGAGGAGGCTACCTCACCGGCGCCATCCTCAACATCAGCGCCGTCGTCCACCTCTACATCAAACCTTTGCAACCTTCTACTCCGGTGGTGAGTCCACCTTCTCTCCCTCCTCACTGCCTTTCCTTCTGCACCACCCCACGGCATCCCCTCGCACGACCACACCATGGCGCAGCACACGCACGGTGACCCCGGCTAGCCCTGTCCGCCGTCGCTGATACCCTGCCTCCTGAACCTGACGAGGTGTCTAGCCGTGTTCGAAATTCAGTTAACACCTGGAACGACACCTTTTGTTTCGTCAGTCATCTATCGCATCACAACCACACGAGCACCCCACTGGTACCGCTCCATTCCGCGCGAGCGACGCGTCCCGGGGTCGAATCCCGCGGGCGCAGCTCCACCCCCTTTTTTTCGTTTTCCTTGCGCGCTCCGGAGCAGGCCCACCTGTCATCCCCTCTGGTGGCCACGCGTGCAACTGCTTGGTCCACGTAGGCCACGGTCCCACTGGACAGAGGCTGGGGTTAGACACAGTGGCTGTAACAAAAGAAATAAAACAATTCTGTTTTGTTTCTATTTTTCTTTAAATTGGCAGAATAACACATTAACTTCAAAAATCAATAACTTCTAATCCATAATTCTGATAATTAAAAGTTATATATGTTTTCTGTTCAAAATTTAATAATCTTTCCAAATAACTTATTTGTGCACTGTTTTGAATTTTCCAAATACATTTAAAATTCAAATTGGAATAATTCAAATGCTAGTTAATAAAATCAATAACTAATTATTCATTAATCCAATAAATGCAAATAAAATGTGTTTTCCATACCATTTTAAACAACCTATTCAAATATAATTTTGTTTGCTGTTTTGAATAATTTAAATTGCTGAAAACAACTGTTTCTTATTTATTGCATTTAAAATTGCCAAAATAATAACTTGCTCATTTTAAATCCAATTTCCACAAATGAAATATGTTTTCCATGCAAAATTAAACCACCTTTTCAAATATAAAATTTGTTTCATGTTTTGAATAATTAAAAGTGGTTAAATAATTTAAACCTTATTAATTCATTTAATATTGTTAAATTTATAACTTGATCAAAACAAATTCTTTTGGGACATATAAAATATGTTTTCCAACCCTAAAAGTATAAAATTTTCAAATATGAATTTGTTTTAATGCTTTGGACAAATAAAAATTCAAATAAGTTCATGTTTGAATTAAATTCATTTAATTCTTGCTTAAACTTGTTTAATTCATAAATAATTTATTTGAAATCCTTTTTCAACAAGTGAAGCATGCAATCCACCTAAAATTGTGTGTTCTTATCAAATATAAACTTTGTTATCTATTTTGAACAATTAAACTTGATGAAAACAACAAATGCTTGTGTGACACCTTTAAGTAACCAAAATTTCTTAACTTAATAAACCAATTTTCAAACTTGTTAAACCTTATTTCTATTTGATTCTATTGTTGTTATTTTGTTGTTTTCCTCATCCATGCATCATGCTAATTCACTTACACAATTTGATTAGTTGTAAAACAATTAATTCAACCATAATTCATGGGCTTTTCAGGTGCAACTCAAATTGCATGTGGGTCCATTTAATCCTGTTCCTATCTTGTCAACTAGTTTATTTCTATGCATCAATTAAATTGACATGCATCATCCCATTGTTTGTGCACTATGCCATGTTATTGATTGTTTATCTTTCTGCATTGTTTGTTTGCTTCTTCTCGGATAAACGACGACGTTGAGACCGACGATACTTTCGACACCCCTTCTAAGGAGTTAGCTCAGTACCAGGCTACTGGGTTTTGCAGGCAAGTTATCACTCACATGAACCACTGTGTTCCTTTCAACATTGGTTACCGATACTTTCCGTTGTTCTTTCCTGCTAGCCTTAGTAGTTGTTGTTTCTGTTACGAACCCATCACATGAATCCCTTAACCTTGATATTGCCTCACCTCCCCTCCTATCACCCTTTTGGTTGAGCCAGTGTCTTACTAGCATGCTTAGGTTGTTTTGCTCGAGTCTGTTACCCGTTACTTTCAGTTACTATATTGTTATTACGTTCTGGGGGCTCGATGTTTAATCAATCAATCATGCTAATGTTACTATTACTAATAAATTTGATGATAAGGCACCGGCAGGAGGCCCAGGGTGGTTTTGAGGCCTGCTAGTGTCGACCCCCTAATTAGGAAAAGGGTCTTGTCTACTGATCCATGATGAGCACACTACCCGCATGTGGGAAGCGAGTATGGGCGCCCCCCTCAACTTGACCCGATTCGCATCTCGTCCAAATCGCCGTACTAGTTCGGGCTTTCCATTTGCTGCATGCATGATCTTGCGAGCCCTTGGCGCCCGGGTGGAACTTTCGTAGTCGGCATTTAGGGCGGCGTGGTCTTCCAGTGCTATGAGGGTCATCCTTTTCTTCGGGGGGCTCGATTAGCCGCGCACGCACAGCACGCGGTGCTTTGGGCTTGATGCGAAGAAGGGTTGGTTGTGTTGAGTACCTCGCTTGGTGGGGTGATTTCCCATCTGGCGGGTTATTCATGCGTGTACGGCTAAATTGGTGCAACCCTGCAGGGATAATCTTCTCGAGAAGCCGTGTTTTCCGCGGTTATGGATTACTTGGTGAAAGTACTGGCTAACAAGTACTCAGGACAACTTAAACATAATGATCAAACATGTTACACCCAATGATTAATAACTTGACTAGTAATAGGTTGATGACATAATAACTTGATTCACCTTTAATACAACTGTGTGAGTTATCCTCGGATTGCTTCTTTGGATAAGGGGCGAGATCCAGGATGGGTTTGTTTGAAGTTATCTTTCAGTTGGTTACAATACTCGATCTTATCTCCTTTCTGTTAGCCGGAAGTGATAGAATCTCTGTAGTTGGTTAGCGCAGCCAGTTGCAGCATCTTTCATACCCCTTTTCTTCCGTTGAACCCAAGGCATCTGTGCTTGGTGTTGACGGGTTATACTTTGGTGACCTGTGAGTCTTGCTTGCCAGTACGTTTATGTACTGACCCCTTTGGGGTTGTGGTTTACGCAGACGACGTTTCCGAGGATCTACATGGTGGCTACTACGTGGAGTATGACGAGACTGCTGACGAGTAGATAGCGGACCCGGCCAGGATCCGAGACTTCGTGGATGGGCTCCGTCTGTTCGTTTCCGGCCTCTTAGGCCTATTTGGTTCTTGTCTGTACTCAGACATTTTGAATGCTTCCGCTGTGATGTAATGATGTATTGTTGGGGCGTGTGCCCTCTGAATGATTGTATTTGCTATCTCTGCTCTAGTGAGAGCCATTTGCAACTTATTTCCATCTTTTGTGTCGTAGAGATCTGTTGTGATATCACTTGTTCAAACGCCGTTGACATACCATGTGTGTATGGTTGAAGTACGTGACGGAAGTGCCTTTGATCTCTAGTGGATAGTTTACATCGACGATGGAATAGCAGGGCTTGTGTTGTCGCGCATAAGCGCAGGCCTACCAGGAAGCTGGGACGTGGGAGCAGTTATGCCCCATAATCCAAGCATCTGCTATCCAGTTCGTACGTTGAGTATCCCCTAGAAATCAGGGTGCGACATTAGACGCTTGAGTGAAAACCCTAAGCTTATAAGGAGTTTCACTCTTCTTGATGATATCATATCATCCTTTTCTCTTGACCCTTGAAAACTTCCTTCACACCAAACTTCTCACAATCTTCATTAGCAACGTTAATTCAATCGAAATAACAAATTCACATGGTTTAGTTTCAACACATGCCTAACACTCAAAAACACATTAGCTACTGTCACAACTTCTTTTAAAACTCTTTTTCTCAAAAGAACACCAAAATAAAAAGATTAAGATGCAAATGCAATTATTGGCAGAAATATGTCAAAACAGGACAGCAGGTAAAGATGATTTTTTCGAAAATCTTCTGTTGCTCAAATCAAAAAGTGGTCAACTAATAAAAGTTGAGTATACACCCCAGGATTACTCACAAAACAACTTAGGTCATTTTGAATTTTCTGTGATTTTATACGGAATAAACAGTGGACAGCAGAAATCAGTTTCCTGCGCAGAAATCCGAAATATAGTCTAACCTTTCCACTAGAGCCTTTACTTGGCTAAACTAATACATGAAAATAAAGATACAAAGGAGTTTCTACAGAAGTATACAACCCCCTGACTCAAAGAAAACATAGAAAAACAATGCAAAAACAAAAACATGGGTTATATCCCAAGAAGTGCTTTTCTTTAAAGCCTTTTAGCTAGGCATGATAATTTCAGAAGATGCTCACATGAGAAATATGAATTGAAGTAAAAGAGAGCATCAAGAAGCAAATGTAAAACAAATTTAAGTATAACCCACTTCCTATGAAAAAGAATCTTGTAGAAAAACAAGTCAATGAAGCACAAAGTGACTACCATAGGAACACAAAATAAGTGCAACATCAAAAATTTCAACATGGAGAGGGGAAACTTAATATTGTTGAGATGCATAAAACCATGTTTCCCTCTCTCATAATAACTTTCAGTAGCATCATGAATAAAATTAACAATATATCTATCACATAAAACATTCTTATCACGAGCCACATGCATAAAAGAATTAATACTCTCCACATAAGCATAGTCATTCTTATTAATAGTAGTGGGAGCAAATTCAACAAAATAGCTATCATTATTATTCTCATCACCATAATCATCAAATATAGGAGGCATAGTATCATCAAAATAAATGTTCTCCTCAATAGTAGGTGGACTGAAAATATCATATTCATCATTGTAAACAGGTGAAACTAGAATACCACAATCATTATAATCATCATATATTGGAGGCAAGGTATCATCAAAGAAAATTTCCTCCTCAAAACTTGGGGGACTAAAAATATCATATTCGTCAAAACTAGATTCCCCAAGATTAGACTTTTCCATAGAATTAGCAATATTGGTGCTCAAAGAGTTCATACTAATAACATTTCCACTAGCATGCAAATAAAGTTCCATAGGGTTTTTTTAATTTTCTCTTCAAAGACTTCATGTCCTAACTCAAGATAAATATTATAAAGCTCTCTCATATTTTTGGTTTTTTCCATTAAGCCTAACTAGTGAAAACAAGAAACAAAAAGATAAAATTGCAGAATCTAAAGGAAATAACTTCGAGCACTCACACCCGAGGATGTGAGTACCTTTTACCTTACCTCCACGACAACAACGCCAGAAAAGAGCTTGATGTCTACGCACGCTTCTATTCTTGTAGACAATGTTGGGCCTCCAAGTGCAGAGGTTTGTAGAACATCAGAAAGTTTCCCTTAAGTGGATCACCCAAGGTTTATCGAACTCAGGGAGGTAGAGGTCAAAGATATCCCTCTCAAGCAACCCTGCAATTAAGATACAAGAAGTCTCATGTGTCCCCAACACACCCAATATACTTGTAAGGTATATAGGTGCACTAGTTCGGCGAAGAGATAGTGAAATGCGAATAATATGGATGGTTATAAGTAATAATAGCAATCTGAAATATATGGCAGCAAGCAAACATGTAGCAGAACAGGTGGAAAACAGTGTTTCAATGCTTGGAAACAAGGCCTAGGGATCCTACTTTCCCTAGTGGACACTCTCAACAATGATCACATAATTGAATAACTAAATATCTTCTCTTCACTATGCTACTCTTAACCCTCTCCGGTTGGATAACGAACACTAATCATTGCGTAGTGCTGCAAAAAGAATTCCTTAAAGTAAGAATTCCCATGTCTAGTTAACCCCACGCTATCATTGCAAGCGTCCTAGAAGGTACTAGACAAACACCACAATTCATAGAGGAGACACACACGATATGCACACTGTCACCTTCACACCACGGGACAAGGTGACTCCAAAGTTCATATTAATAAAACACTTGAGTAGCACAAGATGAAGAGTAACATCTACTTATTCAACTAGATTACAAAGCTCACGATCACATATAGATCACACCATGGGAGAGAGAGATGAACCACATAGCTACCGGTAGAGCCCTTAGCCTCGGGGGATAACTACTCCCTCCTCATCATAGGAGACAGCAACGGCGATGGACATGGCGGTGGAGTCGATGGAGATGGCTTCCGGGAGCACTTCCCGTCCCGGCAGGGTGGCAGAATAGAGATTTATCCCCCGAAACTTGTCGTCGGCGGAGGCGGAGCTACGGATGTATTTTGTGGAAAAGGTCGATTCTTTTAGGGTTTATGCATCAGGGAGTATATATAGGCGAAAGGGCGATGCCGGAGGGTGGCCAGGGGGCCCACACCACCAGGTGGCGTGGCTAGGGGGTGGTAGCGCCACCCTGTGGTGTGGCCACCCTGTGGCCCCCCTTCGGGGATCTTCGAGACTTCTGGATGGGGACTTCTAAGACTTCTGGCTTTCGAATCGTCCAATTCCGAGAATATTTCCGGAACAACTTTTCTAAAACTAAAAACAGTAGAAAAAAGGAACTGGCTCTGTGGCGTCTTGTCAATAGGTTAGTGATGCATGTAAAATGCATACATGAACTTTGCATGTTATTACTTGTTTTTCCCACATATTAGCAACTTATATTCATGTTTTATAATTATTTGGGGGATTTTCTAAACAATCCCCCTTCTTTTGGTTCTAACCCCGTTTTTCCAGAAAACGTACTTTTTAGTGTTTCAGACTTTCCGGGAGCTTCGGGACTCCAAAAAGGGCAAGGCCAAAGAGCACGGTTCAGAATTTTTGAGACGAAGACCATGGGCCAAAGTAGAGGGACAAAAGGCCAAACAGGTGGAAAAGAGGACCCTCCACGCGGCCAGATTCCTTGGCCGCGTGTTGGGCCCCCCTTTTTGCCCCGTGGCTCCGATGTCGTCGATCTTTCTTCTCCCGAGTGTCTCGTGACCTAAAAACGACTATATAAAGGGTCCCCTGGCCTTTTCGAGAAGGAGGCGGCGACGAGAGACGAAACCACGAAACAGAGAGACAGAAGGCTGCCGCCGGAGAAGATCGGAGGAGGGAAACGCCGCCGGGATCACCCTCGGAGGGCTCCACCCCCCTACGGCGTGTTCATCATCAACATCTACAGCAAGATCAGCTCCATCTCTCCACTGTAATCTCTTGGCAAACACGATGTATGATGCAATACTATATTCCCTTGATGTATTGTGTCTCCCCGTCTATGTTTGAGTAGTGAATTGTTCTTGGCAATGGTGAAATAGTTCGTTGATTGGTTGCATACAAGTTTGTTATCTTCTATGATTGTCTTTATGTACAATATATGAGTGCACGCATATGTTGGGGAATGCATGTAAGGTGATCACCGGTAGCATAATGGAGTGGTGGTGACTTGGGTGGTGACTTGGGAGTGACAGTAACCTGAGACCGAGCCACAAAGTTAAGTTATTGAGGGATATATATAGGGGACCTTAGAACGTAAGGCTATGGTGGGACTTTATGTCTTAATCAATCTTGTGCAGTCATTTACTTGGCCACATGATCCATCATAAGGGGTTGTAGATCATTTACTTGACTATACCTATTCATGGCTCCTTCCTAGAAGAAACAACTAAGACTAAAACATGTGCTTCACTAATTGTGACAACCACACGAAAGAAACACCCATTGCAAGAACACTTGCTCCCTTGAGATAATTGAGAAATTTGCTGCTTGCTACTTGTGAAACTTGCTTAGAAACTTGCATTTTAAACTTGCTTCACTAGTTACTAGACAAACCACACTCCACGTCACTTGCTTTTAATTAGTTAGTTCCTTTTAGTCAAACTTATTGCTTTGCATAAACAGCCATATAAGAGGGTTATAGGGCTTTATATAATAGATAGCTTACCTTCAGCTCCTCGTGGGTTTGACACTCAAATACTTATCGAAAGGTACTACAATTGATCTCCTGCACTTGGGAGTCATCAGTTAGTCCCGGGAAATCGATAAAAATGACATAAAGTGTAAGGAAAACATGTGGGAAACAACATGGAACATCAGAAATTAAGGATACGTTTATGACGTATCAGCTGTCACCCTGATACTTCAGAAACGTATCTATAATTTTTTATGCTTCATATTTGTATTCTTTATGTTCTATTTTACTTTGTTTTCCGGATGATTTCATGGACTAACCTATTAACAAGATGCCCAGAGCCAGTTTCTGTTTTCTGCAGCTTTTATGTTTGAGAAAAGTTGTGAAGAAAATATTCGCCAAAAGTCCTCAAAATTCACAGAGGTCGATTGTTACCGGGAACAAAGACGGAGTCCGAAGGAGAGCCGGAGGGGAGCCATAGGGGCACCACGGGGGTGCCAGACACCCCCTAGACCGCGCCTAGTGGGCCTCTCATGGCCTTGGCCATCACCTGTCGTCGCCTCTTCGCCTGTAAATTCACTTTAACCCTAAAAACGTAGGGACAGAGAAATTTTCTATGAAAAACATACAAAGCCACCATCACCTTGATAGTCCAATCTAGGGATGTTGGAGTCCTGCTCGGGCACGCTGCCGAAGAGGGGGATCATCACCGGAGGCCTCTACATCGCCATGATAACCTCCGGACAGATGTGCGAGTAGCTCATCCCGGTAATACGGGTTCATAGTAGTAGCTAGATGGTGTTCTCTCCTCCTTGTGCCGCCATGTTTAGATCTTGTGAGCTGTCCCACATGATCAAGATCTCCGTTATGTAATTGCTACATGTTGTGTTTGCTGGGATCCGATGAAACATGAGATTAGGATTACTTTGTTCATGTCCTATTGAGTTGCTTCACTTATATCTTTAGAGAGTTTTAATCTTGTCTTGTGATGCTTTCCGGTGCGTATGATTTCCTTGGCCAAGTTATAGTATGTACCTCCAAGAGAGGGCTTATATGCTAGATAATGGGTTCATGCCTCCTTTACATCTCGAGTGACAGGAACGTGACAGGTGGAGGATGTGTTGTTGCCACTAGGGAGAAAACAACAGTGTTTTTATCTACGAATGAGGATTATTGCTTACATTACGTATTATTATTAATGCATTTGTCTGTTGCACACAAGTAATCACTTTGTTGCTTCAACTTAATACCAGCGAGATTTTCTGGATTGATGTCTCAAGGTGGACTTTTAGTAATATATGTTGTCTGATGGTGGTCTATTTATCTTGACGTAATGTCTATAATGTTAGAACCCGTGAACTATATTTCGTCATAATAGTATTTTTATACGTTCATGATTTGTCAACTGCACAACTGTAATTTGTTTACCCAGCATGTTTATTGTTCTTAGTAGAGACACCACGAGTGAAATTATGGCCCCTGGTCCTATTTTTCTCATTTATTACAACCTCGTTTACTTGATTTTCATCATCACTTTCTCGTTGTTCCATTTTTGTTTAATATTCTCCAACCATTCGATATTATTAATTCTCTAGTTTTTTGTAAGATGGAAAGATTGAAAACCTTCTCAGAAAGTTGAGAGCAAGATAGGGTTTGTGTTTGTGTGCGGGTCCACGCTTGTTGAAGTGCTAGACAACAAGCAACCTACTGATAGACTTTGAAGTCCTACTGGATTGATCACCCTGGTTCCTTAACCGGGGAAATTAGCAGCTTACTACATCATACCTTCCTCTTGGGGTTTCCTAACGGGTGTGTTACCACCAACAGGCAACAATAATTTATGGCGCCTTTGCCGGGGACTTCAATCTTTCAGTTAGGAGAGTTACACACCTCCAATTTCTCTCTTTTTTTAGTCCTTGCTTAATTTACTTTCCTTTATCTTTTCTTCTCCTATATCGAATATCAAGAAAAATGTTTGCTAGTTTCTAGTCATTTACTTGCTCTCTTAGTTTGCTTTTATCTTTGTTTTATTAGTATGTCTATCTCTACTCCTTTTGATATGTCCCCTAAAGCTAAGGTCCTCACCTTCAAACAAAAAGGTGGGGAAAATCTGAAAGATGTTTGGGAAATAATTTCTATTACTCATAAAAAATACAACCTGTTACCTGTGCTAGCCTTGAATATATTGCTTAGATGCTTTTATCTTGGTCTCTTTGGTTAGTGCAAGCAAGCTTTAGAACTAATTGTAGGAGGAAACTTTTTAGAATGTGAGGACATGAAAGCTATTGATGCTATAAATGGATTAGTGAGTTTCTTAATGGAGGATGTTGGTATGAGTACTATAAATGATAAACTAGATAAAATTGTGAAGAAAATGGATGGTCTATGCTTAAAGGAAATAGTAAGACCTCTACAAGATGGGTAAGTCCTCGCCGAATTAGAGAATGATTGGAAACCATATATTAAAATTTGGATTGATAATCAAACCTTTATTGCTTATTGTGACATTCGTTCCATGATATCTACTATGCCTAAAATGGATTATGACCACTTCAAATATGATAGCATGATTGATTACCCACTTTATCACCCACATGCTAATGGTAATATCTCTAAGATTGTGTGATTAGTTAAAGATGTCCAAATTTCTATTCGTAATAGAGTTACCACTGTGGATTTCATGATTATGGAAAAAAGGAGATCAAGGGAACATAGTGCTAGGAAGATCTTCTCTATAAACTGTAGGCTGGATAATAAATGTTAGATTCAGTTTCATAGACTTTTATGCCCGTCTTGATGTTTGAGTTAAAGAGGAAATACTTAATTCTTGTTTGTACCTAGCTAAAAGGCGTTAAAGAAAAACGCTTGTGGGGGCCAACCCACCTCGTTCTCCGGTATCCCCATACCTAGTACGATCTCGTTACTAACAAACCTATCTACTCATTACCACGATGTTTCATCCATGTGATCTAGTAACATGCTTGTAGGTTTTGATTGATGAAACACCGACGAGTGGTCCCAAAGTATCTGCCCATTATCTGGATTGACAAATCCCACTCTTGATGCATATGGCTCAACATATCCCTCCTGTTATTCAGCGTACACCTTTATTGTCACCCTCTTAAGTTAATGACGTTGGATGTAATATCATAACCTCGGGGATAGTAATTAAAATATCATCTCATGGTCATAGGTTTTGGTACTATGTTTCCTAGATATTTAATAAGTCTGGTGTGTGTCCATCACATCATTCAACCAATGATGTGACTCTATTGTCAATGATGTAATTGTTCATGATCCGGAACTTGATCATCGGTTGCCCAATGGACTAGTTAACAGAGGCTACTAGGGACTCCGTTTGTTTCATATCACACGTGTATTAATGTTTCCGCTTAATACAGTTATAGCACGCCATAAAATATATTATGAACATACATGAGTTATGATAATATTAAAAAAATTGGCTCTAGGGCATAACTCCTTCAAGTTTCACCAGTGGTAACTCTCCAAACCAGAGAAGAAATGTTAGGTAAACAAATTACAGCTAGGCAGTTGAAAAATCATGAGCGCATAATAATGCTATTATGACGAGATATAGTTCACGAGTTCTAACATGGTAGACATTACGTCAAGGCATATGGACCGCTATCTGGCTGCCCCTCAAGAAATCTATCCAGCAGATCCCTTGGTATAAATTTGCAGCAACGAAGTGATTGCTTTGTGTGCAACATACACATGCATTAAGAACAATCGTAATGTTAGCAATAATTCTCATCCGTAGACAAGAACACCGCCGTTTCCTCCCTAGTAGCAACATACAACAATCTCAGGTCTAAGGACAAAGCAAGCATAACGTGTGGAGAGAAAACTATTAACATTGTTGTAACGTCTCAAGCTGGGTCAGTCCAACACCATGTTCGTAACATGAGTTCATATTATTAGTTTGACATCACCATGTCTATGACTTGCGAAACATAGCCATCAACCAATACACGTGCTAGTCTAATGTTCAGGTGTGTCCTCACATGAACTCCGACTAGGGAAATATTTAGAATAACCATGTAAGTAAAGAGTTTCACAAACAAGTCACATACTTGCCAATCAATATAAAGATATTATTCAAGGCATATTATTACAAATCATGGATACATAGATATATCATCATCTCTATGATTGACTCTTGGGCATATCTCCAACACTTTGTCCTCCTCGATCGCTCCTTAGGTATTTGCATGGAGATTTATTTAGCAATAATGATGCGTCGAGCAAAGTTGGGTTGTGACATGGTTTTTGGTAGTCGCTTCCTTGGTGTATTGATGGACATTTTCTGCTATGATCTTCATCGTGTAGTCGGAGCTACAATGATGGTGTCCCACTGGTGACGATGACACATAGAAGATGGCTTCTTGCGGGATTCTTGGTCGGCACTAACCCATCATATTTGCCATGCGAAGCTCATCGACGAAGTTAGAGCTATCCTTTTATCTACGCTACGATAGACTGTTTGGCATGAGCCGATCAGGCATCGTGCATCCATCGCGAGGATCTCGTCATTGCTGGTCGTCTACAGCAAATCGGTGTCCTCGTTCGTCAGATTGGAGGTGATGGGTGATGACGATGATGTGTTCTCTTCCTGGCGCGTTTGTGTTTGGTTAGGTAACCAGCTTGCTGTGTGTGCCCTATTTTGCGATGGTCGGTCTTAGGATGGTTGTTATCTTGGTTTTGACCCGGTTTTGCTCTAATTAATGAAAATGTCGAAGTCTTTTGCCTCGTTTTAAAATATAGGAGGGATGTGCATAACTTTTCTGCAAGCAAGGGAGATTTTAATTGAAAAGTGTAACACAACTGCACAAATATGTGGAAAATGAAAGGTGTGGATAGTGTCGCGAGGTTTTGTGTAGATTTTCGAGCTAATACATACTACCTCCATTCCAAAAAAAAATAAGGCGTATTTCGCTTTGTTTGACCGAGGATTTCACCAAGGATTACACATTTAATATATGACATGTGTGATAGAACTCATAATCATAGTGAAATACTTTTGAATACGAATGCAATGATATTAATTATATATTAAAAAAGTAGACTAATTATTGGTCAAAGCATTGGTCAAAGAAAACAAAATACGCCTTCTTTTACGGAACAGAGGTAGTATGAACAACACCGGTGAATTTTTATATAAATAACCTTTGGCGCACAAAATTCACACTCTAACCCGTGGAAACAGAAAATTCGAAAAAATAACCCATTTGCTTAACGCCCTCCACCACGGCGTTATGCTTCATAGGTTAACGACCCAGTCGCGAGGCGTTATTGACCGTGCCACCGTGGACAGGGCCGCCTACGTGGCAACACGCATAACGCCCCGAGCCAATGCGTTATGCGCCTTAACGCCCTGCTTGGGGGCGTTATGCTCCTTAACGCCCCGGTCGGGGTTATACTCCTGAATAAGTCAAACGACTTGTCCCGCGCCCCTCCCACTCCCAAAACGGTTCCTCTCCACCCAGCTCTTCCCTCCTCTTCTCTTCTCCCTATCCCTCTCCAATCCACCCCAAATCGAGTAGATCAGAGGAGTTTGGCTAGGGATTTGGAGTTCTAAAGGTATTTCCCCTTTTCTCTCTCCTTTTTTGGTTAAAATCGTGGATTTTGTTCATTCTAGTTGATTTCCTCTCTTTGTTAATCCTAGTTCATCTTCTCTATTGTATTTCATCCCAATCCCTTTGTATTACATCCCAATCCCTAGTTTATTACACCCTAGTTCATCAAACCCTAGTTAGCAAATCTAGAAAATCCTCACCCTAGTTTATGTGTAGGGTTTAATTTTGGTCAATTTAACATGTAAATAGTTTTAGGTTGTGTTTGGTGATTATGTTTGTTCAAACCCTAGTTCATCTAGCAATCGTATATTTGAAACCCTAGTTCATCTAGCAATAGTGTATTTGAAACCCTAGTTCAACTTTGGTGTGGTTTAATTTTGTTGTAGGTTGATTTCTTAGTGTAGTTGAAACGTTAGTGTATTTGAGTAGTGATATGAACTAGTTATATGTTCTTAGTGTAGTTGAAACCTTTGTGTATTTGAACAGTGATATGAATTAGTGTATTTGAAACCTTGATTTCTTAGTGTATTTGAAACCTTAGTGAATTTTGTAGGTTGCACTAGTTATATTAAAAATTTAGTAGTGATATGAACTAGTTATATTAATTTTGGACTAGTGCATTTTGAAATCTTAGTGCATTTTCTTATTGATTATTGACTAGTGCATTTAGAAACCCTAGTTCGTATTGATTTTTGTTATAGGTTTTATATCTTAAATACTTTCCACTAGTTATATTAAATTTTGTTAAGATGTTTCCATTTTTGTATAGTGATTGTTGTGGTTGAAATCATACTGATTGTTGTGGTTGAAATCTTAAATATTTTGCACTAGTTATATTAACTATGGTGTATTAAATTTTTATAGCCATGGCGAGTCCTCCCCGGCAACGCGGTGCGCGTCTTGGCGGTGGGCGGTGGGCGCGGATGTCCACGTGGATCGCGTGCAGCCCCTGGACGTGGTGGTCGCGTAGCCATCAAGGAGGAGGCGGAGGCGGAAGAGGCTCCAGCCCGTGAACGTGGACGCAAACATGGACGTGGACGCGGAGCACGGAGGGGAGCATGTGTAGTGCGTGTACGTGGACGCGGAGCACGTGCAACGCGTGGGCGTGGGCGCGGCGCTATTGATGTGGAGGAGGAGTCTGCGGAGGAGGATGAGGAGGATGATGAGGGCATGTTCATACCCGAGTTCTACGTCATGTTGTTCCAGCCACTGCAGAACAGGCTTCGTCCGCCGAGGAGGATTTCGCAGGTACTCGAGGGCAACGAGCCCTTTAGGTTCCTCCTCCAGTTGGAGGGCTGCACCAACAGCTACACTGAGGCGTTCCTGCAGCGACGTGGCGAGGACCTCTACCTGCGCCAAGGGTGGGGGCAGTTTCGGCGCATGCATAACCTGGATGTGGGCAACATGCTCACATTCAGGTACATCAATGACAACGAGGTGGATGTGCTGGAGGTGAAGATCTTCGACGGCAACCTAGTCCGCCCCCCTTGCTGCCAGGATAGCTCGGATAAGAGCAGATCCACCACCGAGCTTGACGAGTCTAGCTCCGGCAAGTCTGGCTCCGGCGAGGATACCTCCGACTGAGAGGTGTAGTATGCCAAGAAGTGTCCCGTCCCGTGTGCTTTTGCTAAGGATATCGTTGGACTATTTTTCAGTTTAACGTCATACTATGTTTATGTCCTCGTGTCGAACAATATTTGTATTCTCGCCAGACTATGTTTATGTTATTGTTGTTTTGCACCGTGTTATAGTTGCATCGTGTCATCTTTCTTATTATAAATGTTTGTTATTTGAAAGATCATTGAATTTTTAATGTTGCAATGCAAATGCACTTGAAGTAAACATACATGGAGTTAAAGGAAGAAAGCACTTTTAATGTTGCCAATTGTTAAAGGAAGATAGAAAAACCAGTGAGCAAGAAAAATGGTAGGAAAACAAAAAAAAAAGGGAAACAAGACTTAACGCCTTTACTGGGGGCGTTACGGTGTAGAGTTTAATGCCCTAAAAAGGGACGTTAAGGGGTGTAGTGCCGGAATTCTGGGCCACGTCCTCGCAAAATCCGCAACCCAACAGATCCAGGGTGGACTTTGGGGCGGACATCCGAGCTAATTCCGCGTCAGGAACCATAACGCCTCCACGGAGGACGTTACGCAGTAACAGAACACGGTCTTCCTCGCTAAATCCGTGCAAACTCCGTGACATAACAGACATGGGGCGGATTTAGGGGCGGACATCCGCGCCAATTCCTTGTCAGGAGACTTAACGCCCTGGGCCGAGGAGTTAAGCTCCAGGTTGATTTTTTCTAGACTTTCCTAGGTTGATTTTTCTAACTTTTCTACGACATATTGAATAACTTTCTTAGCTTGTTTTTTGCTAACTCTTCTAGAACATATTGAATAACTTTGTTAGTAAGTTTTTTTGCTAACATTTTTAGGAAAAATTGAATAACATTCCTAGGTTGTTTTTTCCTCACTTTTCTAAGTTGATTTTTCCAAAATTTGCTAGATTGATTTTTTCCTATAATTTTCTAGGTTGATTTTTCCTAAACTTTTCTAGGTTGAGTTTTCCTAAACTTTGCTAGGTTGATTTTTCCTAAATTTTCCTAGGTGATATTGAATAACTTTGCTAGGTTTATTTTTCCTATACTTTCCTAGGACATATTGAATAACTTTGCTAGTAAGAAATGTATCAAATAACTACTTTTTGCAATCCAAATAATTTTCTCCAAACAAGTAGATCGGAATTCACGGCGACAATACATTCACAAATACATCAGAAATTCACGGCATAAGTTTAGAAAATCATAACATCAGTTCGAGAACAACACGACCATAGTTCACGTCATAAGTTCACAAAATACATCCCAAATTCATGAAAGAAGTTCAACGATATCATCACGGCATAAGTTTATGACAAGGGCACTAGGCATCATCATCATGATCATTAGCCGGGGGGTTACCCCTCTTGATAGCGAGCTTCGTGAGCTTCCTAGCTCTCTTGTAGACGACACGAGCCTCCTCGTCGAATCTGTCTCCCCTTCTTGCTCCTCGTGCTGCTATGACTGAGTGGATGGGTTCTTGCCCTTAGCATATATATATCAGGAGTAAATCTTGCCTCCCTCCTTGTGCGATTATGCTACCTCAGCTCGAAAGGACTGCAGTACTGCTGATGAGGAGTTGGCATTGGTCCATCTGGCATCTGCGAGGTGTTCATCTCTTCAGGGACATTCTCGTCTCCGCTGTCATCGTCCTCGTCATCGTCCGGGTAACGCTCACGGCTTGAAGAGGCACCTTGGGGACGACTAGAAAAGTCAGCCCTTCCCCGTGAGCCCTGTCCGCCGCTCGCCGATGAGTGATGCCCACTTGACCGAGAGGTAGACCTCGAGGGAACTACATCGTTCGTGAAACGACACACAAACAGAGCACAAAGGACACATGTAAAATCACGGGTTTTCTGTCAAACAACAAACAAATAAAGTGATCTGAGCTAACATATTCGGAGAATTGAAACTAACAATCAACAATGGATATTGGTACATCATACCTCAACCATGGTTCTAACGGTAGACTGAGACTCTAGATGTCCAGGAGCGAAACAGAGCGCAGGATTAGTCTCCTCATGGTGCTGCCTCAGCTGCTTTGTCTACGAAAACATAAAATATAAGTTAGTTCACAACCGACAAATTTGTAACTAAGTTAAATAGAATGGAATATGTCATAACGCACAATTGTGTTGACCACTGGCACCAACTCCTGGCGTTGACAGGTGTCCCTGATGCTCTTATTGTACTCCAGCTTTGACAAATCGATGTTGTCAGGTTCTGCCACAGCGTAGATATTTTCAGTGTTGAAAGCAGGAGGGAGAAGTTTCAGACGAGTCCTAGGTGCTAGCCAAGTCAGATACTTGTCGAATGGAGCAGTGTTGTGAGGAGGATCATCAAATGTGCCTCTTCCATTTTCATGAGCCCATGCCAAGTCATCAACAATGCGCTTGAACTCGGTGATGTACTTGTCAAACTTTCTTGGCCAATCCTCCGTGGACCTCGCTTGTTTCTTGTCTAGTCTACATTCCAAATTTTAGGTACGTTAAACTACTATAATGGACTACAATGATCACTATGTAAGCAAAACGAGAATCACTTACTGGTGCAACGATGCGTCAGTGTCCTTATAAGGAGAAGGGGTCCTTTGCAACAGTCCAAACTGTCTCATTACCCTATTTGGCAAATACCACTCCACTGCAAAGAAACAGAACATCGGACATTCCATCCGCCAAAGATGCTGATCAGCTAGACAGTTTGGATTCAACGCGAACGAGGCATCCTGAACATATGGCTCCCAGGTAACCTATGGAAAATAAAATTTAGATTGTTAGTCTGAGCCAAATGGGTGGTGGTCTAAAATATTTAGGATGCAAATCTTACCATATCAGCGATAATGGTGTCGAACTGATTGGTGTAGTCGATATATAGGTTCATAGTTGAACCCCAGTCACGGTTCACCCTTAGCCATCTCAGAATCCATGTAGCTCGACGTTCTGGATCACCGCCATCCTTCCAAATCAGATTGGTATCAGAGACTGGCCTCCCAATCGAGAAACGCTCCCAACTCCATACGGACAGAATCACCAAGTGTTGGAACGCGTAGAGATAAACAAAAACTTTTCTACGCGGTACTTCCAAGATCTAACCGAGGTAGAAGGCCACGAGGATTACCACTAGACGCGCAGGTGCGGATTATCGATGAAGCACGTCGATGCAGTGTAGTCCCACGATCTGATCCAGTCGATCCAATCCCGCGATCGTCGAAGTGCTGAACGTACAACACCTCTGCCGGTATCCACACGTACCAGGAGGAGCTCCGACGACGGACTGCTAGGTCCGGTGCGGCGGCTGGACTGAGTGGGGCTAGGGTTCTCAACGCATGGGAGTGGAATAACGTGCCCGCTGGGCAACCTGCGCCCCTCTTTATACAGCAAGTGGTAGTGGGCTTCACAACGCTTGTGGCCCATTCCCTCTGTGAGTCCAACTCACAAATTCAGTACATTTCCGGTTCGGGTCCAACCCGACCAATATACTTGCTCCCGCTCTTAAGTGTGCGACCCTACAAGCTCATGGCGACTTGGATACGATTGGAGTCCGACTCCCAATCGATCAATCGGTAGTGGCTCCTAGCAGAACGTGCCGACTCCCAAGTTCCATAGAGTCATGACGATATACCTTTCAATGTGACTTTCATCTGAGTCCCTTTTGCCTCACGATATACCTTGTCGAACTGTAGGCGAATTATCGTCATCCCTTAAATAGCTCAACTCTCTTCTCGGTCTGTGATATATGATTCATCTGACCAACTCTTAGTCAATAGACTTAGTTAACACTTAACCGAGTCGCGCATGACCATGCTTTCGGAATCATATCACTCGAGAGGTCCCAGAGAATATCTCTCCAGTCGGAGGGGCAAAATTCCATCTTGATTATCCACATCACGCAGCTTGCTTCTCATTCGACCCGAACTCTGCCTTTATAACTGCCTTGTCACGGAACATCGTTTGACAGAACCTAAGTCGGTGATCCACAATTCGGATTGTGCGACAACCTCAGGTCTAAGGATTACATTGATTGAGACATGCAAATGACGACTTGCTTGTTGCATCTCAATATGGGTCAGTCCGACTTGTTAAACTCTTTAACCAAGTCTGTGAACGTTGGAATGGCATCGCCATGCCCATGATAAGTGGAACCGTGTCATCAGCCAACACTCACATTAGTCTATGGTGTGTGTCCAGCACAACCTTAATGACCAAGGACAATTTAGCATGAACAACATGAACACATAGTTCCACAATCGAATCACATATTCAATGACATATATCAGATGTTCAAAATAAGGACGACTTTATGAATACATTGGGAAATACATCATACATGATTGCCTCTAGGGCATATTCCCAACACCAAGCACCCACCCATATTACAATCAACCTTGTTTCTACCATGCTCAATCTTTACCCGTGGGACTTTGCCCCTTCGGCACACATCATCCAGGTGCAAAAAGAATTAAGTAAGGTTCACATTTCATTACATCAACTGAGAATGGACGGGGATATGTAAAAGTGGTCACATGTCGATACAGATAAGCCAGTGCAGCAGAACCCCAGCTAAATCCGTAGTCCCAAACGGCTAACAGCTGGAGCCACATATATGGTGCAATCGAGCAACCGGCGTCTAGAAAAATAGCTCGGGAAAGGACATACCACCGGTATGCCCTGGCATGCCGCTGCACAACCTCATCATCTGTATCAGCTGGGCATCTCCCAAAATGTTGAGCTATCCAACCAAAGTTGGCACCAGCGGCTCTTCCCGAAGTGCCCGGCTCCCTCCCGAGAAATGAAATCATTCCCGCCTTCCATCCCTTACTGTCAGTGCTAAAACAAACAGGTTTCCCCTTATGGGAAGTGTCGTGGTCATCGCAACATCCTGCAACGTCACGGTCATCTCCCCACAGGGCAGGTGGAAGGTGTGTGTCTCCGGGCGCCACCGGTCTACCAGCGCGGTGATGGCACATGGGTTGAACTTGGGCGTCCCACTCTTGAGCATGTTGACGAAAGGAACCATCCCGGTTTGCCTGATGTAGGGGGTGTACCTCTCGTCGTAGTGCATTGACCATTTCCCTTCGGCGTCTTCCGGCGGACCTTCAATTTTTCCGGTCCTCAAGTGCAGCGTGGGTAAAATATCATCCTCTGACATAAAGCGGCCACGGTGGTCCACATCGTATATATCTTTGCGAAGCAACATAGCTCTAGAAAAAAAAACACGATTAGAACAACGATCCAAAAGATCACAAAATAATGATTAAAATATTTCTATTCATAAGAAATCTATCTAACTAATTATAACAAATCTATTTTAACTAGTTAATCAACACTATGCATAAAGCAACGAGAAAATAATATAATGGACTATCCAATACCTATTTACAATGAAATATAATTCCCAAAATCACTAAATACCTCATAATCAATTTATTTATTTTGCTTGACTAGTTATAGGAACCTACTAAAATTCCCCAAATCACTAAATATCTCATAAAATGTTATAGCAAACCTATTAGAATCTAGGGCTAACACTAGAAATCTACAACTACCACTAGAAATTTAGGACATACACTAGAAATCTAGGGTTTACATCATAATAGCATCTACAACATATTACTAACAAATCTCATTTTACAATTAAATCTTGACATCACTAACAAGCTAGGGTTTTACTACAAATATAGGGTTACTACCACTAGTTCTAGGATTTCAACTAGTTCTAGGATTAGTACTACTAATAGCCACCACTAAATCATCACTAACAAGTTAGTGCTAAGAAGCTAAATAGTTAAGCAAACTAGATGAACTAGGGATCGAGAATTCATAGAAAAAATCAAATGTGAAGTATTGAACCAACCAAAAGGGGAAAAAAATGGGGGAATACCTTCACAAGTCCTTTGGGAACAAAATACCCCAAAGATTGGCTCCGATCGTGCCAAGAAAGGAGGGATTAAAGGGGGAGAAGGGGGGTGGCGGCGGGGTGTTCTTCAAGTTCTTGAGAAGAAGAGAGAAGGGGAAGTTACTGGTGGGGAGGGCAATGCCCGTGGTAAGTTCACGGGTATAACGCCCCGACCGGGGCGTTAAGGAGCATAACGCCCCCGAGCAGGGCGTTAAGGCGCATAACGCGTTGGCTTGGGGTGTTATGCGTGCTGCCACGTAGGCGGCCTGCCCACGGTGGCACGGTCAATAACGCCTCGCGACTGAGTCGTTAACCTATGGAGCATAACGCCTTCGTGGAGGGCGTTAAGCAAATGGGTTATTTTTTGAATTTTCTGTTTTCAGGGGTTAGAGTGTGAATTTTGTGCCAAAAGATTATTTATGTAAAAATTCACACAACACCAGGATTCTCAAGTGACACCGGGCAGAGCAATAACATTTTGCTTAGAGTTTACTGCATGATGAACACAGTAAAGCTACAGTGATGAATGAATGCCAAACAATGTAAGGCTGGTGCCAACGCAGGCGTTATGAGGGGGCGATAGTGGCCTTACCGCCCCGCGCGGGGCGAGAGCGGGCGAGAGGAGGGGCGAGAGGAGTGGGCCGGGCGGTAGCAGGCTCGCCCGGCGAGAGCGGGCGAGAGGGCGCGCTACCGCCCGCGTTGGCGGGGCGAGAGGGCGAGAGCGGGGCGATAGCGGGGCGATAGCGGTGCTAGTGGGGGCGAGAGGGGGGCGAGAGGGAGGCGAGAGTGGAGGAGAGAGAAGTGAGAGTGGCACTACAGCCCGTGCACTGGCACCGTGGGGCGAGAGTGAGGTGAGAGTGGGGGTGAGAGTGAGAGGAAAGCTGACGTGGCGAGACGAGAGTGGGGCGGTGCATTGGCACCGGCCTAAGCTAGCGAGGCAAGCGCGGGATCGGTGTCAAGACAGCTTTACCGAAAGCAGCAACAGTAGGATTGCATTAACTCGAGGAGATAGATATAGAAACAAACCCCCCAAAAAAAAATTCAAGAAGCAGGCCCACCGTTGGTAAATCCACTAGATCGATCTCCATCGTCCGTACTGGACGACCCGCGCACAGCGACGGTTTTGATCAACGGGACCAGGCTCCGTGTCGAGCCGTTTGTACTTACGCCGGGAAGCCCCGCCGACGACGCGCTAACGCCCGTTCACGTGGTGCTTGGGAAGCGAAAGCAAGGCGAAAACGATCCGTAACTACCGGAGTACGCTGGTGTACATGCATCGGAGTCACCGGAGCAACAGGATATATACCGGAGCAGGTGGAACGGGGGAATAGAAAAGGCGACGGCAGCTGAGCTTACGTGGTCGCTCCAGTCACCGGGACGGGAAGATATATACCGCCTCCGGCACTCCAGCCCGTTGCTCTCCGCTCTTTATAACGCAGACACGGTACAACACACGCGCACCACTTGCTTTGCTCTCCCCGGCTCGCCCGCCCACGTTTTCTCAGGCCCAGCCAACGACCCAGGCCACACCCCGCTGCTGAGCTAGCCAGAGGCGCGGTTCTGGTCACGAGCTGCGTACGTGTGTGTGGCGCTGCTGCTGCGGAATGGGGAATTGCCAGGCGGCGGAGGCGGCGGCGGCGGTGGTCCAGCACCCGGGCGGGCGCGTGGAGCGGCTCTACTGGTCCACCAGCGCGGCGGAGGTGATGCGGGCCAACCCGGGCCACTACGTCGCGCTCGTCACGCTCCGCGTCGCCGAGGAGCGCCACGAGAACGCCGACGGCACCGGCGCGCGCCGCACCGTGCGCCTCACCCGCGTCAAGCTCCTCAAGCCCAAGGAGACGCTCCTCGTCGGCCACGTCTACCGCCTCATCACCGCCCACGGTACGTACACACAGCCTCCTCCTCCCCGTCTCTTCCTCTCCTCTCCCGCTAGCCCTGCTACCGTAACGACACTTAACATGACATGGCGTGCGTGCGTGCAGAGGTGACCAAGGCGGTGCAGGCGAGGCAGGAGGAGAAGACGAGGAAGGCGCGGCAGCAGCTCGAGTCGTCCATGTCCAGGCACAGCAAGGCGCGGCCGGCGGCGGCGGACGACGACGACGTCGTCGACGAGGACGACGACGAGGCGAGCCTGGACGAGAGCCTCGAGCAGGTAGCTAGCTAATCACCACATTGACCAGACGCGCGCGCTCTTTAATCCAACAACTTTTTTTTTTCTACCATCTCTCTCGCCCGATGCCCCCATGCACGTTCTCTGCATGATTGATGCGTCTTTAATTTCCTCAACCCCCAAGACTCCCGAGCGATGGTTAGTTGCTCAGCGCGACTATCATGTCATCGTCAGTTCAGTTCGTCCGCACTGTAGCTAATCGGCTTCGCTCGATTTTTTCGCAGCCGCGCAATCTTCCTGGTTACTCCTCCATCTCTTGGAGATCTTTCGTCCTTAATTTAGCTGGATGTAGACCGGCCATATATCTGACATTCATTTTTTCTTTTGCGAAAATATATTTGACATCCTCAACCACCAATTGATACGCATAAAACAAATTACGTATTTGGGGTGGTCCTGTACGTGGATCCAACTGATTGATGCTATGGTAGTACCATCTCTTAGAAGGGAATTTAATGATTAAAATACAGGGATACAGAATGATAAAATACTGAACAGTGGCAGCTGATGTCGAGAATCGTTTCCTACTATTTCTGCACTTATGGCAAACACATGCAGATGTTCCATCTTCTGAATACTCAATACTGATTACTCTACTGCCTGATTGCAGTTGGCGCGGCAGGACGGAGACGCCCACCGGAGCTCCGCCGCCCGGCACCGGCAGTGGCGGCCCTCGCTGCACAGCATCGACGAGGCCGCGAGCTGATTTACCTCCAGCCAGCCGTCCGCCGGTGTCGATTAATTAGCTCGCGTGTGGGTTCCTATGTTCGAGTTTATACTTGACACACCCCCAAGACGAAGACGAGAGGACCGCTCCCGAAGTGACTCCGTCGATCGGAGCGTGTCCAGGACCCGTCCGTCATCATCCGTGTACATCTTCCAGTGTTTTCTTCTTCTTCTTCAGGATTTGTTGATTAGTGAGACTGCTCTCTTTCTTGATACATTTGACGCATGGAAGAAGTTGAACGCCGGTAAATTAAGTAGCTACAAAAATTTATACTGTACTACAAGGGATGCCCTGTACTGTACCTTGTACGTGGTGCATCGATCCGTCATGCTCTTGATTAGCTTTTGAGGACCTTCCTCTGTGTTTTACTGTCATTCTTCGATGCCGAATTCGCAATCATGAGGTCGGTGCCAACGACGGGTGCAGCTGCAGGTGGCGCAGATTCGCGTCGGCGCTAGCTGCAGCTGCAGGTGATGCATCGAGGGAGCCCTTTTGGGCTGGAAGCCTCGTTGCGCAGATTCGCGTCGGCGCTGCCTACCACGGCAGGCGGCACGGCACATTAGTTTAAGCTCCTGCCCGCGATACTTGTACCGCAAGTGATTATTTTTAGTTTGACGCCCACGATACCTAAGCTGAGTTAGGTGCCCGGAGATGCCTCTCTGCAGGCTGCAACAACGTTCTGTTGCGCTGAACGACACAGCAGCTGACATTTCCTCCCTTAGGTTAATGGACAGTGGTTACTTGGTAGCGTAGGCAGCTGAGCGAAGCCTCCAACTGCTAGCCACAACTCACGGCCATTGAATACTGGCATCAGCTGCTGCTGCTGCTGCTTACCACTAGTGGTTAATCTAACCGGCGCCGAATAGATCAGGTCATGGTGAGTGAGTTCTTCCACATGCGGCAACTTTCGGCTCCTGAACCTTGCTGAGCATCGATGCACGAGAGCCAATAAGAATTAAGTCTATACTTGTGACAGTCAGGTACATGAGCAATCGTAAAAGGAGTAAGAGCAAGCTGCCCGGACACCATCAGTGCCCCCTCTGCGTAATCCCAGAAGGCAGGCAGCTTGGTGCGCGCGAGTTGCTTTGCATGCCCATCAAAAGTTCAGTAATGCATAACCATGCTTTCGACATTGCCTGCAGACTGACCCAGAAGAATAAATCTTTGCTTTAGCATGGATTAGATTTTGGTCTGCAAAATAGCTGGAGTACTATGCTTCGACTACATTTTGGTATTTTTGTTTTGTAAGAACGGTGCTGATCAGTACACCGTCGTAGTATGTGCTTTCGTTTCAGGACCCTGGAGGATGAAACTGGCTACAGGTTGGAGCTCGAGTGGCCAATGATTTGGTTTTAACCTGTGTCTCGATGGCTGCTTTATAGATACTAGAACGGGGTCGAACTAATGTATAGGCTTAGCTCTTGTAGGGCAAGTACCGCCGGACTTGGCCTGGCATATCGGGCAAGCTATCCCGTGCTCCACAACGGGGTACCCTTTGCGGTACAAATCGATGCGATCGGAGCTCGTAGCAGCTACCAATCGCTGCGCTGCCATATTTCGATGGCAAGGTGTGTCCATCTTTCTTTCCTCAAACACATGGCATAAGTAGAATGATTCACGACAGTAGTACGCGCTGACTTGGTACAGAAAAATTAAACATGGTAGTACAGCACTGGGAGCTGAAAGTCTGAAACAAACTTCCTTCGCACGGCCGACCTGACCATGGCCACTTCACGAAATGCACACGGATGGCACATGGGAGTTTCACAACAGAAACCACGGGCCTTCGCAGCCCGATAACAATAATGGCAAATGGGGAAATTGTTTTTAAAAAATATAGAAATCACCCGCAAATCCATACCGACGGACATAAACCCATCTGAACTCCAATTTGGCATTAATTTCATTATCATATTCATAAAATCGGGTTAGTAACCCCCTAGAGCGGCTTGTGTCATATCGACGACTGTATTGTCCCCCTCTGATGTTGATTAGGTGCTGACGTGTCACCGTGTGTCCCACTTGTTGAAATTTGCCCCGTCTTCGGCCATTTTCATTTCTTTTTTTCTTACAATGGTGACGCCTCCACTTCCATTGTCTCACCTCAACCGTCTCGCCGCCTCCACCCCCTAGTGGGAGCGTCGTCGTCTCTCCCGCGGTTGTGGCCGCCGGACACCGCCTACGCGTCCACCGTTTCGCCTCTACTGCCTTCTTTGGTTGACGGTGGTTGCCTTGCCTCAAGCTCCTTCAGTCGCACCGCCGCCGACCACCATCGTCTCGGGTCAAACGCCTCACCTAGGAGTAGAATCAAGCCATTGCACAATGTTAGTGCTTCTCTGTTGTCTAGTTGCACATTTGGGGAAGGGGGAGGGGGGTTGAGCATCGTGGTTGGATGATTTAGGGGGCAAAGATTGGTTTGATGACTTAGGGGAAAAGATAGGTGGCCAAAAAATTATTTTCGTGTAGGAAAATTGGTTAAGTGAGGGATATCATAGTTTCAGTGATAGATTCCTCATTTTTATGATATTGTAGGTTTTACTAGGCAAATTCTCGATCCTTTTTGTTATTTGTACGCCAGATAGCATATGTGCGGAGTGTTCAAGAGGACGGGTCAACAGTTGGATTACACTGGAGAGCGGGGAATTGAGGCTTTCATCGAAAGGAGTGGTTTTTGTCATGCCAAATATCTGTACCATATGGAAAGGGGCACTGTAGAGGCAATTTCAATTATAAATTGCACTGGTTAATTCCATGGAAAAAGCATGTCTGGTGGCCATCCTTTTCTTACTGATGATACTTCGGTTCATAGGATGGATATTAGTAGTTTAGATGTTAGTTTTGCTGATATTTTTGCAGAAGAAATAGAGGTGCAATAGAGGGGTGCAAGGGAGGACAGTGGTGTGCAAAATACAGAGCACCAAGATGCAGGTGGAGTTGAACCACATTCATAAACCAATTGACGATTTATCTCAAGCAAGGATTGCCACAACTGAACAAGGTTCATCAACTGAAGCACCACCTATAGAAAAATCACAGGAAGAAGATATTGAATGTGAATATGAGCTAATACGTGAATGTAGTTCCAATGAAGATTCCGGAGTAGGATGATTGAAAAAACTTGCAAGATAGATAAGGATAAATGAGAGAGCTAATAAGCTTGGAGAAGAAAATGGATTTATAATTTAGGGCAAAAAAATTCAAGATTTATTTGAAGAAGATTTATCTACTAGATATGACACTCCTTTCTTTGACACTTATGAAGATGATTTCTCATATGATGAGGAAGTGATGGTGAAGGAGGGAGGACAATGGTAAGAAGGAAGAGCAAGTGTCATAGGTATGATAGAAGTGTGGAAAACTCTAAGTTTCGGTTAGAAATGGTTTTCGGAAGCGGACATAAAATCAAGAAGGCAATAATTAATTATGAAATTAATGAACATCAAAAGTTGGCATTTAGTAAAGATAATATGACAAAGTAAGAGCACACTGTACATGGCCTGGCTGTAAGAGTCTTATTTACGCATCAAGGACCACTAGGCATAACTGGTTGCAAGTTTCTACATTTCTAAATGAGCATAACATTATTCATAGAAGGAACAATAAGCTAGTAACCTCAACTATTATTGAAAAAAGTATGCGAGGATTGTAAAGACAAGTCCAACATGAAAGCTCTATCATTTCAGTCGAACTTTTCTTCGAGATATGTTTGCTGGTGTAAAAATTGCATTGTGCAAAAGGGCCAAACAATTATTGATGCAGGCTATGAAAGATTCCATAACAAGTGAATATTCATTGGCCTTTGACTATCAACTGGAATTGCTAAGAATAAATCCAGGGAGTATAGTAGAAGTCAAGCTGGCCGATGATGAACATGAAGCTTGCAAAAATGGTTTCTTGTTGGGCGTAGTAAGGTGATAGGAATGGATGTTTGTTTCTTCAAAGGTGCGTGTTTTGGCCTGCTATGTGAACTAGGCAGATATGCAAACAACCTGATTTATCATGTAGCATGGGCAGTAGTGGAAAAGAAAACATATGACTCATGGGTCAGGTTTCTTAAGAAGCTAAACAGAAACATAAAAATTAAAGGATCAATAAAATGGTTGTTTTTTCATGTCTGATCAGCTGAAATGTCTAATAAGGGCAATGGATGACTACTACAAAATCAGAACACAAGATGTATGCAAGACATATTTATTCCACCTACACGAAAAGTCACACTGGCAAGGATTTGAATAAGAGGTTCTAGATATAAGCAAAGGCTCCTAACAGGGCTTTGTTCAACTATAACAGAGCAAGGTTGGATCAGTTCACTTTTGATAGAGAAAATGACATAACAGACACTAATCCAATTCACTAGAGTATGGCTTTTATGAAGTTGGGTAGAACTCGTGATTCAGTGGACAATAACATGTGTGAGTCATTCAACAATTATATCACAAAATCAATATTTCGGTCCATTATTTCTATGCTTGAGTGGATCAGATGCAAGATTACGACCAAGATACAAAAATAAAGCCAAATGTGACAAGTGGTCAGGAACCATATGCCCATATATTTTCAAGAAACTAAAGCAAAACATACACAGATATGTGAATTTTCAAGTATTGTGGAATGGTAAAAATGATCTTGAGGTGTTAGAGCATGATAAATACAAGTAAAATATAATGTGAACTTGCAGACAAGGGTTTGTTCATGTTGATAGTGGCAAATTTCTGGGTTTTCTGCCATACAATAAGTGCAATCTACAAATGCTCAAAGGAGTTGGATGATTACATTGCATATTGTTACTCAGCTGAAGTGTCAAAATATATATACAATCACTATTTGGAGCCTTTGGAAGGACATGCAAACTGGCATGTTGTTGATCATGTCATATCATCAACACCTGGTTACATCAAACTGCCAGGAACACCCAATAGGAAAGGAGAAGGGAGGAGGGGAAGCACCAAAAAGAAATAAGAGCAAAGTAGGTGAAAAAATTACACGTAGTTCATGCCATAGAACCATCCATAACCTGACAAGTTGCACAAACAATCAAGATACTACTAATCATCATGGTCAGGCACATGTTGTAGGGAGAGAACTAAAAGGATAAAACTTTTATAAGGCGTTCTTGGAGATAGAGAAGTCTAAGAAAGAAAAGGTATTTCCATCCTTCTTGACCGTCCTAATTCGTTGAATATTTGTTGCTTATTTGTTACACATAATTACAGACTAATTTATCAATCATGGTTACGAATTTCTTGCCTAATTAATTTGCGTGAAAAATATTTAGATGGATGATGATGAAACACAGAGAAAAGGAAAATTTGTTGTTGAGAGGAGTCAACAAGTTCATTTGCCCAACTGATGAGGACATCACCATAGTAGTGTAGCATCTCCGTGAGACCTTTGGCGTTGACATCGATTTGCATGACGCAGCGATTCAAGCTAGTTCTCGGTGTGCCAAGGATCTGGGCCAACTAATCAATCATTTGCATGTTGCTTAATTCCTCGATAATGTTATGCAACAACCAAGCATTATACACAAAGGAGGTGGCACACTGATACGTCATAAACGTATCCATAATTTCCGATGTTCCATGTTGTTTTCATGCTATATGCTACATGTTTCTTATACACTTTATGCATTTTTTTATCGATTTTCTAGGACTAACCTATTGACAAGATGCCACAAAGTCAGTTCTTGTTTTCTGCTGTTTTTTATTTCAGAAAAGTTGTTCTCGAAATATTCAAGGAATTGGACGAAACAAAATCCAAAAGTCTTAGAATTCCCGACATGTCAACGGAGTCCAAAGGAGACCCGAAGGGGGTCAGAGGAGGAGCCACACCATGGGTGGGCGCGGGTCCCCTCCTAGTCGCACCTGCAGATGGTGTGGGCCCCTAGGGCGCCCACCGCCATCGCCCTTTCGTCTATAAAGTCCCCCCCGAGGCATAAACCCTAAAGATATTGGCCTCCTTCCATGAAAAGTTCCGAAGCTCCGCCGCCGACGACGACAAGTTTCGGGGGACAGAAATCTCTGTTCCGGCACCCTGCCGGGACGGGGAAGTGCCCCCGGAGCCATCTCCATCGACTCCACCGCCATCTTCATCGTTGTTGCTTTATCCTATGATGAGGAGGTATTAGTTCTCCCCCGGGGCTGAGGGCTCTACGGTAGCTATGTGTTTCATCTCTATCTCTCATGGTGTGATCTTTATGTGATCATGAGCTTTGTAATCTAGTTGAATAAGTAGATGTTACTCTTCATCTGTCATGCTACTCAAGTGTTTTTGTTATGATATCTCTGTAGACACTTTGATCACGGTGTAAAGGTGACAGTATGTGCACCATGTGGTTTAGCGTGATATTTATATTTTGTGTTGGATGACCCTATGAAATTGTGGTGTTTATTTAGAACCATCTAGGTCTCATGGTGATAGCATGGGGGTTACCTGGATGGGGAAATCCAACTCTAAGGAGTGCTCTTATAGCCCTATGCAATGATTGGTGTTTGTTATCCGACCGGAGAGTGGTTCGGAGTAGCATAGTGAAGAGATGACATTTGTGCATTCAATTATGTTATTATTGTTGAGAGTGTTCATTAGTGAAAGTATGATCCCTAGGCCTTGTTTCTAAGCATTGAAACACCGTTTAGAATCAGTTCTGCTACATGTTTGCTTGCTGCCATTTTTATTTCAGATTGCTATTAACACTTATAATCATCCATATTACTTGTATTTCAATATCTCTTCGTCGAACTAGTGCACCTATACAACTGACAATTGTATTAGGTGTGTTGGGAACACAAGAGACTTCTTGTATCGTAATTGCAGGGTTGCTTGAGAGGGATATCTTTGACCTCTTCCTCCCTGAGTTCGATAAACCTTGGGTGATCCACTTAAGGTAAACTTGCTGATGTTCTACAAACCTCTGCACTTGGAGGGACAACACTGTCTACAAGAATAGAAGCGTGCGTAGACATCAAGCTCTTTTCTGGCGCCGTTGCTGGGGAGGAAAGGTAAAAGGTACTCACATCCTCTGTGAGTGCTCGAAGTTATTTCCTTTAGATTCTGCAATTAGGTCTTTTTGTTTCTTGTTTTTATTTTCACTAGTTAGGCTTGTTTTTACTTGTTCCTTGTTTTTATCTTTAGGCTTAATGGAAAACAACAAAAATATGAGAGATCTTTATAATATTTATCTTGAATTAGAACATGATGCTTTTGAAGAGAAAATTAATAAATCCATGGAATTTTGTTTGAATAATAGTGATAGCAATGTTATTAGCATTAATTCTTTGGAAATCATTATTTCTAATGCTATGGAAAAGTCTAAACTTGGGGAAGCTAGTTTTTATAAAAATGATCTTTTTAGTTCCTCGGATTTAGAGGAGAAAATTTGTTCTGATGATACTTTATCTCCCATCTGTGATAATTCTAATGATGCGTGTGATATTTTAAATCCTCCTACTGAAAGTATTCCTTTTAAAATACCTATGAAAATTGTGGAACGTGTCATGAACAACTTCCATTTTGGATATGGAGTTGTCCATCCTAGTGATCATTTACTCTTTATACATGAATTATGCAAGTTGTTCAAGTGTGCAGGTATCTCTGTGGACCAAGTTAAGATGAGGCTATTATCTTTGTCACTTAGGGACAAAGCAAGGGAGTGGTATGAGCTACTAGATGATCCTCATCATTTGGTGTGGAAGGAGCTTGAATCTCTATTTTACTCTAAATTTTATTCTTCTCATGAATTGTATTTAGATAAGAATTACATTTATAATGTTTGGCCTCGTGATGGAGAAAGCATAGCTCAAGCTTGGGGAAGGCTGAAAACATTAATACTAAAATGTCCTAACCATGAGCTTCCTGAGGAAATAATTTTTACTAATTTTTATGCAAGGCTTTCAGGACATTACAGGGATTATCTAGATGCATGTTCAGAGGGTTCTTTATCAAGTAAGAAGGTTGAAGCTAAATGGGATCTTCTTGAAACAATTCAAACCAACAATGAAGGTTGGAATAACGACAAAGGTAAATAATCAGGTATAAACTATGAGTATGATTTCATTAAGTCTTTTGCTGAAACTGCTGATTTTCAAGAGCTTAGTGCTAAATATGGCCTTGATCCACAAATGATTGTTGGTTGGTATATATCCTTTGCCTCTTATATTATTGTTCCTATAGCAAATGGGGACATATATCATGAACCTTTTAAAGACACTTGCATGAAAAATGAAATTGTTATTAATGATTGTAATGAACATGCTCAAACTTCTGAAAGTACTATTTCTTACAAGAATGTTAATTTTGTGGAGCACTTAGACCTTGTGAAAAGAATCAAATCAAAGAAGAATATTGTATCCATCATAGGAATGAAAAAACTAGAAAGTGGTACAGGGCTTTAGATGATCTTGGTGAAAAAGTTTGTGCCCTCTATCCTTTTATTTGTGAACTTTGTTGTAAAGTGGGTCATTTCAATTTTCAATGCTTAGGTTGTAATAATAGCTTTTGAAATCCTACGAGTACTGCAAGTTTTAATTGTGATGACATGATCACTCTTAATCAGCATGATGAACTTACATTTTTTTTGGGGTGTGAAGAGTTATCAAGAAAAACTTCTTTGGTAGATATGAGTGCTCTTGATATGAATAGTGTCATGCATGGTTGTCATCTTTATCGTTTTAATAATTGCCACGCAAATACCTACATAGAAAGTATTATAAAATAGGATACTTGACCAAAATATGATAGTACTAATATTTGTTTTGTTCTTATTAATGAAGAGGAGGAATCCTCCAAAGTTTTTTCTATTGTTTCTAACAATAAACCAGGGTATGTGGAGAAGCTTGCTTTCAAGCCTCCCCCTCCTATAGAGAGGAAGAAGAAGAGGAGGAGGAGGAGGAGTAAAAGGAGAGAGGTAGCGGTATCTCCTACTAAGCATGTTGCTCCTATTATATTTTTTGATGAGTTTGAACTCGATGGTTTTCCTATGCCTGTTATTTATGAAAGTGATCATGATTGGGAGAAACACATTACTTTTGATATTGAAAATCCCTTTGGTATCGACTCTGAAAATGATGATAATTGATGTACTATTAGTACCATCCATGTTCCTTCCAATGATGATATAGAAAGCTTTGAGCTTGTGGATGATGTGTTTGAAAATCCTTTTGCTAGTGATGATTATATGCTTGATACATATCTTTCTAGTAAAAATCATGATATGTTTACAAATAAATGCACTTTGGAAGATAACTATTCTATTGCTTATAATGATACTATGCCTCCAGTCTTTGATAACTATTATAAAATATGCTATAACATAGGCTATGATTACAATTATCCTCATAAAACTTGTCATAGTTATGGAGGGATAACCCAAAACCATCTCCCTAATATACAACTTGTCTATCATGTTGGAGTTCTTTCTGATGATTACAATGATAAACATGCTATTTTCAGTCCACCTACTATCGAGGAGAGAGTTAATTATGATTATAATATGCCTCCTATATTTGATGATTATGGTGATGAGTATAATAATGATAGCTATTTTGTTGAATTTGCTCCCACTACTATTAATGAAAATGACTATGCTTATGTGGAGAGTATTAATTCTTTTATGCATGTGGCTCATGATAAGGATGTTTTATGTGATAGTTATATTGTTAATTTCATTCATGATGCTACTGAAAGTTATTATGAGAGAGGGAAACATAATTTTATGCATCTCAACAATATCAAGTTTCCCATCTTTATGTTGAAAATTTTGAAGTTGCACTTGTTTTGCTTTCCTATGCTTGCTACTTTGTGCTTTATTGACTTGTTCTTCTACAAGATTATTTTTCTTAGGAAGCGGGTTAGACTTAAAAAAAAATTTGCTTCTTGATGCTCTCTTTTGCTTCAATTCATAATTCTCATGTGAGCATCTTCTCAAATTATCATGCCTTGCTAAAATGCTTTAAATAAAAGCCCTTCTTGGGAGATAACCCATGGTTTTATTTTTTGCTTTGTTTTTCTCTGGGTTTTTTGAGTCAAGGTGTTGTTTACTTCTGTAGCAACTCCTTTGTATCCTTATTTTCTTGCATTTGTTGTGCCAAGTAATGTTTCTAGTGAAAGTTGAGGTTAGATTTGGATTTCTACGCAGAAAACAGATTTATGATGTCCACCGTTAAATTCGTGTAAATTCACAGAAAGATCAGAATGACCTGCAAATTTTTATGCTTATTCCTCAGCCAATTCCGAAACTTTTTTGTTCTTTACGTTTTTCGATTTCAGCAACGTAAGTTCCCTGAAAATATTCGTCTTTCGAGACTGTTCTGGTTTTGACACATTCTGCCTTTTTACTTGCATCCTCTCTTTTACTATGCTGAGTGGATTTCTTTGCTCCACAAAACATCAGTGTTGTAGCTAATATTTAAAAAAATATTAATAATGATTGTGTCCATGCAGAACAAGTGATTTTTTTATTGTGCACTGATACGTCATAAACGTATCCATAATTTCTGATGTTTCAAGTTGTTTTCATGTCATATGCTACATGTTTTGTTTATACTTTGTGCCATTTTTATCGATTTCCTATGACTAACCTATTGACAAGATGTCATAGAGCCAGTTCCTCTTGTCGGGGGGTTACCCCCGAGTAGGGGTAAGGCAAGTGCTAAAGTGAAGGTCAAGGTGTTGTTGACCGAGTAGACGGCTACCCGGATACTGCTACTCGGTAGGTTTCTACCCTGCCGTACCCACCGAAGGCCAAGAGAAGATATCAAGGAAGCTACGCTCATCCGAGTAGAGAAGTTGGTCTGAGTAGACGGATGGCAATCCTACTCGGGCCAGAAGTCAATGGAGCCATTCTGACAGGAGATCCCGCGTATCCTGCGTCCGTACCCGCGTGCGGTTCAACTTACTAGCTTTGTGATCATCAGTGATGCAGGGTTAGGCAGCCGTCCAGTCTTGTCAAGTACAGAGGGGATAGGACGGGATGGAGGTCTACGATGTGAGGGTGACAGAGCGGACAGGGCTGTCAGCCGTACGGCACGGCACTTCTCCGCGCGCGATCTCGGAGGCGTGCCAACGTCACAGTGGTCAAGTCACATCACCGTACCTTCTAATATTTGTTTATCCGGCTGGGCACCAGTATATAAGGTGCCCTATCCCCTCATGCGCGAGGTACGTTGCTTCATTTCGCATTTATTACAAGAGACAACACTAGAGCCAGAGAGAACTGCCGAGTGGCTACTCGGCCAAGAGGCATTCGGTGTACTGTGGCTACTCGGAAAACACACATATAGAGAGAAAGGCAGGAGTAGGGGTGTTACCTCCACACGAGGGCCCTGAACCTGGATAGATCTTGTTGTTTGCAGTGCTAGAGATACCCTACGCGCGGCTACTCACCGTGCGATCCCTCCCCGGATACCTCCAACGTCCATCGGCCCCAACACTTTAGCCATCCTATGGCATCTGCCGTGATACCACCACGACAGTTGGCGCCCACCGTGGGGCTACCAGCGGCGCTGGCTAGAGTTCACATTCGGACGGGACCGGTTTCAGCTTCAGGGGAGCGTGTGGTCTGTGGCCTTGTTCACAGATTCGGCTCCTTCGACTTCGTCACCGACAACGCCGGAGATTTCGGCGGCAGGCCCATGCCTGCAGGTGGCTCGGTGCTCTCCTTCGACACGCACCTAGTCTACGTCGCCACCACCGTCATCCGCGAGTTTCCAGAGGTGGTGCTCGTCGCGGAAGATCCTCCTGCTGTACTCGCTGCCCGCGAGAAGCCAACTGGCTGCTCTGCGGACAGCGTGGAGGTGATGATGACATGCCCGGCTATCGATGCCGGGAAGGGCGCGACCGCTGCCGCTGGAGTCATCGAGGAACCTGTGGGTGCTAGGGTCCACAAGCCCTACGAGAAGGACCAGAACTTGCCTCCTTCCACGTCTACGGCGATCCCAATTGCTCACGGAGGCGCAACCGTGCAGCTGGGTATGTCGCAACCCACCGAGGCGGAACTCGCCGCCATGAGGGTGTAAATCGAGCAGCAGCGTCAAGCGCTACTCGCAGAGACCCAGGAGCTGGAGAAGGTTAGGCTTGAGCTTAATCTTGCGCAAAATGAGTACAATGCAGCGCATGGCTTTACACCTGTTTCTAGGCTGCCTAGCAAGATAGGCGTTACTCGTCGCAACTTAGGCGCTGAGCTGGCTAGAGATGGTAGGGCTGCTAGCCAATCTGCTAGTTTGGACACTGTTGGTAGGCCTAGATACAGCACCCCCGCCAAAACTCTTAGGGCTGCAGAGGCAGTGGTTGCTGAGTTGCTGCATCTCACTGGCGACGCGCGCGCTAGACAACAGGAGAGACTCAACGAGCTAGTGTTAGAGGCTGGCAGGCAAAATGAGGAGTTCCGGAAAGCCAATCCGGGTGCTGGCGCATCCCATGTTGTTCACTCGCATGGGATGAGATCTCAGGACCAGGCGTCATCACCGCTTCCCGGTGGGGATAGAGACCAGAGTGTGAACTCTGGGAAAAACAGACAGATGCAGGTGTACGACCCGGCTGTCGCCGCAAAACAGCACGCTGTGCCGCGGCAGCCCGGTCAGAAACACAACTCTGCAGGAGCAGGCTATCAGGCCAATAAAGCTCACAGTAAGGAGCAAGGAGGAAACCATGCAGGACCTTCTCGGCGTCCTGCTGCTCAGCCTACTCGGCAGAGGACGCAGCAGCCAGCGGCAGCACAGCCGCGTGCGGCTGTGCCAGCAGCCAACCCGGTGGTGCAGCCCGCAGTTGTGCAGGAGAACCGCTACGATGATGGCTACTCGGCGATGGGTCTAGCCGGTTATGCTGATCCAAGAGATGTCACTGATCGCGTGGGTGACCGCATGTTGGAGCCCAGTGATGCAAGGTATCAGCTGGACCGGATCAATCGGTCTGCTCACCTCGAGAACAAGGGGCCACCCGGCCCAGACTGCTTTGGACGTCACATCATGGAGGAGCCCTCCGTGAACCATTTCCAGCTGGCTAGGGGGACCAAGTGCTACAATGGCAGCACCAAGCCGGAAGACTGGCTGGGTGACTATGTTACCGCTGTGCACATTGCAGGCGGCAACCGGAGATGGGCTGTGCGGTATGTTCCGCAAATGCTAGAGGGCCCGGCTCGGACTTGGCTCAACAATCTGCCCAAGGACAGTATCAACTGCTGGCTAGACTTCTCGGAAGCCTTCATCAGCACCTACAAGAGGCTGAATAGGCCACAGCAACTGTCTGCTTGCAAGCAGCGAGAAGAGGAAACTGATCGAGAGTACCTTACTTGGTGGAGCACTTTGAGGAACACCTGTGAAGGTGTGAATGAGGCTCAGGCCATTACTTGGTTCTCTCAGGGCTGCAGGCATGGCGGCATGTTGTGGCAGAAGCTGCAAAGAGAGATGCCAAGTACTCTCGCCGAAACAATCAAGATTGCAGATATGTATGCACTCGGTGATCCTACTCAGCCTCTGCTCGATTCTCCTGAGCCGAGAAGGAAGTTCCAGGACGGCAACAGGCGCAATGACTTCCGCAGCAAGCGCAGAGGCGACCGCATTGATACTCGGTATGATCCAGAGGAGGTGAATGTTGTGAACACGGCTGCTGGGAGCATCCAAAGGCAAAAAACTGCTGGAGCCCAATACGGGCAAAACCAGAATCAGGGTCAATGCATCAAGAAGCCTTACACTGCTCCCCAGCAGGGTAGCGGCAACTCGGATTCAGCCCCGGGTTTTGTCTTTGGAAACATGAAGGATGGGCCATGCAGCTTCCATACTCGGCATCCGAGTAGGCCAGCCAACCACACTACCCGGCAGTGCAGCTGGTGGGACCGTATCAAGAATGAAGACCTGCCCCCTCCTCCTCCCCTGCCGGCTGCGAATGCCAATGTGCAACCTATTCGGGCAGCTGCTCCCAGGCCTGTAGTGTTTCCGAGAAGGGAGAATGTGAATCAAGTGGCTCAGGGAGCCAACCGCAACTACAACAACAACAACAACAACAACAACAACCACAACCGCAACTTCTACACCCGCAACAACAGGAACAACAACAACAACCAAGGCAACAACAACGGCAACAATGGTGGTGGAGACCGCAACCAGTACCAGGAGCACCATGATAGCTACATGATCTTCACCACCGAGCCAGACGACAAGCAGCCGCAACGCAGGCGCGCGATGGAGGTAAACGCCGTGATCCCTGCTGTGCCCCACTATCTGCACTGGTGTGACCAGGAGGTGACTTGGTCCAAGGCGGATCACCCCAGGGTGATGCCTAATCCGGGTAGCTATGCTCTGGTGGTGGATCCCACTTTCCTAGGACCTCAGAAGAATGTCAAGTTCAGCAAGGTGCTGATAGACAACGGCAGCAGCATCAACATCATGTACCGGGATACACTGGAGAAGCTCGGACTTGCCGAGAACATGCTGCTACCCAGCAAGACCACGTTCCACGGAATTGTGCCGGGAGTATCTTGTGCTCCAATCGGCCGCATCTGGATGGATGTCCTATTCGGCACCAGGGAGAACTGCCGCACCGAGTGCGTCCAGTTCGAGGTGGTTGATCTTCAGAGCCCCTACCATGCTCTTCTCGGTAGGCCTGCCCTCACCAAGTTTATGGCTTCAACCCATGCTGCTTACCTGAAGATGAAGATACCTGGTCCCAATGGAGTCATCACCATATCGGGTGATTACAAGAGGTCTTTGGAGTGTGCCTCTGCTAGTTCTCAGCTGGCGGAATCCATGGTCATTGCGGCCGAGAAGAAGAAGATGTACGAGGTGGTGGCTATAGCGCAAGCAGCGCAAGGTGGTGTGCCTGGCATGCCGAGTTCCCAGTACGGGACTGCGTTCCAGGCGTCCCAGGAGACAAAGAAGGTCCAGGTTGATCCTGAGTTCCCAGACCGTGTTGCCATCATTGGCGCCGGGTTGGGAGAGAAATAGGAAAGCGAGCTCATCCACTTCCTCCGTGAGAATCGGGACGTCTTCGCCTGGTCCAATGAGGATCTGCCGGGTGTCCCGAGGGAGTTGGTTGAGCACTCGCTACATGTGCGGCATGACGCCAAGCCGGTTAAGCAGGCTATGCGCCGCTTTGGTGATGAGAGCAGGAAAGCTATCGGTGATCAGATCACCAAGTTGCTGATAAGCAACTTTATCATGGAGGTATTGCATCCGGACTAGCTAGCCAACCCGGTTATGGTTGAGAAGAAGAAGGAGGACCCCAAGGCCGACACTGCATGGCGTATGTGCGTGGAATACACCGACCTGAACAAGGCCTGCCCCAAGGATCCATTTCCGCTACCCCGCATAGATTAGGTGATCGATTCCACTACTGGTTGTGAGCTTTTGTCTTTCATAGATGCCTACTCTGGTTTTCATCAGATAGCTCTCAACCCGGATGATCAAATAAAGACTGCCTTTATTACCCCATACGGGGCTTATTGCTATCGTGTCATGTGCTTTGGGTTGCGGAATGCTGGGGCTACCTATCAAAGATGCATGCAGAAATGCTTGCATGATCAGATTGGCAAGAATGTGCAGGTGTACGTAGATGACATTGTCATCAAAACGAATAAAACACATACTCTGCTTAGTGACATTGAGGAAACTTTTGCCAACTTGCGCAAGTATAAGATGAAATTGAACCCAACTAAGTGCACCTTTGGCGTCCCGGCTGGCAAGCTACTCGGCTTCTTGGTATCCAGTCGGGGCATTGAGGCCAATCCTTAAAAGATAAAAGCTATAGAGAGCATATCTTTGCCGAGATCCCTGAAGGATGTGCAGAAGTTTACTGGATGCCTGGCTTCTCTGAGCCGCTTCCTGGGCAGAATGGGCGAGAACGCATTGCCTCTTTACTAACTCATGAAGAAGAGTGACAAGTTTGTCTGGACACCACAAGCTGGTATGGCATTCAAGGAGTTGAAGGCCATGCTGGGTAGCGCTCCCATCCTAGCTAGTCCGCTACCAAAGAGCCAATGTTGCTATACATTGCGGCAACCAACCGGGTAGTCAGTGTGGTGATTGTAGTGGAAAGAGAAGAGGAAGGCAAAACTGTGCAGCGGCCAGTGTACTATCTGAGTGAAGTGCTATCCAACTCCAAGCAAAACTACCCGCATTACCAGAAGATGACTTACGGCGTGTACCTAGGCGCCAAGAAGCTGAAGCACTATTTCCAAGAGCATCCTATCACAGTGGTGAGTTCCGCTCCCATCTCGGACATCATGGGCAACAAGGAAGCAAGTGGCAGAGTAGCCAAGTGGGCGATTGAGCTAGCCGCGTACGCTCCTCTGTACGCGAGAAGAGAAGCTATCAAGTCACAAATCTTAGCAGATTTTCTGGTGGATTGGGCTGAGGTGCAGTATGAGCCTCCTTCGCCAGAAACCAACTACTGGAGGATGCATTTTGATGGCTCCAAAGTGAAGGAAGGCCTTGGTGCTGGCGTGGTGCTTACGTCACCCAAGGAGATCAACTCAAATACGTGCTGCAGATTCATTTCAAGGCATCTAACAATGTGGCAGAGTATGAGGCCGTGGTACACGGTTTGAAGGTAGCCAAGGAGGTTGGCGTGCAACGCATCATCTGTTATGGCGACTCGGATTTGGTGGTGCAGCAGGTATCCGGCACCTGGGATGCACTGGATGCCAACATGGCATCATATCGGTTTCTGGTGCAAACCATGACTGGCTTCTTTGAAGGATGTGAGTTCCAACATATACACCGAGCAGAGAATGACGCAGCTGATGAATTATCCAAGTTGGGGTCTTCTCGGCAGTTCATCCCGGCTGGGATTGCCTTGGAGCATTTGAGAAAGCCATCCATCAATCCATCCCCAACTCGGAGTCTATCTTCGTTCCTTCACTACCAGGAGAGGAAGCTATTCCCATGGAGATTGACTGGGAGGCTGCAAAAGAGAACCCGGGGACTGCTGTCTCCTACCCGGGGACTGGCACCTGCAACCCGGGGACTGTCCCTTCTTACTCGGGGACTGCCCCTCCCAACTCGGGGACTGTCGCATTCATCGAGGGGGTCATTTCCGAGTACTCGGGGACTCGGGACCTTGCCCTCAACTCAGAAGAGGTATTGGTGGCTGATCCAATGGAAGTGGATGAACCAGTGTTTCCCACGCGGGAGACACCGAGTTGGGCTCTGCCCATATTATCCTTTCTAGCGGATGGCACCTTGCCGAGTGACGAGGTCACAGCCAGACAGATACAGAGAAGATCCAAAGGCTATACTATTTTCAACAAGGTGCTGCATAGAAGAAGTCCTACTGGCGTGCTGCAACGCTGCGTTGAGCCAGAGGAAGGAGAAGAAATTCTGGTGGAGATACACCAAGGAGAATGCGGACATCACGCCTCTTCTCGGGCTCTGGTCAACAAGGCTTTTCGGCATGGCTTCTTTTGGCTCACTGCCTTGAAGCAAGCTGAAGACATAGTGAGAAAGTGCAACGGCTGCCAGAGATTTGCAAGTAAGATTCACATGCCAGCTTCCGAGTTGAAGACCATTCCCATTACTTGGCCATTTGCGGTTTGGTGTTTGGATATGGTTGGCCCTTTCAAGCCGGCTAGAGGCAACATGACTCACATCCTGGTCATGGTTGACAAGTTCACCAAATGGATTGAGGTCAAGCCTATTCGGAAGTGCGATGGAGCCACAGCTGTGAGCTTTCTGAAGGATGTGATACTGAGATACGGCTACCCGCACAGCATCATTACTGATAATGGCACAAACTTTGCTGAGGGTGCTTTTGCGAGATTCTGCAAGGAGAAGCGGATTCGGCTAGATGTTGCATCTGTTGCGCATCCGGCCTCCAATGGGCAAGTTGAAAGAGCAAATGGCATGGTGCTATCCGGCATAAAGCCAAGGCTGATTGAGCCATTGCTGAAAACACCTGGGTGTTGGCTAGACGAGTTGCCGGCGGTGTTGTGGAGTCTAAGGACTACCCCTAACCGATCAACCGGATACACACCATTCTTCCTGGTATATGGAGCTGAGGCCGTGTTGCCCACTGACCTAGAGCATGACTCGCCCCGAGTAACCCTCTACACTGAGGCAGAGGCTAGAGAAGCTCGAGAAAATGACATTGACCTGCTAGAAGAAGCAAGAGAGTTAACTCTGTCACGTAGAGCTGTTTACCAGCAAAACTTGAGGCGTTATCACAGCCGGAAAGTGAACCCAAGGGTTTTCCGAGAAGGAGACATGGTCCTTAGGCTCGTGCAGCGCACGGCCGGGATGCACAAGCTATCCCCTCCGTGGGAAGGGTCTTTCATTGTGAGCAAGGCTTTGCACAATGATGCCTACTATCTAGTTGACGCACAGGCACCCCAGAAGAACAGACCGGATAGAGCTGGAGAGGAATCTAAGCGCCCCTGGAATGTAGCTCTACTCCGACGTTTTCACTCATGAGCAAACTATGTATGTACTTTCTTATCCGAGTTAAAATTCTAGTCGGTAATCTGAATTCGAACTCGGGGACTGCCCTCGTCCAAATTGCCCCTTGTGTTTCTTTTCTATTTCTTACTTTGTCTATTCGGTTGAACCTCTTAGAATTTCAAAAGCATATATAGTAGTGTGTTTAAACCCACGGGCCAACTCTGCGACTCTGCTGATGTCCGCAACCCGGCTTCATGGCAAGCCAGAGAACAAGCCAAAGGTCAATGAACACACGAAAACCTGCTAAGGAAAGGAAACGTGTGGCAACCGAATAGAGTGTTCTTTACTGCTTTCTTTCTTTTCGGCTAAGTGGTGGGCAGCGTTACTATGATTTTTCTAAGTGGCTAAGTATTTGAAACTCAAACTTTGAAATCTTGTGACTCGACTACCAAAAAAGCAACAAGTTGCAAGTAAGAGCTGAGACAAAAAGAAAGAGTGGATAAAAAATGCAACTCGGGGACTTGCATAGAGACGCAACCCGGCATTAAGCCAGAGTTGCTAAAAACTTCAACCGCAATAAAACTGAGTAGCAACAAAACAATAATTGTACGGTTACATCTGCACCCGGCATACCGGGGATCTAATAGAAGTTCAAGATAAAAGTGTTGCAGGAATCACTTATTGGTAGTGGCAGTGTTGTCCGCATCGGCGTTGTCAGCATCAGCGTTGGCGGAGGCAGCTGGATCAGAGGTCGCGGTGGCAACTGAGATGGGATCCGTGGCAGAGGTGGACGCGGTAGACTGGGTCCTGGGCAGCGGGTTGGCGTCAGTTGGCGCGGCAGTAGTCGTGCCCAGCTCGGGAGCCGCCATCTCGATCACCATCTCGGTGGTGATGGTGGCCTCCTGGGCGCTGGGTTGCGGCTGCTCGGCCTCTACGTTGGTGGCCAACTCGGACTCCTCTGGATTGACCAGCTGCTCGGTCCCCTCGATGACCTTAGCCTTCCCCTTCTCGAACGCTCGCTTGGCGGCCTCATCCTCCGACTCGGTATCATCTTAATTGTCCTCACCATCCTCTTCTTAAGGTTCTGTCTCTGGCTCGGGGAGGCCATCGATGTAGGTGGCGGTGTCGGCGTAGGAGGCGATCTCGTATGCCACCGTTTGAGTGACGCAGTCAGAGTTCGTGGTCCACTTGGACTCTTCACGGATAGTGAGGATTCTGCTGAGATACAGGTTTTCATACCAGCTGATGATGAAGTGGAGCAACTCGTCAGCTCCTGCCCGAGCTGCAGAGGCGCGCCATTTCTTCAACTCGGCCTTCACTCCGTCCAAATGCTCGGCGATCTCGCTGAAGGTTTCTGGCACATCCTGATCCGGCCAGAACAGCTTGTGGAGTCTGAATCCAGTGGACACCATGGAGGTGCCCAGGCCCTTGAGGGAACGGATCTGCGACTTGATACTCAAGAGGTAGTCGTTGATGGTGGAAGTGTTGTCGATAGGCATTCCAGATGCAGCCCGGAGCTGTCTGGCCTTCTCCACAGCAGGCACACCAGCAGAGCGGAGCTCCGGGAAGATGTCTGCATAGGGATCTATTTGGGATCAGAAACAGAGACAGAGAAGAGATAAAACCAGGTAGAAAAAGGTGGAGAAGAGAAAAACAAGTCGAGTGCAGAGAAAAGGTAACTCACGTTCTAAATCCACCAGCAGGGCTCCCAGCTTGATCTTCCAGTCGTTCTCGTCCGAGATGTGCCTGTCTTCAATGCGGCGCGCATTTGCGATCTGGAGAACGAGTTGCTGGTTGTGTTCCTTCAGCATCGAGAGTTCCATCTCAAGCGTTTTCTCTCTGGCCTTGGCAGTCTTCTTGACCTCGTCCTTCTCGGCAGCTTGGTTGATGGCATCCTCGAGGGCAGCCTTCAGTTTGACCTGCATCTTCTCATACTCCGCCCTCTCGGTGGTGCGCTCTTTCTCGATCTCTGCTTCTCGGGTTTCCAACTGTTGCCGCACCTCGGCAGGCATGAGGCAATCAGGTGTTGCTCCCGGAATTTCTTGTATTCTTCTGCAAAGAGAACAGCAGTGTCAGCAGAGTAACCGAGTAAAAAGAAACACAAGTGCAGAGAAGGAAAGGCAACTCACCCTCCAGAGTAGCGATCTTGCTCTGGGCAGAGGCAGCGAAGACTTCGCAGTCGCGATGCTTTTCTATCAGGTCATTGAGCTTGCCTGCAGAGAAAACAACGATGAAGCAAAAAGCAAACACGGGCGTAAACACAAAATGCACAAACCGAATTGCTGAAAGCTTACCTTCAACTTCAGAAATCTGGAGAGTGCGGTCCAGTGCCGCCTGCTCCATCGCAGCACCGTCTTTCTTCTCGGCTTCAAGAGCCTCGAGACGGTCCTTGGCGATGCGGTGGTTCCAGAGTAGCCGGCGGAACAATTTCGTCCTCTTCTGGAGGCTATTCTGCAGAAAAGAAGAGAAAAAGTTTGAGATCTTTTGAAGATTTGTCCCGAGTAGACGGCAACTCGGTTGAGTTTTCGCCTACTCGGCCCGAATCTCGGGGACTGGGGGAATGGCTAAGAGGAAAAGAGGAAAAGAGAAGAGAAAGGAGAAACAACAACTCGGAAATTGCAAGAAGGAGAGAAAAGACTTACAACATAACTTTGCTCGACGTCCTCGGCAGCCTTGCGCATGACGAATAGCTTCCCAGCCAAGGTGCAGGTGGGGCTTGCAATTGTCATGGGAACAGAACCGACATCGGCCTTGTTCCAATCAGTGCGGTAGTGGTCAATCTGGCCCAACTCAAGACCATTCCATTTAGGGTTGCCGTGCGCTTTGCTGTTCCAGATTGGGTCAACAAACCCCACTCGGTCCAGGATCGCGGTAAGGCCTTCCGATTCGATCTCGCTATCTCCTTCGCCACGCGAGAAGAGATCAGGAACTGGTGCTGCCTCCTTGCCCTTGGACTTGGTGGTCGCCACGGCTTGGCCTGCTTTCAGAACAGCCAGTCCCTTCTCTCCCTTTGCCAGTGAGATCTCGTGGCGCTGAGATAAAGTCATCATGTACTCCGGATAGATGGGCTTTCGCGCGGCCTCCAGCACCTGCACTTTGCTCCTCGACGGGGCCAGTAGACCCAGAAGCAGCCGGGTTGGTGCTGGAGGTGGGCGCGGAGAGTGCTAACTGTTTGCTCCTCACCGGCTTCCCGGCTGGCGCGCCTTGCGACTTGGGGGGCGGCATCTGCTGTCCGGCTTGCGAAGCAGCGCGCTTTGGCTGCTGCCGGACGGCCTCGGTCCCAGACTTAATAATCTTCCTGGTGCTTGGAGTTTTGTCTGGCCGAGAAGCAGGTGGAGGCACTTGGCGAGAAGCAGTTGGCGGAGGTGACGGTGCTGTCTGAGTTGGCGGAGGAATCGGAGCGCTGGGTGGAGTCACCTGCTGGGTTGGCGGCACTGGAGGCCGGCTACCCGGTGCAGCGTCGGGCTGCACTTGTTCCTGGCGGATGGGCTCCACCACGTCTTTTTCTACCCGCTGCTCTGCAGCGGGATCAGGCCTTGTGTCAATAACATCTTCTACCCGCGGCCTGGCCGCGGGATCGTCTTGGGCTGCAGCATTGGTGTCTTGCTGCTCGGGGGTGGCGTCTGGCCGCTCCAAGGCGGCATCATCTTGCTGCTCGATGTTTTCTTCAGTATTTTCCCCAGCTGATGCAGCTGGGGGAGATGGCGGCGTCTCGTCGTTGGCAACGTCCTGCGCGGCTTGCTGCGCATCAGGCTGCTGCTGTCCGAGGATGGGATCAATATCATCACCGGCGCCAGTGTTCTCGGCGCCGATATCTTCTTCTACGTCGATAGGGGAGGACGCGCGCGTCCTTTCCTGCTCGTCCTGCTCTTCATCGTCGTCGAGAGATCTACGAGTTGATCTCAGGGCACGACTGCTTTCCTCTTGGGGCGAGTGGAGGCTGCAGCAGCATCAGCATCGAGAGGGGCGCTGGAAGAAAGAAAAAGTTCAGAGAGACAGAAGGAGAAAAGTGCAACAGGAAACGGCAACAAAGTGGTACTCGGATGGAACGCTTACCCTTTGCTAGTAGGGGGCTTTCTCCTAGAAGCGACGACTTTCTTTCCGCCTTTCTTCTTGGCTTTCTTTGGGGGAGGTTCTTGGGCATCACTGCCAACTCTTTTCCGAGTGCTGGGAGCCGCCACGGACAGAGGATCAACATCCATGAGTTCCTCCTCGTCGTCCGCCTCAGGATCCTCTGCAGAGTAAAGGAAGGAAGAAATTTAGAAACAGAGAAGGAAGGCAAAGGATGTTGCTAATGAGCAGAGGGATGAGCTTGGTCACCTTCTTCATCTTCGGACCAATCCCGAATAGAGGGACCAGCTCGTGACTTACCGGGTTGGACGGCATTGGGGATACAAAGGGTATCCTGGGTGTCGTAGGCGGTCTCGTCATCATCTTCTCGGTCATTGGTCCAGTTGGCAGTAAAGACCTCACTGTCCTCCTGTCGCTGGCGCGGGATGTGCTGAAATTGCAAACAGATAGCGCAGTGAGTTGAGTTCTCAGCTAAGGAGTTCTACTCGGGATAACATGCAAACATAAAGCATATAAAGCTAAAGAGTTCTACTCAGGATAGCATGCAAACATAAAGCATATAAAGCTAAGGAGTTCTACTCGGGATAGCATGCAAACATAAAGCATATAAAGCTAAGGAGTTCTACTCGGGATAGCATGCAAACATAAAGCATATAAAGCTAAGGAGTTCTACTCGGGATAGCATGCAAACATAAAGCATATAAAGCTAAGGATTTCTACTCGGGATAGCATGCAAACATAAAGCATATAAGGCTAAGGAGTTCTATTCAGTATCAGAGTGCAAACACAAGGCACAGAGTACTAACCTGCTCAATGGGATTGTCGCGGCTATACGGCTCGAAGCCGTACGCCCAGTTCTCGGTGAGGGATGTTTGCATGATGGACCGTGCCCAGATGGCCACCTCCGCCTTGCTCAGCTCGAACGTAGTCGTCCGAGTGCAGTCCCGAGCACCACTCATGTAGCACATCTTGTGCACTCGGCTCTGTAGCGGGAGCACTCGGCGCGAGACCCAGCAGGCGATGGGGTCATCCTGCATCAGCCCTGCCTTCACCAACTCGGTGAGGCGCTTCTCGACCGAGAGGACATCTGGCACATTCTTCGATGGATCGTAACCCCAATTCTGCCCGGAGGGCGGTGAGTTGACGAATGCTGGAAGCCCTATTCTGTTCTCTATGGGTTTCCCTTCCTCAGGGGCTACGTTCTTGACGTAGAGGAACCCCCGCTGCCATTTGCGCACGGTGTCCAATCCCTTCACTCTCGGGTGATGACCAGTCGATCGCTGGAGCATCATCGCGCAGCCGGTCTTGGTCATCTCGCGGGGGCCAGTGGAGCCGCTAGGTCTTCGAACCTTTTGGCGGCGAAGGAAAAAGTATCGGGCCCAGGTATGGATTGTGGGATAGACCCCCAGGACGGCTTCACACAGGGCGGCGTGTGTGGAAAGCATGACTATGGCGTTGGGAGGTAGATGATGGGGTTGAAGGCCAAAGTGGCGGAGGAATTCGGCAAAGAAATCTGAGACAGGAAGGCCAAATCCCCGTTTGAAGTGGGACAAGAAGACGACGTACTCACCTTCTTGTGGTTCCGGCTCGATCTCGTCGTCGGGATGGCGGCAGACGACGCCGGGAGGGATGCGGCGCGTATTGACGAGCCAGGTGCAGTCCTCTGCCGTCACGTCCGAGCCTTCCCATCCGGCTCGGGCAGCAGCATTGGGATTCCTGGGCGCCATGGAGGCGGAGATGCTCGGAGAAGATGGAGATCTCAACGGAGTTGCGCAGTCGCGACTATCTCTCTTTCTCTCTCACGGCGGCGCAGCGAGTACTCGCGGTGGCGGAGTGCTCGACGGAGGCGAGGGAGACGAGGAGCGGGAGATTGGAAAGAACGGGAAAGAGGGAAAGTGGGCGGCGCGGGGGTATTTATTCCTCCTCTGCGGATTGCCGTTACTGGCGGATTGAACGTGGCATTGATCGTGGGCAATGATCGTGCGGCGTGGGTTAATCGACCGTTAGAAACGCACACAGCGCAAAACGCGCGCGTAACGGGCGCAGTTAATCCCACGTCCGGATCGTGGGCTCTCGAGTGCGGTTGAGGTGACCTAACGGGCCGTGGGCCCTACTCGCAGAGGCTGGCGCGTGGCCTGCGTTTGAACCGAGGCGTCGCGGTCTCTGCGTGTGCCACGTGCCCCTTAGTCACACGAGCAGTTGGATTTGGTCTGATCCCGCAGGATTGTGGGCAGGAATTTCGCTAAGTCTTTTTACTCGGCATCACAGAAGAAAGGGAGTTCCACTCAGAGAAGAAGAGATTCAAGCAAGATATGAAGGGCCATGTGGAGGTATTACTCGGCCTCTTTTAGTCATGAAGACAAGTTTTGTTTTAAGATGGCAGAGCCCAGCGAACAAGTTCATTGGACTCTACCAGCTTCGGGGACTAATGTTGAGGGGTTACCCCCGAGTAGGGGTAAGGCAAGTGCTAAAGTGAAGGTCAAGGTGCTGCTGACCGAGTAGACGGCTACCCGGATACTGCTACTCGGTAGGTTTCTACCCTGCCGTACCCACCGAAGGCCAAGAGAAGATATCAAGGAAGTTACGCTCGTCCGAGTAGAGAAGTTGGTCTGAGTAGACGGATGGCAATTCTACTCGGGCCAGAAGTCAATGGAGCCGTTCTGACAGGAGATCCCGCGTATCCTGCGTCCGTACCCGCGTGCGGTTCAACTTACTAGGTTTGTGATCATCAGTGACACAGGGTTAGGCAGTTGTCCAGTCTTGTTAAGTACAGAGGGGACATGACGGGATGGAGGTTTACGCTGTGAAGCTGACAGAGCGGACAGGGGCTGTCAGCCGTACAGCGCGGCACTTCTCCGCGCGAGATCTCGGAGGCGTGCTAACGTCACAGTGATCAAGTAACATCACCGTACCTTTTAATCTTTGTTTATCCGGCTGGGCACCAGTATATGAGGTGCCTTGTCCCCTCCTGCGCGAGGGACGTTGCTTCATTTCGCATTTATTACAAGAGACAACACTAGAGCCAGAGAGAACTGCCGAGTGGCTACTCGGCCAAGAGGCATTCAGTGTACTGTGGCTACTCGGAAAACACACATATAGAGAGAAAGGCAGGAGTAGGGGTGTTACCTCCACACGAGGGCCCTGAACCTGGGTAGATCTTGTTGTTTGCAGTGCTAGAGATACCCTACGCGCGGCTACTCGCCGTGCGATCCCTCCACGGATACCTCCAGCGTCCATCGGCCCCAACACTTTAGCCATCCTATGGCATCTGCCGTGATACCACCACGACACCTCTTTTCTACTGTTTTTAGTTTCAGAAAAGTTCTTCTGGAAATATTATCGGAATTGGACGATTCAAAGCCCAGAAGTCTTAGAAAGTTGTCGCGCACACGGAGTTCGAAGGAGACCCGTAGGAGGGCCACAGGGGCCCCACACCATAGGGAGGCGCGCCCCCTGGCCGCGCCATGGGGTGGTGTGGCCCCCTGGCTTCCCACAGACATCGCCCTCTCGCCTATTTAGTCTCCTCGAAGGGTTAACCCTAAACACCCCAGCCCTTTTTACGAAAAACATCCACAGACACCGTCATCGTCAACCCTAATCCAGGAGGGTTCTCGATCTCTCCCCGACACCCTGCCGGGAGGTGGAATCATCACCGGAGGGCTCTACACCACTGATACGTCATAAACATATCCATAATTTATGATGTTCCATATTGTTTTGATGCCATATGCTACATGTTTTCCTTACACTTTATGTCATTTTTATCGATTTCACGTGACTAACTTATTGACAAGATGCCACAGAGTCGGTTCTTGTTTTCTGTTGTTTTTAGTTTCACAAAAGTTGTTCTGGAAATATTCTCGGAATTGGACGATTCAAAAGCCAAAAGTCTTAGAATTCCCGTAGGGTCAAGGAAGTCCAAAGGAGACCCGGAGGGGGCTCCGAGTCAGCCACACCATGGGGCCGCGCGGGCTCCCCCCTGCCCGTGCCGGCTAGAGGTGTGGGCCCCTCGAGCGCCCACCGCCATCGCCCTTTCACCTATATATTCCCCCTGAGGCATAAACCCTAAGGAGACCGGGCACCCTCCATGAAAAGTTCCGTAGCTCCGCTGCCGCCGCCGACAAGTTTTGGGGGACATAAATCTCTATTTCGGCACCCTCCGGGACGGGGAAGTGCCCCCGGAGCCATCTCCGTCGACTCCCCCACCATCTTCATCATCGTTGTTGTCTCCTATGATGAGGAGGGAGTAGTTCTCCCCCGAGGCTGAGGGATCTACCGGTAGGTATTTGTTTCATCTCTCTCTCCCATGGTGTGATCATGAGCTTTGTAATCTAGTTGGATAAGTAGATGTTACTCTTCATCTGTTATGCTACTCAAGTGGTTTTGTTATGAGATCTCCGTAGACACTTTGATCATGGTGTAAACGTGACAATGTGTGCACTGTGTGGTTTAGCATGATATTTATATCTTGTGTTGGATGACCCTAAGAAATTCTGGTGTTTGTCAAGTACCTTCTAGGGCGCTCATAGTGATAGCGTGGGGTTAACTAGACATGGGAATGCGACTTAGAGGAGTTCTGTTACAGCCCTACGCAATGAATTGGTGTTTGTTATTCGACCGGAGAGTGGTTCAAAGTAGCATAGTGAAGAGATGATATTTATGCATTCAATTATGTTATCATTGTGGGGAGTGTACACTAGTGAAAGTAGGATCCCTAGGTCTTGTATCTAAGCATTGAAACATCATTTACAACATATTCTGCTACATGTTTGCTTGCTGCCATTTTTATTCCAGATTGCTACTATCACTTATAATCATTCATATTACTTGTATTTCACTCTCTCTTCGCCGAACTAGTCCACCTATACAACTGACAATTGTATTAGGTGTGTTGGGGACACAAGAGACTTCTTGTATCGTAATTGAAGGGTTGCTTTAGAGGGATACCTGATACGTCATAAACGTATCCTTAATTTCTGATGTTCCATGTTTTTTCCATGTTATTTCCTACATGTTTGCTATAAACTTTATGTCTTTTTTATCGATTTCCGGGACTAACCTATTGACAACATGCCACAGAGCCAGTTCCCCATTTTCTGCTGTTTTTAATTTCAGAAAAGTTGTTCTGGAAATATTCTCGGAATTGGAAAATTCAAAGCCCAGAAGTTTCATAATTCCCGAAGGTTCCACGGAGTCCCGAAGAGGTCCGGAGGGGGGCCACAGAGGGCCAGACCATAGAGCGGCGCCCACCTTCCCTGGCCGCGCCTGGTGTGGTGTGGGCCCCTCGGACGCCCACCACCATCGCCATTTCGCCTATTTATCCCCCCCCCCCCGATACGACAACCCTAAAAAGATACCACTTCGTCCCAAGAAACACCCGAGGCCAACGTCATCGTCATCCCGACACCAGGAGGGTTCTGGAGCTCTCCCCGGCACCCTGTCAAGAGAGGAATTCATCACCGGAGGGGTTTACACAAACATGCCCTCCTCCGAAGTGATGCGTGTGTAGTTCATCCCTGGACTACGGGTCCATAGCAGCAGCTAGATGGTTGTCTTCTCCACTTTTTACCTCATGTTTAGATCTCGTGAGTTGCCCTACATGATCGAGATCAGCTTTATGCATTGCTACATGTTGTGTTTACTGGGATCTGATGAATGTTGAATGCTATGTCGTCTGACTATCAATCTATCATGTTATCTGCATGCATATGTTATTTATGATCTTGCATACTCTCCGTTATTAGTAGATTCTCTCGCCAAGTAGATGCTAGTAACTCCAAGAGGGAGTATTTATGCTCGATAGTGGGTTCATGCCTCCTTTGCATCTGTGCTCGAGTGACAGGAACATGACGGATGGAGGATGTGTTGTTGCCATTAGGGAGAAAACAACGGTGTTTACTTAGTTTACATTGTTTACATTACACACTTTGCTTACTGCGATTATCTGTTGCTTGCGACTTAATACCCAAAGTTTGTTCGGATGATATTCGGAGGGTGGATTATTAGTCATAGATGCACTTGGATGACGGTCTATGTATCTTGTTGTAATGCCCGCATGAATCACATAGTAATCTTTATGTCTTGCATATGCACTACGGTGCAGCCTTCATTTATGTCAACTGCCCAGCTGTAATTTGTTCACCACACATGTTATTTATCTTTTATGGAGAGATACCTCTAGTGAACAGTGGACCCCGGTCCATTTTCTCATTCTGATAATACACACACTGCTTCCACTGCGTTCACACTGCTTCCCTTGTTTTCACACTGTTGCTGCTGTGTCATACTGTTCTCATACTGTTTTCCACACCATACGTTTAACCTCTCTGTTATCAGCAAAACCAGTGAGGTTGACAACCTCACTGCTTCCTAGGGCAAAGTGAATTGTTTGTGTTGTGTAGGTTCCACTTTGCTGCTGAACCGGTAGTGCGCCCTGCCATCTTAGCCGCATCAACCTTCTGAAGTTACTACTTCGTCCTACTGGTCGATTCAACCTTGGTTTCTTTCTGAGGGAAAACTGCTGCTGTGCTCATCATACCTTCTTCTTGGGGTTTCCCAACGAGTGCAAGACCAGCATCATCAATACCTTTGACCTCTTCCTCCCTGAGTTTGATAGACCTTGGGTAATCCAATTAAGCATCTAAGCTTGGGGATTGCCAAGGCATCCCCTTCTTCATCAACAATTTATTCGGTTACATCATATGAAGTTTACTTGGATTGTCAGTTTGTTTTTCTTTTTTTTTTCCTTGCTGCAATTATATAGTTGAACCCTAGCATACCTTGTTTGGGAGAGAGACGTGCTCCGCTTTTTAATTTGAATACTCGTTGTTCTCGTATTCTTAGTTTTTCTTCTACGTGCTGCAAAATTCCTGTTTAGCTCTTGTTTTCATTACATCTCTTATTTAGAGGTGTTACTTTTAGTAGTGTTATGTGAGTACTATCATGCTTTCTTGCAGTATCATTTAGAGAGTTTTTGTTAAAACATATTTTGTATGGTGCTTGTTGGGAAAAGAAACCGTTGCCTGTAGTAGAATTTATAACGGTGCAAATAGAAGCTTGTATAGAATGTGGCTAGACTTTTTCGTATCATGCTAGATGTTATTTTAATTCTAAAGCCTAGTGATTATTTAGTAGCATGATTTGTCTCAAATAGATGAGAGTGTTTAATGTGCCATTGAAAGAATCATGAGTTGTTCTTTTCATTTTGAAGCATAAATTTGTGGTCTTCTCCTTTGAATGTTTTATTTGGTTGACTTGGCGCATGCTTACACCATGTTTATGACTATGAACCAGTCACTTGTAGCCTCTATGATCATTTAGTTTTTTAACTTGTGGTACCACTTATGCTTTGATTAATGATGTTTATGTCGCTATGCATGATTATGGCCTTTATGTTGTCTTGATTTGCCGCTCACAGTCTTTTGCTAGCCTCCACCTGTACTGAGTATGAGATCTACTCGTGCATCCAACTCCCAAAAACCAAAGTTTGCCAAATGTGTCCACCATACCTACCTACATGTGGTATTTAACTGCCACTCCAAAGTAAATTGCTCATGTGTTACCTTTAAAACTTTCAAAATTACTCATGTTTTGTGCTCCTGTTTTAGCTCATGAGAACGTCAATAGAGAATGTTTATCTCGCTTGTTTGGGACCTTCACACCATGGACTAGTGGCTTCATCCGCTTATCCAATTGATATATGAGGTGGCAGCGGGGTGCCCAGCCTCAAAGTAATACAAAAAATTATCTTCACTATTTTTTGGCCCTTATTTATCAGTCAAAGCATTATTGTGTAAACAAAAGAGAAAGAGGGATGACCTTCCACCCAGATGCGTCCTTCTATGGGAGCCTCTCTTGTGAAGTCTAGTTGGCTTGTGACGTACTGTATTTTCTGTTTACCATTTGTTGACATAAGCATACACCTCTCTTAAAAATGATTTCAATACCTCTGTTTAATAAAATAAAAAGCTCTAGCACATGAGTTGACCCCTGCTTCCCTCCGCGAAGGGCCTTTCTTTTACTTTTATGTTGAGTACCCATCTTCTAAATTTATGCATAGTTGAGAGAGCATAGTTTACATTCTGAGTTTAATGTGCATTTGTCCCGGAAACATTATTAATTGATTCATGATGTGTTATTGTTTGTTCTCTAGTTATTTGTTCTAGTCTTCCTCATGAACTTTGAAGGTGTCCTGGCATTTATGTTTTGCCCCACTCTTAAGGACAAGCGAAATATCACTTTGCCATGTTACCTCTATGCTTGAAAAAAATGTATATCTTTCAGTGCATTATTATTCATGATCTTTTATTTGTGTTACTTATCATGATGCAAGGTGATTGCTATGGTTTATTGTTAAAATTTTATTTTCCATGCTTGTGTTGAAGTTCTATGATCTCAGCTTACATATGCTTTAACATTATTGATGATCAAGTTTATGTTGGTAGCATGTCACCTCAGAAATTTTGTGTTTTATTGTTTACCTACTCGAGGACGAGTAGGAACTAATCTTGGGGATGTTGATACATCATAAACATATCCTTAATTTCTGATGTTCCATGTTATTTCCTACATGTTTTATATACACTTTATGTCTTTTTTATCGATTACCCGGACTAACCTATTGACAAGATGCCATAGAGCGAGTTCCCTATTTTCTGTTGTTTTTAGTTTCAGAAAAGTTGTTCTGGAAATATTCTCGGAATCGGAAAATTCGAAGTCTGGAAGTCTTAGAATTCCCGAAGGTTCCACGGAGTCTCGAAGAGGCCCAGAGGGGGGCCACAGGGGGCACGCCATAGGGCGGTGCTCCCCGGCCGCGCCTAGGGGTGGTTTGGGCCCCTCGGGTGCCCACCGCCATCGCTCTTTCGCCTATTTATTCCCCCCAATACGACAACCCTATTAAAATACCACTTCATCCCGAGAAACACCCGAGGCCGTCGTCATCGTCATCCCGAGACCGGGAGGGGAATTCATCACCGGAGGGGTCTACACCTCCATGCCCTCCTCCAAAGTGATGCCTGAGTAGCTCATCCCTGGACTACGGATCCATAATAGTAGCTAGATGGTTGTCTTCTCCACTTTGTACCTCATGTTTAGATCTCGTGAGCTTCCCTACATGATCGAGATAATCTTTATGTAATGCTACATGTTGTGTTTTATGGGATCTGATGAATGTTGAATGTTATGTCTTCTGATTATCAATATATCATGTTATCTTCATGCATATGTTATTTTTATCTTGCATGCTCTCCGTTATTAGTAGATGCTCTATCCAAGTAGTGTCTAGTAACTCCAAGAGGGAGTATTTATGCTTGATAGTAGGTTCATGCCTCCTTTGCATCTGTGTCCGAGTGACAGAAACGTGACAGATGGAGGATATGTTGTTTCCATTAGGGAGAAAACAACGGTGTTTACTTAGTTTACATTGTTTACATTACACGCTTTTCTTACTACGATTATCTGTTGCTTGCAACTCAATACCCAACGTTTGTTCGGATGATATTCGGAGGTGGATTATTAGTCATAGATGCAGGTTGATGACAGTCTATGTATCTTGTTGTAATGCCTGCATGAATCATATAGTAATATTTATGTCTTGCATATGCACTACGGTACAACCCTCATTTATGTCAATTGCCCAGCTGGAATTTGTTCACCACACATGTTATTTATCTTTTATGGAGAGACACCTCTAGTGAAATATGGACCTCGGTCCATTTTCTCATTCTAGTAATACACACACTGCTTCCACTGCTTTCACACTGCTTCCACTGTTTTCACACTGTTGCTCCTATTTTCATACTGTTCTCATATTGTTTTCCACACAATACATTTAACCTCTTTGTTATCAGCACAACCGGTCAGATTAACAACCTCACTGTTTCGTTGGGGCAAAGTGAATTTTTTGTTGTTGTGTAGGTTCCACGTTGCTGCTGAACCGGTAGTGCGCACTGCCATCTCAGCTGCATCAACCTTCTGAAGTTACTCCTTCCTCCTATTGGTCGATTCAACCTTGGTTTCTTTCTGAGGGAAAACTGTTGTTGTGCTCATCATACCTTCCTCTTGGGGTTTCCTAACAAGTGCAAGACTTGCACCATCAATACCTTTGACCTCTTCCCCCCTGAGTTCAATAAACCTCGGGTAATCCACTTAAGGGAAACTTGCTGCTGTTCTACAAACCTCTGCACTTGGAGGCACAACATTGTCTGCAAGAATAGAAGCGTGCGTAGACATCAGGCTCTTTTCTGGCGCCGTTGCCGGAGAGGTAAGGTAAAAGGTATTCACATCCGTGTGAGTGCTTGAAGTTATTTCTTTTAGATTCTGCAATTATATCTTTTTTTTCTTGTTTTTATTTTCACTAGTTAGGCTTATGGAAAACAAAAAAAAATATGGGAACTTCATAATATTTATCTTGAGTTAGGACATGAAGTGTTTTAAGAGAAAATTAAAAAACCTATGGATCTTTATTTGCATGCTAGTAGCAATGTTATTAGTATTAATTCTTTGAACACCATTATTGTTGATGCTATGGAAAAATCTAAGCTTGGGGAAGCTAGTTTTGATGAATATGATATTTTTAGTGCCCCAAGTTTTGAGGAGGAAATTTTCTTTGATGATACTTTGCCTCTGATATATGATAACTATAAGGAATATGGTATTCTAGTTTCACCTACTATTGATGATAAATTTTATTGTGATCATGATATGCCTTCTATATATGATGTTTACAATGATGAACATGCTATTTTCAGTCCACCTGCTATTGAGGAGAAAATTAATTATGATTATAATTTGCCTCCTATATTTGATGATTATGGTGATGAGAATAATAATGATAGCTATTTTGTTGAATTTTCTCCCACTACTATTAATAAGAATGACTATGCTTATGTGAAGAGTATTAATTATTTTATGCATGTGGCTCGTGATAATTATATTGTTAATTTTATTCATGATACTACTGAAAGTTATTATGAGAGAGGAAAACTTAATTTTATGCATATCAACAATATCAAGTTTCCCCTCTTTATGTTAAAAAAAATTGAAGTTGCACTTGTTTTGCTTTCCTATGCTTGTTGCTTTGTGCTTTATTGACTTGTTTTTCTACAAGATTCTTTTTCATAGGAAGTGAGTTAGAGTTAATTTTTTTGTAGTTTCTTTTGATGTTCTCTTTTGCTTCAATTCATATTTCGCATGTGATCATCTTCTCAAATTATCATACCTAGCTAAAAGGCTTTAAAGAAAAGCACTTCTTGGAAGATAACCCATGGTTTTATTTTTGCTTGGTTTTCTCTATTTTCTTTGAGTCAAGGTGTTGTATACTTCTGTAGAAACTACTTTGTATATTTATTGTTATGTTTTAGTTGTGCCAAGTAAAGTTTCTAGCGAAAGTTGCAGTTGGTTTTGGATTTCTGCGCAGGAAACAGATTTTTGTTGTCCACTGTAAAAGATCGTATAAATTCTAGAAAGACCAGAATGACGTGAAATTTTTTGTGCTTATTCCTCAGCTAATTCCGAAACTTTTCGTTCTTTACGTTTTTCGATCTGAGAACTTAAGTTCCCGAAAAAAATCGTCTTTACAAACTGTTCTGGTTTTGGCAGATTCTGCCATTTTTCTTGCATTTGCTCTTTTACTATGTCAAGTGAATTTCTTTGCTTCACGAAACATCAGTGGATGTAGATAATGTTTAAAATTATCAATAGCACTTGTGCCTATACAAAACCCATGATTTTTTTATTGTTTCACTAACCCTCTAATGCGAACTACTTTGAGTGTGTTGTGAAGGAAGTTTTCAAGGGTCAAGAGAAGAGGGTGATATAATGTGATCAAGAAGAGTGAAAGGTCAAAGCTTGGGGATGCCCCCGTGGTTCAGCCCAACAAATTCTAAGAAGACTCAAGCATCTAATCTTGGGGATGCCCAAGGCATCCCCTTCTTCATCAACAATTTATCAGGTCACTTCTAGTGAAACCATATTTTTATTCGGTCAAATCATATGAAGTTTACTTGGATCGTCTGTTTTTTTCCTTTGTTTTGCTATGTTTTATTTTGTTTTCCTTGCTGCAATAATAAAGTTGGAACCTAGAATTATTTGTGTGGTAGAGAGACACGCTCCGCTTTTTTGTTTGAATACTCGTTATGCTTGTATTCTTAGTTTTTTCTTCTAGTTGCTGCAAAATTCCTGTTTAGCTCCTATTTTTCTTGCATCTCTTATTCAGAGTTGTTAGTTTTAGTATAGTTTTGTTAGCACTCTGTTGTTTCATTGATGTATCTCTTGGAGATTTTTTGTTATTATGAAATGCTTGGTGTTGGAAAGCAGTAGTACAGTTTTCGTGCTTATAACGGTGCAAATAGAAGCTTATATAGACTGTGGCTAGACTTTTTCGTGCCATGCTAGATGTTATTTTAATTCTAAATCCTAGTAGTTATTTTTGTAGCATGACTTTTCTCAAATACCAGAGAGTGTTTAATGTGCCTTTGAAAGAATCATGAGATGTTCTTGTCATATTGAAGCATAAATTATTTGGCTGACTTGGTGCATGCTTACACCATGTTTATGACTACAAATCAGTCACTTATAGCCTCTATGATCATTTAGTTTTTGAACTTGTAGTACCACTTATGCTTTGATTAATCATGTTTTTGTCGCTATGCATGATTATGGCCATTATGCTCTCTTGATTTGTCGCTCCCAGTCTTTTGCTAGCCTCCACCTGTACTGAGTATGAGCTCTACTCGTGCATCTAACTCCCAAAAACCAAAGTTTGCCAAATGTGTCCACCATACCTACCTACATGTTGTATTTAACTTCCACTCCAAAGTTAATTGCTCATGTGTTACCTTTAAAACCTTCAAAATTACTCCTGTTTTGTGCTCCTGCTTTAGCTCATGAGGACGTAAATAGAGAATCTTTATCTCACTTGTTGATTGGAATTTCACACCCTCGGCTAGTTGCTTCATTCGATTATCCAATTGATAGAAGAGCTGGCAGCGGGGTGCCTAGCCCTAAAGTAATACAACAAATTATCTTCACTATTTTTCCCCTGATTTATCTGTAAAAGCATAATTGTGTAAACAAAAGAGAAAGAGGGATGACCTTCTACCCAGATGCATCCTTCTATGGGAGTCACTCTTGTTAAGTCTAGTTGGCTTGTGAGGTACTGTATTTTCTGTTTACCATTCGTTGACATAAGCATACACCTCTCTAAAAAATGTTTTCAATACCTATGTTTAACAAAATAAAAGCTCTAGCACATGGGTGATCCCTGCTTCCCTCTGCGAAGGGCCTTTCTTTTAATTTTATGTTGAGTCTCCATCTTCTAACTTTATGCATAGTTGAGAGAGCATGGTTGCCATTCTAAGTTTAATGTGCATTTGTCCCAGAAACATTATTAATTGATTCATGATGTGTTATTGTTTGTTCTCAAATTATTTGTTCTGGTCTTCCTCATGAATTTGAAGGTGTCCTAGCATTTATGTTTTACCCCACTCTTAAGGACAAGCGAAATATCACTTTGGTATGTTATCTCTATGCTTGAAACAAACATATAACTTTCGAGTGCATTATTATTCATGATCTTTTATTTGTGTTACTTCTCATGATGCAAGGTGATTGCTATGTTTTATTGTTAGAATTATATTTATCATGTTTGTGTTAAAATTTCTATGATCTCAGCTATGTCTATGCTTTTACAATTTAGATGATCAAGTTTATCTTGGTGGCATGTCACCTCAGAAATTATGTGTTTTTATCATTTACCTACTCGAGGACGAGTAGGAACTAAGCTTGGGGATGTTAATACGTCATAAACGTATCCATAATTTTTGATGTGCCATGTTGTTGTGATGCCATATGCTACATGTTTTCCTTACACTTTATGTCATTTTTATCGATTTCCCAGGACTAACCTATTGACAAGATGACACAGAGCCAGTTCCCGCTTTCTGCTGTTTTTAGTTTCAGAAAAGTTGTTCTGGAAATATTCTCGGAATTGGAATATTCAAAAGCCAAAAGTCTTAGAATTCCCGGAGGGTCAAGGAAGTCCAAAGGAGACCCGGAGGGGGGCTCTGAGTCAGCTACACCATGGGGATGTGCGGGCTCCCCCTGGCCCGCGCCCGCTAGTGGTGTGGGCCCCTCGGGTGCCTACCGCCGTCGCCCTTTCGCCTATATATGCCCCCTGAGGCATAAACCCTAAGGAGACCAGCCTCCTTCCATGAAAAGTTCCGTAGCTCCGCCGTCGTTGACGACAAGTTTCGGGGGACAGAAATCTCTGTTCTGGCACCCTGCCGGGACGGGGAAGTGCCCCCGGAGCCACCTCTATCGACTCCATCGCCATCTTCATCGCAGTTGTTGTCTCCTATGATTAGGAGGGAGTAGTTCTCCACCGGGGCCGAGGGCTTGATGGTGCAGATCTTGCACTTGTTGGGAAACCCCAAGAGGAAGGTATGATGAGCACAACAACAGTTTTACCTCAGAAAAAAACCAAGGTTTAATCAACCCGTAGGAGGAAGGAGTAACTTCACAATGTTGCTGCAGCTGAGATGGCAGGGCGCACTACCGGTTCAGCAGCAACGTGTGAAAGCTCATGATCCCTCTAATGATTTTGGTGATGATTACAACGCGGGTATCAACTATCTAACAATGTTGTTTTAGTCTATGCAGCTTATCTTTTAGATGATTTTTGATACACCATTGTAAAAAGATCAAAGAGGAGTTCTATATACTTGAAAGATTGCCACCGGATTTTTTAGTAATCACGCCGGAATTTCCGGTGCTTATAGGGCGGAATATCCGGCCCTGGCACCGGAATATTCCGGCCCTTACTGGCATCTTCAAAACGACTAAGTATTTCTCCCTGCCCGCGCACAGATGCTGGGGCGGAAATTTGCCCCGGAAATTTTCGGTGCAAATATCCGGCCCTCTGGTACTTAGCAGAAAATGGAGTGTCCTCAGATGCCCGCGCATAGAGATGGGGGCGGAAATTCTGTCCGGAAATTTCCGGGCCCGGATATTTCAATTATCCGCCCCCCGGATTATTCAATATTCCGGCCTCTGGTCCTTAGCAGTTTTCATCTTGGGCTGGTGCCCGCGCACAGAGATGGGGGCGGAGTATTGGGGCGGAAATTTCCGCCCCCGGATATTTCAAAGTTCCGCCCCCCGGACTATTCAAATTTCCGGCCAAAGGAGACCGGAAATTTCCGGTGCTAACACCGGAATATTCCAGCCCTGGCAGACTGCAACGGTCAGAAATTGGAGGAGCCTATAAATAGATGTCTTCTTCCTCTAGATAGGCAGCTCGTCCATTCCTCTCTCTCCTCCATTGTTGTAGAGCTCAAAACGCCCCGATCTCCCTCCTCCTCCAACCAAACTCGATGGCCTTCAAGGATCTCATGGAGGAGGACTAGAACTACCTTTCCACCAAGCCAAAACGTGTGTACCCACACCACAACTCTTGGGATCTTGTAATCTCTTGGTTGCTTTGTCATCCAAGGGAAACCCTAGTGCTTGTAGCTTCCACCTTGTAGCAAGAAGCTTCGATTGTTGAGAACCTCCATCTCAATTGTGGAGTAGCCTCAACCCCTTGTAAAGGTTTGGTCAACGCCTTCAAGTCGACCTCATAGTGGAAACGAGAATCTCCCTCACCGGAGAACCTCAAGGAGAACAAGGTGTGCACATCCGTGCTATTGAGGAGCGCCTAGGTGGCTCCCCACCTCTCCGACGTAGACGTACTTCTTTCAAGAAGGAACTACGGGAAACATATCCTTGTCTCCGTGTTTTTCACTTGTTGTTATCTTGTGTCAATCCTTTATTTCCGTTGCTACTTGTTTCTTGTCACCTAGGGTGTTCACTTAGCTACACATCTAGATAACCAAGCTTTTACTTTACTAAAGCCCCCAATAAAAGTGAAAATTAATTAAAATTTGTAGGTCAGCTATTCACCCCCCCTCTAGTTGACCATATTGCACTTTCAATTGGTACCAGAGCCTCGGCTCTTTTATCGGGCTTAACCGCCTAAGAGTAATCATGGTCAACGTTGATGATCCCGAATCTTCTAAGGAGGAGCTCTCCAAAATGGCCGACACTATAGCCAACCTAGAGACCACGGTTTGTACCATTCAAACCCAAATGTCCAAGGTTAGCTCTAGTGTGGGCTCGGAGGTTTCCTCCATCAAGAAGATGTTGGAGAACATGATGGGTAAAACCAAGGGGCCTTCGCACTCTCCCCACATCTCCGATGAGGATAGTTCGGATGAGGAAACGACTCTGGACAATTCCGAACTCGAAGAGAACATTGCCAAAGCTAAGGCTAAAGCCGCACAAAAGGATACAGCCAAAGCAAAGGAGGGTGACGGTGGCTCTAAGTCTCAAACGGCTAATGGTTCGGGGTCCAATTCAAAAGTTCCACCACCGCAAAACTATGATTCTATCCACCCAATCGTTTCCATGCCACACATCCTTAATGTTGGTGTTCCACCCATCCTTAACACTAACGAATTCTCCTCTTGGAAGTTTGAATTGGAATCTCACATTTCAGGATCGTGTACCGCATTGTGGAGAAGCGTGATCCATGGATTTCACCCTCATGACCCAAGCAACTTGACTCCAAGGGAGGATGTGGAATCTCAACTCAACAAAACTGCTCTTGTTATTATCCAGAAGGCTCTCCCAAGGGAGCATCTCACCCACATCCGTGGTTGCAAGACCGCCAAGGAAGCTTGGGACAAACTTGACACCTTGTTTCAAGGAAATGCTAGCATTCAATCTTCCAAGTATGACGTGGCCATTGACAACTCCGAGAACTTCGTCATGCAAGAGCATGAGACTCCCGAATAGCTCTATAGAAGATTTGTCACTCTCGCCAACCAATTGAGAGACTTTGGTAAGGAAGAAATCTCCGATGAGTGGATAAAGAGGAAATTTGTCAAGGCTATCACACCCTTTGAGAAGAATCTCTCCACTAGTATTTGGACAAGAGCGGAATACAACACTCTCAACTCCATTGGTGTTCTTAGTGAGTTCATCGCAATCTCTCTCTCACACAAGAGTGCGGATGATGCTCTAGCTCACTCGAGAGGGATGGGAAAGTCTCCCAATCTTGCATTGAAGTCAAAGGCAATGGATCGAGTTGATGAAAGTGAAGAAGAAGATGATGATGAACAAGACTATGAAGACACCTATACGGGAGCTCACAAGTGCATTGCTCTCGCTATGCATGGATATTGGAAGAGATGGGAAGCTCACAAGGCCGGCTCTCCAAGACCTCCACGAAACAAGAACTACAAGAAGAAGGGGGGGCGCCCAAGGACATGTTACAATTGTGGTAGCGCAAACCATTTCGTGAAGGAGTGCCCTTTTGAGCCAAGAGAAGAAAACAAAGGCAAGCTAGTTCACAAAAACAAGGCCAAGCCTCCTCAAAACAAGAACTTTGCTAAGCGGGTTCCAAGGGCCCTCTATGTTCAAGAAGGGCGGTTCTAGAGACTTACGTCTCCAGAGATGAAGGAGAAGATGAAGTAGTAGGAGTTTCTCATATCGCCATGGCTACCGCATCATCACCTTTGATCTCTCTATTTGAATCCCCCAATGAAATTGTGGCTACCCGACCTACATGTCTTATGGCAAAAGCCACTTCGGTATGCTCTCCTAACTCCAAGACCATTATCACTAACCCTCCTTCATTATTGGATTGTGTTGAGAATGTTTGCAAGGAGGATGATGAGTCTAATGAGTTAGGCATTTGGCTATCTAGCCTTAAAGGTGAGACTAAGGAAAAGGTTAATGCCCTTTTGAGGCAACTTGATGAAGCTAACTCTCTTATAGATTAAAAGGAGGAAATCATCATGACCTTGGAAGGCCATGAAGGTCACACTTGCAATGAACGAGAGCTTGAAAAAGCACTTGATAATGAACGTTCCCTTCGTGCCTCACTTGAGGAGAAATTATCTTGCCTTGAAGAAAACTTTGCCATAAGTGTCTCTAAGCTTAGGAAGGAAAATGCACAATCTCTTGCCATAATTAAAACTCTTGAACATGAAGAGTTGAAGCTAGGAATTGCTCACGAGGAACTTGGCACTCGTCATGAAAAACTCGAAAAGGAGTTCATGTCTCTTAAGGAAATTCATGACAAGCTAACCAAATCTCGTGACAATCTTCTATCTCAACTATCAAACAAGCAAGTTTTGTCCACTTCATCTCCTAGCTCAAATGTCTTGCCTAGCAATGCTTGTAGTGCGACTAATCTTGTAGGAAGTGAGAAGAATCCTCATGAGATTGCTTCTCAACGAGTTAACAATGGAAAGGAGGGACTTGGCTATGTAGCCAAGTCAAAGAAGAAGAACAAGAAGAAAGTCACCTCCCCCTCACAAAAAGTAAGATTTGTGAAAGAGGGAGAGGTGACCAAAGAGAAGGAGACCAACACCGTTGTGGGTGGTGATACCTCTAGGGGGAGCACCACTCATAATGACTTTGCCGGGAAATACAACCCATCTTATGTTCTTATGAAATCTAGAGATGGTCATGTATATGCTAAATATGTTGGTACTTCTTACGGTGATGATTATCATTGGAGTATTTTGGTTCATAAGACCCTTGTCGCTAACGTGAGAGGACCCATTCAAAGATGGGTACCTAAATCAAGAAACTAATCTATTGTAGGGAAGTGCTTCCGGTTCGAGCAAATGGACGGTGGATAGTGGTGCATCCCAACATATGACCGGAAGCAATGACGCAATGAGTGATATTCATCCTCCATTACCTCATCTCAATTGCGTTACTATTGGTGACAACTCCGAACTAAAGGTATTGGGACGAGGCAAGGTAGCAATCTCAAATGACTTGTCAATTGAGAATGTTCTTCTTGTTGAGTCCCTTGGCTATAACCTCATTTCGGTTCTTCAACTTGCTAAAAGTGGTTTTACCTCTTTCTTTAATAAGGAGAATGTGATAGTCACTTGGGAAACGACTCTTAAAGTAGCCTTTGTTGGGCATGTCGAGAACGACATGTATGTAGTGGACTTCTCTAAAGGAGACACGTGTGCCGCGACATGTCTAATGGCTAAAGTTGATGTGGGTTGGCTATGGCATCGCCGGTTAGCCCACACCAATATGAGGACGTTGCATGACCTTCAAAGTGGCAATCATGTTCTAGGACTAACAAAGATCGTGTGTGTAGCTCTTGCGTTCTTGGAAAACAACATGGAGAAGCTCACCCAACCAAGACCAACATCACCACCTCAAGAATCCTCGAGCTCGTTCACTTGGACCTCTTTGGTCCTCTATCATATGATAGTCTTGGAGGCAAGAAGTATTGCTTGGTGATTGTGGATGACTATTCACGATATTGTTGGGTGTACTTATTCAAGAGGAAGAGTGAGACTCAAAAGCGGGTTATCAAGTTCATCACTTTGGTGGAACGGCAACATAATACAAGCATCATGGCTATCCGAAGTGATAATGGCTCCGAGTTCAAGAACTACACCGTGGAGGGATTTCTTAGTGAGGAAGGCATTGCTCATCAATATTCCACTCCCTACACCCCTCAACAAAATGGTGTGGCGGAGAGAAAGAATCGGACTCTTATAGATGCGGCTCGAACCATGATTGCGGAGTTCTCTTCTCCTTATAATTTTTGGGCCGAGGCCGTCTCCACCGCTTGTCACGCTAGCAACCGATTGTATCTCCGCAAGATCTTGAACAAGACCCCTTATGAGATTCTCACGGGCAAGAAGCCGTATGTTTCGTACTTCGAGGTCTTTGGATGCAAATGCTTCATTCGCAAGAGAGGGAAACGCTTGTCAAAGTTTGAGACTAAATCTTATGAGGGTATCTTTGTTGGCTATGCCTCGAACGCTCACGCCTATAGAGTCTATAACAAGTCCACCGGACAAGTTGAAGAAGCTATAGACGTGGTATTTGATGAGGATAATGGGTCCCAAGGGGGCCGTATAGATCATGGTATTGTAGGAGATGCAATTCCTCCCATCGTCATAAGAAGAATGGGGATTGGTGAAATAATCCCCATTGAGGGTTACCGGATGACGGAGGGAGAAGGACTATGCCCCACTCAAGTGGAGCCATTGACTACATCCATTGATAACCAAGCTACCCAACAAGATGCACCAAGCCCTCATGCTTCACCACAAGGCCAAGCTAATGATCAAGATCGCTCTATTAATCAAGGCCAACCTAACAATCAAGGCCAAGCTCATGATGAAGGCCAAGCTCACAATGAAGAACAAGATACACATGGTGATGATACAACTCGGCACATAAGGGATCCACCTCCCGTTGATGATCAAGATCAAGGTGGACAAGTCTCTGATGATGAAGGAGATGATCAAGTGCTATCCAAGGAAACTTTGGAGGAGATGCTAGCTCGTAGGGCAAAGAGAAGGCTAGATAATCTTGCTCGTGCCGGTCACACGGAGGACATGATTCTTGGACAAGTTTGTGGAAGGGTCGTCACAAGGAGGCAACTAGCGGATTTTAGCAAATCTCATGCTTTCGTCTCTCACATTGAGCCAAAGAAGGTCTATGAATCTCTTGAAGATCAAGATTGGCTTGAAGCAATGCACGATGAACTCAACAACTTCGAGCGCAACAAGGTGTGGAAGTTGGTACCAAGGCCCAAAGATTGCAAGAACGTCATCGGCACTAAGTGGATCTTCAAGAATAAACAAGACAAGGACGGCATCATCATCCGCAACAAGGCTAGATTGGTTGCTCAAGGCTTCTCTCAAGTCGAAGGTGTCGATTTCGGTGAAACATTCGCTCCCGTAGCTCATCTTGAATCTATTCGCATCCTACTTGCATATGCCTCTCATCACAACTTTAAATTGCAACAAATGGATGTTAAAAGTGCATTTTTGAATGGTCCCATCCACGAGTTGGTCTATGTCAAGCAACCTCCGGGTTTCGAGGATCCCAACCACCCCGATCATGTCTACAAACTCGATAAGGCGCTCTATGGACTTAAACAAGCTCCACGTGTGTGGTACGAGCACCTTAAAGAGTTTTTAGTAGATCGTGGGTTCAGTGTTGGTTTAATCGATCCCACCCTTTTCACCAAAAGGGTTGGAGGTGACTTGTTCATATGCCAACTCTATGTGGATGATATCATCTTTGGTTCTACTAACATCGCATTCAATGATGAGTTTTGCAAGCTTATGACGGATAAATTCGAGATGTCGATGATGGGAGAGTTAGAGTATTTTCTTGGCTTCGAGATCAAGCAACACCCCGAAGGCACATTCATCAAGCAAGCCAAGTATACTCAAGACATGCTCAAGCGCTTCAACATGCATGATGCCAAACCTATGAAGACTCCCATGTCCACGACTAGTGACTTGAAACCCGACCCGAATGGTAAAGAGGTAGATCAAAAGGTATACCGCTCCATGATTGGCTCTTTGCTCTACCTTTGTGCATCTAGACCCGATATTATGTATAGTGTAGGAAATGTGCAAGGTTTCAAGCCTCTCCGAGACAAAGTCATTTTGAAGCGGTTAAGCGCATCTTTCGATATTTAGTTCATACCCCAAACTTCGTTCTTTGGTATCCCAAGGGTTCAAGCTTTCAGCTCATTGGGTATTCGGATGCGGACTATGCGGGAGAGAAGACGGATAGTAAATCTACATCCGGAGCTTGTCAATTTCTTGGCCGATCATTGGTATGTTGGTCTTCTAAGAAGCAAAATTGCATTGCTCTCTCCACTACCGAAGCCGAATACATCTCCACGGCGAGTTGTTGTGCTCAATTACTTTGGATGCGGCAAACATTGAGAGATTATGGCATCGACTTCGACAAAGTTCCCCTCTTGTGCGACAATGAGAGTGCCATCAAGATCGCCTACAATCCCGTTCTTCACTCCAAGACAAAGCACATTGAGATACGCCATCACTTCATTCGGGATCATGTTGAGAAGGGTGATATTGACCTCTCCTATGTGCCGACCAAGGATCAATTCGCGGATATCTTCACGAAGGCCCTTGATGAACCAAGATTTAGGGGTTTGAGGAATGAACTAAATGTTATCGATGCGTCCAACTTCTCTTGAACCCTTGCATACGTACCTTCACTATATGTGCTATCTAGTTTAGATGTAGGCATGGACATAGGGGGAGCGTAGTTCAACTCATGAACCAACACTCCACCTATCATGCACAAAACAACCAAAGCTTCATGCATATCTAGTCATTTTGTGACTTACTGTGCTTAAAACATGAGTCATACTTTTGAGTCCAAGATACATCTTCGCGACTCCTTGGTATCACTCAAACACGGTGGCTTCGGCCACCAACCTTTTTCCCTTTTGTATTTGTGTTGCTTGATGTTTCATTCGTGCTTGTGTGTTTGTTGTTTTTTGGTTCTTATTTTTGAGGCTCACGTCTTGTTCCATCTTTCACACATTCTCGGAACGTTTGGGAACCCCGGAAATTCCGGCCTAGGGCCCGGAAAATTCCGGCCCTAAGACTTTTTCCCCTGAAATTTTGCTCATTCCCAAAGTGCCCGCTCGCAGAAGGCACCCCGGAAATTTGAGCGGAAATTTCCGGGGCAAAAATCCCGGGGCCCGGAATATTCCGCACCCTAAGCCCCGGAAATTTCCGGGGTTTGAGATTGACTCGAATATTCACCCAAATATCCAGCGTGCCCGCTCGCAGAAGGCACACCGGATATTTGGGGCGGAATATTCCGGTCGAAATCTCCGGGCACCGGAATATTCTGGCCTTAATACCGGAAATTTACGGTGTGCTTGGCTGGGGATATATAAAGGCGACGGGAGGGGGCAGTTCCAGATTGCTCCCCCTCCCTTCGCCTCCACTCCGCCTCCTGACGCAGCCGCCGCCTCCGAGACCTCCGGGAGGCCCCTTTGCCTCCCCTCCTCGTCCTCTAATTGCCTTTTGCGGATCAAGAGACCGCATATCCCGTCCTACCTCATGGATCCCGGTATGTGCTTTGTTTTCTCCGCAATCTAGGGTTTTTAGTTGATTTGATCTCATGTCCTTTGGTATTCACGATGTTTTTGAGCAATTTATACACATACTAGCGACATATATCCTCTAGGATCGGTCTCATTACACACATTCGTAGTTCTAGATTCACTGCAGGCCCAGATTTAGATCTGGATTCGAAAATTCCGAAGGCCGGAAATTTCCGCCCCAGGACCGGAATTTCCGCCCCCCGGAAATTTCCCTGAGGCCGGAATTTCCGCCCTACGGAATTTCCGCACCCGAGACCGGAATTTCTGGCCTGCACTGAATCTCGAACAGAGATCTACTTCCTCCATTTCCACGAGTCGTGAGCCCCTGTTTTTGATGATTCTTGTTTGTTTTTCTTTGCATGTTTTCCTACCTTTCTCGCAGATGGTTCAAGCTCTAGGCCTGCCAAGTTGACTAGCTCCCGCAAGCGGCTCCGTCACCTGCGGGAAGATGCTGAGGGAACTCTTGTTGATGAGAATGAGACTCGCCGGCACGCGAGGGATGCTGAGAGAGAATATGAGCGTCAACGTGACGCTGCCAGGGCTGCTCGCAAAGCTGGCAAGCAGCACGGGAAGTCAGCACTGAACTTGGCCACCATGTCCATCCCTGAGTTCAAGGCATGGAGGGGCAAGGCCTGGTACACCGAGAGTCCTCAGGACCCCACTATTGATTCCTGCTTCTGGCACGTTGAGCAGGAAACCCTCTTCAAGCAAGTGTATACTGTAATGAGCAAGCCAGTGTGCCCAATGAAGGTTATCAACTTCGCTCATTTGGCTGCCAATCCTGCCTACTTCAACAACTCCGTCCAGTTGGCTGAACTCCTTGGTCTGCGTCCACTCATGGAGACTAGATGCTCCTACAATGTCACCTTCATCCAGCAGTTCTTCGCCACACTTGTCATTGATGATTCTGAGGATATTGGGATGTCTTGGATGTCTGGCACTCACTTGCTCACTGCCAACTTCCATGACTTTGCTACTGCGCTCGGGTATCCCTTTGCTGGCCTTAACACTCCTCAGGGTCACCGCATGCATATTCACGGGGTAGAGTATGAGAAGAACAGACTGGCTGAGTTGTATGGTTCCACAGGTGTGATTGGCTCGGCCAAAGGACTATTTCCCATATATGACATCCTGTTGCGTATGTTCCGGGAGTCTATTGCCCCAAGTACAGGCAATAATGATGCTATTCGTGGTGGCTTGGTCAACCTCATGTACCACGCCTACCTGACCTTCACTGAGGGTGACATGACTGACACGGAGGTCCACAAAGTTGATGTGATGGATTTCATCTTCAATGAGATCCACTTTGCTCTCTTCCACCGCAAAGTGCCCCCTTATGCTCCGTACATCATGAAGCTCATCAAGGCTCGCTATCCCGAGGCACTCCGTGAGGACCTGGAGCTAGACTGTGAGGACCACAAGGATGTCACGTTGTACAAGAAGGCTGCCCACACCCAGCAGGCTGCACATGATGTGGGTGCCACAGGTCAGGGCCACCGTGATCCTCGCATGCGTCCTCCTCCCCCTTGCAAGAAGAAGCGCTCATGGCTGGTTCGAGCAATTGAGAAGGTGATGTGCATGAATGTGTGCATCCACAAGGAGAACTACAATGCCTATGGTGAGCGCCGCCACATCCTGGAGAACCAGCACACCATCATGACTGCCCTTCCGATTCCCAATGTGCCAGCTCCTCCTCCTGACAGGATTCCATACAAGAATTGGAACAACCGCGATGTTGACTGGGATATTGGAGTGGATGATGATGAGGACATGGAGGATGTCACCGAGGACGAAGAGGAAGAGGAAGAAGAGGACACCCAGGCCTAGAGATTGTTCCATGGGACGTAGCTCTCTCTTTTCTCTTCTTGGTATCCTGATGCCAAAGGGGGAGAAGATATAGATGATCGTGGGGATTTGCTCGGGTGGTTTTCGTTCTTTGTTGCTTTTATCGTTTCGTGTGTCTTTTCGAACTTCGTCTTATTGTACTCGTTATTCGTTGGTTTGCTTGTGTGAACTATTATTATTAGGAGGCATGTCTCCTATATATGCTATCTGTGGTGTTTTACCTTTCATATCATGCATTGTTAGTTTATTCCCTTGCAAATACTCATGTTGTCATCACTCACCAAAAAGGGGGAGATTGAAAGCTCATGATCCCTCTAATGATTTTGGTGATGATTACAACGCGGGTATCAACTATCTAACAATGTTGTTTTAGTCTATGCAACTTATCTTTCAGATGATTATTGATACACCATTGTAAAAAGATCAAAGAGGAGTTCTATATACTTGAAAGATTGCCACCGGATATTTCAGTAATCACACCGGAATTTCCGGTGCTTATAGGGCGGAATATCCGGCCCTGGCACCGGAATATTCCGGCCCTTTCTTGTATCTTCAAAACGACTAAGTATTTCTCCCTGCCCGTGCACAGATGCTGGGGCGGAAATTTGCCCCGGAAATTTCCGGTGCAAATATCCGGCCCTCTGGTACTTAGCAGAAAATGGAGTGTCCTCAGATGCCCGCGCACAGAGATGGGGGCGGAAATTCTGTCCGGAAATTTCCGGGCCCGGATATTTCAATTATCTGCCCCCCGGATTATTCAATATTCCGGCCTCTGGTCCTTAGCAGTTTTCATCTTGGGCTGGTGCCCGCGCACAGAGATGGGGGCGGAGTATTGAGGCGGAAATTTCCACCCCCGGATATTTCAAAGTTCCGCCCCCCGGACTATTCAAATTTCCGGCCAAAGGAGACCGGAAATTTCCGGTGCTAACACCGGAATATTCCGGCCCTGGCAGACTGCAACGGTCAGAAATTGGAGGAGCCTATAAATAGCTGTCTTCTTCCTCTAGATAGGCAGCTCGTCCATTCCTCTCTCTCCTCCATTGTTGTAGAGCTCAAAACGCCCCGATCTCCCTCCTCCTCCAACCAAACTCGATGGCCTTCAAGGATCTCATGGAGGAGGACTAGATCTACCTTTCCACCAAGCCAAAACGTGTGTACCCACACCACAACTCTTGGTATCTTGTAATCTCTTGGTTGCTTTGTCATCCAAGGGAAACCCTAGTGCTTGTAGCTTCCACCTTGTAGCAAGAAGCTTCGATTGTTGAGAGCCTCCATCTCAATTGTGGAGTAGCCTCAACCCCTTGTAAAGGTTTGGTCAACGCCTTCAAGTCGACCTCATAGTGGAAACGAGAATCTCCCTCACCGGAGAATCTCAAGGAGAACAAGGTGTGCACATCCGTGCTATCGAGGAGCGCCTAGGTGGCTCCCCACCTCTCCGACGTAGACGTACTTCTTTCAAGAAGGAACTACGGGAAACATATCCTTGTCTCCGTGTTTTTCAATTGTTGTTATCTTGTGTCAATCCTTTATTTCCGTTGCTACTTGTTTCTTGTCACCTAGGGTGTTCACTTAGCTGCACATCTAGATAACCGAGCTTTTACTTTCCTAAAGCCCCCACTAAAAGTAAAAAATAATTAAAATTTGTAGGTCACCTATTAACCCCCCCCCCCTCTAGTTGACCATATTGCACTTTCAACGTGGAACCTACACAACACAAACAATTCACTTTTCCCCAACAAAGCAGTGAGTTTGTTAATCTCACCGGTTTTGCTGATAACAAAGAGGTTAAATGTATGGTGTGGTAAAAAGTATGAGAATAGTATGAAATAGGAGCGGCAGTGTGAAAATAGTGGAAGCAATGTGAAAGAAGTGGAAACAGTGTGAAAGCAGTGGAAACGGTGTGTGTATTATCAGAATAGGAAAATGGACCGGGGTCCACAGTTCAATAGAGGTGTCTCTCCATAAAAGATAAATAACATGTGTGGTGAACAAACTATAGCTGCGCAATTGACATAAATGAAGGTTGTATTGTAGTGCATATGGAAGACATAAAGATTACTATGTGATTCATGCAGGCATTACAACAAGATACATAGACCGTCATCCAACTGCATCTATGACTAACAATCCACCCTCTGAATATCATCCAACAAACGTTGGGTATTAAGTTGCAAGCTACTGATTACCGTAGTAAGCAAAGTGTGTAATATAAACAATGTAAACTAGGTAAACACAGTTGTTTTCTCCATAATGGCAACAACACATCCTCCATTCGTCACGTTTCTGTCACTCGAGCACAGATGCAAAGGAGGCATGAACCCACTATCGAGCATAAATACTCCCTCTTGGAGTTACTAGCACCTACTTGGCCAGAGCATCTACTAATAACGGAGAGCATGCAAGATTATAAATAACATATGCATGAAGATAACATGATAGATTGATAATCAGAAGACATAGAATTCAACATTCATCGGAAACCAGCAAACACAACATGTAGCATTACATAAAGATGATCTCGATCATGTAGGGAAGATCACACGATTTAAACATGACGTACAAAGTGGAGAATACAACCATCTAGCTACTGCTATGGACCCGTAGTCTAGGGATGAACTACTCACGCATTAATTCGGAGGAGGGCATGGTGGTGTAGACCCCTCCGGTGATGAATTCCCCTCCCGGCAGGGTGCCGGAGAGAGCTCCAGAACTCTCCCGATCTCGGGATGACGATGACGGCGGCCTAGGGTGTTTCTCGGGATGAAGTGGTATATTTTTAGGGTTGACGTATCGAGGGTTATAAATAGGCAAAAGGGCGATGGCGTTGGATGCCCGAGGGGCCCACACCACCCCCAGGCGCGGCCGGGGTGCGTGCCACCCTATGGTGTGGCCCCCTCCGGGCCTCTTCGGGACTCCGTGAAACCTTCGGGAATGTTAAGACTTCCGGGCTTCGAATTTTCCAATTCCAAGAATATTTTCAGAACATCATTTCTGAAACTAAAAACAACACGAAACAGGGAACTGGCTCTATGGCATCTTGTCAATAGGTTAGTCTGGAAAATCGATAAAAATGACATAAAGTGTATAGCAAACATGTAGGAAACAACATGAAAACAACATGGAACGTCAGAAATTAAGGATACGTTTATGGCGTATCAACATCCCCATGCTTTGTTCCTACTCGTCCTCGAGTAGGTGTCGGGGGGATACCCCCGAGTAGGGGTAAGACAGGTGAGAGACAAGGCTCAAGTTGATGTTTACCAAGTTCAGCCATGTCGGGTTGGCACTGGCCGGGTAGGCGGCTACCCGAGTATCTAGTATCCGGCTGGGGGTATTCGGTCGTAAGTACAAGAGTCAAGGAGGAAGATTCAAGTGTTGTTCTGGATCAGCCGGGTAGCGCTCGGGTGATCCGGATAGACGTGGAGCTATTCTACTCGGGCACAAAGTCAATGGAGCCGTTGTAGGAGATCCCGCGTATCCAGGGGCCGTACAGGCGTGCAGTTCAACTTACTAGGCGCGTGGTTATCCGAACTGAGACATGGGAACAGTACGGGTGGGCAGCTGTCAAGTCTTGTCACTGACAAGGGGGATAGTGGAGTTGTCTACTCTGTACCTTTTATTAGTATAATAGTGGTTAGCCACCAGTATATAAGGTAGCTCACCCCCTCCTGCGCGAGGGACGTTGGACCTAACCTCATTTATTGCGAGGCTCAGTCATTGAGAGAGACAACAGTAGGGAGAGTTGAGCACTGGCTACTCGGCAGAGACTGAGACACTGAGAAGTTGTGGTTTCTGTACTCGGTACGACCTAATACAGAGAGATAGGCAGGAGTAGGGGTATTACCTCCACACGAGGGCCCCAAACCTGGGTAGATTGTGGTGTTTGCAGTGTTCCTGAGCGCGCCTACTCGGCGTGTGATTCCTCCCCGAATACCTACAGCGTCCATCGGCCCCAACTTTAGCCATCCTATGGCATCTGTCTTCTCCACACCACGACAGTTGGCACCCACCGTGGGGCCAACAGCGGCGCTAGCTGGGGTGCATATTCGGACGGGACTTGTTTCTCCGTCGGGGGAGCATGTGGTTTGTGTCCTTGTCCACAAATTCGGCTCCTTCGACTTCGTCAGCGACAACGCCGGTGATTTCGGCGGCAGACCCATGCCTACAGGCGGCTCCGTCCTCTCCTTCGGCGCGCATTTGGTGTAAGTTGCCACCACCGTCATCCGCGAGTACCCCGAGGTGGTGCTCGTCGCTGAGGACCGTCCTGTTGTTCTCGCTGTCCGTGGGAAGCCGGCTGGCTGCTCTGTGGGCAGCGTGGAGGTGATGATGACTGGCCCGGCTATCGATGCCGAGAAAGGCGCGCCCGCTGCGCCTGAAGTCGTCGACGGGCCGGCTGCTCGCAGGGGCCACAAGCCCTACGACATGCCCCAGAACCAACCTGGCTACGTGGATCCTTCCACGTCTACTGCGATACCGGCGACTCGTGCTGGTATCGCGCACCTCGGTATGCCTCTCGCCACGGATGTGGATCCGGTTGTGCTGAGGGCGCAGCTCGAGCAACAGCGACTTGCTTTGCTGCAGGAGGCCCAGGAGCTGGAGAAGGTTAGGCTTGAGCTTAACCTAGATCAAAACGAGTACAATAGAGCACATGGTTTTACTCTTGTATCTAGGAATCCTAGCAAGATAGGAGTTATTCGGCGTAACCTAGGTGCTGAGCTAGCAAGAGATGGTAGAGCTGCTAGCAAGTATGCTAGTTTAACTAGTGCGGGTAGGCTGAAATATAGCTCTCTAGAAGGTGGAAGGCAGAATGAGTCTTTTCGGCAGGCCAATCCGGGAGCTGGTGCGTCCCATGTTGTTCATTCGCATGGGGGCAAGATCCGTTGGACATGCCTCATCGCCACTTCCCGGCGGAGAGAGGGCCCAGAGTGTGAACTCTGGGAAGAACAAATAGATGCAGGTGTACGAACTGGCAGTCGCCGGAAAACAGCACGATGTAGAGCGGCAGCCCGGCCAAAAACACAATGCTAGGAAACAAATTTCTGGAGGATGCATTTTCATGGCTCTAAAGTGAAAGAGGGGCTCGGTGTCGGCGTGGTGCTCACCTCGCCCAAGCGGGATCAACTCAAATATGTGCTACAGATCCACTTTTCGGCATCCAATAATGTAGCCGAGTACGAAGCCTTGGTCCATGGGCTGAAAATTTCCAAGGAGATTGGAATCCGGCGGATTGTCTGCTATGGCGACTCAGACCTGGTAGTTCAACAAGTATCGGGGACTTGGGATGCGTTGGATGCCAACATGGCATCTTACCGGTTCCTAGTCCAGAATATGACCGGATTCTTCGATGGGTGTGAGTTCCATCACATTCACCGAGCTGAGAATGATGTAGCGGATGCTCTCTCCAAGTTGGGACCTTCTCGGCAATTCATCTCGCCGGGATTGCTCTCGAGAATTTGAGGAAGCCATCTATCAAGACATCATCCAACTCGGAGTCAATATTCATTCCGTATTTTGTGGACTCAGGAGCTGTTCCCATGGAGATTGACTGGGAGAGCTCAAACGAGAACCCGGGGACTGCTCCATCCAACCCGGGGACTGCCTATGCAAACCCGGGGACTGTCGCATTCATTGAGGGGATCATTTCTCAGTACTAGGGGACTCGTCTCCAACTCGGAGCAATTCATGGCAGCTGATCCAATGGAAGTGGACGAACCAGTGTTTCCTATCCGGGAGACACCGAGTTGGGCTTTGCCCATATATTATCCTTTCTAATGGATGGCACTTTGCCGAGTGACGAGGTCACAGCCAGGAAGATACAGAGAAGATCTAAAGGATACACCATCATCAACAAGGAGTTGCACAAGAGAAGTCCTACTGGGGTGCTCCAACGCTGCGTTGAGCCAGAAGAAGGAGAAGAGATTCTCAGAGAAATACACCAAGGAGAGTGTGGGCATCATGCCTCATCTTGGGCCCTGGTCAAGAAAGCATTCCGGCATGGATTCTTTTGGCTCACTGCCCTACAACAAGCAGAAGATCTGGTGAGAAAATTCAATGGGTGCCAGAGGTATGCGAGCAAGATCCACATGCCAGCCTCCGATTTGAAGACAATTCCCATCACTTGGCCATTTGTTGTTTGGTGCTTGGATATGGTGGGTCCTTTCAAGCCAGATCGGGGCAATATGACTCACATCCTGGCTATGGTTGACAAATTCACCAAGTGGATTGAAGTAAAGCCAATCCGGAAGTGTGATGGGAACACGACTGTCAGCTTCTTGAAAGACATTACTCTGAGATACGGCTACCCGCATGGGATCATCACGGACAATGGAAGAAATTTTGCTGAGGGAGCCTTTGCCAGATTCTGCAAGGAGAAGCGGATCCGGCTAGACGTTGCATCAGTTGCGCATCCGGCTTCGAATGGGCAAGTTGAAAGAGCTAATGGCATGGTCCTATCCGGAATAAAGCCAAGGCTAATTGAGCCATTACAGCGAACCCCTGGTTGTTGGTTGGACGAGTTGCCGGCAGTATTGTGGAGTCTAAGTACTACCCCTAACCGATCAACCGGATACACACCATTCTTTCTGGTATATGGAGCTGAGGCCGTGTTGCCCACTGACCTTGAGCATGACTCGCCTAGAGTAACCCTCTATACTGAGGCAGAGGCAAGAGAAGCCCGAGAAGATGACGTTGATCTGCTCGAAAAAGCAAGAGTGTTAACTCTGTCGCGCTCTGCTGTATATCAACAGAATCTGAGACGCTATCATAGCCGGAAAGTAAGCCCAAGGGTTTTCTGAGAAGGAGACATGGTCCTTAGGCTTGTGCAGCGCACAGCCGGGATGCACAAGTTTTCCCCTCTGTGGGAAGGGCCCTTCATTGTGAGCAAGGCGCTGCACAATGATGCCTATTATCTCATTGAAGCACAGGCACCGCAGAAGAATAGGGCGGATAAATCCGGAGAGGAATCCAAGCGTCCCTGGAATGTAGCTCTACTCTGCCGCTTTCATTCCTGAACAAACTTTGTATGTATCTCTTCAACCGAGTTAAATTCCAAGTCGGCACTCCGAATTGAACTCGGGGACTGCCTGTGCTAAAACTGCTATGTGTTATTTATTGTCTTTAGTTTGTCTACTCGGTTGATTTACTTAGAATTTCATGTGTATATCTAGTAGTGTGTTTAAACCTAAGGGACAACTCTTCGACTTCACTGCTGTCTGCAACCCGGCTTCATGGCAAGCAAGAGAACAAGCCAAAGGTCAATGAACACACGAAAAATTGCTAAGGAAAAGAGAAGTGTGTCAACCGAGTAGGGTGTCTTTCCTTCTGTGTTTTCGGCTAAGTTTTGGGCAGCGTTAGTATTCAAATCTCAAAGTGGTTGAGTATCAGAAACTTGGTTTTGGAAATCTTGTGACTCGACTACCAAAAAGCCACGAGTGGCAGGTAAGAGCAAAGACAAAAGAACCAAGTGGATCAAAAAAGCAACTCGGGGACTTGCATTTAACGCAATCCGGCATTGAGCCAGTCTTGCCAAGTAACTTAATAAAACAAAGTAACACTGGAACGATAAGTTGTTAATACATCTGCACCCGGCATATCGGGGATCTGATAAACAGTTTTGAGGTAAATTCAGAATAGGCACTTAAGGCATGGTTGATGGAGCGGAGTCGGCCTCTACACTTGATAGATCTGAAGACGGGACGCTGAGTGTGGAAGCGGGCTCGGGAGCAGCAGTAGAGGTTGGATCCGCGGACAAGGAAGCGATGTTCTCGGCGGTGGCATCCGTTGTGCCCAACTCGGGAGCCGGAGTGTCGATCACCATCTCGGTGATAACAGTTTCGGCCGGAGCAGTGGGCTGCGAATCGGTCTGGGGCTCCGCAGAAACAGCTCCCTACTCGGTGGCCTCCTGGTCAGCATTCGGCGTGGCCTCCTTCTCGGTGTTGCCCTGCTCGGTTTCCTCCTGGGCATCGCCCTTCTCGGATCCCTCGTCGTCAAGTTCTTCATGCTCCTCCTCCCCAGCTCCATGATCACCTTCCTCGTCGGCATCGTCATCTTGGTCTTCATCGCCTTCGGCATCAGCTTCCTCGCCTTCAGCAGCGTCATCTTCTTCCTCAACATCAGTATCCGGCTCCGTGGGGCCGTCGATGTATTGATGAGTGTCAGCATAAGATGCAAGATCGTAGGCGGCTTCCTTGCGGCGCAAGATGAACTCATCCCGGTTGGTCCATTTGGAATTGTTCCGGAGGTCCTTGAGCTTCTCCATATCTAGATTTTCGTACCAACATAGCACAGTGTGGAGGGCTTCGTCTGCACCAGCGCGGGCTGTGGAGGCACTCCATTTCTTCAACTCCTCCTTGACATGCTCCAAGTTGGAGGCGATCTGGTGGATCGTCTCTGGCATCTCCCTCTCCGGCCAGAAGATCTTATGCAGGCGCATAGCAGTTGATACCATCGAGGCACCCATGCCCTTGAGGGATAGCATCCGAGCCTTGATATTCTCAACTTGATCATCTATGGAGGTCGGGTCGCCAACACTGAGGCCTGCTGTTGCCCTCAGTTTCTTGGCCTTCTCCACGACAGTCTCAGTGGCAAGGTTGAAGTCAGGGAAGGTGCCTAGGGTAGGGCATGCTGGGATGAGCCAGAAAAAGAAACCGAGAAGAAGAAAAAGCCGAATAGAAGAAACAGAAGGAAAGAAACTGAAAAGATCAAGGGTTTGCGGCAACTCACAGCATAACTCTAAGACAAGGGCTCCTAGCCGGCAGTTCCAGTCTTCAGCCTGCCAGAAGTGCTTGTCCTGAAGGCGGCGTGAGTCGACCACCATGGTGTCGAGTTCTTGATTTCTGATCTTCAGAGCCTCGATCTCCTTCTCGAGCTCCCGCTTCTCGACGGCTGCCTGCTTCAACGCCTCGGTCTTCTCATTCCCGGCCTGTAGTGCGGTCTTGAGAGCCTCAACAAGCTCGAGCTTGAGCTTGTGAACTTCAGCCTTCTCGGCATCCAGGCTCTTCTCTAGCTGGGTCTCTCTGGCCCGCACCTACTGCTGCACCTCGGCGGGAGTGACACACCCCTGGTGTTGCTCGAGGAAGGTTTTGCGTTTGTCTGAAAATAAAAAAACTCGGTTAACAAGGGAGAAGAGGGCAGAAGCCGGAAAAGAGAAAATGCAAAGTGACTTACCCTCCAGAGAAGAAATTTTACTCTGCGCAGATGCCACCATGACTTCACAGTCCTGGTGCTTCTCGCCGAGAGCCTTAAGCTCACCTGCAGAAAAGCAGGATGTGAGGAAAGACGAAAAATGGGCGTAGACACAAAATGCATAAACCAAAATGCTAGCACTTACTCTCTACGGAGGACAGCTTGGTAATAGTGTCCGTGACACTCTTCTCCAGGATCGCCCTTCTTGGCCTCCAGCGCTCGGTTTTTATCCCTGATAGCTCGATGTGACCACAAGAGCTGGCGGAAGAGCTTGGTTCGGGTCTCAGTGCACTCCTGCAGAGAAGAAGAGGGCGTGATGAGTTGGAAGATTCGGCCCGAGTAGATGGAAACTTGATTGAGTCTTCTCTACTGGGCCCAAATCTCGAGGACTAGATGGTGGATAAATAAAAGAGTAAAGTAAAGAAAGATCACTACTCGGAAATTCGAATAGAAAGGAAAGTGCACTTACCCGGTTAGTATTCTCAGCGTCTTCAGCAGCTTTGCGCAAGCAGAACATTTTCTGCACCACAGTGCTGTTGTAGGAGGACATTGCCATCGTGACGGGACCGGCATCGGCTTTATTCCATGATTGTCTGTAGTTGTCAATGTCGTTAAGCCGCACACCTTCCCATTCGGGGCGACCATACTTCTTGTTGTCCCAGTCCTTCTCGATGTAGCCTATCCGGTCAAGGACAGTGTCCACATCTTCTCGGAACTCGTACTCATCCTCCGCGGGAGGAGCATCATCATGGATGGTCAAGGAAGTGTCCTTACCCTTGGATCCGGAGCGGGCTAAGGCTTTCCTCTGCTTCAGCGCATCCAACCGCTTGGCCTCTTGCGCCATCTTTATCTTGTGCTGCTCCTGCAACTCGCGCCAATGATCCGGGAAGTTCGGAGGCTTGGTGGTGCCGCTGACGCCCGCGCCAGGAGCCTGTCCCTCCGCGGGGGCGAACTTGATGCTGGTCTGAACCAGCTTGGAGCTCCGAGTAACGGGGCCACTCTTAGCCTGCTCGATTGGGGGTTTAAGCTGCTTAGGCTTGTTGAGTGGCCAATGAGGCTTCTTGGCTGGCGGCTGCTGCTGCTCTGGCTGCCCGGCTTGCTTGGCACCTGGCAGCGGGTACTCGGAGGACTGTGGGGTACGCTGTTGCGATGGTGGCTGTCGCGGCTTCTCGGGCTGCTGCTGCCCAGCTGGCCGCTTATCGGGTGGCTGCTGCCCGGTTGGCCCTGGAACTCTCTTAGATGGCACCTTGGGCAGCTGCTGCTGTGAAGTCGGCGTTGCTGCTGGCGTTGCTGGCTGTTTCTTGGAGGTTGGCTCGGTGGGTTGCTGTTGTGGCATTGGTGTTGTTGTGGGCTGCTTCTCAACAGATGGTTCTAGAGTTGGTTGCTGAGGAGGTGGCCGAGGTGCATAGTGAGGTGCTTGAACCGGTGGTGGTATTGGCTTCCGAGCACTCGGCTCTAGTGCTGCCGGAGTCGGCTGCTGCGGCTCAGATATGGGCTTGGGAGTGGACTGCCACATCTCGGCGGGCCGCTCCATGGCTGCCTGCTCGTCGTTGGGTTCCGGCTCCTCCAGAACCCGATCAGTCTCCACCTCGGTGCTGGTGTTCTCGGCACCAAGGTCTTGTTCTTCCTTGCGGGGAGAGGGCGCCTTGGCCCTCTCCTATGGGCGATCTTCCCCATCGTCAGTGGTAAGGTCCACGACGTCCTCGGGTGGATCGTTGGTGGAGTCCGCATCCAGTGGATCGCTGAGAAGAGAAGAAAGAAGAAAAAAGGAGATCAGAACAGAGAGGAAGCAGAGAAAAGGCAGAGAGGACAGTAAGAAACAAACGCAAAGGGCAGCTCGGAAGAACTTACGCGTCCACGATGGTGCGTTTCTTACACCCGATGGTCTTCTTCTTCCCGGCAACCTTCTTTGGTTTTTTGGCAGGGGGCTCAAGTGCTCCGTTTCCCGGCCTTCTCTTTGTTCCGGTGGGGGCGGCCATTGAGACGGGTTGCACGTCTATGGGCTCCTCCCCCTCCAACACATCATCTGCGACCGGAAAGAACAAGTACAATAGTGAGAAAGAAAAAAAGAGAAAGGCATGATGCAGAGTACACACGGGTGAAATCGGTCACCTTCATCGTCCTCAGACCAGTCCCGAATAGAGGTGGAAACTCGGGACTTACCATCCTGGCCAGCAAGGGGGATGCAGAGCGTATCCTGGACGTCAAACGCCTTTGCGTCGTCCTCGGTCCAATCTGCCTCCCAGTTCTGCTCCCGGATGGGCTTGTCTTCCCTTTTCTGGCGAGGGATAACCTAAGGATGCAAAGGCAGAGAATAAGGAACAAGCGATATTCAAGAATATCGGGTAGAAGTTCTACTCGGTCTAGCATGAAAACATAAAGCATATAAAGCCAAGCCCTAGCAAGGGAAACGAGTAGAGATTCTACTCAGGGCAGTATGCAAGCACAAAGCATAATGAGCTAAGTCCTAGCACAGAAGTTCTACTCGGTCTAGCATGCAAACCTAAAGCATACAAAGCTAAGTACTGGAAAGGCAATCGGATGGAGGCTCTACTCTAAATAGCATGCAAACATAAAGAATATGAAGCTAAATCCTAACAAGGGAAACGAGTAGAGATTCTACTCAGAGTAGCATGCAAACATAAAGCATATTAAGCTAAGTTCTAACAGAGGAGCCCTATCCGGTATTAAGTACGAACATAAAGCACATTGGTCTAAGTCCGAAGAGGGCACTAAAAGATACCTCCTACTCGGTATGAGCTAAAGTAGCAAGAGAGGAAATCAATTAAGGATGTGAAGAAGAGCACTTACTTGGGGAATGGGCTTGTTGCGGCTATACGACACGAAGCCGTAGAACCAAGTATCCGACAGCGTGGCCCTGAGGATGGACTTGGCCCAGATTGCCACCTGCGCCTTGGTGAGCTCGAAGGTGGTTGTCCGAGTGCAGTCGCGGGCTCCGCCCATGTAGCACATCTTGTGTGCTCGCTCTTGAAGCGGGAGAACTCGGCGCTCCACCCAGCAGGCGATCAGATCGTCCTTCCGGAGCCCCTGCTCCACAAACTCATGCAGGCGGTCGTCTACCCGGTTGACGTCGTTGATCATCTTCTTGGGGTGGTACCCCCAGTTCCGCATCTTGGTGTGGGGCACGTTCTGGAACTCAGGCAACTTGATAAGGTCAATGGGATTTTCGCCTGGCGCTGGAGTTGGATTCTTCACGTACAAGAATCCCCTCTGCCACTTCCGGCAGGTATCCAGTCCAAGTACCCGCGGGTGGCTACCCGTGGACCGCTGGAGCATCATGGCCACACCCGTCTGAGTCATCTCTTTCGGGGCGATTGGGTTGGAAGGATTCGGGACGACTTGCTGGCGGAAGAAGAAATATTTCGCCCAGGTGTCTACCGTGGGGTAGACACCAAGAAAGGCTTCGCAACACGTAACGAAGGTGGAAAGCATGGCGATGGCGTTGACGGGAAGGAGATGAGGATGGAGGCCGAAATGTGGGAGAAAATCTTGCATGAATTTGGAGATTGGGAGGCCAAATCCGCGCTTGAAGTGGCTCAGAAACACCACGTACTCACCAGGGCCGGGAGTCAGGACGAGCTCCTTGCCGGGCGGACGGCAGATGACGCCGGGAGGGACCCAACGGGTATTGACCAGCCATTGACAGTTCGACGCCTTGACGTCGGAGCCCTCCCAGGCGGCGCGCATCGTTGGAGGCTCCTCCTCATGCAGATCTGCAACAGCGAACTCGAGCTCCATCGAGTTTCTTCACCGACGAGGAAGACGAAGGCAGAGGAGACGATGAACAACAAAGTGGCGACGGAGACGCGGGGTCGGGGAAGACGACACCGCGCGGTGAAGGGCCGGTCGCAGTTGAGTTCTCTCCGGTGGACAGCGGCGCTCGGGGATAAGGTCTCTCTCTCTCTCTCTGCGCGCAGGGCGGCGGCGTGCTGTGAGTTTGCGGCGGCGCTGCGTGCTCGTTGTGGCCGGGGAGGCAAGAAGATAGCGGCACAAGGGGAAAGTGATGAGGAAGATTGGACGAGGGGAGGTGAGGAAGTATTTAAACCTCCTCGGGTGCAGTTATCACTTGTGATTGATCGTAAGGAGATCGTGCGGCGCGGGAGTTACCACGCCCGTTAGAAACACACATAGCGAGTAACTCGCGCGTACCGGGCGCAGTTAATCCCACGTCGCAGATCGTGGGCTATCGAGTACCTGTGCGAAGTGACACGACGACATGTGGGCCTGCCGTGTAGTGACAGGCGTGTGCCACGTGGCCACGCCAGAACCGAGGCGTTGTGGGTGCGGTTGTGTGACACGTACACAGCCTGGACACGCGAAGATGGAACTGCTCTGAGCGGCAAGATTTTTGAAAATTTGGCTAAGTGTTGGGATCTCGGTTGGACCCAAGATTGCTTAGTCTACTCGGCACAACGATGAAAACTCCAAGGATCACAATAGTAAAGGTCCGAGATCGGGTTGTGAGCTTCCGAGTTGAGGTGCAACTCAGTTGCAGTCCATGAAGGAAGACATTTTGGTTTAATCTGGCAGGGCCCAACGCCCAACTTCGCCGGACTCTACCAGTTTCAGGGACTAATGTCGGGGGGCTACCCCCGAGTAGGGGTAAGGCAGATGAGAGACAAGGTTCAAGTTGATGTTTACCAAGTTCAGCCGTGCCGGGTTGCACTGGCCGGGTAGGCGGCTACCCAGTATGTGGTATCCGGCTGGGGGTATTCGGTCGTAAGTACAATAGGCAAGGAGGAAGATTCAAGTGTTGTTCTGGATGAGCCGGGTAGCGCTTGGGTGATCAGGATAGACGTGTAGCTATTCTACTCGGGCACAAAGTCAATGGAGCCGTTGTAGGAGATCCCGCGTATCCAGGGGTCGTACAGGCGTGCGGTTCAACTTACTAGGCGCGTGGTTATCCGCACTGAGACGTGGGAACATTACGGGTGGGAAACTGTCAAGTCCTGTCACTGACAAGGGGGACAGGACATGTCAGTGGCCTACCCTAAGAGGCTGACAAGATGGACAAGACCTGTCAGTCGCCTATCGCGGCGACTTTAGGCGATGGTGTCAGCGGGAACACGGAGGCGTGCGCCGTTGGCACAGCGGAGTTGTCTACTCTATACCTTTTATTAGTATAATAGTGGTTGGCCACCAGTATATAAGGTGGCTCAACCCCTCCTGCGCGAGGGACTTTGGACCTAAGCTCATTTATTGCGAGGCTCAGTCATTGAGAGAGACAACAGTAGAGGGAGCTGAGCACTGTCTACTTGGCAGAGAGTGAGGCACTGAGAGGTTGTGGTTCTGTGCTCGGTACGACATAATACAGAGAGATAGGCAGGAGTAGGGGTATTACCTCCACACGAGGGCCCCAAACCTGGGTAGATTGTGGTGTTTGTAGTGTTCCTGAGCGCGCCTACTCGGCGTGCGATCCCTCCCCGAATACCTACAGCGTCCATCGGCCCCAACTTTAGCCATCCTATGGCATCTATCTTCTCCACACCACGACAGTAGGTAAACGATAAAAACACATAATTTCTGAGGTGACATGCTACCAACATAAACTTGATCATCAATAATGTAAAATCATAAGTAAGCTGAGATCATAGAACTTCAAAACAAGCATGATAAATAAAAATTTAACGATAAAGCATAGCAATTACCTTGCATCATGAGAAGTACCACAAATAAAAGATCTTGAATAATAATGCACTGAAAGATATACGTTTGTTTCAAGCATAGAGATAGCATGGAAAAGTGATATTTCGCTTGTCCTTAAGAGTGGGGGAAAATATAAATTCCGGGACACCTTCAAAGTTCATGAGGAAGACTAAAACAAATAATTAGAGAACAAACAATAACACATCATAAATCAATTAATAATGTTTCTGGGACAAATGCACATTAAACTCAGAATGGCAACTATGCGCTCTCAACTGTTCATAAAGTTAGAAGATGGAGACTCAACATAAAAGTAAAAGAAAGGCCCTTCGCAGAGGGAAGCAGTGATCAACTCATGTGCCGGAGCTTTTATTTTATTATACAGAGGTATAAACTGTTTGACACTCCTCCCAACCATCTTACAAAAACCATGGCTAACAAAATCCTTGGGTGCCTGCCAACAACCACATACCGTGGAGGAGTGTCTATTTTTTAAAAAAAGGTGTATGCTTATGTCAACAAATGGTAAACAGAAAATACAATACGTCACAAGCCAACTAGACTTCACAAGAGCGCCTCCCATAGAAGGACGCATCAGGGTAGAAGGTCGTCCCTCTTTCTCTTTTGTTTACACAATTATGCTTTGACTAATAAATCAGGGGTTAAAATAGTGAAGAGAATTTATTGTATTACTTTGGAGCTGGGCACCCCACTGCCAGCTCTTCTATCAATTGGATAAGAGGAAGAAGCCACTAGTCCAGGGTGTGAACGTCCAATCAACAAGTGAGATAAACATTCTCTATTTACGTCCTCATGAGCTAAAACAGGAGCACAAAACAGGAGTAATTTTGAAAGTTTTAAAGGTAACACATGAGGAATTTACTTTGGAGTGGCAGCTAAATACCACATGTAGGTAGGTATGTTGGACACATTTGGCAAACTTGGATTTTTTGGAGTTGGATGCACGAGTAGAGCTCATACTCGGTATAGGTGGAGGCTAGCAAAGGACTAGGAGCGACAAATCAACAGAGCATAAGAGCCATAATCATGCATAGCGACATAAACATCATTAATAAAAACATAAGTGGTACCACAAGTTCAAAAAATAAATGATCATATAGGATATAAGTGACTTGTTCATAGTGATAAACATGGTTTGAGCATGTGCCAAGTCAACCAAATAAAACATTCAAACGAGAACACCACAAATTTATGCTTCAAAATGACAAGAACAACTCATGATTCTTTCAATGGCACATTAAACACTCTCAGCTATTTGAGATTAATCATGCTAGTAAATAAGCACTAGGCTTTAGAATTAAAATAACATCTAGCATGATATGAAAAAGTATAGCCCTATACAAGCTTCCAATTGCACCGTTATAAATTCTACTACAAGCAGCAGTTTCTTTTCCCAACAAGCACCATACAAAATATGTTTTAACAAAAACTATCTAAATGATACAGCAAGAAAACATGAGAGAAATCAAACAAATCTACTAAAACAAACAGCTCTGAATAAGAGATGCAATGAAAACAAGATCTAAACAGGAATTTTGCAGCAGCTATAAGAAAAACTAAGAATACGAGCATAACGAGTATTCAAACGAAAAAGCGGAGAGTGTCTCTCTCCCAAAAAAGGAATGATAGGGTCCAACTATATTATTGCAGCAAGGAAAAAAAACAAAGTAAAATGAAAGAAAAACAAACAGACGCTCTAAGTAAACTTCATATTATGTGACCGAATAAAAATATAGTTTCACTAGAAGTGGCCTTATAAATTGTTGATGAAGAAGGGGATGCCTTGGGAATCCCCAAGATTAGATACTTGAGTCTTCTTAAAAATTTCTTGGATGAACCACAGGGTCATCCCCAAGATTTGCCTTTGCACTCTTCTTGATCACATTATATCAGCCTCTTCTCTTGACCCTTGAAAACTTCCTTCGCACCACACTCAAAGAGTAATTCACATTAGAGGGTTAGTGCAACAATCAAAAATCCGTGGGTTATGTATGGGCACAAGTGCTATTGATACTTTTAAACATTAACCAAAGCCACTGATGTTTCATGAAGCAAATAAATCCACTTGACATCGTAAAAGATCAAATGCAAGAAAAACGGCACAATCTGTCAAAACCAGAACGGTCTATAAAGACAACTTTTTTCGGGGCACTTGTGTTGTTAAAATCGAAAAACTTAAGGAACTACAAAGTTTCTTAATTAGCTGAGAAACTAGCACAAAAAATTTCAGGTCATTCTGATCTCTCTGGATTTTATATGTTTTTTTTACGGTGGACAGCAGAAATATGTTTCCTACGAAGAAATCCAAAACCAACTCCAACTCTCGTCAGAAACTTTACTTGGCACAACTAATACATTAAAATAAAGATATAAAGTAGTTGAGAAAGAATTATACAACCCCTTTAATAAAAGAAAACAGAGAAAAACAAAGCAAAAATAAAACCGTGGGTTATCTCCCAAGAAGTGATTTTCTTTAACGCCTTTTAGCTAGGCCAAGAAAAGTGGATTCACGTGTTTTCAAGTGAAGAATCATCCAAATTGTAATTTGTTAGAATGATAGAATCAAAAGGCAACTTCATTCTCTTTCTAGGAAATTGTTCCATACCTTTCTTTAGTGGGAACTGAAATTTAATATTCCCTTCTTTCACATCAATAACAACACCAACAGTTCTAAGAAAAGGTCTTCTCAAAACAAATGGACAAGAAGAATTGCATTCAATATTTATAAAAACAAAATCAAAGGGGACAATATTATTATTAACCATGATAAGAACATCATCAATTCTCCCCAAAGGTTTCTTTCTAACATTATGAATAACACGAATATCCAAATAACAGTGCTCCAAAGGTGGCAAATCAAGAATATCATAAAGTTTCTTTGGCATAACAGAGATACTAGCACCAAGATCACATAGAGAATTGCAATCAAAATCATTCACTTTCATTTTAATAATGGGTTCCCAACCATCATCTAGCTTCCTAGGGATAGAGGCTTCACATCTTAATTCATCCTCTCTAATTTGCAGGAGAGCATCTGTAATATGTTTTCTGAAAGCCATATTCATAGTACTAGCATTAGGACAACTAGAAAGCTTTTGTAGGAACTTAATAACTTCAGTTATGTTGCAATCATCAAAGTTAAGATCGTTTTTATAAAAGGTAATGGGACCATTGTCTCCCATGTTTCTAAAAAATTCATCACTTTTATCAGGAGCATTTTTAGCAGTTTCAGGCACTTTTGCATTTTTAATAGCAGAAGTGGGAGTATTGCAAACACCAATTACTTTACCATTGATAGTAGAAGGTTTACTAGCATGAGAGGCTTCAGTTTTACTAGTGGTGGTAATTAAGATGTATCCAACGTATCTATGATTTCTGATGCTCCATGATCATAACATGTCAATTGCTACTTGTTTTCTCCCCTATTTATAGCATTTTTATACGTTTTCCGGGACTAACCTATTAACAAGATGCCAAATGACAGTTCCCTGTTTTCTGCTGTTTTTTGTTTCAAAAAAGCTGTTCTGGAAACATTCTCAGAATTGGACCCCACTAAGCCCGAAGTGCATATTTTCCCCGGAAGCATCCAGAACACCGAAGAGGAGTCGAAGACGAGCATCAGGGGGGCCACACCATAGGGTGGCGCGGGTCCCCCTAGCCGCGCCACCTATGGGTGTGGGGGCCCCTGGAGCTCCACCGACTTTTCCCTTTCTCCTATTTAAGCCCCCCCGGATAGAAAACCTTAACGAACTGATCAAAAATCCCCGAAAAGTTCCGCAGCCACCGCCACCGTCAACCCTAGATCAGGGCGGTTTTGAAGTTGTTTCCAGCACCCTGCCAGAGAGGAGATCATCACCGGAGTCTTCTACATCACCATGCATGCCTCCGGAGTGATGCGTGAGTAGTTCATCCTTGGACTACGGGTTTGTAGCTGTAGCTAGATGGTTCTATTCTCCTCATATGCCTCCATGTTTATATCTCGTGAGCTGCCTATCATGATCGAGATTGATCTTATGTAATTCTATATGATGTGTTTGCTGGGATTCGATGAATATTGAACTTATGCCAAGTTGATTATAGTCTTTATTTGCTTATGCTATTTGTGATCTTGCATGCTTTCCGTTGCTAGTGGTTGCTCTGGCCAAGTAGTTGCTAGTGACCCCAAGAGGGAGTATTTATGATCGATAGTGGGATCATGCCTCCTCACCACCTTGCTCGAGTGACAGAAACGTGAAGGGGGGATGTGATGTTGCCATTAGGGAGAAAGCAGCGGTGAGAGTGCCCGCGTGCATAATCCTTGCTTACATTACACACTTTGTTTAATGCAGTTATTTTTTGCTTGCAACTTAATACCTAAGGGGGTTCGAATGATAACCTGAGGGTGGATTATTAGTCACAGATGCAGATGGATGTCGGTCTATGTATATTGTTGTAATGCCCGCACTAAATATCATAGTAGTCTTCATGTCATATATGTGCACTACGGTGCAACCTCTATTTGTCAATTGCCCAGCTTTAATTTGTTCACCCAGCATGCTATCTTTTATGGAGAGACACCACTAGTGAACCTATGAACCCCAGTCAATTTTTCCACACTGTTAAACAAACAACAACTATTTCCTCCTTTCTTTAATTACTGCAAGCATACATCATTTTCCACACTATACGTCTAATCTTTGTTTTCAGGAAGACCGGTGAGATTGACAACCTCACTGTACCATTGGGACAAAGTATTTTGGTTGTGTTGTGTGCAGGTTCCACGTTGTTGTTGACATCGGTGAAGCGCCAGCACCACCGTCAGTGGCATCAACCTTCCTGAGATCCTCTTCCTCCTACTGGATCGATAACCTTGGTTCTTAACTGAGGGAAATTCTTGCCGCTTGCTCATCACACCCTCCTCTTGGGGTTTCCAACAACTTCATCAACTCTGCAAGCATCAAGGAATTTCTGGCGCCGTTGCCGGGGACCAACCAAATATATATAAGAAGACTTCCTCCCGCCACGGTCGCCATCACAAGCAGCAAGGAATTTCTGGCGCTGTTGCTGGGGAGGAAGAAGTCTTCTGGCAAGGGGAGTCTCTCACTCTCAACCTCTTTATTTTGTTTATTGTCTTGTTTTTATTTTCTTCTTCTTTTGCTTCTCTATATCAAAAACATAAAAAAATAGTTTACTTCATAGTTGATATTTATTTGCTTGCGTTTATTCTGCTAAAATGAGTTCTTCTGAGAATACTAAGTTGTGTGAATTCACTAGCACAAACAACAATGATTTTATTTTCACACCTATTGCTCCACCTGCTCCTACTGCTACTTTCTATGAGATTAAACCTGCTTTATAAAATCTTGTTATGAAAGAGCAATTTTCTGGTATTAGTACTGATGATGCTGCTGCCTACCTTAATAATTTTGTTGAACTACGTGAGATGCAAAAATATAAAGATGTGTATGGAGATATTATTAAACTGAAATTATTTCCTTTCTCTTTGAGAGGAAGAGCTAAAGAATGGTTGATATCTTTGCCTAGAAATAGTATTGATTCATGGACTAAGTGTAAAGATGCTTTCATTGGAAAATATTATCCTCCTGCTAAGATTATATCCCTGAGAAGTGACATAATGAATTTTAAACAATTTGATAATGAACATGTTGCTAAAGCTTGGGAAAGAATGAAAAGTATGGTGAAGAATGGTCCCACTCGTGGACTGACTACTTGGATGATTATACAAACCTTTTATGCGGGACTGAATTTCTCCTCAAGGAACCTATTGGATTCAGCCGCTGGAGGTACCTTTATGTCCATCACCTTGGGAAATGCAACAAAGATTCTTGATGATATGATGATAAATTATTCAGAGTGGCACACTGAGAGAGCTCCACAAGGTAAGAAGGTAAATTCTGTTGAGGAAACCTCCTCCATGTTAATGGTAAAGCTCAAGTTGATCCTAATAATTTTCCTTTAGCCTCTTTGGTTGCTCAAGAAGATCATGTTGATGTAATCTTTATTAGAAATAATAATTTTAACAACAATGCTTATAGAAATAATTTTGGTGGAAACAATTATAAGCCCTATCCTCCTAATAGTGGTAGTGGTTATTCTTATGGTAGATCTGGAATGCCTAGTGAGGAAAGGATTGTAGAAGTTGAAAAGGCAACTAAGAACTTTATGCAAATGCAATATGAACAAAATAAGTTGTTTACTAAAACTATGTAAGAACAATCTGCTATGTTGAGAACTATTAGCCAACAAATTGGAAACTTGAATAGAAAAATCTCCGGTTTGCAAAGTAAAATTTCAAGTGCTGAGATTAGTATTTCGGCCATGTCAGAGGCACAATTTTCTTTGATTAATAAAATGGCTGCTAAAACTGAAACCATTGAAGATAATCCTTTTGCTGCAACCAATGCCATTAAAGTTCGAATTGATGATAATGTTAGGTTGATGGATGAATTACGTGCTATGTGGGAAAGAGAAGATGAATTGGCTAGACAGAATAATATTGCTAGAGTTTGCACTATCACAACCACTAGTAAAACTGAATCTCCAAGTGCTAGTAAACCTCCTACTATCAATGTTAAAGTAGTTGGTGTTAATAAAGTCCCTACTCCTTTGGTGAAACGTGCTAAATTGCCTCAAACTGCTGAAATTGCTCCTGATAAAAGTGCTGAAATTTTTAGAGATGTGGGAGATAATGGTCCCATTACTTTTGATGATAATAATATTGATTTTGATGATTGCAATATCTCTGAAGTTATTATGTTTCTACAAAAGCTTGCTAGAAGTCCCAATGCTAGTGCCATGAATATGGTCTTTACTAAACACATTACCAATGCTCTCATGAAAGTTAGGGAAGAAAAGTTGAAAGTTGAGACATCTATCCCTAAAAAATTAGATGATGGTTGGGAGCCTATCATTAAGATAAAAGTAAATGACTATGATTTCAATGCTTTGTGTGATCTTGGTGCTAGTATCTCTGATATGCCTCAAAATCTTTATAATATGCTTGATTTACCACCGTTGGAACATTGTTATTTGGATGTTCATCTTGCTGATAATGCTAAGAAGAAACCTCTTGGTAGAATTGATGATGTTCTTATTATAGTTAACAATAACCTTTCCCCTGTTTATTTTATTGTTATGAACATTGAATGCAATGCTTCTTGTCCTATTGCTTTGGGAAGACCTTTTCTTAGAAGTGTTGGTGCTGTTATTGATATGAAAGAGGGGGGGTATTAAATATCAATTCCTCCTCAAGAAAGGTTTGGAACACTTTCCTAGAAAGAAGATGAAGCTACCTTTTGACTCTATTATTAGAGCAAGATATGATGTTGATGCTTCTTCACTTGAAAATACTTGAGTTGCCCTTTTATGCCTAGCTGAAAGGCGTTAAAGAAAAGCGCTACCGGGAGACAACCCGTTTTATTTCGATGTTTTCAACCCATTTTCTTTCGTTTTCTTTGGTTTGCTTTTCACCTTGGTGTTGTCTATTTCCTTAGAAACTCCACTGTATCTTTTCTTTCTAGGTTTTGTTGATCCAAGTAAATCCTCTAGTGGAAAGTTGAGACTATATTTCGGATTTCTGCGCAGGAAACAGATTTCTTCTGTCCACTGTTAGATCCGTTAAAAATCACAGAAAATTCAAAATTACCTGATTTTATTGTGCTTAATACTGAGTTGTATACGAAACTTTTCTTAGTTGACAACTTTTTGATTTGAGCAACAAAAGATTTTTGAAAAAATCGATCTTTACCTGTTGTTCTGTTTTGACAGATTTCTGCCATTTATTGCATTTGCATCTTAATCTCTTCCTTTTAGTGTTCTTTTGAGAAAAAAAAAGTTTTAAAATAAGTTGTGACAGTAACTAATGTGTTTTTTTGTGTTATACTTGTGTTGAAACTAAACCATGTGAATTTATTATTTCAATTGCACTAACATTGCCAATGAAGATTGTGAGAATTTTGATGTGAAGGAAGTTTTCAAGGGTCAAGAGAAGAGGATGATATGATGTGACCAAGAAGAGTAAAAATCCTAATCTTGGGGATTCCCCGGTGGTAAATCCCAGCAAATTCCAAAAAGAACCAAGCGTCTAAGCTTGGGGATGCCCAAGGCATCCCCTTCTTCATCAACAAATTATCAGGTCACTTCTAGTGAAACTATATTTTTATTCGGTCGCATTTTATGTGCTTTACTTGGAGCGTCTTTTATTTTTGTTTTCAGTTTGTTTTTGTTTTTTCTTTCGGTTTGTTTTTACTTTTTCAATAAGCTTGGTTGTACCCCAGCATTCTTTTATTGGAGAGTGACACGCTCTGCTTTTTCATGAGAATACGTTGTATTCTTAATCTCTGTCTAGCTGCTCCATTTATTTAGCTCATGTTCTGCATGCATCTCTTATTAGAGTTGTTAGTTTTAGTAGTGTTATGTGAGTACTCTCATGTTTTCTTTCTATATCATAAAGAGGGTTTTTTTAAAGCATGTTTTATATGGTGCTTGTTGGGAGAAAGAAAACTGCTGCTTGAAGTAGAATTTATAACAGTACTAGTAGAAGCTTGTATAGACTGTGGCTAGAACTTTTTCATGCCATGTTAAATGTTATTTTAGTTTTAAATCCTTGTGGTTATTGAGTAGCATGATTAGCCTCAAATATCTGAGAGTGTTTAATTTGTATTGAAAGATTCACGAGTTGTTCTTGTCATAGTAAAGCATCAATATATGGTATTCTCTTTTGAATGTTTTATTTGGTTGACTTGGCGCATGATCACACCATGTTTATGACTATAGACCAGTCACGAATAGCCTCCATGACCACTTAGTTTTTGAATTTGTGATATTGCTTATGTTTTAATTAATGGTGCTTATGTTGCTATGCATAATTATGGCTCTTATGCTCTCTTGATTTGTCGCTCCCAGTCTTTTGCTAGCCTCCACCTGTACAGAGTATGAGCTCTACTCGTGCATCCAAACTCCCTTAAACCAAAAAGAATTCCCATTGTGTACACCATACCTACCTACATGTGGTATTTAACTGCCACTCCAAGTAAATTGCTCATGTGTTACCTTTAAAACCTTCAAAATTACTCCTACTTTATGTTCCTGTTTTTGCTCATGAGGACGTCAATAGAGAATCTGTATCTCAATTGTTGATTGGATTTCACACCCTGGACTAGTGGCTTCATCCGCTTATCCAAATGATAGAAGAGCTGGCAGCAGGGTGCCCAGCCCCAAATTGATGCAAACAAATTCTCTTCACTATTTTCCCCCCTAATTTATCATTCAAAGCATAATTGTGTAAACAAAAGAGAAAGAGGGATGAGCTTCTACACCAGTTGCGTCCTTCACCATGGGAGCCGCTCTTATGAATCTAGTTGGCTTGTGACGTACTGTATTTTCTGTTTACCATTCATTGACATTAGCATACATCTCCCAAAATATAGACACTCCTCCACGGTATGTGATTGTTGGCAGGCACCTGAGGATTCGGTTAGCCATGGTTTGTGAAAGATGGATGGGAGGAGTGTCAAACTTTTAATACCTCTGTTTAATAAAATAAAAGCTCTAGCACATGAGTGATCTCTGCTTCCCTTTGCGAAGGGACTTTCTTTTACTTTTATGTTGAGTCTCCATCTTCTAACTTTATGCACAGTTGAGAGAGCATTTTTGCCATTCTGAGTTCTATGTGCGTTTGTCCCATAAGCATCAATAATTACTTCATGATGTGATATTATTTGTTCTAGTCTTCCTCATGAACTTTGAAGGTGTCCTGGCATTTATGTTTTGCCCCACTCTTAAGGACTAGCGAAATATCACTTTGCCATGCTTTCTCTATACCTAAAACAAACATCTACCTTTATTTGCATTATTATTCATGGTCCTTTATTTGAGTTACTCTTCGTGATGCAAAGTAATTGATATGCTTTATTATTAAAGTTATATTTATCATGTTTGTGTTTGAAGTTCTATGATCTCAGCGTACATATGCTTTTACATTAGATTGATCAAGTTTATGTTAGTAGCATGTTACCTTATAAATTATTGTGTTTTATTGTTTACCTACTCGAGGACGAGTAGGAACTAAGCTTGGGGATGCTTGATACGTATCCAACGTATCTATAATTTCTGATGCTCCATGATCATATTATGTCAATTGCTACTTGTTTTATCCCTTATTTATAACATTTTATACGTTTTCCGGGACTAGCCTATTAACAAGATCCAAGTGCCAGTTCGCTGTTTTCTGCTGTTTTTTGTTTTAGAAAAGTTGTTCTGGAAACATTCTCGGAATTGGACCCCACAAAGCCTGAAGTGCCTATTTTCCCCGGAAGCATCCAGAACACCGAAGAGGAGTCGAAGACGGGCATCAGGGGGGCCACACCATAGGGTGGAACGGGTCCCCCTGGCCGCGCCACCTATGGGTGTGGGGCCCCTTGAGCTCCACCGCCTTTGCCCTTTCGCCTATTTAATCCCCCCGGATGGAAAACCCTAAGGACCTGATCAAAAATCCCCGAAAAGTTCCACGGCCGCCGTCACCGTCAACCCTAGATCGGGGGGTTCTGAAGCTGTTTCCGGCACCCTGCTGGAGAGGAGATCATCACTGGAGGCTTCTACATCACCATGCGTGCCTCCGGAGTGATGTATGAGTAGTTCATCCTTGGACTACGGGTTCGTAGTTGTAGATAGATGGTTGTATTCTCCTCATATGCCTCCATGTTTAGATGTTGTGAGCTGCCTATCATTATCGAGATCAATCTTATGTAATTCTATATGTTGTGTTTGCTGGGATCCGATGAATATTGAACTTATTCCAAGTTGATTATAGTATTTATTTGCTTATGCTATTTGTGATCTTGCATGCTTTCCGTTGCTGGTGGTTGCTCTGGCCAAGTAGTTGCTAGTGGCTCCAAGAGGGAGTATTTATGCTCGATAGTTGGTTCATGCCTCCTCACCACCTTGCTCGAGTGACAGAAACGTGAAGGGGGCATGTTGTTGCCAATAGGGAGAAAACAGAGGTGAGAGTGCCTGCGTGCATAATCATTGCTTACATTACACACTTTGTTTAATGCAGTTATATGTTGCTTGCAACTTAATACCTAAGGGGGTTCGGATGATAACCTGAGGGTGGATTATTAGTCATAGATGCAGATGGATGTCGGTCTATGTATATTGTTGTAATGTCCGCACTAAATATCATAGTAGTCTTCATTTCATATATGTGCACTACGGTGCAGCCTCTACTTGTCAATTGCCTAGCTGTAATTTGTTCACCTAGCATGCTATCTTTTATGGAGAGACACCACTAGTGAACCTATGAACCCCGGTCCATTTTTCCACATTGTTAAACAAACCACAACTATTTCCTGCTTTCTTTACTTACTGCAAGCATACATCATTTTCCATGCTATACGTCTAATCTTTGTTTTCAGCAAGACCGGTGAGATTGACAACCTCACTGTACCGTTGGTACAAAGTATTTTGGTTGTGTTGTGTGCAGGTTCCACGTTGTTGCTGACACCGGTGAAGCGCCAACACCTCCGTCAGTGGCATCAACCTTCCTGAGATCCTCTTCCTCCTACTGGATTGATAACCTTGGTTCTTAACTGAGGGAAATTCTTGCCGCTTGCTCATCACACCCTCCTCTTGGGGTTTCCAACAACTTCGTCAACTCTCCAAGCGTGCAAAAATTAGCTATATTATTCTTTCTAGCTATTTCATCTTCTCTTTCCCATCTAGCATGCAATTCAGCTAACATCCTAACATTGTCATCAATTCAAATTTGGATACCATTTAGAGTTTTGCTTTATTTAACATCACGAGGCATAACCTTTAGTTTGATAAAATCAACATCAAAAGCAAGGCTATCACTTTAGAAGCAAGAACATCAATTTTGCCAAACTTTTCCTCAATAGATTTATTGAAAGCAGTTTGTGTACTAATAAAATTCTTAAGCATGTTATCAAGATCAGAGGGTACACTTTTGTTGCTATTGTAGGAGTTACCATGATAATTACCATAAGCATTATTACTATTAGGAGGATATGGCATATAATTGTTGCTACCAAAATTATTCCTATAAGCATTAGTGTTAAAATTATTATTTTTAATGAAGTTCACATCAACATGCTCTTCTTGAGCAACCAAAGAGGCTAAAGGAACATTATTTGGATCAATAGGAGCATGGCCATTAACAAGCATAGACATAATAGCATCAAGTCTATAACTCAAAGAGGAGGTTTCTTCAACATAATTTACCTTCTTACCAGTTGTAGCCCTCTCAGTGTGCCATTCACAATAATTTACCATCATATCATCAAGAAGCTTTGTTGATACCCACAAGGTCATTGACATAAAGGTTCCTCCAGCAGTTGAATCCAGAAGGTTTCTTGAAGAAAAATTCACACCTGCATAAAAGATTTGGATGATCATCCAAGTAGTCAATCCATGAGTGGGACATTCTTTACTAAAGATTTAATTCTTTCCCAAGCTTTAGCAACATGCTCATTATCAAGTTGCTTAAAATTCATAATGCTACTTCTTAAATATATAATCTTAGCAGGAGGATAATATTTTCCAATGAAAGCATCTTTACACTTAGTCCAAGAATCAATACTATTTCTAGGCAAAGATAGCAACCATTCTTTAGCTCTTCCCCTCAAAGAGAAAGGAAACAATTACAGTTTAATAATATCTCCATCTAGGCAAAGATAGCAACCATCTACATCTCCATCTAGGAAAAGATAGCAATCATCTCAAATCTGAATTGATGACAATGTTAGGATGTTAGCTGAATTGCATGCTAGATGGGAAAGAGAAGATGAAATAGCTAGAAAGAATAATATAGTTAATGTTTGCACCATTACCACCACTAGTAAAACTGAAGCTTCTCATGATAGTAAACATTTTACTATCAATGGTAAAGTAATTGGTGTTGGCAACACTCCCACTTCTGTTGTTAAACATTCAAAATTGCCTGAAACTACTAAAAATGTTCCTGATAAAAGTGGTGAATTTTCTAGAAACATGGAAGACAATCGTCCCATTACCTTTGATAAAAATGATCTTGACTTTGATGATTGCAACATATCTGAAGTAATTAAGTTCCTACAAAAGCTTGCTAGTTGTCCTAATGCTAGTTCTATAAATATGGCTTTCACAAAACATATTACAAATGCTCTCGTACAAATTAGAGAGGATGAATTAAGATGTGAAGCCTCTATCCCTAGGAAGTTAGATGATGGTTGGGAACCCATCATTAAAATGAAGGTGAATGCTTTTGATTGTAATTCTCTATGTGATCTTGGTGCTAGTATCTCTGGTATGCCTAAAAAACTTTATGATAGGCTTGATTTGCCACCTTTGGAGCACTGTTATTTTGATATTCGTCTAATTGATAATGTTAGAAACAAGCCTTTGGAGAGATTTTATGATATTCTTATTATGGTTAATAATAACCTTTTCCCTGTTGATTTTGTTATTATGAACATTGAATGCAATGCTTCTTGTCCAATTGTTTTGGGAAGACCTTTTCTTAGAACTATTGGTGTTGTTATTGATATGAAAGAGGGGAATATTAAATATCAACTCCCACTCAAGAAAGGTATGGAATTCTTTCCTAGAAAGATAATGAAGTTGCCGTTTGATTCTATTATTCGAAAAAATTATAATTTGGATGCTTCTTCACTTGAAAACACTTGATTCCATTTTTCTGGGCCTAGCTAAAATGCGTTAAAGAGAAGCACTTCTTAGGAGATAACCCATGGTTTTATTGTTGCTTTGTTTTTCTATGTTTTCTTTGAGTCAAGGTGTTGTATACTTCTGTAGCAACTCCTTTGTATCTTTATTTTCATGTATTAGTTGTGCCAAGTAAAGTTTCCAGCGAAAGTTGGAGTTGGTTTTGGATTTCTGCGCAGGAAACAGATTTCTGCTGTCCACCGTAAAAAATCACATAATTCGCAGAAAGATCAAAATTACCTAAACATTTTTGTGCTTATTCCTCAGATAATTCCGAAAAAAAATTATTCTTAAGTTTTTTTTATCTGAGCAACTTAAGTGCCCCGAAAAAATTCGTCTTTACAGACTGTTCTGGTTTTGACAATTTCTGCCTTTTTGCTTGCATTCTCTCTTTTACTATGTCGAGTGGATTTCTTTGCTCCACGAAACATTAGTGGCTGTAGATAATGTTTAAAAGTATAAATAATTCTTGTGTCCATACAGAACATGTGAGTTTTTAATGGTGCACTAACCCTCTAATGCGAATTACATTGAGTGTGGTGTGAAGGAAGTTTTGAAGGGTCAAGAGAAGAAGGTGATATAATGTGATCAAGAAGAGTGCAAGGTAAAAGCTTGGGGATTCCCCCATGGTTCATACCAGAAAATTCTAAGAAGACTCAAGCGTCTAATCTTGGGGATTCCCAAGGCATCCCCTTCTTCATCAACAATTTATCTTGTCACTTCTAGTGAAACTATATTTTTATTCGGTCACATCATATGGATTTTACTTGGAGCGCCTGATTGTTTTTCTTCTGTTTTCTTTTGTTTCCTTTATTTTCCTTGTTGCAATAATATTGTTGGAACCTATCATTATTTGTGTGGGAGAGAGACACGCCTCGATTTTTCATATGAATACTCGTTATGCTCGTATTCTTAGTTTTTCTTCTAGTTGCTGCAAAATTCCCTTTTAGCTCCTGTTTTTCATGCATCTCTTATTCAGAGCTAGTAGTTTTAGTAGAGTTGTGTTAGTACTCTCTTGTTTCATTGCTGTATCTCTAGGAGAGTTTTTTTTAGAATAAAATGTTTGGTGTTGGAAAGCAGTAGTACATTTTTTGTGCTTATAACGGTGCAACCATAAGCTTGTATAGACTATGGCTAGACTTTTTCATGTCATGCTAGATGTTATTTTAATTCTATGCTTAGTAATTGTTATTGTAGCATGAATCGTCTCAAAAAGCTGAGAGTGTTTAATGTTCCATTGAAAGAATCATGAGTTGTTGTTGTTGTCATATTGAAGCATGAATTTTTGGTGTTCTCCTTTGAATGCTTTATTTGGTTGACTTGGCGCATTATTACACCATGTTTATGACTAAAAACCAGTCACTTATAGCCTCTATGATCATTTAGTTTTTGAACTTGTAATACCCGTTATGCTTTGATTAATAATGTTTTTGTCGCTATGCATGATTATGGCTCTTATGCTCTCTTGATTTGTCGCTCCCAGTCTTTTGCTAGACTCCACCTGTACTGAGTATGAGCTCTACTCGTGCATCCAACTCCCAAAAACCAAACTTTGCAAAATGTGTTCACCATACCTACCTACATGTGGTATTTAACTTCCACTCCAAATAAATTTCTCGTGTGCTACCTTTAAAACTTTCAAAATTATTCCTTTTTTGTGCTCTTGTTTTAGCTCATGAGGACGTAAATAGAGAATCTTTATCTCACTTGTTGATTGGACTTCACACCTGGAATAGTGGCTTCATCCTCTTATCCAAATGATAGAAGAGCTGGCAGCGGGGTGCCCAGCCCCAAAATTGGTTACTATTAAATTCTCTTCAATATTTTTGCCCATGATTTATCAGTCAAAGCATAATTGTGTAAACAAAAGAGAAAGCGGGATGACCTTGTGACCCTAGTTGCGTCCTTCAATGGGACCCGCTCTTGTGAAGTCTAGTTTCCTTGTGACGTACTGTATTTTCTGTTTACCATTCGTTGACACAAGCATACCCCTCTCTAAAAAATGTTTTCAATATCTCTATTTAATAAAATAAAAAGGCTCTAGCAGACGAGTTAATCCCCGCTTTCCTCTGCGAAGGCCCTTTCTTTTACTTTTATGTTGAGTCTCCATCTTCTAACCTTATGCACAGTTGAGATAGCATAGTTGCCATTCTGAGTTTAATGTGCATTTGTCCCAGAAACATTATTAATTGATTCATGTTGTGTTATTATTTGCTCTCAAATTATTTGTTCTAGTCATCCACTTAAACTTTGAAGGTATCCTAGCATTTATGTTTTGCCCCACTCTTAAAGACAAGAAAAATATCATTTGATGTGTTTTCTCTATGCTTGAAACAAACGTATAACTTTCGAGTGCATTATTATTCATGATCTTTTATTTGTGTTACTCTTCATGATGCAAGGTAATTGCTAAGTTTCATTGTTAAAATTATATCTATCATGCTTGTGTTTAAAGTACTATTATCTCAGCTATACTTATGCTTTTACAATTTAGATGATCAAGTTTATGTTAGTAGCATGTCACCTCAGAAATTATTTGTTTTTATCATTTACCTACTCGAGGACGAGTAGGAACTAAGCTTTTGGATGTTGATACGTCTTAAACGTATCCATAATTTCTGATGTTCCATGTTGTTTTCATTCCATATGCTACATGTTTTCTTTACACTTTATGCCATTTTTATCGATTTGTGATGCGTCCAAAATGTATCTCCTTCTCTAAACACTTTTGCTATTGTTTGCCTCTAAACTTGTGGGTTTTGGATATAACTAACACGGACTAACGTTGTTTTTAGCAGAATTACCTTGGCGTATTGTTTTTGTGCAGAAAAATCAACTTTCGAGAAAATGCCCAGAAAAGATCCCAAAGACCTTATTTCACTCGAAGACCCCCGGATCCAGAAGGAGACCCGGAAGGGGGCAAGGAGGGGACACACCACCCCTGGGCGCGCCCCCCTAGGTCGCGCCACCTGGTGGTGTAGGGCCCCCAGGCACCCCCTCGGGCTCCCCTTTCAACTACATATCCCACGTAACCCTAAAACATTAGGGGGTTCGTCATATTCCACAGAAACACAACAGAGCGCCGCCGCCACCTCGAAACTCAATTAGGGGATCAGAAGTTCTTGTTCTGGCGCCCTGCCGGGACGGGGATTTGAAGGAGATCATCGCCATCGTCACCGCCACCTCTTCTCCATCAACCATCCATGATTCCCCCCGTCCATGTGTGAGTAAGCACCGATGTAGGATGAGAGGGATGGAAGGGATTGGATGAGATCGATCATGTAATAATGCCAGATTGTTAGGGCATAGTGCCTAGTATCCATTGTTAGTGTTTTCTACCATTGTTGCAACTTGTTATGCTTAATGCTTGTCACTAGGTCCCGAGTGCCATGATCTCAAATATGAACATGTTATTGTTTCATGAGTATAATTATGTTTCTTGATTATATCTGCAAGTTGTTTACACATGTTATTGTCCGGAACCTGAGGCCCCAAAGTGGCAGAAATTGGGACAACCGGAGGGGATGGTTATGATGTGAGGATCACGTGTGTTCATGGAGTGTTAATGCTTTGCTCCAGTGCTTTATTAAAAGGAGCACCTTAATTACCAGTACTTTCCCTTGAGGCCCCGTTGCAAACGGGCTGGTAGGACAAAAGATGGTGTGCAAGTTTCTCATTGCGACCACGTATGACTATATTGGAACACATGCCTATGGTTTCCTTAGAACTTGGATGCTTTATTATTATTATCTACAATGCCCATATTTTTATTATTACATGAACTATCTTATCCATGCAACGCCCGTTCATCCATTCCCTATGCCTACGGTACTTTAATCCTGCTGTTTCCCGCAATTGCTACTGTTGTTACTATTTTACTCTTGATGTTATTTTACTACTACTGCTGCTATAAAACTGTTACCACTGATAAACTGTTCCGAGCAAGTCTACTTTCAGGTGCAGCTGAATTAACAACTCAGTTGTTAAGGCTTATAAATATTCTTTGGCTCCCCTTGTGTCGAATCAATAAATTTTGGTTTTACTTCACTCGAAGAGTGTTGCGATCCCCTATACTTGTGGGTCATCAATTTCCTGGGACTAACCTATTGAAAATATACCACAGAGCCAGTTCATGTTTTCTGTTGTTTTTAGTTTCAGAAAAGTTCTTCTGGAAATATTCTCGGAATTGGACGATTCGAAGCGTGGAAGTCTTAGAAAGTTGGCACGCACACGAAGTCCGAAGGACACCCGGAGGGGGGTCCACAGGGGCCCCACACCATAGAGTAGCCCCCTCCCTCGGCTGCACCATGGGGTGGTGTGGGCCCCCTGGCTGCCCATCGACGTTGCTCTCTCGCCTATTTAGTCTCCTCGAAGGGTTAACCCTTAACTACCAAGCCTTTTCCACGAAAAAACATCTACAACCGCCGTCATCGTCAACCCTAGTTCGGGAGGGTTCTGGAGCTCTCCCCGGCACCCTGCCGGGAGGGGGAATCATCACCGGAGGGCTCTATACCACCGTGCCCGCCTTCGGAATTATGCGTGAGTAGTTCATCCTTGGACTACGGGTCCATAGCAGTAGCTAGATGGTTGTTATGTCCTCTTTATGCCTCATGTTTAGATCTTGTGAGCTGCCCTACATGATCAAGATCATCTTATTGTAATGCCTCATGTTGTGTTTGTTGGGATCCGATGAATATTGAATGCTATGTCTCTTGATTATCAATCTATCATGTTCCCCTGATGTGTATGCTATTTATGATCTTGCATGCTCTCCGTTGTTAGTAGATGCTCTGGCCAAGAATATGCTAGTGACTCCAAGAGGGAGTATTTATGCTCGATAGTGGGTTCATACATCCTTTGCATCTGTGCTCGAGTGACAAAAACGTGACGGATGGAGGATGTGATGTTGCTATTAGGGAGAAAACAACGATGTTTACATTATTTACATTACACATTTTGCTTACTGCGATTATCTGTTGCTTGCAACTTAATACCCAATGTTTGCTCGGATGACATTCTGAGGGTGGATTATTATTCATAGATGCAGTTGGACGACGGTCTATGTATTTTTTTGTAATGCCCGCATGAATCACATAGTAATCATCATGTCATGCATATGCACTACGGTGCAGCCTTTATATCTGTCAATTGCCTAGATGTAATTTGTTTACCACACATGCTATCTATCTGTCTTGGGAGAGACACCTCTAGTGAACTGTGGACCCCGATCCTTTTTCCTCACACTGATAATACAATCACTGCAGTCTCTGCTTTCATACTACTGCTACTGTTTTACTACTACCGTCATTGTTCTCTTTCATCTACTTCAAACAAATATTATTTTCCACACGGTACGTTTAACCTCTTTGTGTTCAGCAAAACCGGTGAGATTGACAACCTCACTGCTTTGTTGGGGCAAAGTGATTTGATTGTGTTGTGTAGGTTCCACTTTGCTTCTAAACTCGTAGTGCGCACTGCCACCTCAGCCACATCAACCTTCGGAAGTGATTTTTTTCTCCTACTGGTCGATCCAACCTTGGTTTCTTTCTGAGGGAAAACTTGGTGTTGTTCTCTTCATACCTTCCTCATGGGGTCTCCCAACGAGTGCAGGATCTGCACCATCATGCACTAACCCTCTAATGCGAATAACTTTGAGTGTGGTGTGAAGGAAGTTTTCAAGGGTCAAGAGAAGAGGGTGATAGAATGTGATCAAGAAGAGTGCAAAGCCAAATCTTGGAGATGCTCCCATGGTTCATCCCATCAAATTCTAAGAAGACTCAAGCGTCTAAGATTGGGGATGCCCGAGGCATCCCCTTCTTCATCAACAATTTATCAGGTCACTTCTAGTGAAACTATATTTTTATTCGGTCACATCATATGCATTTTACTTGGAGCGTTTGTTTGTTTTTATTTTGTTTTCTTTTATTTTCCTTGCTGCAATAAAATTAGTTGGAACCTATCATTCTTGTGTGGGAGAGAGACACTCTCCATTTTCATTGATTAGAACACTCTGGTTTTCATTCTTATTGTTCTGTGAGTGGTCACCTTTTGCTAGTACCGTGTTTAGACCTTTTTTTCACTCGTATTTTGTTCAGAGCTTGTTAGTTTTATTCAGTTATATATGATTGGCTCTCTGTTCTTTGATGAATATTATCTATTAGAGTTGTTTCAAACAAGGTAATTGGTGTTGGAAAGCAGTAGTACAATTTTCGTGCTTATAACGGTGCAAATAGAAGCTTGTTTAGGCTGTTGCTAAACTTTATCATGTCATGTTGGATGCTATTTTAATTCTATGCTTAGTGGTTGTTACTGTAGCATGACTTGTCTCAAATAGCTGAGTGTTCTTAATGTGCCATTGAAAGAATCATGAGTTGTTTTTATCACATTGAAGCATAAATTTGTGGTGTTCTCCTTCGAATGCTTTATTTGGTTGACTTGGCGCATGCTTACACCATGTGTATGACTACAAACCAATCGCCTAAAGCCTATATGATAATTTAGTTTTTGACTTGTAATTCCATTTATGATTTGATTAATAATGTTTTTTGTCGCTACGCATGATTATGGCCATTATTTCTCTCTTGATTTGTCGCTCCCAGTCTTTTGCTAGCCTCCACCTGTACTGAGTATGAGCTCTACTCGTGCATACAACTCCCAAAAACCAAAGTTTGCCAAATGTGTCCACCATACCTACCTACATGTGGTATTTAAACGCCACTCCAAGTAAATTTCTCATGCGCTACCTTTAAACCTTCAAAATTATACCTGTTTTGTGTTCTTGTTTTAGCTCATGAGTAAGTATTAGTTGGGTTTGTTGTCTTCCATACTATTTAAGTACCCTGACTTGCATGCTTCATATGCTCGTCATTAATTTTGCAAAGAGCTGGTTAGACCATTATAACATGAAAAAGCTAAACAAATAAATAGGCACTCCTCCATGGTATGAGATTGTTGGCAGGCACCCGAGGATTCGGTTAGCCATGGTTTGCAAAACCAAGGTGGGGAGGAGTGTCATACTATATGAAGAGCATGCTATAAATTCTTAATATAAATAATTTGGAACCGCTCTTAACTTTTTTAGTATGGAAGATGACAAGAACTCTATTACCATTTGTTGACATAAGCATACACCTCTCTAAAAAATGTTTTCAATACCTCTGTTTAACAAAATAAGAGGCTCTAGCACACGAGTTAATCCCTGCTTCCCTCTACGAAGAGCCTTCCTTTTACTTTTATGTTGAGTCTCCGTATTCTAACTTTATGCACAGTTGAGAGAGCGTAGTTTCCATTCTAAGTTTAATGTGCATAAGTGTCTCATAATGGAAAAGTAAAAGAAAGAAAGGTCCTTCACAAACCATGGTTCATCCCAGCAAATTATGGAACATCTTTGGCACTGATGCACATTGAACTCACAATGGCAACTATGCTCTCTTAATTGTGCATAAAGTTAGAAGATGGAGACTCAACATAAAAGTAAAAGAAAGGCCCTTCGCAGAGGGAAGCAGGGATTAACTCATGTGCTAGAGCTTTTTATTTTATTAAATAGAGGTATTGAATACATTTCTTAGGGAGGTGTATGCTTATGTCAACGAATGGTAATAGATTTCTTGTCATCTTCCATACTAAACAAGTTGAGAGCGGTTCTGAATTATTTATATTGGGCACTTATAGCATGCACTTTATATAGTATGACACTTGATACGTCTCCAACGTATCTATAATTTCTGATTTTCCATGTTAATATTATGCCAATTGCTACATGATTTCCTACATTTTCTTACGTTTTCCGGGACTAACCTATTAACAAGATGCCAAGTGCCAGTTCCCTGTTTTCTGCTGTTTTTTATTTCAGAAAAGTTGTTCTGGAAATATTCTCGGAATTGGACCCCACGAATCCCGAAGTTCCTATTTTCCCCGGAAGCATCCAGAAGTCCCGAAGAGCCCCGGAGGGGGGCCACAGGGTGGCCACACCATAGGGTAGCGTGGGTCCCCTGGCCGCGCCCCCTGGTAGTGTGGCCCCCCTGGCCACCCCCTGACATCGCCCTTTCACCTATTTATACTCCCCCGAGGGAAAAACCTAAAAGAATCGACTTTTTCCACAAAATACATATGTAGCTCCGCCGCTGCCGTCGACAAGTTTCGGGGGACAGATCTGTGTTCTAGCACTCTGCCGGGACGGGGAAGTGACCCCGGAACCCATCTCCATCGACTCCACCGCCATCTCCATTGTCGTTGATGTCTCCTATGATGAGGAGGGAGTAGTTCTCCCCCGAGGTTGAGGGCTCTACCGGTAGCTATGTGGTCCATCTCTCTCTCCCATGGTGTGATCTATATGTGATCGTGAGCTTTGTAATCTATTTGAATTCGTAGATGTTACTCTTCATCTTTTTCTACTCAAGTGCTTTATTAATATGAACTTTGGAGTCACTTTGATCACGGTGTGAAGGCGAAAGTGTGCACATCGTGTGTGTCTCCTCTATGAATTGTGGTGTTTGTCTAGTACCTTCTAGGGCGCTCATAGTGACAGCGTGGGGTTAACTAGACATGGGAATGCTTACTTTAAGGAATGCTTTTTGCATCCCTATGCAATGATTCATTATTTGTTATGAGATCGTCGTAAACGCTTTGATCACGGTGTAAAGGTGACAGTGTGTGCACCGTGTGGTTTAGCATTATATTTATATTTTGTGTTGGACAACCCTATGAAATTGTGGTGTTTGCGTGGAACCATCTGGGTCCGATGGTGATAGCATGAGGGTTACTTGGTTGGGAAAGTGCTTACTTTGAGGAGTGCTATTAAAGCCCTACGCATGGATTGGTGTTGTTATTCGACCAGAGAGTGGTTAAGAGTAGCATAGTGAAGAGAAGATATCTAGTTATTCAATTATGTGATCATTGTTGAGAGTGTCCTCTAGTGAAAGTAGGATCCCTAGGCATTGTTTCCAAGCATTGAAACATAGTTTTCCGCCTGTTCTGCTACATGTTTGCTTGTTGCCATATTTATTTCAGATTGCTATTATTACTTATAACCATCCATATTACTCACATTTCACTATCTCTTTGCCGAACTAGTGCACCTATATACATGACAAGTATATTGGGTGTGTTGGGGACACAAGAGACTTCTTGTATGTTAGTTGCAGGGTTGCTTGAGAGGGATATCTTTGACCTCTACCTCCCTGAGTTCGATAAACCTTGGGTGATCCACTTAAGGGAAACTTGCTGCTGTTCTACAAACCTCTGCACTTGGAGGCCCAACACTGTCTACAAGAATAGAAGAGTGCGTAGAAATCAAGCTATTTTCTAGCGTTGTTGCCGGGGAGGTAAGGTAAAAGGTACTCACATCCTCGGGTGTGAGTGCTCGGAGTTATTTCCTTTAGATTCTGCAATTATATCTTTTTGATTCTTGTTTTTATTTTCACTAGTTAGGCTTATTTTTACTTGTTACTTGTTTTTATCTTTATGCTTAAATGTAAAACAACAAAAATATGAGATAGCTTTATAATCTTTATCTTGAGTTAGGACATGAAGTGTTTGAAGAGAAAATTTAAAAAACTATGGAACTTTATTTGCATGCTAATGGCAATGTTATTAATATGAATTCTGTAAACACCATTATTGCTAATGCTATGGAAAAGTCTAAGCTTGGGGTACCTAGTTTATATGAAAATGATATTTTTAGTTCCCCAAGCATGGAAGAAATTTTTTTCTTTGATGATTAGCCTATGCCTGTTACATATAGTAGTGATCATGATTGGGAAAAGCACACTACTTTTGATATTGAAAATGATGATATAGAAAGTTCTAAACTTGTGGATAATGTGTTTGAAAATCCTTTTGCTACTGATGATTATATGCTTGATACATCTCCTCCTAGTAAAAACGATGATATGTTTACAAATGAACACATTTTGGAGGATAACTATTATATCGCTTATGATGATATTATTCTTCCTATATATGATGATTACAATGATGAATATGATATTTTCAGTCCACCTACTATTAAGGAGAAAATTTATTTTTATGATACTATTCCTCCTATATTTGATTATTATGGTGATGAGAATTATAATGATAGCTATGTTGTTGAATTTGCTCCCACTACTATTAATGAGAATGGCTATGCTTATGTGGAGAGTATTAATTCTTTTATGCATGTGGATCATGATAAGAATGTTTCTTGTGATAGTTATATTCTTAATTTTATTCATGATGCTACTGAAAGTTATTATGAGATAGGGAAACATAATTTTATGCATCTCAACAATATCAAGTTTCCCCTCTCCATGTTGAAATTTTTGAAGTTGCACTTGTTTTGCCTTCCTATGCTAGCCACTTTGTACTTCATTGACTTATTTTTCTACAAGATTCTTTTTAATAGAAAGTGGGTTAGAATTAAATGTGTTTTATATTTGCTTCTTGATTCTCTCTTATTTTTCTTCAGTTCATATTTCTCATGTGAGCATCTTCTCAAATTATCATGCCTAGCTAAAATGTTTTAAAGAAAATCACTTCTCGGGGGATAACCCATGTTTTTATTTTTGCATTGTTTTTCTCTGTTTTATATGAGTCAAGAGGTTGTATACTTCTATAGCAAGTCATTTGTATCTTTATTTTCATGTATTAGTTGAGCCAAGTAAAGCCTCTAGTGGAAAGTTGAGACTATATTTCGGATTTCTGCGCAGGAAATAGATTTCTGATGTCCACTGTTAAATTCGTATAAAATCACAGAAAATTCAAAATGACCTGAGTTTTTTTGTGCGTAATACTGGGCTATATACGCAAATTTTCTTAGTTGACCACTTTTTGATTTGATCAACAGAGGATTTTCGTAATAATCATCTTTACCTGTTGTTTGGTTTTGACAGATTTCTGCTAATAATTGGATTTGCCTCTTAATCTCTTTCTTTTGGTGTTCTTTTGAGAATTTTTTTTTTAAATAAGTTGTGACAGTAGCTAATGTGTTTATTAGTGTTAGGCTTGTGATGAAACTGTATCATGTGAATTTATTATTTCGATTGCACTAACGTTGCTAATGAAGATTGTGAGAAGTTTGGTGTGAAGGAAGTTTTCAAGGGTCAAGAGAAGAGGATGATATGACGTGATCAAGAAGAGTGAAGATCCTAAGCTTGGGGATGCCTCGGTGGTACATCCCAGCAAATTCCAAGAATACTCAAGCGTCTAAGCTTGGGGATGCCCAAGGCATCCCCTTCTTCATCAACAAATTATCAGGTCACTTCTAATGAAACTATATTTTTATTCGGTCACATTTTATGTGCTTTACTTGGAGCGTCTTTTATTTTTGCTTTCAGTTTGTTTAGTTTTATGTTCTGTAGTTTATGGTTGGATCTTACCATACTTGTGTGGGAGAGAGACACGCTCCGTTTTCATTGCTTAGAACACTCTAGTTTTCATTCTTATTGTTCTGTGAGTGTTCACTTTTTGCTAGTACTGCGTTTAGCCTTTGTTTTCATGCATCTCTTATTCAGATATGTTAGATTTTGTAGTTAGATGGTTCTAATATGCGTGTTTTATTGGAAATAGGAATGCTTATTGGGTAGTTGGTATAGTGGAAAAATTTGCATGGTCTTGTAGATCACTAAAGTGCTTCACTTGAATCACTGCTGTTGTTTTGAGATATTAATTTGCTTAATGGATAAACGGGAAGGACTAGTAAGTATAATTTTTTTATGGTTGGTCTAAGAAACTTGAAACTGTGCCACACTTAAATTACCAGCTGATAGAAGCAATGGTATATGATTGCTACGAGTGATACATTTCTGATCGGCCTTTTGTTACGCGCTACGGTCGGGGTAGCTAACAGTGACTTGTCACTGCCACGGACCCTCTTGGAGTGATTTTGATTGTGCCTTGTAAGATGATTTGCTTACTGTAATCTTTTAACTTGTGAGTCTATGTTGAGGTTCCTAGCACTTCCACCATCCATATTTGCTAGCCTCTTCGGTACTGTGCATTGCCCTTTCTCACATTGAGAGTTGGTGCAAACTTTGCCAGTGCATCCAAATCCCGTGGGAGGACTTTGTTCTCCTACGTATAAGACAATATATTCTTCCTCAAAAAAGCCACCATACCTACCTATCATGGCATTTCCATAGTGTCGTGGTGGTATCACGGCAGATGCCATAGGATGGCTAAAGTGTTGGGGCCGATGGACGCTGGAGGTATCCGGGGAGGGATCGCACGGCGAGTAGCCGCGCGTGAGGTATCTCTAGCACTGCAAACAACAAGATCTATCCAGGTTCAGGGCCCTCGTATGGAGGTAACACCCCTACTCCTGTATCTCTCTCTATATGTGTGATCTCCGACTAGCCAGCGCACGCCTCCGGCTTCTCGCTGACGCGGGTGCGGGAAGTCGTCAGGCCGTTCGGGAGATGGGACATGTCCACCCTGTCGGTGAGATAGGGTAGGCCCCTAGACCTGTCATGTCCCCTTTGTCAGTGACAGGACTTGACGGGCGCCTACCTCACTGTAGCCACGCCGTAGCGCGGATAATCACGCGCTCCGTAAGTTGAACCGCACGCCTGTACGGCTACAGGATACGCAGGATCCTGTCAGAACGGCTCCATTGACTTCTTGCCCGAGTAGGAACGCAGTCCATCTACTCGGACCACTTGACCGCTACCCGGACGAATATAACTTCCTTGATGTCTTCTCTTGGCCTTTAGTGAACATGTCCGGATAGAACCTACCGGGTAGCAAGTACCCGGGTAGCTGTCTATACGGTCAACAGTACCTTGACCTTCACTTTAGCACTTTCCTTACCCCTACTCGGGGGTAACCCCCCGACATTAGTCCCCGAAGCTGGTAGAGTCCGGTGAACTTGTTCGTTGGGCCCTGCCAGCTTTAAAACAGAATTTGTCTTCATAACTGAAAAAGGCCGAGTTGCACCTCAACTTGGCCCCGTATCTCTTACTTGAATTTCTTCACCTCCGAGTAAATCACTCTTTCTTCTGTGCTGCTGAGTAAAATGACTCAGTGAAATTATGCACACGATCCCGCTGAATCAGATCAAATCCAACTTCCCGTGTCACTGTGGGGCACGTGGCAAGCCCAGAGACCGCGACGCATCGGTTCAACCGTAGGCCACGCGCCAGCCTCTGCACGCAGGGCCCACAGCCTGTTAGGTCACGTCAACCGTACTCGAGAGCCCACGATCCGAACGTGGAATTAACTGTGCCCGTTACGCGCGCGTTTTGCGCTGTGTGCGTTTCTAACGGTCGCTTAACCCATGCCGCACGATCATTGCCCACGATCAATGCCACGATCAATCCACCAGTAACGGCAACTCGAGGGGGAGAGATAAATACCCCCGCGACGTTCACTTCTCCTCTTTCCCGTTCTTCCCAATCTCACGCCTCCTCGCCTCTCCGCCGCCGTCGAGCACACCGCCACCGCAAGCACTCACTGCGCCGCTGCTCCACCTACCACGAGAGAGACAGGGAGAAGCGCCTCCGCTCAACTCCGTTGATTCCAATCTCCCACGAGCACTTCCACCTCCATGGCTTCCGGAGACGATGCAGTTCCCGCCCGAGCCGGTTGGGAAGGCTCAGATGTGACGGCGGAAGACTGCCAATGGCTGGTCAACACGCGTCGCCTCCCTCCCGGCATCGTCTGCCGACCTCCCGGCAAGGAGATCGCCCCGGAACCCCAAGAGGGTGAATATGTTGTTTTCTTATCCCATTTCAAACGTGGCTTTGGCCTCCCAATTTCCGATTTCTTCTCTGATTTCCTTCGCCACTTTGGCGTCCAACCACATCACCTTCCACCCAATGCAATCGTAATGCTTTCCACACACGCCACCGTGTGTGAGGCCTTCCTGGGAGTCTACCCAACAATCCACACATGGGGCAGATATTTCTTCCTCCGTAGGCAAAAGGTTCCAAATCCTGGCGATACTTCTGGCCCTCGCCCGATGACCAAGACTGGTAGTGCTATGATGCTCCAACGCTGCACTGGACATCACCCGAGAGTGAAAGGATTGGACACCGTGTGCAAATGGCAGCGCGGGTTCCTCTACGTCAAGAACGTACCCGCCGAGAAGGGAAAAGCCATCGAAGACCGGATAGGGCTCCCTCCGTTTGTCAACGAGCTGCCCACCGGGCAGAACCGGGGCTACGACCCGAAGAAGACGGTGCTGGATGTCGTCCAGGTCGAGAAGCGCCTGACCGAGCTGGTGAAGGCAGGGTTGATCCAGGATGACCCCATTGCCTGCTGGATCTCGCGCCGAGTGCTCCCGCTCCAGCGCCGAGTGCACAAGATGTGCTACATGGGAGGTGCACGGGACTGTACTCGGACGACGACATTCGAGCTGAGCAAGGGGGAAGTGGCCATCTGGGCCAGGTCCATCATGCAGACATCGCTCACCGAGAACTGGGCGTACGGCTTCCAGCCGTATAGCCGCACCAAACCCATCGAACAGGTTAATGTTCTGTATTTCGTGTTTGCACTCTGGTATCGAATAGAATTCCTTGGCTTAATATGCTTTGTGTTTGCATGCTATCCCGAGTAGAAGTCCTTAGCTCAATATGCTTTGTGTTTGCATGCTATCCCGAGTAGAACTCCTTAGCTCAATATGCTTTGTGTTTGCATGCTATCCCGAGTAGAACTCCTTAGCTCAATATGCTTTGTGTTTGCATGCTATCCCGAGTAGAACTCCTTAGCTCAATATGCTTTGTGTTTGCATGCTATCCCGAGTAGAACTCCTTAGGCTGAGAACTCAACTCTCTGTGCTTTTTGTTTGCACCAACAGCACATCCCACGCCAGCGAGAAGAAGACAATGAAGTTCTCACTGCCAACTGGACCAAGGATCGAGACGACGACGACACGAGTGCCTACGACACCCAGGATACCCTGTGTATCCCCAATGCCGTTCAACCTGGTAAGTCTCGAGCAGGTCCCTCTATTCGGGATTGGTCTGAAGATGAAGAAGGTGACCGAGTTCATCTCTCTGATCATTAGTAGCGCACTTTGATTCCCTTTTCTGTTTCTGAATTCATTTCTTCTTCTACTCTGCAGAGGAGCCTGAGTTGGACGATGAGGATGAGCCCCTGGAGGTTGATCCTCTATCCATGGCCGCTCCTAATACTCGGAAGAGGGTGGGTAGTGGTGCCCAGGAACCCCCCTCCAAGAGACCCAAGAAGAAAGGCGGTCACAAGGCCCTCGCTTCCCGCAAGAGGACAGCCCCTACCAGCAAAGGGTAAGAGTTTCTCCGAGTAGAACTTTGATTTGTTGCCGCTTCCTTTTCTCCCTCTTTCTGCTTCCTTTCTGAACTTGTTTCTTCTTCCAGCGCCCCTCTCGACGTGGATGCTGCTGCGGCCGCTCCTCGCCCCAAGAGAAAAACAGCTGTGCCCCGAGAGAAACTCATAGAGCTCTCGGACGAAGATGAACACCAGGAACAGCAGGATAGGACGCGTGCGTCCTCCCCTGTTGATGAAGAAGAAGATCTCGGCGCTGAGAACACTGGCGTCGGGGAAGACACCGATCCCATCCTCGAGCAGCAACAACCTGGCGCGCAGCGAGCTGCCCAGGATGATGCCAACGACGAGATGCCGCCATCTCCCCCAGCTGCATCAGCTGGGGAAAACACTGAAGACCCTGCCGGGCAGCAAGACGATGCCGCCCTGGAGCGGCCAGACGCCATCCCTGAGCAGCAGCAAGACCTCCACGCTGCTGAACAAGACGATCCCGCGGCCGGGCCGCGGGTAGAAGACAATGTAGACACAAGGCCAGACCCCGCTACAGAGTAGCGGGTAGAAGAAGACGTGGTGGAGCTCACCCATCAAGACCAAGTGCAGTCAGATGCTGCACCGGGTAGCCGGCCACCAGTGTCGCCAACTCAACAAGTGACTCCACCCCGTGCACCAACTCCTCCACTAACTCAATCAGCACCGACACCTCCTCAGCCAACTCAATCAGCATCGACACCTCCTCAGCCAACTCCCCAAGCGCCACCAACTGCTTCTCGGCCAGACCCTACTCCAAGCACCAGGAAGATCATCAAGTCTGGAACCGAACCCACCCGACATCAGCCAAGGCGCAACGCCTCGTAAGCCGGGCAACAGATGCCGCCCCCAAGCCGCAGGGCAAGCCGTCCGGGAAGCAGGTGAAGAGCACCCAGCTTACACTTGTTCCCTCTGGCTCAAATACCAACCCGGCTGCCTCCGGGGTTACCATTGGCCCTGACGAGAAGCAGAGCGCTACCTTCCCCGAGTACATGATGACCCTGTCGCAGCGCCACAAAATCCCGCTATCAAAGGGAGAGAAGCGACTAGTCGTTCTCAAGGAAGGTTAACCTGTGGGAACCACTAAGTCCAAGGGGAAGAAGGCAGCTACTCCCGAGCTCTTTTCGCGCGGCGAAGAAGATGACGAAATTGAAGGAGAAGGCCACACTGCCATCTTGGACCGAGTCGGCTTCGTCGATCAGGCCTGGAACAGCCAGGCACATGGCAACCCCAAATGGAATGGTATGGAGCTGGGCGAGATCGACCACTACCGCATCGACTGGAACAAAGCTGATGTTGGTTCTGTCGCCATGACGGTTGCCAGCCCTGCCTGCACCCTTGCCGGAAAGCTGTTTGTTATGCGCAAGAACATTGAGGACATTGAGCAGGGCTACGCGGTAAGAGTTTCTTCTCCTTCTTGCATTCTCCGAGTTGCTGGTTTCTTTTTTCTCTTCTCGTTTTCTCTTTTCCTCTTTTCCTCTTAGTCAGTCCCCCAGTCCATGAGATTCGGGCCGAGTAGTTGAAGACTCAACCAAGTTGACATCTACTCGGGCCAAATCTCCCAAAAGACTTACACTTTTTCTCTTCTTCTCTGCAGGATAGCATCCAGAAGAGGACTAGGGTTTTCCGTCGGCTGCTCTGGAACCACCGCATCGCTAAGGATCGTATCGCGGCTCTTGAAGCCGACAAGAAAGACAGCGAGGAGATGGAAAAAATGACCCTGGACCGCACTCTCCAGATCTCAAAAGTTGAAGGTAAGCTTTCAGCATTTCGGTTTGTGCGTTTTGTGTTTACGCCCGTGTTTGCTTTTTGCTTCATCTTAGTTTACTCTGCAGGCAAGCTCAAGGACTTGATGGACAGACACCGGGACTGGGAGGACTTTGCTGCCTCTGCCCAAAGCACGATCCAAACTGATGGAGGGATGATAACCCGGTAGGCTAACGTCAGGGTGTAACTCGGCCCAAAGGGAGCTGCGCAAGACCCGGCTTGAGGAAAAGGAGTTTCCAGAAGGCCCAGGAGTGTAGGCTTCGTAACCCGGATTGTGGGTTTCGATAAGGAAACTTAAGGTTTGTATGCGGCGACTGGGTAGGACTCCGAGTACGCCTTGGATGGGAAGCCAGGGGGCGGGTATTATATAAACCGGCTCCCCGGGTTAGACAGACAGGAGTTTTTGGGCTAGTTGTTCGAGTATCCCCTGTAATACGAGAGCTGAGATTGTAACCCTAGATCGGAGACTCGGCGACTTGATTGCCAGAGCTACCAGATCGATTATCAACATGATTTCCCCTGAGCAAAACCTTTTCCCAAACACCAGAGTCGAATTGCCCCAAGATAAGTTACCCCCGGTAACGTCTGCCGTGATTATCCCACGACAGTTGGCGCCCACTGTGGGGCCTGCGTCCAAAGGTGTTTACATCACGGGAGAAGCTCGGGAGAGCATGAAGAACCTCATCATCGGCGAGATCTACACCAACCCTGAAGGAGAGAAGATGGTGGAAGATTTTGGCTGGGGGCCAGAGTCGGATCATCTCGAAACCGGATCTGTCGTCATAATCGGCCGGGTCAACGTCTTCATCGGCATGGTACGTACGTCCGGTTCAATTCCTGATGATTTTGGATGTGATTCTGTATCAGGAGAAGCGACCTGCGTTCAGTCGGATGGAGAAGAATCGGTCGGGACGATAGATCCGATAGAAGAGCCCACCATGAAGAGGGAACAGCCGGAGGAGCCGGCATGGACCCCGCGAGGCCGGGTCTTGAGAGAAGATGATACTGAGTCCATCCTGCACCTGCTGGAGGACCGGTACGAGGAGGATAACTGTGACGAAGAGGAATACGAGTCTTCACCAGGCATCGTGCGCCAGGTCGCGGTCTACACGGCCCCTGCAACCAATCTCAATCAGGGGACGTGACCACAGCCGCGGTCGGAGAAGCGCGAGCACTGGCTCAGCAACAAAATCCGGTTGATGGAAATCCGGTCATAGCCCGGGTTGACGGAGAGTCGGCTTCAGTCACCAGCAATACCCCGGAAAGTGAATTGCAGAGGAATATGTTTGGGTTTATGGCGAACAGAACGCCAGGGGCGGGTCCTTCCAACCCACAACACCCGGCCCTGTTCAGTAACAATTTGATCCTGGATCCCACGGTGCTATCTACGGTGATAACACCGGAAAACGCTGCGGCGCGGGCTAGGGATCTGGATGTAGCCCGCCGGGCATTGGAGCAACAAAGGAGAGATGTGGAAGCAGAGAAGCAAGGGGTAGCCACGCGCCAACGTGAGCTGGAGGCATTGGAGAACCGGCTCCGGGTTGAGTCGACCAGGATGCATCAGAGACACCAGACGAGATTACCGGCAACGGGTGGAGTTCTAAACCCGGCCACGCTATTCATGACACCCCAAGATCAACCAATTCCGGCTGTGAATCAGGAAACTGTACATCAGCCCGCGACCGGTGGAGGACAGCCGGCAAACGTGCAAGCCGGGTTACCCACGCTGCAGACAGGGGTTGCTGTTGGCAACACAGCGCTACCACCACCACCACCACGGTTTCACACTCCGCCAGGTCACTTCAGTAATCCCATGGACAATGTGTATGCAGCAACATTAGCATTGGATCGCATCCCCGTAAGAGAGTCACCCCATGCGGAGGAGACCCGGCGGGCGATAGATCTATTGCGCACGGCAGTGGCTCAGCAAGCCAATTACCCGGATAACAGGAGCGGAATGCATCAAACGCCGTATGTAAGCCGGCATAACGGAAACACCGGTAATATTCAGACAAGCTCAGCACGGCGGAGGGCAGAGCAGCAGCAAATGTCGCCTCCTCCCCGTAGACCAGCAACGCCTGCAGTATCAGCTGCACAAGCTATCGTGGACAGTTCTCGAGCCAGGCGTGCAGCGGCCGGGTCTGCTGTACGAGGGCCGGTAGCGGTTGCACCCTCCGCCGCACCTGTCGCTGGATCTCATGTTTCCCGGGTAAGGCCAGTACCGGCAATTTTAGCCGGGCCCAAGTGTTTGTCGGACGCCATCAGAGCCGAGCCCTACCCGGATAAGTTCAAGGAACCGGGTAAAGTGGTGAACTATGAGCCGACTATGGATCCAGAAACCTGGTTGAGCAGCTATGAGATGGCCATGTCGATTCGCAATGCATCCAAAAATCTTCAAGCCAAGTTCATGTACTTAATGATGTCAGAGGGAGCAGCAAAGTTATGGTTCAATAATTTACCGGAAAAATCTATCAATTCGTGGAGTGAGCTGAAAGTTCCGTTCATCAAGCACTTCCATGGGACGTGCAATAAGTTATTCACAATCGATGATCTAGAACGATGTGTCCAGAAGAAGGGTGAGTCGGCGCGCAGCTGGGTGCGCCGGGTTATGGAAATACTTCACTCGTCTACGGATATTCAGCCAAAAGATGCGCTACAGGCTATGGCAAAAACATGCAAGTACATACCCCTAGTGCAAAATCTAACACACATGAAATCTAGTCGGAATGCTTCGGAGGTTACTATGGGAGAGTTGATGGACGCGTGCAACAAGCACGCCGCCACGGATACCACAGAGGAGGATGTTGATGACAAGAAAGCCAAAGCTAATGCAAGCAACAGTGGAAGACCCGGCAATGGATCTGCGCCGGGTAATAACGGAGGAAATAATGGAAACAACCAGAACAAGCGCCCGTACGAGGGAAGTTCCGAGTTTGTCGCCAACACAGAAGCCAGGTTTGCAAGACCCAGAGCAGAAGGAAATTTCAACGGAGGAAACTTTAATTGAGGAAATTACCAAGGGCCGCCAAGGCCGGCTAATCATATAGAGGCCTTCAGGATGCCCTGTGCGCGCCACAGCAGGAATGGCAGGCCGGCAAATCATTCGCTGGAACAGTGCGTAGATTTACAAAGATGGAAGAACGAGGAAATACAGAAAGCAATGCGAGGTGCAGGCCGGGGAGCAGGACCGGGTCCGGGTGGTAACCCGGGCAATGGCCCACCCCCAGCAGGCAACCCAGGAGGTGGTAATCCGGGTAACAATCAGGGAGGAGCTGGAGGTTTCCAGGCCAACCCCAAGCAATTGGGCCAGTACCACGTTCACACCACAGGAACTTCTAACAAGGATAGAAAGATACTTAAAAAGGCAGTAAACTCGGTTTCCTCGGCTGTCCCGAGATACCTAAGGTGGTCGGATCAAGAGGTAACATGGAGCAGAAGGGATCACCCGGAAAGAATAGAACACCCGGGAGTCTTAGCATTGGTGGTTGCGCCACAGGTTAATGGTTATGAGCTGAAAAAGGTGTTAATGGACGGCGGAAGTAGCATCAACATCCTATATTGGGAAACTTTCCTACGCATGGGCCTCAAGGAGTCTCAGCTACAGAAAAGTTCTACGATTTTTCACGGGATCGTACCGGGTCACTCGGCGTGCCCCGAGGGGAAGATCACATTGGAGGTAGATTTTGGAGAATCAAAGGATAATTTCCGAGTGGAGTGGCTCACGTTCGAGGTGGTAAAGTTGCGCAGCCCCTATCACGCGTTGTTTGGAAGGCCGGCTTACGCCAAGTTCATGGCCAGGCCGTGTTACGTATACCTACAGCTAAAAATCCCAGGTCCCAAGCAGACCATCACCATCCATGGGAGCCGGGTTATAGCGGCTGAGTGTGACGAAGGAGACGCGGCAATGGCGGAACAAGCTTGTAGAAAGGAAGATCTCAAGTATTATCGGTCTCAAGTAGACCCGGATAACAGAACAGCGTTAAAAAGGCCGAATACGGAGGATGAGAGAGCAAAATTTAAGGCGGCACAGGACACAAAGATGGTGGCTTTTGTTGAAGGTGATCCCTCCAAGCAATTTGCTATAGGAGATAACCTAGACAGCAAGCAAGAAGAGGCGCTCATTGAGTTCATTCGCGGAAATCAAGATGTTTTCGCTTGGACGCCCAGTGATATGCCAGGTATCCCGACTGAGTTAGCTGAGCACAGTTTACGCATTGATCCTAAGTCTCGGCCTGTGAAACAGGGCCTGAGAAAAATGAATGAGGAAAGAAGAAAAACTATAGGAGAAGAAATTGCCCGGCTGTTGGCAGCCGGCTTTATCATGGAGGTATTTCACCCGGATTGGCTGGCAAATCCGGTTCTAGTACTGAAAAAGAGTAATGAGTGGAGGATGTGCATAGATTACACGAGTCTCAACAAGCATTGCCCAAAGGATCCGTTTGCCCTTCCAAGGATAGATCAGATCATAGATGCAGTGGCTGGAAGTGACCTATTATGTTTCCTGGATGCATATTCCGTGTATCACCAGATCAAGCTCAGGAAGGAAGATTGGGAGAAAACATCGTTCATAACCCCCTTTGGGGCTTTCTGTTACAAGACCATGACTTTTGGGCTAAAGAATGCTGGCGCAACTTACCAGAGATGCATACAGAAGTGCTTCGAGGATCAGATTGGACGCAACGTTCACGCTTATGTGGATGATGTGGTGATCAAGACTAGGAAAGCAGAAACATTTATTGATGATCTAAAGGAGACATTCAAGAATTTGAGAAGGTATCAGATGAAACTTAACCCTACAAAGTGCGTGTTTGGAGTTCCAGAAGGAAAATTACTCGGATTCATTGTTTCCGAGAGAGGAATCGAGGCAAACCCGGACAAGATCAAAGCCATCCAGAGTCTGAAAAAGCCGGAAAATTTGAAGCATGTTCAAAAACTCACAGGATGCGTAGTAGCGCTAAGCCGGTTCATATCTAGACTCGGAGAGAAGGCAATTCCATTGTACCGGCTCTTGAGGAAATCCGACAAGTTCGTTTGGGACCAAGAGGCGGATGAGGCGTTCGAGGCATTAAAGAAGTAATTGTCTGAGGCACCAGTCTTAGCAGCTCCGGGTCTTAAGGAGCCCATGTTACTATATATTACGGCTGGGCCCCGGGCGGTTAGCGCAGTGGTTGTCGTCGAACATAAAGAGGATGGAAAAGATCACCCGGTACAGAGGCCGGTTTACTCGTAAGCGAGGTACTATCGGAAGCAAAGCAGCATTACCCACACTGGCAGAAGTTGGTTTTCGGGGTCATCATGGCCAGCCGGAAATTGAAGCCATATTTTCAGGAACACCCCATAACAGTGGTTAGCTCTATTCCAATGTCGGATATTATCAGAAACTCAGATGCAACAGGTAGAATAGCCAAGTGGGCCATTGAGATGGGAGATTATCATATCAACTACGAGCCCAGGTCAGCAATCAAGTCCCAAGCTTTTGTCGATTTCATCAACGATTGGACTCACACAAGCATGCCAACAACGGCACCAACTTCCGAGTCTTGGGTGATGCACTTTGATGGTTCTAAACAGTACGAGGGATCAGGAGCTGGGGTGGTACTTACATCACCCAAAGGAGATAAATTGAGCTACGTGTTGCAAATTCACTTTGATTGCTCCAACAACGTGTCCGAGTATGAGGCATTATTGCATGGATTGAGAATAGCCAAGGAGATGAACATCAGGCGGATACGATGCTATGGAGACTCGGATCTTGTGGTGCAGCAGGTCTCAGGAACCCAGGATAGGAAGGATGCAACTATGGCAGCATATTCCAGAGAGGTGGACAGGGTTGCCGGGTATTTTTCCGGGTATGAGGTGGAGCATATTGATAGGCGAAAGAACGAGGCAGCAGATGCACTCGCAAGACTCGGCTCGCGCAGAGAGCCGGTTCCACCCAATGTTTTCCTGGACGAGCTATGGCGGCCATCAGTTAAAACCGAGTCTGAGGAAGAGGTGGCTAACCAAGACCCGGATTTAGAGCTCGTGGCCACGGTACGTGCCGTTCCTGAGTGGACAGAGCCGTTTTTAGCCTATTTATCACGGGGCGAGTTACCACCACAGGAAGTTTTAGCAAGGCAAATTCTGAGACGAGCAAAGGGCTATTCCATCATCAATGGCGAGTTATATAAAAGGAGTGCAGCTGGAGTCTTTTTGCGTTGTGTAGCACCAGAAGAAGGCCGGCAGATCCTGCAAGAGATTCATGAAGGCGACTGTGGGCATCATGCATCCACAAGATCCCTTGTGGCCAAAGCATATCGGCACGGTTTCTTCTGGCTCACAGCCTTAGCAGACGCGGAACGCTTGGTGGCAAGGTGCGATGGATGTCAAAGGTACGCTCGCCAAATCCATGTGCCGGCTATGGAGTTGCAAACAATCCCGTTAACCTGGCCGTTTGCTGTTTGGGGCATGGACATGGTGGGCCCCTTCCACATGTCACCCTGCAAAAAGACCCATCTCCTGGTGGCTATTGATAAATTTACCAAGTGGGTGGAAGTTATGCCAGTTACCAATTGTGAAGCAGTCACGGCAGTCAAGTTCTTAAAAAGAATCATTTACAGGTTTGGGTATCCTCACAGCATAATAACAGATAATGGAACCAACATGTCCCTTGGTGAGATGGAGAAGTTCTGTGGTAAGAACGGAATCCGGCTTGACATAGCTTCAGTAGCTCATCCACAGGCTAATGGACAAGTGGAGAGGGCAAATCAGGAGTTACTTCGGGGATTAAAACCACGGCTGCGAGTCTCGTGCATCAGAGCTGCTGGCGCATGGGTTGATGAGTTACCATCAGTGGTTTGGGGAATTAACACCACACCTAACAGATCTACTCACATGACACCATTTTTCATGGTTTATGGTGCAGAGGCAGTATTGCCGAGTGATATCATTCATGATTCGCCTCGAGTGTCAGCTTACGTCGAGGTGGAGAACGAGAAGACCCGGCAGGACGCCGTGGATATCTTAGAAGAACACAGGGAACAAGCTTTGGAGAGATCAGCCATATACCAGCAGGACCTGAGGAGATATCATAGCCGGCGAGTCAAAACCCGGGTCTTCCAGGAAGGAGACCTGGTTTTGCGCCTGGTACAGTCAAAGGAGGGAAAACACAACCTATCCCCACCATGGGAAGGACCTTTCATCATAAGCCGGAATCTGCACAATGGATCGTATTACTTGGTAGATGCAAGGGAAGAGTCGGCTACTGTCAATGACATTGCTCATACAACTTCATCTATGCAAGAAAGAGAGAGACCATGGAACGTGGCTCAGCTGCGTCCCTACTACACTTAGAATAGGCTAGATTCACAAGTGGAATTACACGATGTAACAGGCAGCAGGTTTCAGACGCACTCTTTTCCTATCCAGTGTACCTAAGGGGACTGGAAGGTTTTTAATGAGGCGGCTTGCTGACCTAACTTTTCTCATATCAATAAAGAGATGGTTAAACAATAATATCGTTTCTTTTTGCGTGTCTTTTGTCAAGTTTCTTATATTCCTGTTGTTTTCTTATTTTCCTTCAGGTAAGTGTTATTTGTTGTTCTTAGTGTATTAGTTTTTCTAGTAAGTTATGTCTATCTAGGTCTTGGGGGTTGATTGCTTAAATAGCACAGTTGCAAACTCATAGACCCGGCCATGATGCCATTAAGTTATAAGGGCCGATTACTTGCAATAAGCACGGCTGCAAGCTTATAACCGGACAATAGAGCCAAATTTTCTTGACTTTTCTTGCTTAAGCTCGATGTGACTCGCAAAAAGTGGCATGCTTTGCTAGCGTATAATTACAATCAGCCATGATGCCCAATGGGACTTTCCTGACCCTGTCTTTATGCAGTTATAGCAGAATTGATCATCCACGCGAAAGGCGGTTTATAGTAAAAGAATGTCAAAAGGGTCATCCAAACCACAAGTTATGCAGGGTACAAGGCTAACAGCCGGAAACCCAGAATATATTAAGCACAACTTCAAACCTACGTGAGCAACTCTAAGTTTTGGGCTTTAGCAGAAACAAACTTATTATTTTGACAAACTCCAATCCCTAGACTCGGAAGTTCGGGCCTTGGGGACTTGAGAATTCGAAAAAGTAACAAATTATCTAGCTATTTAGCTTAAAAAACCCAAAAATCCGAGTCTTGGGGACTTGGGGACTTAGGAAAAATCCACTTGTCAAAGCCCCCGAGACCAGGAAACCGAGTATCACAAAAGGAAAAATAGCGAAGGTCGGAAAACCAGCAACGAAAAGTTTAAAGCTAGGAAACATCAAATTCACGCAAAAGGCCAGAAGGGCCACGAAAGCTATTAAGGTTTTTAACGTATTACAAACGGAGGAAACAGTACCGAAAAGTGCACAGGCGCACTATCAAAAGAATAATTGTTTTAGATGCCCATTGGCCGAATAAAGTGTTTGAGGCAGTGATAAAAGAAACTTCACTTGGCATCCTTTGCCGAGTCTTGAATGTTGTCCTTGCCAGTCGGGTCTTGGACTTGCTCTTCAGCGGTCTTCTCAGCACCTTTACCTGGATTGGCAGCAGAGTCGGCGCGAGCTGGTGGACGGACAGCCGGCGTAGAGGTGGAAGGTGCAGTATCGGCCTCAGCCCTCCTCTTGGCACCTTCCTCCCTCTTCTGGGAAGATTCCGCCTTCCACCTCTCCAGCATGTCAAAGGGCTTGGGAAGATCTCCTTTGATTGGCTTGTCGTCCGCGTCATAAGGTGTAACAATCCTCTCTAACTCCAGACTGACGGCGATCTGGCTTGCCGAGTGACGCACCTCAGTTTGAATAGCTTTGAAGTTCTTGGCGGAAAATTTAGAGCCGTCAAGGTTGAACTCAGGAAACCCGGCCACAAGCTTTGCCGGCTCAAGCTTGGGGAAATAAGCCTTGGCCAGCATAAGCCCGCGGGTCACCCCAACTCGGCACGAAGAGCGCTTCCAGAGATTGATCCACTCAGGGATAGTGGAGCACGCTTCAAGCAGTGTGTCCAGGCCACAATAGCCCTTAGCCGGCCACTGCACAGCATCCAGGATCCACCTGGTGCCGGCAGAAAACTGTCGGATAACGCCCTTCAGTGTCTTCAACTTCTGAATGTCATTTTCATCTGGGGCAGCATCACCCGGACCTGCAGTATAAACAGAAAAGGTTAAAGCAACAACACTCGGTTATCGTATGTAAAGCAGTATATTTAGCAAGTTGCAGATTTTTACCAAGCAAGGAGCGATAAGTGTCGGCAATTTGAGCCGAGAGCTTCTTCAACGTATTCTCGGCAGCGCGGTATTTCTTCTTGTACTTTTCAACATCTTTTTCGAGGTTCTGTACTTCAACCTCAAGCCCTGCCCGCAGCTTTGACTCGCTCTCGAGGAGCTGATTGGTTTTGGCCAAAATCTCCTCAGAACGGGTCATTTGCGCCCGAGGAAGAGGGAAAAGGAAAGGTTAGTCGGATATACGAAAAGGCCGGATATAAAAGGAAGTACCGAGTACAACTTTGCCTAGTTACACTCGGAACTTGGGGACTAGATGAGCATATAAGTAATGTTGATCAGGATTACCTGGTGCTCAGCAGCCATGGCCTCGAAGATATCCCTTTCAGTCGTCTTCAAAGCAAAGAGCGCATTCATCATCTCGTCGTAGGAAAGTCTGTTGAGATCCAGGCTGGAAGAACCGGGATTCTGGTTACCCGGAGATGGAGTCTTCTCCTTCAGGGGGGGGGGACACCCGGGTCGCCTGGGTATTGGGAGTGGGCTCACTCCTTCCTGTGCCCAGGATCACGACATCGTCATCGTCGGGTGTATGCGAGGGGATTGGATACATGGCCTCCTGATCAGCCGGGTCTTTCAACGATACTTGTTCTTCTCCAGCGCCGCGTGACGCGGGCATCACAGTATCAACCGGATCCTCCTTAGCCGGGTCATCAACATCCATATTGTCCGGGTCACTGGTGGTGACCTTGGCTCTGAGGGAAATAAAGCAGGCAGTTAGTGTATAATGAAGGAAACTGTAATGACCGGGGTTTTTCCCCAAGTAGGTTGCCTGTTCTTTTTCTTTTCTTTCGCATCGGCATGCCATCATGCATCATCATTCATGGAAACCTGTAAAAAAAAATGTTTTAATCGCATAAAATCTTCTTCCAAAATATCTGGTGTTATTTTGCTTCCCCAAAACTATTTTTTTTTTCTTTAATAATGAAACCTTCTTTTTTTTCTGCAGTTTTATATACAAAAAAAAAACTATTTTTGGGTGGCAGGCCAGCCTAACCAGGCCAGCCCACCACCAAACCCTAGCAGCCCACACGCAACACACACAACTCACGCACACCACACAACGCACCCAACACCACGCACGCTACACACGCACCACACAACACACAGACTCCCGCACGCACACGACCCCGCACGGAAACACACGCACGGGAGGAGGGGATCGATCGATCCCCTTCCTCTCCGCTCGACCTCCTCGTCACCGAACCCAGCGCCGCCAGGAGCGTCTCCTCCGCCTGGCTCCCGCCCGCCGCCGGTTCCCGCTCGTCCCCCTCGCCTTCCTTCCTCCCGCGGCCCCTTCTCTCCGCCCTGCCTCCTCCCATGGCTCCGCCTCGTGCAGCCTCCCCCGAGCTCGCCGTTCCCGCCGCTGCGGCCTTCCACCGCCGTCCCACTCCACCTCCTCTCCGTCCACGGCGCCGGCAGGAGCCGGGCTCCGCCGCGGCCGCGCCCGAGCTGCGCCCCATGCCTCTCCAGCCCGACCATCTCCGACCTCCTGCCCCACGCCGCTCCTCTCCGGCGACTTCCTAGTCCGCCGCGGCAGCCCCTCCTCTCCTCCTCGACCTCGCAAGGCCGCCCCTGCCGGAGGCGAAGGAGCACTCCCTCCCGCAGCTGCCGACGACCTCCCCAGCCTGCAGCTTCCCGTCCAGGTCAACACGCGAGTTCGTCGTGGCCGGTGGTGGCCGGTGGGAGGTGCTCACCGTGTCGCAGAAATTGCGACGGGATAGCAAGGAGGGAGAGATGGTGGTTGAATTCCTGGGCTGCTGTGTGTGGTATCGTCTTCTGGCAACCCACATCCCGAGATGTTGCCGCTGGCCATGTATCCGAGCTCTTGCTGCCCAACAAGCTGCTGCTTCTGCAGGGTGCACTGCGCCTCTCCCGTCCCCTCCAGGACCTGTTGCCGGTGTCACCTCCATCTGAGAACGTCGACCGAGAGCTCCTCTTCGTCACTGTGACGCCGCCAAGATCGACCCCAACCCATGCCCTGTCTACAAGGTATTCTTCGTGAAGTACCGCCACCCCGAGGACCTCGGACCAAACCTTGACGACGAGCTCTTCCCCGACAAGTACCGCAACGTGAACGACTACACCGCCGTGAACCTCGCCGTGTCCGCCTTGCGTCGGACGCCTTCGTGCGTGCCATGAAGCCCTGAGACCGAGACCATCAAATTCACCACCGACCCGAAGACGATGATGTTGCGGATTCGGCCACGACTACGTCGACTACGGAACGAGTACCACTACTTCCCCTACTACGCCAACTACCACGGCGACTCGAGAACAACGGATATGATGTTGCGATTCCACCACAACTACGACCCCAGAACAACTACTTCCTCGACGACATGAGAACGAACGTCTACTTCCCCTACTTCCTCGACGTCGACTACTTCCACTACCACGCCTACGTCGACTACTTCCTCTATGACCCGAAGACATCGACTTCGACTACATCGACAACTAAATGTCTACTTCCCCTCCTACGACGACTTCGTCTACTTCCTCTTCTTAGTCTACTTCCTCCACGTCCCGAAGTTTCCGGCGTTGACCCCGGCGATCCTCTCTCCAACGTGCGAACCCAAACCCTAAATCCCCTATACCTACATGCCCTATTTTCTATAACATGTCAGCTATAATTAAAATGTCATCTCATTCATGTGTTGCATTGCATCTTGTGGGTCGGGGTATAATAATATCACCTAATAATTAATTATGGAATGAGTTGGAATAATTAAATATTGTCCCGGTTCCATTTAAAATTGCATAGCTCATCTTTATATTATCTCGCCATGTTAAACAACATTTAATATTGATGGGTAGATAAACAACATGAACCAATTCCTATTCCTCCGGACTCCGGTTCCGATTAAATTGCTTAAGTTGTTTCCCCTGTTGCATCTTGCCATGCCATGCATATAAAATAGGATCATGCTGGATCTTTTGCCGTAGTAGTAATTGTTGCATCCGGTGTTTCTTTTAGTTCGTTGCTTCTTCGCGGATAGGACGTTGAGATGATGTGAGGAACGACAAGTTCTGCTACCTTGCGGGATCTCAGGCAAGTATACTCACTTGCTGCCAAATGGCTGCCTTTCATCACTTGTTACTGATACTTTCCGTTGTTCTTTTCTGCTAGCCTTAGTAGTAGTTGTTTCTGTTACGAACCCATCACATGAATCCCTTAACCCTGATATTGCCTCACCTCCATACCTATAACCATTGCTTGTTGCCCGTGTCTTACTATCATGCTTAGGGTTGTTTTGCTCGAGTCTGTTACCCGTTACTTTCTGTTACTACTCTATTATGTTCTGGGGGCTCGAGGTTAATCAATCAATCAATCCTGTTAATGCTAATGGTAATAATAATTTGATGATAAGGCACCGGCAGGAGGCCCTTGTGGTTTTGAGGCCTGCTAGTGTCGACCCTAATAGGAAAAGGGTCTTGTCTACTGATCCATGATGAGCGCACTACCCGCATGTGGGAAGCGAGTATGGGCGCCCCCCTCAATTTGACCCGATTCGCATCTCGTCCAAATCGCCTCATTTAGTTCGGGTTTTCCATTTGCTGCATGCATGATCTTGCGAGCCCTTGGTACCCGGGTGGAACTTTCATAGTCGGCATATAGGGGGACACGGTCTTAGAGTGCTATGAGGGTCCCTTTTCTTCGGGGCTCGATTAGCCGTGCGCCCAAGGTGCTTTGGGCTTGATGCGAAGAAGGGTTGAGTTGTGTAGAGTACCTCGCTTGGTGGGTTGATCTCCCATCTGGCGGGTTATTCTTGCGTGTACGGCTAAATTGGTGCAACCCTGCAGGGATAATCTTCTCGAGAAGCCGTGTTTTCCGCGGTTATGGATTACTTGGTGAAAGTACTGGCTAACAAGTACTCATGACAACTTAAACCTAATGTTTAACAACCTTATACCCAAGGATTAACAACTTGACTAGTAATAGGCTTATTGACACAATAATCTGAACCATCATTAATTTCAACTGTGTGAGTTATCCTCGGATTGCTTCTTTGGATAAGGGGCGAGATCCAGGATGGGTTTGTTTGAAGTTATCTTTCAGTTGGTTACAATACTCGATCTTATCTTCTTTCTGTTAGCCGGAAGTTGTAGTATCTCTCTGTAGTTGGTTAGCGCAGCCCGCTGTCGCTTATTTGCAATAACCCCTTCCTTTCCGTTGATCCCAAAGTATTTGTATCTTGTGATGACTGGTTACGCCGGTATCTTGTGAGTATGGGTTTTATCCCCCTTGCCAGTACTTAACCGTACTGACCCACGAATCTCTTTCGTGGCTGCATATTCAATATTGCAGTCAACAGGTTTGAAGTCTGGCGACGTTAGCTTGGGAATCCCTCCGGCTTGGCCTGGGCAGGGATTGGACGCTCTCGGTTATCTTCAGGACTCTTAGTCCAATTTGGATCTTGTCCGTAGACGGACGATATGTTGTTTCTTCCGCTGTATTTGGATCTTTGTATTTGTATCAGTTGTATCCCAGACTCGTTCGAGTCTTCTTGTATCTATCTGTTTCTGTTGCAATTGTGGAACATTCGTGAACTATTGTAATGATTATCATAAATGGCAACCTGGAATCGGTTATTATGCGGATTTGGCGGGAATGCTGAAATCTGCATAGTGCCCGACCTCGGGGCGTCACAAATGGTATCAGAGCCTTGGTTCCGATTCCCGATATTGTTTCGATACGAATGGTTATCGAAGCAACGGGTCCGCAAAGCCTGTAGGATAACCTCGCTAACGGTCGTTGTTCCTAGAGTGTCAAAAACTATTTCTGCTAAACTATTTTGGAAAACATCTCAATAGGATTCTTGTTTTCTCCTTACCTCTAATCTATTTCCCCTCCCATCTTATTTGTTTTGGAGTCTCTCCTCCTGTCTATCTTTCAAAGCATTAGGATCCTACGTGGGTGGACGTTTTCTGAGCCATTAACCTAATAGGTTCGATCATCGGAAGATTCCTGTTGGAAGAACATCGTCGTCACTCCGAGCAAGAATCCCTTGTTAGTGGTGTCGAGAAACCCTTGTTAGTGGTGTCGAGGAGATCAACTGGAAGCACGAAGGATCGATAGTCGAACTCTTCCCTCCCCCTTGCTTCGGGCGGATTGCGAGGGCGCAATCCCTTGTTAGTGGTGTCGGTTGTAATGACCGGGGTTTTTCCCCAAGTAGGTTGCCTGTTCTTTTTCTTTTCTTTCGCATCGGCATGCCATCATGCATCATCATTCATGGAAACCTGTAAAAAAAAATGTTTTAATCGCATAAAATCTTCTTCCAAAATATCTGGTGTTATTTTGCTTCCCCAAAACTATTTTTTTTTCTTTAATAATGAAACCTTCTTTTTTTTCTGCAGTTTTATATACAAAAAAAAAAAACTATTTTTGGGTGGCAGGCCAGCCTAACCAGGCCAGCCCACCACCAAACCCTAGCAGCCCACACGCAACACACACAACTCACGCACACCACACAACGCACCCAACACCACGCACGCTACACACGCACCACACAACACACAGACTCCCGCACGCACACGACCCCGCACGGAAACACACGCACGGGAGGAGGGGATCGATCGATCCCCTTCCTCTCCGCTCGACCTCCTCGTCACCGAACCCAGCGCCGCCAGGAGCGTATCCTCCGCCTGGCTCCCGCCCGCCGCCGGTTCCCGCTCGTCCCCCTCGCCTTCCTTCCTCCCGCGGCCCCTTCTCTCCGCCCTGCCTCCTCCCATGGCTCCGCCTCGTGCAGCCTCCCCCGAGCTCGCCGTTCCCGCCGCTGCGGCCTTCCACCGCCGTCCCACTCCACCTCCTCTCCGTCCACGGCGCCGGCAGGAGCCGGGCTCCGCCGCGGCCGCGCCCGAGCTGCGCCCCACGCCTCTCCAGCCCGACCATCTCCGACCTCCTGCCCCACGCCGCTCCTCTCCGGCGACTTCCTAGTCCGCCGCGGCAGCCCCTCCTCTCCTCCTCGACCTCGCAAGGCCGCCCCTGCCGGAGGCGAAGGAGCACTCCCTCCCGCAGCTGCCGACGACCTCCCCAGCCTGCAGCTTCCCGTCCAGGTCAACACGCGAGTTCGTCGTGGCCGGTGGTGGCCGGTGGGAGGTGCTCACCGTGTCGCAGAAATTGCGACGGGAAAGCAAGGAGGGAGAGATGGTGGTTGAATTCCTGGGCTGCTGTGTGTGGTATCGTCTTCTGGCAACCCACATCCCGAGATGTTGCCGCTGGCCATGTATCCGAGCTCTTGCTGCCCAACAAGCTGCTGCTTCTGCAGGGTGCACTGCGCCTCTCCCGTCCCCTCCAGGACCTGTTGCCGGTGTCACCTCCATCTGAGAACGTCGACCGAGAGCACCTCTTCGTCACTGTGACGCCGCCAAGATCGACCCCAACCCATGCCCTGTCTACAAGGTATTCTTCGTGAAGTACCGCCACCCCGAGGACCTCGGACCAAACCTTGACGACGAGCTCTTCCCCGACAAGTACCGCAACGTGAACGACTACACCGCCGTGAACCTCGCCGTGTCCGCCTTGCGTCGGACGCCTTCGTGCGTGCCATGAAGCCCTGAGACCGAGACCATCAAATTCACCACCGACCCGAAGACGATGATGTTGCGGATTCGGCCACGACTACGTCGACTACGGAACGAGTACCACTACTTCCCCTACTACGCCAACTACCACGGCGACTCGAGAACAACGGATATGATGTTGCGATTCCACCACAACTACGACCCCAGAACAACTACTTCCTCGACGACATGAGAACGAACGTCTACTTCCCCTACTTCCTCGACGTCGACTACTTCCACTACCACGCCTACGTCGACTACTTCCTCTATGACCCGAAGACATCGACTTCGACTACATCGACAACTAAATGTCTACTTCCCCTCCTACGACGACTTCGTCTACTTCCTCTTCTTAGTCTACTTCCTCCACGTCCCGAAGTTTCCGGCGTTGACCCCGGCGATCCTCTCTCCAACGTGCGAACCCAAACCCTAAATCCCCTATACCTACATGCCCTATTTTCTATAACATATCAGCTATAATTAAAATGTCATCTCATTCATGTGTTGCATTGCATCTTGTGGGTCGGGGTATAATAATATCACCTAATAATTAATTATGGAATGAGTTGGAATAATTAAATATTGTCCCGGTTCCATTTAAAATTGCATAGCTCATCTTTATATTATCTCACCATGTTAAACAACATTTAATATTGATGGGTAGATAAACAACATGAACCAATTCCTATTCCTCCGGACTCCGGTTCCGATTAAATTGCTTAAGTTGTTTCCCCTGTTGCATCTTGCCATGCCATGCATATAAAATAGGATCATGCTGGATCTTTTGCCGTAGTAGTAATTGTTGCATCCGGTGTTTCTTTTAGTTCGTTGCTTCTTCGCGGATAGGACGTTGAGATGATGTGAGGAACGACAAGTTCTGCTACCTTGCGGGATCTCAGGCAAGTATACTCACTTGCTGCCAAATGGCTGCCTTTCATCACTTGTTACTGATACTTTCCGTTGTTCTTTTCTGCTAGCCTTAGTAGTAGTTGTTTCTGTTACGAACCCATCACATGAATCCCTTAACCCTGATATTGCCTCACCTCCATACCTATAACCATTGCTTGTTGCCCGTGTCTTACTATCATGCTTAGGGTTGTTTTGCTCGAGTCTGTTACCCGTTACTTTCTGTTACTACTCTATTATGTTCTGGGGGCTCGAGGTTAATCAATCAATCAATCCTGTTAATGCTAATGGTAATAATAATTTGATGATAAGGCACCGGCAGGAGGCCCTTGTGGTTTTGAGGCCTGCTAGTGTCGACCCTAATAGGAAAAGGGTCTTGTCTACTGATCCATGATGAGCGCACTACCCGCATGTGGGAAGCGAGTATGGGCGCCCCCCTCAGTTTGACCCGATTCGCATCTCGTCCAAATCGCCTCATTTAGTTCGGGTTTTCCATTTGCTGCATGCATGATCTTGCGAGCCCTTGGTACCCGGGTGGAACTTTCGTAGTCGGCATATAGGGGGACACGGTCTTAGAGTGCTATGAGGGTCCCTTTTCTTCGGGGCTCGATTAGCCGTGCGCCCAAGGTGCTTTGGGCTTGATGCGAAGAAGGGTTGAGTTGTGTAGAGTACCTCGCTTGGTGGGTTGATCTCCCATCTGGCGGGTTATTCTTGCGTGTACGGCTAAATTGGTGCAACCCTGCAGGGATAATCTTCTCGAGAAGCCGTGTTTTCCGCGGTTATGGATTACTTGGTGAAAGTACTGGCTAACAAGTACTCAGGACAACTTAAACCTAATGTTTAACAACCTTATACCCAATGATTAACAACTTGACTAGTAATAGGCTTATTGACACAATAATCTGAACCATCATTAATTTCAACTGTGTGAGTTATCCTCGGATTGCTTCTTTGGATAAGGGGCGAGATCCAGGATGGGTTTGTTTGAAGTTATCTTTCAGTTGGTTACAATACTCGATCTTATCTTCTTTCTGTTAGCCGGAAGTTGTAGTATCTCTCTGTAGTTGGTTAGCGCAGCCCGCTGTCGCTTATTTGCAATAACCCCTTCCTTTCCGTTGATCCCAAAGTATTTGTATCTTGTGATGACTGGTTACGCCGGTATCTTGTGAGTATGGGTTTTATCCCCCTTGCCAGTACTTAACCGTACTGACCCACGAATCTCTTTCGTGGCTGCATATTCAATATTGCAGTCAACAGGTTTGAAGTCTGGCGACGTCAGCTTGGGAATCCCTCCGGCTTGGCCTGGGCAGGGATTGGACGCTCTCGGTTATCTTCAGGACTCTTAGTCCAATTTGGATCTTGTCCGTAGACGGACGATATGTTGTTTCTTCCGCTGTATTTGGATCTTTGTATTTGTATCAGTTGTATCCCAGACTCGTTCGAGTCTTCTTGTATCTATCTGTTTCTGTTGCAATTGTGGAACATTCGTGAACTATTGTAATGATTATCATAAATGGCAACCTGGAATCGGTTATTATGCGGATTTGGCGGGAATGCTGAAATCTGCATAGTGCCCGATCCCGGGGCGTCACAGAAACTCATGGAAAGTGCCGGTATATCGAATAGCAAGGAAGCTAGCTTACCCGGTATTCACGAAGAAGTCCGCTGGAAGGTCGTTGCTTGACCCGGACGAGGCTGATAAAGATTGAGAAAGTGAGACTCGGAGTTGTCCAGCTAGGGGGTGATTGGGAGAAGGATGTTTTCGAGGTGAATTGGAAGGATGGGTTGGGGAAGTACCGGCACGGTGGGCTGGGGACGAAGGGATACCCGGGTTGAGAGGATCCTCACCCGGGGAGTTCCGGGTTACCCTGCGCTTGACCGTAGGGGCTCCTTCAAGTATGGTGAATCGGACAATCGTTGATTAAGCTCACACATATTAGCAAATGAATACGGTTTGGAGGACATAGAGGAATATGGAACCTTGAATACGACCCCTCGGGGTTTCCTCTTGGCCCCAACCTCAGCTTCCGGTTCTGCCTCACTTTCGTCACTCTGGGTCTCCTCCGGATCTTCCTTATCCTCCTTGTCCTCCTTATCCTCCATTCCTGGAAAACATAGTGTACAGTTGGAAAAAGAGAAAGTGTGGGAAAGCAAGTTAACAGAAGTGGGAATAGATGAAACCCGGATGATACCTTCGTCCGAGTCAGCCGATTCTTCGTCCTCCTCCAAGTTTTTGGAAGGAGGAGGGGTCTCGATTTTCCAGAAAGCGCTGCCTTCCTGAAACAAAAGCATAATGGTAAAAATTAGTGATTGTATCAAGCAAAGGTATAAGGATAAAGAATTAAGGCCGGATCTTACCGCTGGAGCCGGGTTATCGCGGGTAAACGGCTCCAAGCCGGCTACAGTCTGGATCACGTCCATTTTCTCAGTCAAGAAACTCTTGATTATCTTGTTTGTATCAGTAGCCGGATAGTTCCTCAGAGAGTAGCGGAGCGAATCCATGACATGCCCAGAATACTCGCACATCAGCTTGGGCCGGATGGCATTAGGTTGGATTCGGAAGTTTACCCAAGTTTTAACCAGGTTGAGCCCAAGAAGGCCTTGGGCCGAAAGAACAGCGAGTTTGGCAAGAAAGGGTTTGATGGACTCCCTATCCGACTCAGAAGCGAAAGCGTTAAAATTGTCGGAGAGATCAAGAAGGCCCTCAGAGAAACCCGGCAGATTCTTTTCGCCGGGTGGGGAGGTATCCCGACAGTAGAAGTAGGTCTTCTGCCAGTGCTTGACGTGGGAATTGAGGATCAGAGTCGGCATCAACGAGTTCTTCCGCCTCTGGACTGATACCCCACCGCAAGCCAGGAGGGCCTCGTCTCCGCTTTCGCGGCACGGTTTGCATTGGAACAATTCGAGGAATAGCGCAAGGTTTGGGGGGATGCATAAATATGATTCGCAGAGAACAATGAAATGAGTGATATTTAACATAGAATTGGGGCCTATGTCAAAAACTCGGAGGCCATAGTGGCTTAGCAACTCGCGGAAAAAGGGGTGACCCGGAGGACGGAATCCCCGGATCACATGTTCGACGAAGCAGATTACCTCATCGAGACTCGGAGAGGGCCGAGTCTCGTCCCCGGGAACGCGTCAATGAATATCCTCCCGGGCGGGGAGGACGCCCGACTCTGCGAGCTCATCTAGTTTTGCCTTGGTCACCGTGGACCTTGCCCAGTTGGCGGATATGGATTGAGTCGGCTTTGTCTTCGCCGGCTGTTTTCCCTTCGTCTTGGTGTTGACCTTGGGTGCCATGTGCGTAGTCTAAAAACAGGAGATAAAAAGTGCAGAGTGTAAGTGACTAAAAGACCCGGAAAAGACTGACTATCCGGTTAATCGAAGAGTAGCTATGGAAGATTTTCACAGATTGGATCTAGACGGAGAGATTTCGAAGAAATTCGTGACCACGAGTAATAGAGGTGTGCTATTGAATCTAGTTTAAGCATCGGTTGAGGAAGAACGAAGCACGGGCTATCCAATTGGTGCGGAGCAAGAAAATCATCTAAGGGCGGATTTAGATCCAATCTAACTCGAGCAAGCTTGGAGATAAAATCCATGGAAGAAGGGGGCTCACCGGTGGAGCCTGGAGGAGAGCGCAGCGGCGGCAGATGGCGCAGTCGCGGTGGCCCTCTGGACCTTCCGGTAAGCAGTTCGAGGGCGCGGTGGCGGTGGTCGACGGCGGCGCGGCGCGGGCGGAGGCAGAGCGCAGGCGGCGGCGGCTCGCTTCCGGCTGCTCCCCTGTGGACTCCGTGGTGGCGCGGCGTCGAGATCGAGCAAGAGAGCACCGAGAAAGGTTGGAGGTGAAGGAGACGGGGGAAATGGAGCGCTTGATTTAGGGTTGCCCCTAAGGTACCTATTTATAGGTGCGGGTGGAGAGCCCTAGGCCTAAGGGGCGGGAGCCAAAAATTTCGGAAAGAGATACCCGATCGGATTTTTTGGATAAGTGATTAAGTGCTTGCGCGTAATATCCGGAAAAGATCAGAGCGAATCGTCTCCGCGATATTCGGATTAACTGGCGAACAAAGTGAGCCGGGTCTTCTATGTTTTCCTCGGAGTGTTGACCCGGGAAATGATGTTGGACTTGGAAAAAGCCGGGTTATTATATGGACCACCTGTGGAGTTAGGCCTAGCTATTATCAAAGCATCCTAACCCGGTATTCTATGAAACTTGTATGTTTATTATTTTTGCAGGGAATAGCGTGCGCTTCAAGGAGGATCCCGTGAAGCCCAAGCTATTCTGGGGACTACTGATGGAGGGATGATAACCCGGTAGGCTAACGTCAGGGTGTAACTCGGCCCAAAGGGAGCTGCGCAAGACCCGGCTTGAGGAAAAGGAGTTTCCAGAAGGCCCAGGAGTGTAGGCTTCGTAACCCGGATTGTGGGTTTCGATAAGAAAACTTAGGGTTTGTATGCGGTGACTGGGTAGGACTCCGAGTACGCCTTGGATGGGAAGCCAGGGGGCCGATGATTATATAAACCGGCTCCCCGGGTTAGACAGACAGGAGTTTTTGGGCTAGTTGTTCGAGTATCCCCTGTAATACGAGTAACCCTAGATCGGAGACTCGGAGACTTGATTTCCAGAGCTGCCAGATCGATTATCAACATGATTTCCCTTGAGCAAAACCCTCTCCCAAACACCAGAGTCGAATTGCCCCAAGATAAGTTACCCCCGGTAACGTCTGCCGTGATTATCCCACGACACAAACTATGGAAGGTGAGCCTCTTTCCCTCTTCTCTGCAATTGTGTCTTTTTACTTATCTGGTTACTCTGCTGACAATGTTGTTCTTCTCGCAGAAGAGTATAAGAACTTCCGGGAGCAACACCTGAACTGCCTTATGCCTGCCGAGGTGCAGCAGCAGTTGGAAACCCGAGAAGTAGAGATTGAGAAGGAGCGCGCTGCCGAGAGGACGGAAAATGAGAAGCTCCATCTCGATCTCCAAGCCGCACTCCAAACCACCATCAATCATGTTGACGAGAAGAATAAAATCGAGACGACCGACAAGGCTGAGAAGAAAGCACTCGGGATGGAGATCTCAATGCTGAAGGAACATAACCGGCTTCTTGTTACTCAGATCACGGAATCACGTCGCATCGAAGACAGGCACATCTCGGACGAGAATGACTGGAAGATCAAGCTGGGAGCCCTGCTGGTGGACCTAGAATGTGAGTTCCCTTTACTATGCATTCGGCTTGGTTTTCTCTTCTCTGCCTTCTCCTACTTGGTTTTGCTTCTTCTCGGTCTTTGTTTCTGATTTTTACTAGTTCCTTATTTAGACATCTTCCCAGAACTCCGCTCTGCTGGTGTGCCAGCTATGGATAAAGCAAGGCAACTCAGAGCTGCATCTGGTATGCCTATTGACAACACTTCCACTATCAACGACCATCTCCTCAACATCAAAACGCAGATCCGCTCCCTCAAGGGCCTGGGCACCTCCATGGTGTCCACTGGATTCAAATTGCATAAGTTATTCTGGCCTGAGAAGGAGGTGCCAGAAACCTTCAGCGAAATTGCCGAGCACCTGGATGGAGTCAAGGCCGAGCTCAAGAAGTGGCGCACCTCCGCAGCTCGGGCAGGAGCTGACGAGTTGCTGCACTTCATCATCAGCTGGTACGAGAATCTGAATCTCGACAGGATCCGCACGCGCCCGAAAGATTCCAAATGGACCAAGGATCCGGATTGCATTACTCGCTGCAAGGAGATAGCCTATGAGATTGCCTCCTACACCGACAGGGGCGTCTATATCGACGGCCTCCCCGAGCCGGACACAGAAGCTGAAGAAGAGGATGATGAGGACGATTAGGATGATGATGTCGAGTCTGAGGATGACGCCGCCAAGAGAGCATCCGAGAAGGGGAAGGCCAAGGTGATTGAGGGGACCGAGCAACTGGTCAACACGGAGGAATCCGAGTTGGCCGCCAACGCAGAGGCCGAGCAGTCGCATCCCATCGCTCAGGAGGCCACCATCACCACCGAGATGGTGATCGAGGGGCCAGCTCCCGAGCTAGGCGCGACTGGTGCTGCGCCAACTGGTGTCAACCCGCTGCCCAGGACCCAGTCTACCGCGTCCACTTCTGCAACAGATCCAATCTCGGTGGCTACAGAAACCTCTGAGCCTACTGCCTCTGCCACCACCGACGCGGACAACACCGCCACTGTTGAGTAATTCCTGCAAGCTTTACCTCAAAACATTTATCAGATCCCCGGGATGCCGGGTGCATATGTAACCAAAACAATTATGTTCGTTGCTACTCAGTTTTTATTTCAGATGAAGTTTTTAGCAACTCTGGCTCAATGCCGGGTTGTGTTAATATGCAAGTCCCCGAGTTGCATTTTTTATCCACTCTCTCTTTTCGTCTCAGCTCTTACCTGCCACTTGTGGCTTTTTTGGTAGTCGATCACAAGATTTCAAAGTTTGAGTTTCAAATACTTAGCCTCTTAGAAAAATGCATAGTAACGCTGCCCACCACTTAGCCGAAAAGAGACAAAAGAAACAGAAAATAACACCCTACTCGGTTGCTTCACCACACTTTTTCCTTAGTAATTTTTTGTGTGCTTATTGACCTTTAGCTTGTTCTCTTGCTTGCCATGAAGCCGGGTTGCGGACAGCAGCAGAGTCGAAGAGTTGGCCATTGGGTTTAAACACACTACTAGATATACTTATGAAATTCTAAGTAGAGCAACCGAGTAAACAAAGTAAAACAGAGTAGAACAACACAGAACAAATTTGAACAAGGGCAGTCCCCGAGTTTGAATTCGGAGTGCCTACTAGAATTTTAACTCGGTTGAGGAGATACATACAACTTTCTGCTCATGAATGAAAACGGCGGAGTAGAGCTACATTCCAGGGGCGCTTAGATTCCTCTCCAACTCTATCCGGCATGTTCTTCCGGGGTGTCTGTGCGTCAACTAGATAGTAGGCATCATTGTGTAGAGCCTTGCTCACAATGAAAGGTCCTTCCCACGGAGGGGATAGCTTGTGCATCCCGGCCGTGCGTTGCACGAGCCTAAGGACCATGTCTCCTCCTCGGAAAACCCTTGGGTTCACTTTCCGGCTGTGATAACGCCTCAAGTTTTGCTGATACACAGCTGAACGTGACAGAGTTAACTCTCTTGCTTCTTCCAGCAGGTCAACGTCATTTTCTCGAGCTTCTCTCGCCTCTGTGTAACATCCCAAGTATGAAATATCCCTTAGAATGTTTTGTTTCTTGTTTTAATTCAAGCAATGCATCATGTCATCATCTCATTGCATTTGCTTTATTTCTGTTTGCATTGTTTTCATAATGAAATTCAAACCTTATTCAACCTTTGTATTCATACTTGTCTGTTACAATCTTTTCAAATAAAGAATTGCAAATCAAAAACCTCAATTGCTTCCAAACAATTCATTAATGATCACCTATTAAATTGTTGCTTCAAATCAATCAATTAATTCAACCAATTAATTCTAAATCATTTTCAAATTCAAACCAAGTCTTCAAATCAGCACCCTTTTGAATCCATGAAGTTCACCACACAATTATAATCTTTAATCACATTAAATCTTAGGGATAACCCTATTAAAAATGTTTGTTTTCAATAAGGTTTATTTAATATTTAATTTCTTTCAAATATGGATTCAAATACAAACAGCATTTTAAATGTCAACTTTTGCAAACCAATCTTGGCAATTGTTTGCTAATGTTCTATATAGCTTTAACTAATTTTTCTGGAATTTTTAATAAAAAAAACCCTATCAAATTCTTCCAAATCTGTTTTCAGAAAAAAAAAAGTAAAACAGAAAAATAAAAAAGAGAAAAACTAACGCACGCGCGCGGAAGCTAAACACGACCCAGCCCACCTAAGCCTACGCGCGCGCAGCCCAGCCCGCTAGCGCAACTTACCGCTTCGACTAAACAGCCGCCGGCGTCGTCCCCCCGTACGGCAAAGAATCCGCCGGTGCCACGTACCTCTCCTCGCCGAGCAGACGGCCATCCTTGGCGTCTGGGCCCTATAAGTAACCTAGGGCACCCCGCTGACCTAACCCTAGACCCTAGGCCCTGTCTCCCTCTCGGATCCGCCGCCATCCCTTCTCTCTGTCGCCGCTCCCCCTCTCTGATTTCCTCACCGGCGGCAGCATCTCTGAAACCCCGATGGTTACCGTCGCCATGATCCTCCTCCACCCTACCTGAGTGCTGGAAACGTTTCCCCTCTCCTTCCGCTACGTCTGCGACACCTAATCGACACCGGTGAGCTTCTGATTCGCCGCCGCGATCCTCGCCCTCTCCGACCATCGTGTCGCCATCGTTCTGAACCCGGGGTTCTCGTCTTCGTTGCAGAGCCCCGCGTAGCTGTCCGTTCGCTGGGATCGAGTCGCCACCGTCTCCGCTTCCTCTTGGACACCGGAGCAGCCACGGGGAGACACCAGGGCGTCGCAGCCGTCCACGACACCGCCGCGGCCGCCGTCGTCATCCGTCATCATCCACACTCTGCGACGACGACAACGTTGGTGAGCTCCACCAGCTACTCCCCTCTCTCCCTCTGTGCACCCACCACGGTTCCGTGCACGTCCGTCGTTTCTAGATCGAGCATGGCAGCATCGTTTCCCGCCGGCGAGCGCCGTTGTCTGACGGAGTTCCTCGCGCGCGTTCCAAGTTCAGTTAACCGCGGTGTTAAAACTCAACCTTACTGCATCCCTATATCTGTCAAACGATTCGAAGCAGCGCAGTGGTTCACCCAACGCGTGCAAGCGCGCGGTCGTGGGATCGATCCCCCGCGGCCGCAGTGGATTATTCCACCCTTTTTTCGCTGGCATGGCTGACAGCCGTGGCCCACGCCTCAGCGACTCCCACTGCCACGCAAGCGCAGCGCGCCACGCTGGCCCCCCCAGGCCCACGCTGCAGTGGCAGTGGCTAGGGGCCAGTTCGGTGCCAAACGTTTTAAAACGTTTTCTGTTTAAATCCTAATTCTTTTAAATAACAGATTTAAGCATTAATCTTTAAACATTAATAACTTTAAATCTATAAGTCCAATTCATAAAAGTTGTATATGTTTATTGCTCCAGATTTTATTGTCTATCCAATTATTCCATTTGTGTACTGTTTTGATTTTTCCCTAATGCATTTAAAATTCAAATATGAACAATTCAAATGCAAATTGCTAAATTCAATAAATAATTCATACTAATTCCAAATAAGGCAAATAAAACATGTTTTTCATACCATTTTGAATATCCTATTCAAATATAAAAATTTTCATTGTTTGAATAATTTAAGTTGCCTAAATAATTTAATACTTGTTTAATTCATTTAAATTTGATAAAAATCATAGCTTGCTCAAAATAAAATATTTTTGAACATGCAAAATATACTTTCAAACCATCAAAGTGTGAACTTTTCAAATATGAGTTTGAATTTATGATTTGAACAAATAAAATTCAAATAATATTCAAACTTGTTCTAAATTCAATTAAAACTTGTTTAATATTGTTTAATTCATAATAAATTCATCCTAATTCAAATTTCAATATTTGAAACATGTAATCCAACTAAAATTTGATGTTCTTTTCAAATATAAATTTTGTTAATTGTTTTGCACACTTTAAATTGATGAAAACAACAATTGTTGTGTGACATGTTTAAGTAACCAAACTTTCCAAACTTAATAAATGATTTCCAAAACTTGTTAAATCCTTTTATCACTTGCATCCATTATTGTTATTTGTTGTTATTTTGTTGTTACCATCATGCATGCATCATGCTAACAACTTTCACATAATAATTAATTGTAAATCATTTGTTTTCAAGTTTTTCAATGGACCTTTTCCATATGCAATCCAATTGCATATGGGTCCATATAAATTGTGTTACCATGTCACTTAGTTTATTTTGATGCAACCATTAATTTGTCATGCATCATATTGATTGTGCACAATGCCATGATAAAGATTGTTTACATTCCTGTTTTGTTTGTTTGCTTCTTCTCGAATAGACGACGACGTTGAGACAGACGATCTTTACAGCACCCCTTCTGAGGATCTAGCTCAGTACCAGGCTGCTGAGTTCGCAGGCAAGTTATCACTCACATGAACCATTATGTTCCTTTCAACCCTGGTTACCGATACTTTCCGTTGTCTGTTTCTGCTAGCCTTAGTGGTAGTTGTTGCTGTTACGAACCTATCACATGAATCCTTTAACCCTGATATTGCCTCACCACCCCTCCTACAACCCTATTGATTGAGCCAGTGTCTTACTAGTATGCTTAGGTTGTTTTGCTCGAGTCTGTTACCCGTTACTTTCAGTTACTATATTTCATTATGTTCTGGGGGCTCGATGTTTAATCAATCAATCAATCATGCTAATGTTATTACTTAATAATAATTTGATGATAAGGCACCGGCAGGAGGCCCTGTGTGGTTTTGAGGCCTGCTAGTGTCGACCCTAATAGGAAAAGGGTCTTGTCTACTGATCCATGATGAGCGCACTACCCGCATGTGGGAAGCGAGTATGGGCGCCCCCCTCAATTTGATTCGATTCGCATCTCGTACAAATCATCTCATTTAGTTCGTGCTTTCTATTTGCCGCATGCATGTTTTTGCGAGCCCAGCGCAGGGTGGAACTTTCGTAGTCGGCATATAGGGGGACACGGTCTTAGAGTGCTATGAGGGTCCCTTTTCTTCGGGGCTTGATTAGCCGTGCGCCCAAGGTGCTTTGGGCTTGATGCGAAGAAGAGTTGAGTTGTGTTGAGTGCCCCGCTTGGTGGGAGGCATCCCATCTGGCGGGTTATTCATACGTGTACGGCCAAATTGGTGCAACCCTGCAGGGATAATCTTCTCGAGAAGCCGTGTTTTCCGCGGTTATGGTTAACTTGGTGAAAGTACTGGCTAACAAGTACTCAGGACAACTTAAACCTAATGATTCACAATCTCACACCCCATGATTAATAACTTGGATAGTAATAGGATTATTGACACAATAACTTGATTCATCTGTAATCCAACTGTGTGAGTTATCCTCGGATTGCTTGTTTGGATAAGGGGCGAGATCCAGGATGGGTTTGTTTGAAGTTATCTTTCAGTTGGTTACAACACTCGATCTTATCCCCTTTCTGATAGTTGGAAGTGATAGAATCTCTGTAGTTGGTTAGCGCAGCCAGTTGCGGCATCTTATATATCCCCTTCTTTCCGTTGAACCCAAGTCATCTGTGCTTGTGTTGACGGGCTATACTTTGGTGAACTATGAGTCTTGCTTGCCAGTACGTCTAGGTACTGACCCCTTTGGGGCTGTGGTTTCCGCAGACTACGATTACGAGGATCCAGGTGACGGCTACTACGTGGAGTTTGACGAGGCTGCTGACGAGTAGTTAGCGGACCCGGGCAGGATCCGAGACATCGTGGATGGGCTCCGTCCTTATTTCAGTTTCCGGCTTCTTAAGCCTATTTGGATTTTGTCTGTACTCAGACCCCTTTGAATGCTTCCGCTGAGATGTAATGATGCTATGTTGGGACAGGTGTCCTCTGGATGATTGTATTTGCTATCTCTGCCCTAGTGAGGGCCAATTGCAACTTATTTCAATCTTTTGTGTCGTAGAGGCATGTTGTGTTATCCTTTTGTTCAAAGCCGTTGACGTACCATGTGTGTATGGTATGAAGTACGTCAATGGTAGTGTCCTGATTTCTACATGATAGTTTACATCGACGGTGAACAGTAGCGATGGGTTGTCACACATAAGTGTTGGCCTACTCGTAAGAGGACGCGGGTGCCGGAAAGCCCCATAATCCCATCAGAATACTGTTCAGTTCGTACGGTGAGTATCCTATAGAAGTCCGGGTGCGACAAATGGTATCAGAGCCTGTCTGCCTGTAGGATCCCTTTTTACTGGTCGCAGTTGAGTCTAGAAACTATTTTGTAGCTATATAGGAAAAATGAAACGTGAGAGTAGGAATTCTGCCATTTTTCTTCTTTCCCCACCCACCCACCCTTTTCTGGTAAGGAAGTGCAACGTTGTTTTCTGTTCTCACCTAAACTTTCAAGTTAGGATTTCACGTGTTTTGGGTTCTCCGTAGTACCTCAGGAGTTTTTGGTCTCGTGTTTCCCGATGTTGCTTCAATATCCTGTTCTTTTCAACATCCTTATCGTCCGTTGAACCTTGTTGTTGCTTTCCACTTCAGTTCTCTACCGGCGTCTAATCAAAACCTTCCCAAATCATCTGCAGATGGATCTCAGGTTCTTCCTGCAGGTGGTTCAGATGACTCGCTGTGAGAGCACCGCCGGTTATCCGGAGATGCTGAGAGACATGGTTACCTATCTGGGGTTCCATTGGGCACCAGAGTACCAGGTCTACGAGCAGCAGCGAGAGTTTGACCAGACCTACTACCAGGCTATCGTCTACATTCTGTCAGATGATGGCATGAGCGTTGTCCACCGCTACGAGGCAGTAGGTTCCACAGTGGATATGGCCGTGCAGCAAGCAGCTTACGTGAGTCTCACCGTCCTCCGTGCTGACTACTGGGGATTTGACGATTCTATCTATCGCCACATCCCCCGTGGTTACATCACGTCAGCGGGAGTTCACTTCACTCTCCACGGCAACCTGGATACCTACGAGTCTGATAGCTCCAGGTTGCACACCACTGCTCAGTTTGTGAGGCACAGTGACGCAGTTGCTTCCACACTTTCTCAGGAGTTAGCCTCAGTCAGGGAGCAGCTCTATCTGGCGTTGACTCGTCTGGCTACGTACACCACAGACTTCGTTGGAGACGAGCGCTTTGCGCGTTTCACTCAGCCAGCTGGGTTCCCGCTGCCAGATGCTGGAGGTTACGAGCCGATCAGAGGTCCACTTCTCGACCTCGGAGCTGGTTACACTGGGATTCCACGCTTTGGAGCACAGGGAGACGACGCTTTCTACTTCACCACACCGAGAGTTGCTCTCAGAGCAGTCCCACTCTACGTGGATCGTCGTTATACCTACTTCCGGGGGATTCCTCCGCACCGTATCTCTCGTCGTACTACTCACCGCCGTCCTGCGTGATGAGCATGGGAGTACCGATGTATCCATTCCTAGCTATGTTTAGTTATCCTTTGGCATTCGAACCATGTATTGGTCTGTTGGATATTCTGATGTATTTGAACATGTGATGATGTACCTGTTGGTTATCTATTCATGCGTCGGAATAATCTATCTTTCGGTTACCAAGTCTATCCTTTTTATGTTGTTGTGCTAAAATGCATGTCTATTCAGGATGCCGCCAACAAGGAGCAACCCACCGGAGCCACCTCCGCTCACGGAGCTGTTGACTCAGATGACTCAGGTCGTGGCTCAGATGGCCCAGATCCAGGCTAACCAGCACAACAACCAGAATGCTCCGTGAGTCAGCATCAAGGAGTTTCTGAGCATGGGGCCGAGAGCTTTCGTGGCAACACGTGAGCCTCTGGATGCTGATGACTGGATCAGGGAGATGAACAGGGCTCTGGAGATTGCTCATGTTGCTGAGGAGGATAAAGTCAAGTATGCCACCTACCTACTGAAGGGTCAGGCAGCTACCTGGTGGGAGAACTACCAGACCATGAGAGCTGGCTATCCTATCACCTGGGGATGTTTCAAGGATGCCTTCCTGAAGCACCACATCCCAGATGGTCTCATGGAAAGGATGCGTGAGGAATTCTGCTCTCTCAAACAGGGCAAGCTGGACGTCCTCGGCTACCAGAACGAGTTCAATCGTCTTGCTCGATACGCTGGTGACGAGGTGTCCACTGAAGCCAAGAAGATGGCAAGGTTCCGCCGAGGTTTTAACCCGGAACTGAAGTACGCTCTCACCAACATCAAGTGCAAGGACTTCGTGGAGCTCGTGAACACCGCGCTCAATGAGGAGAATGGGCGCAAGGCGTTCGAAGAGTCCCGCAAGCACTCGCGTGAGGGTGGTTCCTCCTCCAACATGACCACCCCTCCGCAGAAGCGCCGCATCTGGGTGCCAAATGGTGCTGTCACTCGGGCTCCAAATGCCCAATCTTCTCCAGGCTTTGGTCCCCTCCCACCCAACCCATCTCAGATGCAGGGTCATAGGGTTCCAATGGGACAGCCAATGCCAGGTCCTCCTCGTGTCGTCACTTGCTACAAGTGCAAGGAGACTGGACACTACGCTGATAAGTGCACTCAGAGGCAGCTACCTCCACCACCTCCTCGCCCCAACACCAACCAGGCAATGGTTCGTGCTCCCCCGGCTAAAGCCTTCAACTCCAACAACAGGCCTGTCGGGAGGACCGCGAGGGTGAATCATATCAAGGCCGACAAAGCTGAGGAAGCTGCTGACGTCGTTCTCGGTATATTACCCGTAAACTCTTTTCCAGCTAAAGTGTTGTTTGATACTGGAGCATCGCATTCGTTTGTGTCAAAGATCTTTGCTACAACGTACAATCTAGCTCTGGTTCCACTAAGCAATCAAATCTATGTTCACTCTCTGGGAACTAAAATGATTACTTCCAAGATAAGCATGGACAATCAAATCCTAATTGGAGGTCGCATATTCCTTGCTTCACTCATGTTGCTGGGAAATTCTGACATTGATGTCATTCTGGGTATGGATTGGTTGAAGACCCACAAAGCTAAAATTGACTGTGCTCAAAAGTCAATAACTCTCTCCCACACTTCAGGCCAGATAGTCTATTCTCCATATGGATCAAGTTCTGTTCAGTTGTTCAACCTCGATGCCAAACCCCTTCCTGCAATTGAAAATGTTCCGGTGGTTTGTGATTTCCCTGACGTCTTTCCAGAAGAGTTGCCAGGGATGCCTCCGGATAGAGCAGTTGAGTTCGTGATCGAGCTTGAGCCAGGTACTGCTCCAATCTCTAAGCATCCATACAAGATAGCTCCTCCTGAACTGAAATTGTTGAAGGAGCAAATCGATATGTACATGGAGAAAGGTTACATTCAGCCTAGTTCCTCCGCTTGGGGTTGCCCAACTCTGTTTGTTGCCAAGAAGGATCAAACAAAAAGACTCGTGGTTGACTATCGTCCTCTCAACGAGAAAACCATCAAGAACAAGTATCCAATTCCTCGTATCGATGATCTTTTTGATCAACTTGCTGGAGCCTCAATATTCTCAAAGTTGGACTTGAGGATGGGGTACCATCAAATAAAGATCAGAAAGGAAGATATTCCTAAGACAGCTTTCACCACTCGTTACGGTCTATATGAATACACCGTCATGTCCTTTGGTCTCACCAATGCTCCGGCAACGTTCTCAAGACTCATGAATTCTGTCTTCCATGAATACCTCGACAAGTTCGTTGTGGTATATCTTGATGACATTCTAGTCTACTCAAAATCCGAGGAAGAGCATGGAGAACACCTTCGTCTCACTCTCATGAAACTTCGCGAGCATCGTCTATATGCCAAATTCTCCAAGTGTGAGTTCTGGATTCTAGAAGTTGCATATCTTGGTCATATCATCTCTGCCAAAGGCATAGCCATTGACCCGGAAAAGGTTAAGGCAATTGTTGATCGGAAACCCCCTAAGACGGTGAAGCAAGTCAGAAGTTTTCTTGGCTTGGCTAGCTATTGCCGTCGTTTCGTCCAAAACTTTTCCAAGATTGCCAAACCTCTCACTGATCTGACAAAGAAGGACAAGAAGTTCGTTTGGACTCCACAATGTGATGAAAGTTTCAATCTCCTGAAGACTAAACTCACTTCCACACCTGTTCTAGTTGGCCCAGATACTACCAAACCTTTCCAGATATTCTGTGATGCATCTCTCCAAGGCCTAGGAGCAGTTCTTATGCAAGAACGTCAAGTTGTGGCTTATGCTTCACGTCAGTTGAACCCACATGAGCAAAACTATCCCACTCATGATCTTGAACTTGCAGCAGTTGTGTTTGCCCTCAAGAAATGGAGACAATACTTGTTGGGTAACAAAACTGAAATCTTTTCCGATCATAAGAGTCTGAAATACATCTTCACTCAGCCAGATCTAAACCTCAGGCAAAGGAGATGGATTGAGAAGATTAAAGACTTTGATCTCACCATTTCTTACACTCCAGGCAAGGCTAATGTTATGGCCGACGCTCTCAGTCGCAAGTCATATTGCAATAATCTCATGATCATGGAAAGCCAACCTCCACTTCATGAAGAATTCCAGAAGCTGAACCTTGGTCTTGTCCCTGAAGGTTACCTTGCTAGCTTGACAGCCAGTCCAACTCTCGAGGACAAGATTCGTTCTGAACAACTTCGTGATACTGAAATCAAGAAGATTGTAGAGCACATCAAGGAAGGCAATGATAAATTCAAGTCCTTCTCAATTGATGATAAGGGAACTGTGTTCTTCGAAGGACGCATTGCAGTTCCTCAGATTCAAAGTCTAAAGGATATCATTCTCAAGGAGGCTCATGAAACTCCTCTCTCCATCCACCCTGGAAGTACAAAGATGTACCAGGATCTCAAGACTCTGTATTGGTGGCCTGGCATGAAACGTGAAATTGCTCAATATGTTTCTGAATGCGACGTTTGTCAACGTGTTAAAGCAGTCCATCAGAAAACAGCAGGTCTACTCCAACCTCTGAAAATTCCTGAGTGGAAGTGGGACATGATTGAAATGGAGTTCGTTACTGGGTTTCCAAAGTCCAAGAAGGGCAACGATGCAATCTTCGTTGTTATTGATCGTCTCACTAAGGTTGCTCACTTCTTTGCTGTCAAGGAAACTATCTCGGCTAGCCAGTTAGCAGAGCTCTACACAGCAAAGGTTGTTCCCCTTCATGGTGTTCCATTGGAAATAAGCTCAGACCGTGGAAGTATCTTCACTTCGCATTTCTGGAAGAGTTTTCAAGAAGCATTGGGCACCAAACTTCTGTTCAGCACAGCTTATCACCCTCAGTCTCAGGGGCAAGTCGAAAAGTTAATCAAATTCTCGAGGATATGCTCAGAGCATGTGGTCTCTCCTTTGGCATGAAATGGGAGGATTGCCTTCCATATGCTGAATTCTCCTACAACAACAGCTACCAGGCAAGCCTAGGCATGGCACCATTTGAGGCACTGTATGGCCGCAGATGCAGGAGTCCAATCAATTGGTCTGGAGCTGGTGAACGTTCACTCTTAGGCCCTGACATTGTTAAGGAAGCCGAGGAGAAAGTTCGTATCATCCGTGACAATCTCAGGATTGCTCAGTCTCATCAGAAGAGCTATTATGATAGCAAGCACAGGGATATGATCTATGCACCTGGTGATAAGGCATATCTCCGTGTAACTCCCCTCAGAGGCACTCATCGTTTTGGTGTGAAGGGAAAGCTTGCACCAAGATACATTGGTCCTTTCAACATTCTCTCAAGGCGGGCAGAAAATGCTTATCGTCTTGAACTTCCAGAAAAACTATCCAAGGTGCACGATGTGTTCCAGTGTCCCAACTCAAGAAGTGTTTCAAAGATCCAGATCGTGCAGTTGATCATGATTCCATTGAACTGCAAGATGATCTATCTTATGAGGAGCACCCTATTCGTATTCTCGATGAGACCGAGCGTAAGACTCGCAACAAGAGCACGAAGTTCTTGAAAGTGCAATGGTCGCATCATTCCGATAAAGAGGCAACGTGGGAGACCGAAGAGGATCTTCGCAAGAAGTATCCGGACCTTTTCACTTCTCAGTAAGGAATCTCGGGGCGTGATTCCTTCAAGGGGGGGCGTTTTGTAACATCCCAAGTATGAAATATCCCTTAGAATGTTTTGTTTCTTGTTTTAATTCAAGCAATGCATCATGTCATCATCTCATTGCATTTGCTTTATTTCTGTTTGCATTGTTTTCATAATGAAATTCAAACCTTATTCAACCTTTGTATTCATACTTGTCTGTTACAATCTTTTCAAATAAAGAATTGCAAATCAAAAACCTCAATTGCTTCCAAACAATTCATTAATGATCACCTATTAAATTGTTGCTTCAAATCAATCAATTAATTCAACCAATTAATTCTAAATCATTTTCAAATTCAAACCAAGTCTTCAAATCAGCACCCTTTTGAATCCATGAAGTTCACCACACAATTATAATCTTTAATCACATTAAATCTTAGGGATAACCCTATTAAAAATGTTTGTTTTCAATAAGGTTTATTTAATATTTAATTTCTTTCAAATATGGATTCAAATACAAACAACATTTTAAATGTCAACTTTTGCAAACCAATCTTGGCAATTGTTTGCTAATGTTCTATATAGCTTTAACTAATTTTTCTGGAATTTTTAATAAACAAAACCCTATCAAATTCTTCCAAATCTGTTTTCAGCAAAAAAAAAAGTAAAACAGAAAAATAAAAAAGAGAAAAACTAACGCACGCGCGCGGCAGCTAAACACGACCCAGCCCACCTAAGCCTACGCGCGCGCAGCCCAGCCCGCTAGCGCAACTTACCGCTTCGACTAAACAGCCGCCGGCGTCGTCCCCCCGTACGGCAAAGAATCCGCCGGTGCCACGTACCTCTCCTCGCCGAGCAGACGGCCATCCTTGGCGTCTGGGCCCTATAAGTAACCTAGGGCACCCCGCTGACCTAACCCTAGACCCTAGGCCCTGTCTCCCCCTCGGATCCGCCGCCATCCCTTCTCTCTGTCGCCGCTCCCCCTCTCTGATTTCCTCACCGGCGGCAGCATCTCTGAAACCCCGATGGTTACCGTCGCCATGATCCTCCTCCACCCTACCTGAGTGCTGGAAACGTTTCCCTTCTCCTTCCGCTACGTCTGCGACACCTAATCGACACCGGTGAGCTTTTGATTCGCCGCCGCGATCCTCGCCCTCTCCGACCACCGTGTCGCCATCGTTCTGAACCCGGGGTTCTCGTCTTCGTTGCAGAGCCCCGCGTAGCTGTCCGTTCGCTGGGATCGAGTCGCCACCGTCTCCGCTTCCTCTTGGACACCGGAGCAGCCACGGGGAGACACCAGGGCGTCGCCGCCGTCCACGACACCGCCGCGGCCGCCGTCGTCATCCGTCGTCATCCACACTCTGCGACGACGACAACGTTGGTGAGCTCCACCAGCTACTCCCCTCTCTCCCTCTGTGCACCCACCACGGTTCCGTGCACGTCCGTCGTTTCTAGATCGAGCACGGCAGCATCGTTTCCCGCCGGCGAGCGCCGTTGTCTGACGGAGTTCCTCGCGCGCGTTCCAAGTTCAGTTAACCGCGGTGTTAAAACTCAACCTTACTGCATCCCTATATCTGTCAAACGATTCAAAGCAGCGCAGTGGTTCAGCCCAACGCGTGCAAGCGCGCGATCGTGGGATCGATACCCCGCGGCCGCAGTGGATTATTCCACCCTTTTTTCGCTCGCATGGCTGACAGCCGTGGCCCACGCCTCAGCGACTCCCACTGCCACGCAAGCGCAGCGCGCCACGCTGGCCCCCCAGGCCCACGCTGCAGTGGCAGTGGCTAGGGGCCAGTTCGGTGCCAAACGTTTTCTGTTTAAATCCTAATTCTTTTAAATAACAGATTTAAGCATTAAACTTTAAACATTAATAAATTTAAATCTATATGTCCAATTCATAAAAGTTGTATATGTTTATTGCTCCAAATTTTATTGTCTATCCAATTATTCCATTTGTGTACTGTTTTGATTTTTCCCTAATGCATTTAAAATTCAAATATGAACAATTCAAATGCAAATTGCTAAATTCAATAAATAATTCATACTAATTCCAAATAAGGCAAATAAAACATGTTTTTCGTACCATTTTGAATATCATATTCAAATATAAAATTGGTTTCATTGTTTGAATAATTTAAGTTGCCTAAATAATTTAATACTTGTTTAATTCATTTAAATTTGATAAAAATCATAGCTTGCTCAAAATAAAATATTTTTGAACATGCAAAATATACTTTCAAACCATCAAAGTGTGAACTTTTCAAATGTGAGTTTGAATTTATGATTTGAACAAATAAAATTCAAATAATATTCAAACTTGTTCTAAATTCAATTAAAACTTGTTTAATATTGTTTAATTCATAATAAATTCATCCTAATTCAAATTTCAATATTTGAAACATGTAATCCAACTAAAATTTGATGTTCTTTTCAAATATAAATTTTGTTAATTGTTTTGCACACTTTAAATTGATGAAAACAACAATTGTTGTGTGACATGTTTAAGTAACCAAACTTTCCAAACTTAATAAATGATTTCCAAAACTTGTTAAATCCTTTTATCACTTGCATCCATTATTGTTATTTGTTGTTATTTTGTTGTTACCATCATGCATGCATCATGCTAACAACTTTCACATAATAATTAATTGTAAATCATTTGTTTTCAATTTTTTCAATGGACCTTTTCCATATGCAATCAATTTGCATATGGGTCCATATAAATTGTGTTACCATGTCACTTAGTTTATTTTGATGCAACCATTAATTTGTCATGCATCGTCTTGATTGTGCACAATGCCATGATAATGATTGTTTACATTCCTGTTTTGTTTGTTTGCTTCTTCTCGAATAGACGACGACGTTGAGACAGACGATCTTTACAGCACCCCTTCTGAGGATCTAGCTCAGTACCAGGCTGCTGAGTTCGCAGGCAAGTTATCACTCACATGAACCATTGTGTTCCTTTCAACCCTGGTTACCGATACTTTCCGTTGTCTGTTTCTGCTAGCCTTAGTGGTAGTTGTTGCTGTTACGAACCTATCACATGAATCCTTTAACCCTGATATTGCCTCACCACCCCTCCTACAACCCTATTGATTGAGCCAGTGTCTTACTAGTATGCTTAGGTTGTTTTGCTCGAGTCTGTTACCCGTTACTTTCAGTTACTATATTTCATTATGTTCTGGGGGCTCGATGTTTAATCAATCAATCAATCATGCTAATGTTATTACTTAATAATAATTTGATGATAAGGCACCGGCAGGAGGCCCTGTGTGGTTTTGAGGCCTGCTAGTGTCGACCCTAATAGGAAAAGGGTCTTGTCTACTGATCCATGATGAGCGCACTACCTGCATGTGGGAAGCGAGTATGGGCGCCCCCCTCAATTTGATTCGATTCGCATCTCGTCCAAATCATCTCATTTAGTTCGTGCTTTCTATTTGCCGCATGCATGTTTTTGCGAGCCCAGCGCAGGGTGGAACTTTCGTAGTCGGCATATAGGGGGACACGGTCTTAGAGTGCTATGAGGGTCCCTTTTCTTCGGGGCTTGATTAGCCGTGCGCCCAAGGTGCTTTGGGCTTGATGCGAAGAAGAGTTGAGTTGTGTTGAGTGCCCCGCTTGGTGGGAGGCATCCCATCTGGCGGGTTATTCATACGTGTACGGCCAAATTGGTGCAACCCTGCAGGGATAATCTTCTCGAGAAGCCGTGTTTTCCGCGGTTATGGTTAACTTGGTGAAAGTACTGGCTAACAAGTACTCAGGACAACTTAAACCTAATGATTCACAATCTCACACCCCATGATTAATAACTTGGCTAGTAATAGGATTATTGACACAATAACTTGATTCATCTGTAATCCAACTGTGTGAGTTATCCTCGGATTGCTTGTTTGGATAAGGGGCGAGATCCAGGATGGGTTTGTTTGAAGTTATCTTTCAGTTGGTTACAACACTCGATCTTATCCCCTTTCTGATAGTTGGAAGTGATAGAATCTCTGTAGTTGGTTAGCGCAGCAGTTGCAGCATCTTATATATCCCCTTCTTTCCGTTGAACCCAAGTCATCTGTGCTTGTGTTGACGGGCTATACTTTGGTGAACTGTGAGTCTTGCTTGCCAGTACGTCTAGGTACTGACCCCTTTGGGGCTGTGGTTTCCGCAGACTACGATTACGAGGATCCAGGTGACGGCTACTACGTGGAGTTTGACGAGGCTGCTGACGAGTAGTTAGCGGACCCGGGCAGGATCCGAGACATCGTGGATGGGCTCCGTCCTTATTTCAGTTTCCGGCTTCTTAAGCCTATTTGGATTTTGTCTGTACTCAGACCCCTTTGAATGCTTCCGCTGAGATGTAATGATGCTATGTTGGGACAGGTGTCCTCTGGATGATTGTATTTGCTATCTCTGCCATAGTGAGGGCCAATTGCAACTTATTTCAATCTTTTGTGTCGTAGAGGCATGTTGTGTTATCCTTTTGTTCAAAGCCGTTGACGTACCATGTGTGTATGGTATGAAGTACGTCAATGGTAGTGTCCTGATTTCTACAGGATAGTTTACATCGACGGTGAACAGTAGCGATGGGTTGTCACACATAAGTGTTGGCCTACTCGTAAGAGGACGCGGGTGCCGGAAAGCCCCGTAATCCCATCAGAATACTGTTCAGTTCGTACGGTGAGTATCCTATAGAAGTCCGGGTGCGACACTCTGCCTCAGTGTAGAGGGTTACTCGGGGCGAGTCATGCTCTAGGTCAGTGGGCAACACGGCCTCAGCTCCATATACCAGGAAGAATGGTGTTTATCCGGTTGATCGGTTAGGGGTAGTCCTTAGACTCCACAACACCGCCGGCAACTCGTCCAGCCAACAACCAGGTGTTTTCAGCAATGGCTCCATCAGCCTTGGCTTTATGCCGGATAGCACCATGCCATTTGCTCTCTCAACTTGCCCATTGGAAGCCGGATGCGCAACAGCTGCAACATCTAGCCGGATCCGCTTCTCCTTGCAGAATCTCGCAAAAGCACCCTCAGCAAAGTTTGTGCCATTATCAGTGATAATGCTGTGCGGGTAGTCGTATCTCAGGATCACATCCTTAAGCAAACTCACAGCTGTGGCTCCATCACACTTCCGAATAGGCTTGACCTCAATCCACTTGGTGAACTTGTCAACCATGACCAAGATGTGAGTCATGTTGCCTCTAGCCGTCTTGAAAGGCCCCACCATATCCAAACACCAAACTGCAAACGGCCAAGTAATGGGAATGGTCTTCAACTCGGAAGCTGGCATATGAATCTTACTTGCAAATCTCTGGCAGCCGTTGCACTTTCTCACTATATCTTCAGCTTGCTTCAAGGCAATGAGCCAAAAGAAACCATGCCGGAAAGCCTTGTTGACCAGAGCCCGAGAAGAGGCGTGATCCACCAGAATTTATTCTCCTTCCTCTGGCTCAACACAGCGTTGCAGCACGCCAGTAGGACTTCTTCTATGCAGCACACTGTTGAGTATAGTGTAGCCCTTGGATCTTCTCTGTATCTGCCTGGCTGTAACCTCATCGCTCGGCAAGGTGCCATCCGTTAGAAAGGATAATATGGGCAGAGCCCAATTCGGTGTCGCCCGCGTGGGAAACACTAGTTCGTACACTTCCATTGGATCAGCCATCAAGACCTCTTCAGAGTTGGAGACGAGTCCCCGAGTACTCAGAAAGGATCTCCTCGATGAATGCGATAGTCCCCGGGTTGGATACGACAGTCCCCGGGTTCTCTTTGGCAGCCTCCCAGTCGATCTCCATTGGAACAATTTCCTCTCCTGGCAGAAAAGGAACAAAGATAGACTCCGAGTTGGGGGATGGCTTGATAGATGGCTTTCTCAAATGCTCCAAGGCAATCCCAGCCGGGATGAACTGCCGAGAAGATCCCAACTTGGACAACTCATCAGCTGCGTCATTTTCTACTCGGTGTTATGTTGGAACTCACATCCTTCAAAGACACCAGTCATGGTTTGCACCAGAAACCGATATGATGCCATGTTGGCATCCAGAGCATCCCAGGTGCCGGATACCTGCTGTACCACCAAATCCGAGTCGCCATAACAAATGATGCGCTGCACGCCAACCTCCTTGGCTACCTTCAAGCCATGTACCACAGCCTCATACTCGGCCAGATTGTTAGATGCCTTGAAATGAATCTGCAACATGTACTTGAGTTGATCTCGCTTGAGTGACGTAAGCACTACGCCAGCACCAAGGCCTTCCTTCACTTTGGAGCCATCAAAATGCATCTTCCAGTAGTTGGTTTCCGGCAAGGGAGTCTCATACTGCACCTCGTCCCAATCCACCAGAAAATCCGCCAGAATCTGTGACTTGATGGCTTCTCTTCTTGCGTACAGAGGAGTGTACGCGGCTAGCTCGATCGCCCACTTGGCTACTCGGCCGCTTGCTTCCTTGTTGCCCATGATATCCGAGATGGGAGCAGAGCTCACCACTGTGATAGGATGCTCTTGGAAATAGTGCTTCAGCTTCTTGGCACCCAGGTACACGCCGTAAGTCATCTTCTGGTAGTGCGGGTAGTTTTGCTTGGAGCTGGATAACACCTCACTGAGATAGTACATTGGTCACTGCACAGTCTTGCCTTCCTCTTCTCTTTCCACCACAATCACCACACTGACTACTCGGTTGGTTGCTGCAATATACAACAACATTGGCTCTTTGGGTAGCGGACTAGCCAGGATGGGAGCGCTACCCAGCATGGCCTTCAACTCCTTGAATGCTACATCAGCTTGTGGTGTCCAGACAAACTTGTCACTCTTCTTCATCAATTGATAAAGAGGCAAGGCCTTCTCGCCCATTCTGCCCAGGAAGCGGCTCAGAGAAGCCAGGCATCCAGTGAACTTTTACACATCCTCCAGTGATCTCGGCAAAGACATGCTCTCTATAGCTTTTATCTTTGAAGGATTGGATTCAATACCCCGAATGGATACCAAGAAGCCAAGTAGCTTTCCAGTCGGGAAGCCAAAGGTGCATTTAGTCGGATTCAACTTCATCCTGTACTTGCGCAAGTTGGCAAAGGTTTCCTCAATATCACTAAGCAGAGTATGTATTTTATTCGTTTTGATGACAATGTCGTCTACGTACACCTGCACATTTTTTCCAATTTGATCATGCAAGCATTTCTGCATGCATCTCTGATAGGTAGCCCCAGCATTCCGCAACCCAAAGCACATGACACGATAGCAATAAGCCCCGTACAGGGTAATAAAGGCAGTTTTTATTTGATCATCCGGGTTGAGAGCTATCTGATGAAAACCAGAGTAGGCATCTATGAAAGACAAAAGCTCACAACCAGCAGTGGAATCGATCAACTGATCTATGCGGGGTAGAGGGAATGGATCCCTGGGGCAGGACTTGTTCAGGTCGGTGTAGTCCACGCACATGCGCCACGCGGTATCGGCCTTGGGGTCCTCCTTCTTCTTCTCAACCATAACCGGGTTGGCTAGCCAATCTGGATGCAGCACCTCCATGATAAATCCACTGATCAGCAACTTGGTGATCTGATCACCGATGGCCTTCCTCCTCTCATCACCAAAGCGGCGCATAGCCTGCTTAACCGGCTTGGCGTCATGCCGCACATGCAGCGAGTGCTCAACCAACTCCCTCGGGACGCCCGGCAGATCCTCATTGGACCAGGCAAAGACATCCCGATTCTCACGGAGGAAGTGGATGAGCTCGCTTTCCTATTTCTCTGCCAACCGGCGCCAATGATGGCAACACGGCCTGGGAACTCAGGATCAACCTGGACCTTCTTTGTCTCCTGGGACACCTGGAATGCAGTTTCGTACTGGGAACTCGGCATGCCAGGCGCACCGACCTGCGCTGATTGTGCCAAAGCCACCACCTCGTGTATCTTCTTCTTCTCGGCAGCAATGACCATGGACTCCGCCAGCTGAGAACTAGCAGACGCACATTCCAAGGAACGCTTGTAATCACCCGAGATGGTGATGACTCCATTGGGACCAGGTAACTTCATCTTCAGGTAGGCAGCATGGGTTGAGGCCATGAACTTGGAGAGGGCAGGCCTACCGAGTAGAGCATGGTAGGGGCTCTGAAGATCAACTACCTCAAACTGCAGGCTCTCGGCGCGACAGTTTTCCCTGGTACCGAACAGAACATCCACCCAGATGCGGCTGATTGGAGCACAAGATACTCCCGGCACAATGCCATGGAATGTGGCCCTGCTGGGAAGCAGCATGTTCTCGGCAAGGCCAAGCTTCTCAAGTGTATCCCGATACATGATGTTGATGCTGCTGCCGTTATCTATCAACACCTTGCTGAACCTGACATTCTTCTGAGTTCCCAAGAATGTGGGATCCACCACCAGAGCGTAGCTACCCGGGTTGGGCATCACCCTGGGATGATCATCTCTGGACCAAGTGATCTCTTGGTTGCACCAGTGCAGGTAGTGAGGCACAGCTAGGATCACAACATTTACCTCCATCGCGCGCCTGTGCAGTGACTTCTTGTCGGCTGGCTCGGTCGTGAAGATCATGTAGCTCTCGTGGTGTTCCTGGTACTGGTTGCGGTCTCCCCCACCATTGTTGCCGTTGTTGTTGTTGTTGTTGTTGTTCCTGTTGTTGTTGTTGTTGTTGTTGCGGTTGTTGTTGTTGTTGTAGTTGCGGTTGCCGTTGTTGTAGTTGCGGTTGCCGTTGTTGTAGTTGCGGTTGGATCCCTGAGCCACTTGGTTCACGTTCTCCCTTCTCGGAAACACTGCAGGCCTGGGAGCAGCTGCCCGAATAGGCTGCACATTGGCATTCGCAGGTCGCAGAGGAGGAGGGGGGCAGTTGAACAACGTCCTCATTCTTGATTTGGTCCCACCAGCTGCACTGTCGGGTAGTGTGGTTGGCTGGCCTACTCGGATGCCGAGTATGGAAGCTTCATGGCCCAACCTTCATGTTCTCAAAGATAAAGCTCGGAGCTGGATCCGGGTTGCTGCTACCCTTCTGGGGAGCATTGTATGGCTTCTTGATGCCTTGGCTCTGATTCTGGTTCTGCCCGTACCGGGCTCCAGCAGTTTTTTGCCTTTGGCTACCCCCAGCAGCCGTAGTCACAACATTCACCTCCTCGGGGTCATACCGAGTATCAATGCGGTCACCTCTGCGCTTGTTTCTGAAGTCATTGCGCCTGCTGCTGTCATGGTGCTTCCTTCTCGGCTCAGGAGAATCGAGCAGAGGCTGAGTTGGGTCACCGAGTGCATACATATCTGCAATCTTGATCGTCTCGGCGAGCGTACTCGGCATTTCTCTCTGCAGCTTCTGCCACAACATGCTGCCATGCCTGTAGCCCTGAGCAAACCAAGTAATGGCATGGGCTTCATTCACACCTTCACAGGTGTTCCTCAAAGTGCTCCACCGAGTAAGGTACTCGCGGTCAGTCTCCTCTTCCCGCTGCTTGCAAGCGGACAGTTGTTGCGGCCTATTCGGCCTCTTGTACGTGATGGTGAAGTTACTGATGAAAGCTTCCGAGAAGTCTAACCAGCAGTTGATGCTATCTCTGGGCAAGTTGTTGAGCCAAGTCCGAGCAGGGCCCTCCAGCATCTGCGGAACATACCGCACAACCCATCTCCGGTTGCCGCCTGCAATGTGCAAAGCGGTAACATAGTCACTTAGCCAGTCTTCCGGCTTGGTGCTGCCATCATAGCACTTGGTCCCCCTAGCCAGCTGAAAATGGTTCACGGAGGGCTCTTCCATGATGCGGCGATCAAAGCAATCTGGGCCAGGTGGCCCCCTGTTCTCGAGCTGCGCAGACCGATTGATCCGGTCCAGCTTGTATCTTGCGTCAGTGGGCTCCAACATGCGGTCACCCAGATGGTCAGTGGCATCTCTAGGGTCAGCATATCCGTCTAGCCCCATCGTCGAGTACCCATCATGATAGCGGTTTTCCTGCACAGCTGCGGGTTGCACGACCGGATTGGCTGCTGGCGCAGCTGCATGCAGCTGTGCTGCCGCTGGTTGCCGCGCTCTTGGCTGATCCGGGTTGGAAGCATGATGCCGCGACGGTCCCGCACGGTCTCCTCCTTGCCTCTTGCTGTGAGCTTTATTGGCTTGATAGCCTGCTCCTGCAGTGTTGTGTTTCTGACCGGGCTGCCGCGGCACAACGCGCTATTTCGCGGCGACAGGCGGGTCGTACACCTGCATCTGTTTGCTCTTCCCCGAGTTCACACTCTGGTTCCTCTCACTACCAGGAAGCGGTGATGAGGCCTGGTCCGTAGATCTGACCGCATGCGAGTGCACAACCTGAGAAGCGCCAGCACCCGGATTGGCTTTCTGGAACTCCTCGTTCTGCCTAGCAGCCTCTAGCACTAGCTCATTGAGTCTATCCTGCTGCCTTGCGTGCGCGTCGCCAGAGAGATGCAGCAACTCAGCAGCCACTGCCTCTGCAGCCCTAAGAGTTTTGGCGGGGGTACTATACTTGGGCCTAGTAGCAGTGTCTAAACTAGCAGACTGGCTAGCAGCCCCACCAACTACTGCCATCTCAGCCCCTAAGTTGCGACGAGTAGCGCCTAGCTTGCTAGGCTTCCTAAACACAGGAGTAAAGTCATGGGCCCTGTTGTACTCATTTTGTTCTAGGTTAAGCTCAAGCCTAACCTTCTCCGGCTCCTGGGACTCCGCGAGTAGCGCTTGACGCTGCTGCTCGAGTTGCGCCCTCATGGTCATGAGCTCAAGCTCGGTGGGAGGCGGCATGCCCATCCGCACGGCGGATGCCGGTATCGTCGTAGTCGTGGAAGGGGGCACGTAACCCGGAATGTTGTGGGGCGTGTCGTAGGGCTTGTGAACTCTTGGGCCAGCACTCGAGCCAGCAGGTTCCTCGATGACTCCCGCGGTAGCGGTCGCGCCTTTCCCGGCATCGATAGCCGGGCCTGTCATCATCACCTCCATGTTGTCCGCAGAGCAGCCAGAAGGCTTCCCGCGGGCAGCGAGTACAGCAGGAGGATCTTCCGCGACAAGCGCCTCCTCCGGGAACTCGCGGATGATGGTGGTGGCGACGTATACCAGATGCATGCCGAAGGAGAGCATCGAGCCGCCTGCCGGCATGGGCCTACCGCCGAAATCTCTGGCGTTGTCGGTGACGAAGTCGAAGGAGCCGAATCTGTGGACAAGGCCACAGACCACGCGCTCCCCCGTAGCAGAAACGAGTCCCGTCCGAACATGAACTCCAGCCAGCGCCGCTGGTAGCCCATCGGTGGGCGCCAACTGTCGTGGTGGTATCACGGCAGATGCCATAGGATGGCTAAAGTGTTGGGGCCGATGGACACTGGAGGTATCCGGGGAGGGATCGCACGGCGAGTAGCAGCACGTGAGGTATCTCTAGCACTGCAAACAACAAGATCTACCCAGGTTCAGGGCCCTCGTGTGGAGGTAACACCCCTACTCCTGCCTCTCTCTCTATATGTGTGATCTCCGAGTAGCCACAGTACAAAGTATGTCTCTTGGCCGAGTAGCCACTCGGCTGTTCTCTCTAGCTCTAGTGCTGGTTCTAGTAATAAATGCGAAGTGAAGCAATTTCCCTCGCGCAGGAGGGGGCAGGGCACCTTATATACTGGTGCCCAGCCGAATAAAGAAAGACTATAAGGTACACATGATGGGACATGCCCACTGCCGGACAGCGCACGCCTCGGCTTCTCGCTGACGCGGGTGCGGGAAGTCGTCGCGCCGTTCGGGAGATGGGACCTGTCCACCCTGTCAGTGAGATAGGGTAGGCCCCTATAGCTGTCCTGTCCCCTCTGTCAGTGACAGGACTTGACAGGCGCCTACCTCACTGTAGCCACGCCGTAGTGCGGATAATCACGCGCTCCGTAAGTTGAACCGCACGCCTGTACGGCTACAGGATACGCGGGATCCTGTCAGAACGGCTCCATTGACTTCTTGCCCGAGTAGGAAAGCAGTCCATCTACTCGGACCACTTGACCGCTACCCGGACGAATATAACTTCCTTGATATCTTCTCTTGGCCTTTAGTGAACATGTCCGGATAGAACCTACCGGGTAGCAAGTACCCGGGTAGCCGTCTATCCGGTCAACAGTACCTTGACCTTCACTTTAGCACTTGCCTTACCCCTACTCGGGGGTAACCCCCTGACACATAGCCATTCCGACATATATTCTTGCACAACATCCACCTCCATTATGTTACTTGATGATGAGCTTCATGGTTATTTATGCATACTGCTACACTGGCAGGAGCATGCAGTTAGAGACATCAGAGATATTTTCTTCATGACTTATGAGTACTAAAGTGTGATGATTCACTGTAATATAGGATGTGTCCCCTACCGGTGAGGATATATAAAAAAATGAAAAAGGCCCCCCAAAAAAAGGCCAGTGAGAGAATAAAGAGAGAGGGGTGCATCACTATCCTTTATACCACATTTGTGCTTCATTTTTAGAACCACTACTTCAGTTTGGAGAGAGTTTTCATATCATCATTCATTCATAACTATGTGGGGAACTTTACATTATAGAACTTGGCTTGTATATTCCAATGATGAGCCTCCTCAAATGAGCTCTAGGTCTTCGTGAGCAAGCAAGTTGGATGCACCCCCACTAGTTCCATTGGAGAGCTTTCATACACTTATAGCTCTATGTGCATCCGTTGTGTGGCAATCCCTACTCCTTGCATAGCTTCGGTTGTAAGACTTTCTCTGTCTAATGACCACTTTGAGCTTTGTGAGCCTTTCTTCCATTGACCTTCCAAACCCCCCATAATTTTCTCTTAGTCATAACATCCTGGTGCCAGGGACCAACTGAAAGTACACAAAGGTCAACTAGAGGGGGGGTGAATACGTGACCTACAAATTTTAAGCCTTTTTCAATTTTAGTGGGGGCTTTGGAAAGTTAATAACTTGGTTATCTAGATGTGCAACTAAGTAGACACCATATGTGACAAATAACGAGTATCAACGGAAGTAAATGCAAGGAACAAGATAACCACAAGTGAAAAACACGGAAACAAGGATATGTTTCCCGTAGTTCCTTCTTAAAAGAAGTACGTCTACGTTGGAGAGGTGGGGAGCCACCTAGGCGCTCCTCAATAGCACGGATGTGCACACCTTGTTCTCCTTGAGCTTCTCCGGTGAGGGAGATTCTCGTTTCCACTATGAGGTTGACTTGAAGGCGTTGACCAAACCTTTACAAGTGGTTGAGGCTACTCCACAAGTGAGATGGAGGCTCTCAACAATCTGAAGCTTCTTTCTACAAGGTGGAAGCTACAAGCACTAGGGTTTCCCTTGGATGACAAAGCAACCAAGAGATTACAAGATCCCAAGAGGTATGGTGTGGGAATATAATTTTTGGCTTGGTAGAAAGGTAGATCTAGTCCTCCTCCATGAGATCCTTGAAGGGCATCGAGTTTGGTTGGAGGAGGAGGGATATCGGGACGTTTTGAGCTCTTCAACAATGAGGAGAGAGAGGAATGGACGAACTAGCTATCTAGAGGAAGAAGACAACTATTAATAGGCTCCTCCAAATTCTGACCGTTGCAGTGCGCCAGGGCCGGAATATTCCGGTGTTAGTACCGGAAATTTCCGGTGCACCCTGGCCAGATATTTGAATAGTCCCGGGGGGCGGAAATTTGAATATTTCGGGGGCGGAAAATTCCGCCCCCATCTCTGTGCGCGGGCAACATCACTGCGCCGAAAAACTGCTAAGGACCAGGCCGAATATTTGAATAATCCGGGGCCGGAAATTTCCGGCCAATAATCCGCCCCCATCTCTGCGCGCGGGCATCTGAGAAATCTCCAAAATCTGCTAAGGACCAGAGGGCCGGAAATTTGCCCCGGAATATTCCGGGCAAATATCCGCCCCAGCTTCTGTGCGCGGGCAGTAGGAGAAGTACTTAGTCGTTTTGAAGTGGCCAGAGAGGCCGGAATATTCCGGTGCAAGGGCCGGATATTCCGCCCCATATGCACCGGAAATTCCGGGGTAGTAGATGAAAAATCCGGTGAGAGTAGATATAATTTCAGAACTCCTCTTTGAACTTTTGAGTATATTTATCAATAATCATCTGAGAGGCAAACTGCATACACTTAAACAATATTGTTAGATAGATGATACCCGCGTTGTTATCGTCACCAAAATCATTAGAGGGATCATTAGCTTTCACCAATGCAGAACACTTGCTTGTTTTTAGTGCGCAAATAGTTTAATATTCAAGCATTGCATCGTGTGGAAAGCTTGACTTGATCCTAACAGGGGTTGTGAAGATCGTTTGACGTGCATGATATTGTTGTTCTTGAAAGCTTAAATCATCTCTAATAAACTTTGCACAGTTGATAGTCTTTTAGTATTGATTCATTAAAAGTTTTGCTTCTTTCTTCTTATTTGTTTATGCATTACTTGTTGATATCAAATATAGGTCACAACTTTAGTTCATTTGATCCTAGTTTACATGCTCTACTTTACATATTATGATCAAGATTGTGTGATAGCATGTCACCTTAGAAATTATTTTGTTTTATCGTTTACCTAATTGAGGACGAGTAGGAACTAAGCTTGGGGATGCTTGATACGTCTACAATGTATCTATAATTTCTGATGTTCCATGTTGATATTATGCCAATTGCTACATGTTTTGCGTATGTTTTCCTACGTTTTCTTACATTTTCCGGGACTAACCTATTAACAAGATGCCAAGTGTTAGTTCCCTGTTTTCTGCTGTTTTTTATTTCAGAAAAGTTGTTCTGGAAATATTCTCGGAATTGGACCCCACGAATCCCGAAGTTCCTATTTTCCCCGTAAGCATCCAGAAGTCCCGAAGAGGCCCGGAGGGGGGGCCACACCATAGGGTGGCGCAGGTCCCCCTGGCCGCGCCACCTGGTGGTGTGGGGCCCCTGGCCACCCCCGGCATCGCCCTTTCACCTATTTATACTCCCCCGAGGGAAAGTCCTAAAAGAATAGACCTTTTCCACAAAATACATCTGTAGCTCCGCCGCCGCCGCCGACAAGTTTCAGGGGACAGATATCTGTTCTGGCACCCTGCCGGGATGGGGAAGTGCCCCCGGAACCCATCTCCATCGACTCCACCGCCATCTCCATCACCGTTGCCGTCTCCTATGATGAGGAGGGAGTAGTTCTCTCCCGAGGCTAAGGGCTCTACTAGTAGCTATGTGGTTCATCTCTCTCTCCCATGGTGTGATCTATATGTGATCATGAGCTTTGTAATCTATTTGAATTCGTAAGTGTTACTCTTCATCTTTTGCTACTCAAGTGCTTTATTAATATGAACTTTGGAGTCACTTTGATCACGGTGTGAAGGCGACAGTGTGCACATCGTGTGTGTCTCCTCTATGAATTGTGGTGTTTGTCTAGTACCTTTTGGGCGCTCATAGTGACAGCGTGGGGTTAACTAGACATGGGAATGCTTACTTTAAGGAATGTTTTTTGCAGCCCTACGCAATGATTAGTGTTCATTAATTTGTTATGAGATCTCCGTAAACGCTTTGATCACGGTGTAAAGGTGACAGTGTGTGCACCGTGTGGTTTAGCATTATATTTTTATTTTGTGTTGGATAACCCTATGAAATTGTGGTGTTTGCGTGGAACCATCTGGGTCCCATGGTAATAGCGTGGGGGTTACTTGGTTGGAAAAGTGCTTACTCTGAGGAGTGTTGTTAAAGCCCTACGCATGGATTGGTGTTGTTATTCGACCGGAAAGTGGTTAAGAGTATCATAGTGAAGAGAAGATATCTAGTTATTCAGTTATGTGATCATTGTTGAGAGTGTCCTCTAGTGAAAGTAGGATCCCTAGGCCTTGTTTCCAAGCATTGAAACACCGTTTTCCGCCTGTTCTGCTACATGTTTGCTTGCTGCCATATTTATTTCAGATTGCTACTATTATTTATAACCATCCATATTACTCGCATTTCACTATCTCTTCGCCGAACTAGTGCACCTATATACTAACAAGTATATTGGGTGTATTGGGAACACAAGAGACTTCTTGTATCTTAATTGCAGGGTTGCTTGAGAGGGATATCTTTGACCTCTACCTCCATGAGTTCAATAAACCTTGGGTGATCCACTTAAGGGAAACTTGCTGCTGTTCTACAAACCTCTGCACTTGGAGGCCCAACACTGTATAAAGAATAGAAGCGTGCGTAGACATCAACACTCCTCCACACCTTGCTTTCGCAAACCATGGCTAACCGAATCCTCGGGTGCCTGCCAACAATCTCATACCATGGAGGAGTGTCTATTTATTTGTTTATCTTTTTGATGTTATAATGGTCTAACCAGCTCTTTGCAAAATTAATGACGGACAGATGAAACATGCAAGTCGTGGTACTTAATTAGTATGGAAGACAACAAACCCAACTACTACTTCCTCATGAGCTAAAACAGGGACACAAAACCGGAATAATTTTGAAAGTTTAAAAGTAGCACATGAGAAATTTACTTGGAGTGGCGGTTAAATACCACATGTACGTAGGTATTGAAAGAACATAGGTTCTAAATCCTGTTTTGAGTGTTTGATTACAACATATAGATGGACTAATGTGGTTTGCTAAGTGTACTCAGAAAACATAGTCCCGTAAATGTCTTACAAAGTTCAACAATAAGTGAGAAAATGCTACGGGAAAATACAAGGAAGAGTTGAAAAGAAACGGCGAAAAGAAAGGAGAAAAGGAAGAAAGAAGCAGGGTGGCCGGCCTCCAGGCCGGGCTGGCGCAGCTCCTGGCCAGCCCCACGCCGGCCCCAGGCCGGCCCCCAGGCTGGAGCTTTCGGGTAGGGGTCCGGCCTCACCCCCTCGCCCCCGCCGGCCCCAGGCCGGCCTCCAGGCCGGGGCGCCCGGGTGGGGGGCCGGCCTCCCCCCTGTCCCACGCCGGCCCCAGGCCGGGTCGGCAGCGGCCACGCCGGCCTCCCCCTGTGCCCACGCCGGCCCCAGGCCGGCCCCCAGGCCGGGGTGGGTTCTGGCCCGGCCCTGGCTGCCCCCAGGCCGGCCAGGCCGGCTCCCAGGCCGGGGTGGGTCGCAGGAAAGGTGTTCCCCCCCTAAAACGGCCATATTCCGACAAGAGTATAAATACGGGGTCGTCACCTACCTTTGCTCTTTGTCAATCCCACTCACTCTCTCTCTCACCACCATTGATTGACAAAGCTCAAGCTCAAGAACAAGATATCCACAAATCCCCAACCAAAGCTCGTGATACTTTGGGATTTGAAGGAGACACCCCCGATCTACAACTCCACCGAGCCGATTAGAAATCCACCCACTCATCCCATAGGGATCTTGTCATTCTTAGTTCATTGGAGCTAGGAATCTTGTTGCTCTTAGTTCATCGGAGCTCGGAGCCTTGTTGATATCCCCGGTGCTTTTGTGCCCGTGGATCTTGCTTCTCGGAGTCTTGGCGGCTCTTGGGATTTGGTGAGGACCCTCCAATCTTGTGGAGTGTGCCTCATCCTTGTAAAGGTTCTAGTTGTCAACCTCAACGGCAACATAGTGATTCGAGTCTATCCACATCGGTGGAAGATCTCGAAGGAGATACGGTGTGGCATTTGAGGCCTACTCGGTGTTCCACTTTGGTGGCACCGCACCGCTCCAACGGAGATTAGCTTCCATTGGGAAGTGAACTTCGGGATAAATCTCCGCGTCATTGTGTTCGGTTATCCCTCAACTTATCTTTACTTGTTACTACTAGCTTAGTCATATTGTTCACCTTGTGCTAGTCGTAATTGCTCAACATATAGGATTGTCCATCTAGTTGCATACTCTAGATAATCTATATTTGAGCTTTGCCTTGTTAACTTGAAAAAGAAGTTAAAATTTGTAGTTAACCTATTCACCCCCCCTCTAGTTAACCTCTCGATCCTTCAATTGGTATCAGAGCCTCGTCTCTTTATAAAAGGCTTTACCGCCTAAAGAGGAGGTGAGGATGGCCGATGATCCCGTCACCATGGATGGGATTCAAAAGCTAATCCAAGCTATGATTGATTCTTCCGAGAAGAAGATGGAGGGACTAATAAAAGAATTGACATCTCCATCTAAGCAACCTAGTGAAAAGATTATCTTAGATGAACATGGAAACCCCTTGCCAACTAAAGAAGGAAGTGATACAACTTCACCTTTAAATAATGGTGCACCATCAAATGGTAGTGGTGGCAATTCTTTTGGCTATGCATACAACAATGCTCCTAATGTTCAACATCCGCATGTTTCTCATCTTGGTCCACCTCCTTTGGTGGATCGACATCGTTTTACTAATTGGAAAGCTTCCATGAAGTCTTACATGTGCAGCTCTTCAATGCAAATATGGAGAATTGTTGAAAAGGGATATGAGCCAAAGGATCCCGCTAATCTAAGCTCAAGTGACATCATTTATGAGCAACTCAACGCTCATGCCTTGCACATGTTGGAAAGGGCAATGGAAAAGGAAGGAGTTGAGCACATCCGGTCCTTCACAAGTGCAAAGAAAGCTTATGATGGTCTTGTTGATATGTTTGACGGCAATGTCAACCTCCAAAGGTCCAAGAGGTCAATCATTCAAAGAAAAGTTGAACACTTTCATTTGGGCGACGGAGAGAACATAGAAGACATGTTTAGAAGACTCAAGGCTCTTGTTAATGATATGAGAGATGGTGGATTCACGGATTGCACGGAGAATTGGGTCAAGGAGAAATTCCTTCTCACCTTGATGCCATATAATGAAAACATGGTGATGAATGTACAAGCAAGGGCCGACTATTTGGACCTATCCCCCAATGATGTCCTAGGTCTTTTTATCACTCTCAAGGTCATGAAACAAACCTCCGATGATGTCATGGCCCGTGTGAACGGAGCAAAGAAAGCATCTCTTGCCTTGAAGGCCAAGGTCATTCCCCATGAAGATAATGACTCGAGTGATGATGGTGGCTCTATGCATGAGGTCTCCGAGAGAGAAATGAGGACATCACATGAAGAATGCTTAGCTCTTGCTCAACACAAGTGGTGGAAGAAAGGAGACTTTAGATCCAATGCCACCAAGAACAAAGGAAAGGAATCCTCTAGCACGAAGAAAGCAAGAACTTGCTTCAATTGTGGAGATTCCGAGCACTTCGTTGCCGAGTGTCCCTTCAAGAGTAGAATTGAGAATGGAGGAAGACTTATCAAGAAATCCACCTTCATTCCCAAGTCCAAGAACTTCATCAAGAGAGGCCCTCCTAGGGCAATGATTGCTAACGAAGTCGAGTACACATCCGGTGGTGAAGAGGATGATGGTGAAGGCGAACAAGTAGGAATGGCGGCCATGGATAGGGGCGTCATACCTCCTAACTTAAGCTCTCTCTTCTCCAACCCAAATGACAACAAGGGCCCCTCGATTCACAAGTGCTTCATGGCCAAGGGTATACCCGCAAAGGTGACTCCTACACTTAAACTTGCTAACTCCTCTATTCCTTCACTACTAAATTGTGTCGAGGAAGACCCCTTGACAAACTTTGTTGAAAAACTAGAAGGAGAAACTAAATCCATCTTTGTCTCTCTCATGGATCAATTAAGTGAGGCACATGGCCTCATTGATGAACATGAGGAGAGAATAATGTTGCTTGAAAAGTTTGCTCGTGATGATGCTAATAAAATTGAGGATCTTGAGAAAGCTCTAGATGAATCACATTGCCTTAAAGAAAGCATTGAAGAAACCTTTGCAATTGACATAGCTAAAGTTAAACTTGATTGTCAACATGCTTTTGCTAAGGTAACGGAATTCATGAGTTTAAATGATGCAACTAACCAAGGGTATAATGAACTCATTAAGGATTTTGATAAGCTTAAAATTGATCATCGTACTATCTCAAATGAGCTCAAAACCTTAAAAGGAGTTAGAATTATGAATGAAAACTCTTGTGCTACTAACCCTTTGTGTGTCAAGGCAACTCTCATTGAGGAGAACAATAGGTTGAAGGCACAACTCAACAAGGGCCTTGCCACATGCATCCAAGGCCAAAAGAACCTCAATGATCTTTTGAGTAATCATAAGAGAGTTGTTGGTAAAGAAGGTCTTGGTTTTGGTTCCTCATCGGAGGTGGCCTACAAGAAGAAGTCAACTCCCTCCACTAACTCTATTGTTTTTGTGAAGGAGGGGGAGTTGGCTAATGAGGAAGATGAGTTTGATATTATTGCTAAAAGTATTGTTTCTAGGAACACTACTTCTCACAACAACTTTGCGGGAAAGTATAACCCATCCTATGTGCTTCTAAAATCTACTAATGGTCATGTTTATGCAAAGTATGTAGGCACCTCATATGGTGATGATTACAAGCATGCTATTTGGGTTCCCAAGACCCTTGTGACTAACAAAAAAGGACCCATCAAAAAATGGGTACCTAAGACAAGAAGTTGATTTATTGTAGGGTTGCATTTCCGGTGGAACATCATGGATGATTGATAGCGGTTGTTCCGCACACATGACCGGAAGCAAAGAAGTATTAGAAGACTTGAAACTCCAACTTCTCAAGTTTGCTCATGTAACTATTGGTGATCGCTCACAACTTAAGGTATTGGGACATGGCAAGGTGGTCATTTCTCCGGATTCATCCATTGAGAAAGTCCTCCTTGTTGAGTCCCTTGGCTATAATCTTCTTTCCGTCTTGCAACTTTGTGAATGCAATTTTACATGCGTATTTGGGTGTCACCATGTGCTTGTCCTTCACACTATTTCTCTTAAAGTAGCCTTTGTTGGATTTGTGGAAAACGGTATGTATGTAGTGGATTTCTCGAAAGAAACTACACATATTGCCACATGTCTAATGGCTAAATCCGACGTGGGGTGGCTTTGGCATCGTCGCCTAGGCCATGTCGGTATGAGAAATCTACAAACTCTTGTGAAGGGTGAGCACGTGGTAGGACTAACAAGTGTGAATTTTTCCAAAGATCGTCCTTGTAGCTCTTGTATTGCCGGAAAGATGCATGAGAAGAATCATCCCAAAACATCTATCATCGCCACAACAAGACCTTTTGAGCGCATTCACATGGACCTATTTGGTCCTCCCACATATGATAGTCTTGGTGGCAAGAAGTATTGTTTGGTTATTGTTGATGATTATACAAGATACACTTGGGTTTTCTATATCAAGAAGAAGATCTTAATGTGGATATCTCTCATCAAGAAAGTGATCAAGATCCACCCAATGATAATGGTGGAAGTGTTCTTGGTGATACTTCTCCAAGAACTCCAATAAGGGTGGACAATGGTCTTGATGAAGGAAATGATGAGGATGTCCCACCAAATGAACATCCCGATGATGCTCTAGTTCGTATCAAGTCTCGTCAAGCATCAAGATTGCAACAAAAGTCACTATATCAAAAGAATATAATTGGTGGCTTGGGAAGAAGTGTCTCCACTCGTGGACAAGTGCTCAAGTTTTGTGGTATTCATTCATATATCTCTCATGTTGAACCCATCAAAGTATATGATGCTCTTGAAGATGAAGATTGGGTTCAAGCTATGCATGAAGAGCTCCATAATTTTGAAAGGAACAAAGTATGGTCTCTAGTGGAAAGACCCAAGGATCACAATATCATTGGAACTAAATGGGTGTTCAAGAACAAGCAAGATTCTCATGGGCAAGTGATTCGCAACAAAGCACGATTGGTTGCTCAAGGCTACTCTCAAGTCGAAGGACTTGACTACGGTGAAACTTTCGCTCCCGTAGCTAGGCTTGAATCCATTCGTATATTACTTGCATTTGCCACTAGTCATAACTTCATCTTGCATCAAATGGATGTTAAAAGTGCCTTTCTAAATGGACCTTTAAATGAAATGGTATATGTTAAACAACCTCCGGGATTCGAAGATCCCAAGTATCCTAACCATGTCTACTACCTCCATAAGGCTTTGTATGGCCTCAAACAAGCCCCACGTGCTTGGTATGATCACTTAAAGGAGTTCTTGGTGGATCGTGGTTTCGTGCTTGGGGTAATTGATCCCACACTCTTTACCAAAAGTGTAGATGGACATTTCTTTGTATGCCAAGTATATGTTGATGATATTATATTTGGATCATCTAACGTGAGTTTTGGAGATCAATTTGCCAAGCTAATGACAAGTGAATTTGAGATGTCTATGATGGGAGAATTAAAGTTCTTTCTAGGTTTTGAGATCAAGCAATATCATGAAGGAACTTTTATTTGTCAAGCCAAATATATTCAAGACATGCTCAAGAAATTCGATATGATTAATGCCAAACCATTACCTTATCCAATGCCAACTACCACAAATCTCTCTTTGGATCATGAAGGTATACCGGTAGACCCCAAACTATATAGATCCATCATTGGATCTTTGCTTTACCTTTGTGCATCTAGACCGGATATTATGTTTAGTGTGGGTTTGTGTGCGAGATTTCAATCTAACCCCAAGGAAAGCCATATGATTGCGGTCAAGAGAATTCTTAGGTACTTGGTTGACACTCCAACTCATGGTCTTTGGTATCCATCAAACACAACTTTTGATCTTGTGGGATACTCGGATGCGGATTTGGGAGGTGACAAAGTGGATAGAAAATCAACCTCGGGTGCTTGCCAATTTCTTGGTAGGTCTCTCGTGTGTTGGTCTTCCAAGAAACAAAATTGTATTGCCACCTCCTCCACGGAAGCGGAGTATATTTCCGCCGCAAGTTGTTGTTCTCAACTCTTATGGATGAGGCAATGTCTTAAGGATTTTGGAATTAAGATTAAGACTATGCCTCTTTTATGTGATAATGAGAGTGCCATTAAAATTGGTCACAATCCGGTACTTCATGGCAAGACCAAGCATATTGAGATTCGGTATCATTTTATTCGGGATCATGTGGCAAATGGTGATATCTCACTCTCTTATGTCAACACTAAAGATCAACTTGCCGACATCCTTACCAAGCCTCTAGATGTGAAGAGATTCAAGGAATTGAGGAGTGAGCTCAACATCATATGTGCAAGCAATTTTAGTTGATTCGAAATCTCGCATACACACCCCTACTAGACTCTTATTTGGATTTAGATGAACGCATAGACATAGGGGGAGTGTAGCTCAATCAATGAGCCAACACTACCTCTATTATGAATAAATAAACAAATCATGCCTAAATGGTCATTTTTAATGACATCATGTGCTTAAATGATGAGTCTCGACAATGCACCCAAGATATATCTTCGCGGTGTCATATCGAACATACTCATACATGGTGGCTACGGCCACCGCCCATTTCTCCATCCAACATTTGTGTTCGAGTGTTCAATCAATTGCTTCTCTCTTTGAGTTCATATTTCATTTGTATCCAATGTTGCTCATTTCGTTTTCTTATTTTTTCCCATTGGATACAAATGAAAACATCTTATGCATGTCATCATTCTCATATCATCCGTGCACATGGTCAAATAAAAATGCTCTACGAAACAATTTCAAGAAAATGTTGTTAGATTATATTTCATGAAAAATTCTTGAATTGCAATATTGTTCATTTGTTTGTGTGTTGTGAGTTGATAGGTTGGGTAGGTTAATCGTTTTTTTTTGTGAATTTTTTTTAATTATTATTATAGATAGACCAATCAAAATTTGCAACAAAACAAAAAAAAAACAAAAAAACGAGCCCCCAAGTCCCCACCCCGGCCCCTGCCGCCGCCGAGCCGGCCCCAGGCCGGGGGTCAGGCCGGGGGCTTCGGGCTCCCTGCTGGCCTCGCCTCCACCGCCGAGCCGGCCCCAGGCCGGGGCCAGGCCGGCTCCCTCGGGCGCCCTACCGGCCTCCCGCCCGGCCCCGCCCCCCCCCCCCCCCCCCCCCCCCCGCCCCGGCCCCAGGCCGGGGCCCCTGCCCTCGCGCGCATCCGGCCGGCCAGGCCGGCCGCCCGACCAGCCCCAGGCCGGGGTGGGCGCTGCCCCCACCCCACACGCACACACACACGCCCATGCCCTCTCCCCTACCCCAACCGCCCCCACACTTCTTCTTCCTCCTCCCCCATCTCCATTAGAGCCCCTAGGAGCTCTTCCCTAACCCTCCTCCCCCCCACCTCCCTAGCCCATCCCCACCGCTCAAAATCACGGATCCGCAAGCCCTCGGCCTTCTCCTCCCTCTCCTCCACACGAATTTATCACTCACCCCTTATTGGAGGAGATCGGGACACTTGATTTTCTAGTCCTTTTTGGTTGACCATGGCTTCGAACTCGGGTAATTTTTCTATGGGCTACTCTATGTGTTATGTGTATCTTAGTGCCATCTATGTTTGTACTAGGATTCATATGCTAGGGTTCATCCTAGGGTTCATACCACTATGTTCTATCATGTTTTGTTCCTCACATGTGTTCCATCTATTCGTATGATATGCCATGATCCTCATAATCGATTAATGCTCGGGTTCCTCCACTATGATCTATTATATTTTTTTTCATGACCTATGTGCCACATATTCTTATGTTTATGCCATGTTGATGCTCACCTAGCCCTCGATATCATGACTATGACCATGAATACATATTCAAAAATTTCCATTACTTGATCCAATTGTTCTATCATTAAGACCTAATGTGTATGAAATCACTTAAATATTTTTTTTACATTCTCATGGTTGTTTGTATGCTTCAATACCAAATATTTTGTTCCACATCAAACACTACTATCCACATGATATGATAATATGCAAACACCCCTCATTTTTTTTGCTTGGTAACTATTGGGCTAGTATTTCGTTTACCATGTCATTGTCCCATAGATTCATGTTTTTAAATTTTTTTCTCTCACATAACACAAACGACCATGTGCACTCATTATCATATTCCATCTATATGCATCATATATTTCAGGTGACTCTCCTCCTCATGAGGATGCCTCTCGCTCTCTCCGTCCTCGCATCCCTCGCAAGAAAAGTGCTCAAGATGTTGCTGGCTCTACTCCCTCACGGCGATCCGCCCTTCCTATCAATCCCAAGGAACCCGTGATCAGGAACTGGGGTGGCCTTAGTGCTGCTGATTTTGAGGAAGCTAGGCTGAAGTTTAACCCATATGACTTTGGTGAAAGGACATGCTCGGATAATCGGTTTTATTGCAACATGCATCAAGTAATGCATGAATTCATTCTTGGCAAGCTACAGCACACTCATGTGGATCAACACTTCTTTGACATTGAGTATGCTCGCAACAAGTGGCCTGAAGTGATGACCCTCATGGACTACCACAACCTCACTCCTCTCATGGGTGACACACTGGCTCATCCGTTCTCTCCAGAGTTGCTCAGGGAGTTCTACTCCACCGTTCACTTCGCCTCTGGTGGTCCCACGCGTCTCCCACCTACTTTGATATGGATGAGCGGTGGCACCAAGTGTGAGGCTACCATGGATGAGTTTGGTGCTATATTGGGTATCCCCGAATACCGGTTTGACTTTACATTTTACTTCCGTGTTCATGGGGAGCCCTCCAAGATTATGAAGGCCAAGGATGGGATTCGTCATTGCTATCCCGAAGGTACCGGTTCCATGCATATTCCTAGGATCAAGTTCTTCTCTGAGCATTGGTACATGATACATGCCTTTCTTCGCAACACCATCGCCGCCAAATTCGGTGAGAAGGGCGAGGTACGCAAGTGGATGATCAACCTCCTCTTCCACATTGAGTCTCGGATGCAAGCAAGGAAGCAGTTGGATGTACTAGACTATATGTGGAATGAGATGCAGAGTGTGGTTAAGGAGAAGAGGGTACCCATCTATGGCTCATACATTCAGCGTCTTATTGAGACCCGCATTCCCGAAGGTCTCCTCAACAATTATGCCAAAGTGATTCCAAAGAAGAATGTTCTCATGTATGATGCTCCAGTTGAGACTGCTAATGAGCCAAGGCCTAAGCGCACCCGCACCGAGTCAATTACTCGCCGCTCTCCTTCACCTTCTCCTGCTCCTGAGACATTTAATCTTAAGAAGATTCTTCAGAAGATGAATTGTTTCTTCATTGATAAGCAACATCAAGATTATGAGGCGTATCGCAAAGGGAAAGCATCTAGTCGCCGTCAGCGCGCCATCCAAACTGCACTCAAGATTCCTCTTAGCCCTTCCAGCTCCGAAGAGATTTCCGAGGCAAAGTGGATGTCTAAGCATACATATTGGTGTGGAGATGATGCTTCCTCTCTCGGCTCTTTTGCGGGGCCATACACCACCGCTGAGGCTAGTTCCAGTCAGGCTCCACACGAGGACCTCCATGAGGACGAGGATGAGGATGAGATGGGCGACGAGTGATCGCATTGCATTTTTCTCCCTTTTTGGTGTATGATGCCAAGGGGGAGAACCACTCACGCATTGCATTGCATCGCATGCATTCATTTGCGTCTTATCATTGTGATTTGCTTTCTAGTTGAAACTATTTGTGTGCTTTGTGAACCTTTGTGTTATTGTAAGACTATGTTCTTAATTATCTATCGTACTCTATATTATGTGTGTGACAATGGTTATTGAAGATCTTAGCAAAATTATCAAGTTATTTCCTCCACTCACTATTTTCCATATATTGAAGCCATATTGAGTGAAGGTATTATTCATAAGAAGAGTGCTATGGTAAGATCTTGAAAGAAATAAACATTATTATTCATACATGTGTATCTTCAATGGTAAAAATCATCGATGAACTAATCTCTTGCACTTCACATAAATATGGTATAGTCTCATCATCATCATGATTATAAAATATACATGTCAATTGTTATGTGCACACAAATAGGGGGAGTACGAATACATGTTATTTATCTCACAAATAGCCATGCAATATTATCTATTATGCAAATCCGTATGTTGTCATCAAACATCAAAAAGGGGGAGATTGAAAGAACATAGGTTCTAAATCCTGTTTTGAGTGTTTGATTACAACATATAGATGGACTAATGTGGTTTGCTAAGTGTACTCAGAAAACATAGTCCCGTAAATGTCTTACAAAGTTCAACAATAAGTGAGAAAATGCTACGGGAAAATACAAGGAAGAGTTGAAAAGAAACGGCGAAAAGAAAGGAGAAAAGGAAGAAAGAAGCAGGGTGGCCGGCCTCCAGGCCGGCCTGGCCGGCCTCCAGGCCGGCCTGGCGCAGCTCCTGGCCAGCCCCACGCCGGCCCCAGGCCGGCCCCCAGGCTGGAGCTTTCGGGTGGGGGTCCGGCCTCACCCCCTCGCCCCCGCCGGCCCCAGGCCGGCCTCCAGGCCGGGGCGCCCAGGTGGGGGGCCGGCCTCCCCCCTGTCCCACGCCGGCCCCAGGCCGGGTCGGCAGCGGCCACGCCGGCCTCCCCCTGTGCCCACGCCGGCCCCAGGCCGGCCCCCAGGCCGGCCCCCAGGCCGGGGTGGGTTCTGGCCCGGCCCTGGCTGCCCCCAGGCCGGCCAGGCCGGCTCCCAGGCCGGGGTGGGTCGCAGGAAAGGTGTTCCCCCCCTAAAACGGCCATATTCCGACAAGAGTATAAATACGGGGTCGTCACCTACCTTTGCTCTTTGTCAATCCCACTCACTCTCTCTCTCACCACCATTGATTGACCAAGCTCAAGCTCAAGAACAAGATATCCACAAATCCCCAACCAAAGCTCGTGATACTTTGGGATTTGAAGGAGACACCCCCGATCTACAACTCCACCGAGCCGATTAGAAATCCACCCACTCATCCCATAGGGATCTTGTCATTCTTAGTTCATTGGAGCTAGGAATCTTGTTGCTCTTAGTTCATCGGAGCTCGGAGCCTTGTTGATATCCCCGGTGCTTTTGTGCCCGTGGATCTTGCTTCTCGGAGTCTTGGCGGCTCTTGGGATTTGGTGAGGACCCTCCAATCTTGTGGAGTGTGCCTCATCCTTGTAAAGGTTCTAGTTGTCAACCTCAACGGCAACATAGTGATTCGAGTCTATCCACATCGGTGGAAGATCTCGAAGGAGATACGGTGTGGCATTTGAGGCCTACTCGGTGTTCCACTTTGGTGGCACCGCACCGCTCCAACGGAGATTAGCTTCCATTGGGAAGTGAACTTCGGGATAAATCTCCGCGTCATTGTGTTCGGTTATCCCTCAACTTATCTTTACTTGTTACTACTAGCTTAGTCATATTGTTCACCTTGTGCTAGTCGTAATTGCTCAACATATAGGATTGTCCATCTAGTTGCATACTCTAGATAATCTATATTTGAGCTTTGCCTTGTTCACTTGAAAAAGAAGTTAAAATTTGTAGTTAACCTATTCACCCCCCCTCTAGTTAACCTCTCGATCCTTCAGGTATGATGGGAACATTTGGAAAACTTTGGTTTTGGGGAGTTGGATGCACGAGTAGAGCTCATACTCAGTACAAGTGGAGGTTAGCAAAAGACTGGGAGCGACAAATTAGGAGAGCAATAATGACCATAATCACGCACAACGACAAAAACATTATTAATCAAAGCATAAATGGTATTACAAGTCAAAAACTAAATGATCATAGAGGCTATAAGTGTCTGGTTCGTAGTCATAAACATGGTGTAAGCATGTGCCAAGTCAACCAAATAAATCATTCGAAGGAGAACACCACAAAATTATGCTTCAATGTGATAAAAACAACTCATGATTCTTTCAATGGAACATTAAAAACTCTCAACTATTTGAGACAAGTCATGCTAAAATAATAACTACTAAACATGGAATTAGAATAACATCCAACATGACATGAAAAAGTCTAGCCACAGTCTATACGAGCTTCGTTTTGCACCGTTATAAGCACGAAAATTATACTACTCCTTTCCAACACCAATCATTTTATACTAAACAAAAACTCTCCAAGAGATATAAAAATGAAACAAGAGAGTACTACTACTACTCTACTCGAACTAACAACTCTGAATAAGATATGCATGAAAAAAGGAGCTAAAAGTATTTGCCCAGCTAGAAGAAAAACTAAGAATACGAGCATGGAAGAAAACGAGTGTTCATATGAAAAAGCGGAGCATGTCTCTCTCCCACACAAGAATTCTGGGTTAGAACTATGTTTATTGCAGCAAGTAAAACAAAATAAAACAAAACAAAAAAACAAACAGACGCTCTAAGTAAAGTGCATACGATGTGACCGAATAAAAATATAGTTTCACTAGAAATGACATGATAAGTTGTTGATGAAGAAGGGGATGCCTTGGGCATTCCCAAGCTTAGATGCTTGAGTCTACTTAGAATTTGCTGGGATGAACCACGGGGGCATCCCAAAGCTTTTGCTTTTCACTCTTCTTGATCACATTATATCACCCTCTTCTCTTGACCCTTGAAAACTTCCTTCACACCAAACTCAAAGTAATTCTCATTAGAGGGTTAGTGCACAATCAAAAAATCACATGTTCTCCTTGGACACAAGCATTATCAATACCCTTTAAACATTAGCTATAGCCACTGATATTTTGTGGAGCAAAGAAATCCACTCAACATAGTAAAAGAAAGAATGCAAGTAAAAAAGGCAGAATCTGTCAAAACTAGAACATAATATAAAGACAAAAAATTTCGGGGCATTTACATTGCTCAAATAAAAAAACGCAGAACTAAAAAAAGGTTAGAAAATAGCTGAGGATTAAGAACAAGAATTTTCATGTCATTTTGATCTTTCTGTGATTTTATACAAATTTAACAGTGGAGAGCAGAAATGTGTTTTCTGCGCAGAAATCCAAAACCAACTCCAACTTTCGCTAGAGAATTTACTTGGCACAACTAATACATGAAAATAAAGATAGAAAGGAGTTGCTACAAAAGTAAAAAAAAACTTGACTCAAAGAAAACATAGAAAAAGAAAGCAAAAATAAAACCATGGGTTATCTCCCAAGAAGTGCTTTTCTTTAACGCCTTTTAGTTAGGCCCAGAAAACTAGAATCAAGTATTTTCAAGTGAAGAAGCATCCAAATTGTAACTTGTTCTAATAATAGAATAAAAAAGAAACTTCATTCTATTCCTATAAAAGTGGTTCATACCTTTCTTGGGTGGGAATTGATATTTAATATTCCTCTGTTTCATATCAATAACAACACCAACAGTTCTAAGAAAAGGTCTTCCCAAAACAATAGGACAAGAAGCATTGCATTCAATATTCATAACAATGAAATCAAAAGGGACAAGGTTATTGTTAACCATAATAAGAACATCATAAACTATCCCCAAAGGTTTCTTTCTAGCATTATCAACAAAACGAACATCCAAATAACTGTGTTCCAAAGGTGGCAAATAAGCATATCATAAAGTTTCTTAGGCATAACAGAGATACTAGCACCAAGATCACATAGAGCATTGCAATAAAAATCATTCACCTTCATTTTAATGATGGGTTTCCAACCATCATCTAACTTCCTAGGGACAGAGGCTTCACGTCTTAATTCATCCTCTCTAATTTGCATGAGAGCATTTGTGATATATTTTGTGAAAGCCATATTCATAACACTAGCATTAGGACAACTAGCAAGATTTTGTAGGAACTTAATCACTTCAGTTATGTTGAAGTAATCAAAGTCAAGATCATTTTTATCAAAGGTAATGGGACCATTGTCTCCCATGTTTCTACAAAAATTCAGCACTTTTATCAGGAGCATTTTTAGCACTTTCAGGCCGTTTTGCACTTTTAACAGCAGAAGTGGGAACATTCCCAACACCAATTACTTTACCATTGATAGTAGAAGGTGTAATAACATGATAATCTTCAGTTTTACTAGTGGTGGTAATGGTGCAAACATTGGCTATATTACTCTTTCTAGCTATTTCATCTTCTCTTGCCCATCTAGCATGCATTGCAGCTAACATCCTAACATTGTCATCAATCCGAATTTGAATGTCATTCATAGTTTTGGTTTCTTTAACATAATAAGGCACAACTTTTAGTTTCATAAAATCAACATCAAGAGCAAGGCTATCAACTTTAGAAGCAAGAACATCAATTTTGCCAAACTTTTTCTCAACAGATTTATTAAAAAGCAGTTTGTGTACTAATAAAATTCTTAAGCATGTTCTGAAGATCAGAGGGTACACATTTATTGTTGTTGTAGGAATTACCATAAGAATTTACATAACCATTATTATTATTAGGATATGTCCTATAATTGTTGCTATCAAAATTATTCCTATAAGCATTGTTGTTGAAATTATTATTTTTAATGAAGTTCACATCAACATGCTCTTCTTGAGCAACCAAAGAGGCTAAAGGAACATTGTTTGGATCAATATGAGCATGGCCATTCACAAGCATAGACATAATAGCATCAAGTTTATCACTCAAAGAGGAGGTTTCTTCAACATAATTTACCTTATTACCAGTTGTAGCCCTCTTAGTGTGCCATTCAGAAAAATTTACCATCATATCATCAAGAAGCTTTGTTGTTGCCCCCAAAGTCATGGACATACAGATTCCTTCAGCAGCTGAATCTAGAAGGTTTCTTGAAGAAAAATTCAGACCTGCATAAAAGGTTTGGATGATCATCAAAGTAGTTAGTCCATGAGTGGGACAATTCTTTACCAAAGATTTCATTCTTTCCCAAGCTTTAGCAACATGCTCATTATCAAGTTGCTTAAAATTCATAATGGTACTTCTTATAATATTTTTCCAATGAAAGCATCTTTACATTTAGTCCAAGAATCAATACTATTTCTAGGCAAAGATAACTCTTTAGCTCTTCCTCTCAAAGAGAAAGGAAACAATTTCAATTTAATAATATATCCATATACATCTTTATATTTTTGCATCTCACATAGTTCAACAAAATTATTAAGATGGGCAACAACATCATCAATACTAACACCAGAAAATTGCTCTCTCATAACAAGTTTTAACAGGGCAGGCTTTATCTCATAAAAATCAGCAGTAGGAGCAGGTGGAGCAATAGCTGTGCTAATGAAATCATTGTTGTTGGTGCTAGTAAAGTCACACACCTTAGTGTTCTCAGGGGTACTAATTTTAGCAAGATTAAAAACAGGATAAAAATAACAACTAGAATAAGAACTTTTTTTTATAAAGAGAAGCAAAGAAGACAAAATAAAATAAACTAAGCAAAACTAAAACAAAGTAAAGAGATTGGAAGTGAGAGACTCCCCTTGCAGAAATTCTCTTCCTCCCCGGCAACGGCTCCAGAAAAATGCTTGATGGTGCAGGTCTTGCACTCGTTGGGAGACCCCAAGAGGAAGGTGTGAAGAGTACAACAACAAGTTTTCCCTCAGAAAATAAACCAAGGTTGAATCGACCAGTAGGATGATAAGAAACTTCTGAAGGTTGATGCAGTTGATGTGGTAGGGCGCACTACCGGTTCAACAACAATGTGGAACCTACACAACACAATCAATTCACTTTGCCCCAACGAAGCAGTGAGGTTGTCAGTCTCACCGGTTTTGCTGATAACAAAGAGGTTAAATGTATGGTGTGGAAAATAGTATGAGAACAATGTGAAAACAGCAGTAGCGGTGTGAGAACAGTGGAACCAGTGTGAGAACAGTGGAAGCAGTGTGAGAACAGTGGAAGCAGTGTGAGAACAGTAATTGCAGTGGTTGTATTATCAGTATCAGAAAATGGACCGGGGTCCATAGTTCACTAGTGGTGTCTCTCCATAAAAGATAGATAACATGTGTGGTGAACAAATTGGGAAATTGATAGATAATGAAACATGCATGACATGATCATTACTGTGTGATTCACGCGGGCATTACAACAAGACTCATAGATCGTTATCCAACTGCATCTATGACTAATAATCCACCCTCAGAATATCATCCGAACATACCTTGGGTATTAAGTTGCAAGCAACATATTATTGCATTAAGTAAAGTGCATAATGTAAACAATGAAACGTTGTTGTTTTCTCCCTAATGGCAACATCACATCCCCCATCCGTCACGTTTCTGTCACTCGAGCACAAAGGAAAAGGAGGCATGAACCCACTACGAGCATAAATACTCCCTCTTGGAGTTACAAGCATCAACTTGGACAGAGCATCTACTAGTAACGGAGAGCATGCAAGATCATAAATAACATAAACATGATAGATTGATAATCAACTTGACATAGCATTCAATATTCATCAGATCCCAGCAAATACAACATGTAGCATTACAGATAGATGGTCTTGATCATGTTAGGCAGCTCACAAGATCTAAACATGGTGGCATAAAGAGGAGAAGACAACCATCTAGCTACTGCTATGGACCCATAGTCCAAGGATGAACTACTCACGCATCACTCCGGAGGCAGACCTGATGATGTAGAGCCCTCCGGTGATGAATTCCCCTTCGGACAGGATGCCGGGGAGAGCTTCAGAACTCTCTCGAACTAGGATTGACGATGATGGCGGCTACAAAACTTTTCGTGGATGGAGGCTCTGGTATTTAGGGTTAACCCGAGGAGGAGCTTATATAGGCGAAAGGGCGATGTCGGTGGGCGCCCGAGGGGCCCATACCACCTGGTGGCGCGGCCAAGTGTGGTGGCTCTTGGGCCCCCTCCGGGTCTCCTCCGGACTCCGTGTACGTGACAGAAAAAATAAGACCCTGGGATTTTGTTACGTCCAATTCCGAGAATATTTCCAGAACAACTTTTCTGAAACCAAAAACAACAGAAAACAGGAACTGGCTCTATGACATCTTGTTAGTAGGTTAGTCCCAGGAAATCCATAAAAATGATGTAAAGTGTATACAAAGCATGTAGAAATTGGCATAAAGACAACATGGAACATCACAAATTATAGATACATTTGAGACGTATCACGCCTCTTGTTTAACTAGCTCATTCATTAACTGATGATCAAGGTTTTCTCATCATGAACATTGGATGTTGTTAATAACGTGGTAATGTCATTGGGATAATGATGTGATGAATATAGACCCAAATTAACTAAAACAATACGATAAAGTCATTAATTTTATATTGTTATGTCTTACATACGAAGTGAACTTATTCCTTAGACCATGAGATCATGTTGATCACTAATACTGTAAGGGTGCTTTTATGACATCAAACGTCCCATCGTAATAGAGTTACTATAAAGGTGGCGTTAGGTATTCAGAAAGTATTAGTTGAGTCTCATGGATCAAGAGTGGTATTTGTCCATCCAAATTGACGGAGAGATATACTCTGGGCCCTCTCGGTGATATCACATCGACACCGCTTGCAAGCACGTGACGGTCACGGGGATGTCATATCATGGAACGAGTAAAAGAGTACTTGTCGGTAACGAGATCGAACTAAGTATGGTGATCGGATCTCGTACAAGTAAAATATCGCGAGGCAAAGGGAATTGGTTACAATGTTCATGGTTTACACGATCACAAGATTCATCATTGAATATATAGGAGCCATCACGGATCTCGAGATCCCTCTATTGATTATTTATCGAAGAGGTGTCTCGGTCATGTATATGTTATTCACGAACCGTAGGGTGACACACTTAAGGTTTGACGATGCATTTGAGAGGATACAAAATATTGAAGGAAGTATTGGACAACACCGAAATTGTTTCGGGTAAAATTGAAATAGTTCAAGGGGTTTTCTATCGAATGGTTGTTAATAGAATTCCACGTGGATCCTCTACTTCCGCTGCCCCACTGGATCGAGGGAACGGAGGTCGCCATCAAGCCGTATGTGTGACCGATCACAGAAGCATTGCCGGATTGTAGCGCACATCTTCACGATCTTGAGATTGGTGTGAGTTCTACTACATCACCAATGAGATTCAATCTCGTAGCTCTTTGTGTATTCGAGGGTATGTTCTTCTTAGACTCATTCTCCATGTTACTTACATACTCTAGATTAGATCTTAGCCCTTCCTGTGTTCTTCACGTAGGAATTTTTTTGTTTTCTATGCTACGAACCCATCAATGGTATCAGAGTCAAGTTTATGCGTAGATGTTTTGTACGGGTAGAACACATAGGTGTATGTGGGCGTTGATGATTATGGTATTGCCTCCTTGAGTATTTTTTTATCTTAGTGGCATAGTGGGATGAAGCGGTCCAGACTAACTTTACATGTACATGACACGAGACTTGTCCCACGACTAAAATGCAACTTGCATTTCATAAGAGGTTCAGTGAGTGTCAAGTATCTCCCACTATAGTTAAGATCTAATCTACAACGGGTTGATAATAATTTGTTTATGAACATTGTGGTTCATGCTCGTAGGTATGAACAGTTTTATCTTCGAAAGCCCTAAGCCACGTAAAATATGCAAAAATAAATTAGAGACATCTAACTTGTTTTTGCACGACATGTGATGTGATATGGCCAGTGTTTCAAATTGGATGTATGCAATGATCTCTTTTGTAAATTATTGACGTATCAGCAGGAGTCATATGGTTGTCTTATTATTTATGGCTTGCGTGTTGTATATCATATCCATGTAATATGTTGTAAATTTGAGGGACAATCAAGATGGAGGCGCCACAGACCTTGGCTCCACACCGTTGGGATGATGAAGATCATACCATGTTGCAGAAGATGGAGATCAAGTGCAAGAAGTACCATATCATATCACATTATTCATGCATGTGATGGTAATACTTGTATGCATCTTATTTTGGTTAGATCGCGATGGTCCCTCTCACTTAATATCAAGATAATAGTGTGTTCTTCCTTAGTATGCAGCATTAAGAAACTTCGTCGTTTCGAGACACCACGTCATGATCGGGTGTGATAGACTCAATGTCCGCATACAACGGGTGATGACAAGTCTAGCCTCGAAACACACGCAAATACTACGGTTCTACTGCACGAGCCTAGCATGTACATACATGGTCTCGGAACACGTAACCAAAAGGTAAAGCATGAGTCATATGGATGATATGATGATCATGTTGATGTTCGCCTCTACAGCTACATCATCTCACGTGATGATCGATTTTGGTGTAGTGAATTTGGTTTGTGTAATCACTAAAATGACTAGAGGGATGTTGTTTTTGAGTGGGAGTTCATGTAGTAAATTTTGAATTATCTTGAACTTATTTTATCATGAAAAACCAATCAAAGTGAATTTGCAGAAATTGTAGTAGTCATTGGCATCCACGAACTACCTTACACTTAGATTGTTAATTGAGATATAACTGTTCTGATCTGGTTAAAACCATTTTGGACTGGTACCGTATTAGTAGAATTTAGTATTGAGTCCTATTGTAGATTTTTAGTACAACATACCTAGCTTATAATTAATGATCAATTGATCAAGGGAGACAATTATTCCTACTTAGAATCCAGTGTCATGGTTGTGTCCATAATACTTGATCTTCAAAAGAATGTTTTGAGAATCAAGGTGATCAAGGAGTTGAAAAGAATTGTTTTTAGAAACAAGCGAGGAGTGAAAGATATATTGATAAATAGAACCTTTATTTGTGGCAACATGACCGAGTACAATTTAGTGTGACATTGTGTGATTACATTATTTGAATATATGCAATGATTGAAGACGCTAAGCGTTTGAATCTTCCAAAAAGTTGGGCACTAATATTATTCTCTAAATTCCTTCCTTCGAGCTATAGTAGCTTCATCACAAAATTGTTATGATAGGATGGATTAAAAGTGAGGGTAAAATTGTTTACCTTGCTTGAATATTGCTAAGAGTGGAATCCGTAAGAATGCTAATAATATGGTGATATTAGTAGAACAATCAACTTCAAAGTATGATACAACGGGGGATAGTATATGACTAACACGCCAAAGAAAATATGTTAGTTTGACTGACATTATTTGATGTTGAATGATTCTTTTGTAAAGGAACGGGAATATTGAAAATAGAATTACAAAAGGTATATGACAGAAAAGAAAATAACTGGAAAACTTCAGCTCAGGAGTATATGCTTGATATACAAGTTATAAATGTATTGCTAGTTAAACGAAGTATTTTTGGGGTATTTTGATACCAGATTGGTTGATATGAATTGTCATACAAAGCAACACAATGCAAGAAAAATACAAGGGCCTAAAAGAACTAGTAAAAGATGTGGTATCGATCACGACAAGAACATAAATAAAGTGTTATTGTGTTCACTATCGCATAGAACCAAATCTCCAAGATTTATTTTAAGAACTTAATAAGTCGTTATTTTGTTCTGGTATTCTGTGAGAACAAACAAGATTGTTCAAACTACAACCATATTTCATAATTGATGGATGTGTTAATATAAATCGTATCGGTAAATGAAACATCTGTAAGACTAAATGCTAAAGTTTGCAAGACGTAAAATTATAGAATTTCACTTAATTTGTGACACCGCCGTTTTAGTTCATATTGGAAAGGAAAACATGAAGGAACTCTATGTTAATGGACTTCCGTAGTCTTTTTTTTTGAATAAATTGACGCTTTTGAGACCTCTTCCAAAAGATGACTAAAACTCCATTCATAGGCCAAAGTAGAATGTCCGACTAATTTAATGAAGATTATACATATTGATGTATATGTTCCATTATGTGTAGCCGTGTGTGTTGGATTAATTTTTCTTCATAAAATTTCACCGACGATTTGAGTAGATATATGAGTATATATATTTGATTAGAAAGGAGTTTGACATTTCTGAATTAGTTCAAAGTATTGTTAGTATGAAGTAAACAATCATCGTAACAGAAAATCAAGTATTTTATGATTGGATCGTAAAGGATAAAGTTTGAGTTACGAGTTTATCAAAACATTTGGGGAGTTGCAGAATTGTTTTACAACTTATCCTTCTAAAAAACCCCACATAAGTATGGAGTGTTCGAGAGACATAATCGAACCTTGTTGGACATTGTAAGATAAATAAAATGTCATTATATTGTTCATATTTATACATTAGAGGATATCGCTTTTACACTGAAAAGAGCATCATCATGATCCATTTAAATTGACACCAAAATAGGATAAATATATGTTTATAAGGTTATCCTAACGAAACCATTAAGCATTTCTCCTATCATAGAACCAATAACAAATGTTGTTTGTCAGAAAGGGTTGATTTCTCAAGAAAATAGTTCTTGCGAAAGAAGTGAGTGGGAGGATAGTACAAACTCGACGAGAATAGAGAATCTTTGTTATCATGTCAAGAGTAGCACAGCATTGGAAGTTGTTCTGTGGTTTCCTATTTTGACTAAGTAGAAGACACTACATGTGTTGTAAATACTTCGAATGAGTTTGCCGACTGAACCACGAAGGTCGTAAAACTTTGTACTTAGACCAACTTGTAGGTTCGATAATGAAGTGTTGTTTTGACAACAAAGGACCCGTAACTTATAAAGAAAGCAAATGATGGGCCCTGACTTTGTAAATTATCTATGAGTCATTATATCCGAGATAGTATCCCTGTATGAATATCAAGTATGTGACTTAGTAGTTGTCGTGGGGTTTTCATGTCAAGTGTCCTCATCTGAGAACTAGATTGTGAGGCCATTGCTACTGAGCGAAGATTCGAAAGGGTTAGGGCGGAAACAAGAGACGCGAGTTTACCTAGATTCGGGGCTCTCGGTGTCTCGAGCTATCTTTCTATCGACTTAGAACTTGTTTCTCTACTCCCCAGGGTCTCCCCTTATATAGTGGGCGAGCCCTCCGGGTTACATGGTAGTCTGGGTTATGCCCGACGTCGGAGTTCTAGTGCAGTACGGTCTTCATGATGCTTCATCCGACTTATTCCATAAACCGGACGCTCCCGCCCGGCCTTGGACCTCCGCGCTTATTTCCCATGCCCTGGGTCGGTTCTGCTTCCTCTTCCAGGTTATGCTTAAGCATAACCCGGGTCTTTGTCTGTTAGCCGACTACCTCCTGGCCAGCCTCTCTCGGTATAAACCGGTTTGAACGGTATGAACCAGTCAGAACATTTTCCGGTTAATGTGGGCGGTAGGTAAGGCTCCCCCTTACCTATTCCACCAACATTAGCCCCCAGGTTAACATGAACACTTAAGATCAAACTTACGCTGTTCACATTAAGCTTTCTTGGAAAAAACTTAGACGCAAATCTCCTAGTTCAAGAAATAATCTTCCAGAATATCTGATCCGGATTATTCGGGGTTCATCATTATCTCCAGGATTATATCTTTCTGTTTTTGAACTAGGAAATATAACCTCGCACCTTTATCTCCAAGATCTTAGGAACCGAAAATATTTTGGTTTGTCCTGGCTTCTTCATCGCGTATTTAATGCATTTTTCTCAAAAAATCTTCCTTTTGTAGATCCAATCTTACCGTATTTTTATCGGAAAAACCTAATCGTGGGGGATTTTATGCAAAATTGCCGACTAACCATAGGGTTAGGGTTCCCGCTTATAAATAGCCCCAGGGGCTCCCCCACAGCCATTCGCATCCTGCGCCCCCCAGCTTCATCTTCTTCCTCCGCAAAAAGCTCGAGAGCTCGATTTTCTTGCTCGCGCCGTCGCGGATGGAGCTTCGCCGGCATTCGTCACGCCATGGTGAAGGAGAAGAGTTTGGCCACCAAGGCCACTAGAGCCGGAAAGAAGAAGAAAACCGGCGGTGCCTCCTGTTCTGCAACATCCAAGTCCAGCAGGGGCGTGATGCAGGTCAACTGGTGTAAGTCGGAAATGACCCAGGGTCGGCTCCGAGATGGAAGACTCCGGTTTGCTTCCAAAGAACATATCATGGCATGCTCCTGGGAACGAGATCTGGCCAGAACCTCGGCCAGGTGAGGTAATAATATTTGAGGCCCATATTCTTCGTGGGTTTCGTCCTCCCGGGTCTCGTTTCTTTCGCCGGCTCTTAGAATATTACGGTATTCACCTTCCGGATCTTCTCCCAAACTCTATCCTTAATGTTAGCGGTCGTTTCTTTTTCTCATGTGCCCGTTCCCCCGGGAAAATCGAGCATCGCTAACAGAACCGTGGGCTGCCGCCGGGCTGGCCTCCTCTGCCACCAGAGCGGGTAACAAGGAGGGGGAAAGCGACGTACCGCAATCACGGACATCACCCACCCAACTTTAATAGTAGAGATTTTTTTTTGAGACTTGCCGACCCTTCTATTCCTCATGCGATATTAAGATACAGATGCCCTCTGGGGGCTCGATCAACCACAAATGGCGACCTTGAACTAAACTCACACTACTCTTAGCTAATCCATGAGCCTCCTTATTAGAAGATTTCCGTTCTTGAACAAAGGCTAGTTCTTCAAACACTGCCTTCGCTTCCTTGATCTCCTGGACAATATGAGCATATGAACCCATCGTCCCCTTGCTCGATGCTCCTGATAACATTCTAGCAATCACTAGCCAGCAGAACCCGCCTTGCGTTGATATCCCTCGCAAGAGCCATCCCCTCGCGCACAGCGAGTGCTTCCAGAGTCTCCGCGTCCATCTTGCCAACGAAAACCTCCAAAGAGGCCCCCACGAAATTGCCCCCGTCATCCCTAGCCACTGCTGCTACTGTGTTCTTGCTCACCCCGGCATCAACATTGATCTTTATTGTTCCACTCGGAGGCGGAATCCACCCTTGTGAGCCTTGTCGAGTACCTGCTCTTCGCTGTTCTTCCTCCCTCGTCTGCTCGTAACCAAGATCGGTCACAAAACGTTCTACGAAGGCATGGACCGAGAGGGTTTTTTGGAAAATCTGCTCGTGGAGTGCCTTCCTCCTCGCATGCCATATGGCCCAAAGGGTCACAAAAACCCTCGTCTGCTCATCCATTCGGAGTGAGTTTTTCATGTTCGCCAGCCAAGCCCGAGCATCTTCCTCGCTCGATGCCATCAAGTGCTCGAGGATCTCTTCATCCGCGAGTGCCCAAACACACCTCGCGTAAGTGCACTCCAGCAAAGCATGGCGCCAAGAATCAGCAACCCCGCATAGCTGGCATTTGTCGTCTGACGCCATTCCTTTGTGATGGCGTACGTCGTTGGTAGGTATGGACTGTTTTGCTAGGCGCCATAGGAAGATTCTTATCTTCGACGGAACCTTTGTCTTCCAAAGCCGCGCCCATTCATCTCTGACCGAGCCGACATTAGAGACTGATGGCCTGTTATCGAGCCATGCCTCTCTTCCGTCCCTCGTTGCCACAAGCATTTGATACGCCGATCTGACCGAGAACATCCCACGCCGATCATAGTGCCATGCCCAGAAATCAACATACCTTCTTGTGCATATTGGGATTTGGGTTATGATTTCCACGTCCATCAACAGTAGGTACTGCCGCAACTTCTTGGTTCTCCATGACGATCCAGTTGGTTCGATGAACTCCGATACCCTCCTTGGGGGATTCTCACCAAGGCAAGCCATGGGCCGTAACATACCATCACGTGGTATCCAGTTATCATTCCATGGGTCAGTATGATCTCCACTACCAATCCGACGAATCAGTCCTTGCTTCAGAACCTGTACTCCTTCATGAATTGATCTCCAAACCAGCGACGGGGATGTTCCTACCTCCGAACTCAGCAGGTCCCTGTCCGAAAAATAGCATGCTTTTAGCACTTGAGCGCTCAGCGTTTCTGGTTGCTGTATCATGCGCCATGCTTGCCGTGCAAGCAAAGCTAAGTTAAATAACTCCACATCTCTGAAACCCAAACCCCCCATGTTTTTGGGTTTGCACATATCCTTCCATGAAACCCAACATGGCTTCCTTTCACCGTCACGGCTGCCCCACCAGAACTTACTCACCATTGAGTTGATCTTCGGACATAAACCTCTCGGGAGTTTAAAACAAGCCATAGAGTATGTAGGCACTGCTTGAACCACCGATTTTATCATGACATCCTTCCCTCCTACTGACAGGAGTTTCTCCAACCATCCTTGTATTCTACTCCAGATTCTATCTTTTAAATACTTAAAGGATGCATTGCTTGATCTCCCTACATCTGATGGCATGCCAAGGTATTTTTCGTTCAACGTCTCACTATGGACATTGAGAGCTGCCTTCACACTTTCTCTCAACGTTCCCGGACATCCTTTACTGAAGAATATTGAGGACTTGTCTCGGTTAATCCTTTGGCTTGAGGCCATACAATATATTTCCAGAAGACTCTGGATTCTATTTGCACTCTCCGTGTCCGCTTTGAACAGCAACAGGCTATCATCTGCAAAAAGGAGATGGCTCACCGCCAGTGCCGACGGCGCCACCATTATTTCATGGAGCTCGGATGATAAATAATGGTGTTTTAACAGGCACGACAGGCCCTCTGCTGCGATTAAAAAGAGATACGGAGATATGGGGTCCCCCTGGCAGATACCCCTCGATGGGATGAACTGCTGCAATTTCCTTCCATTAAAAAGCACATGGAAAGAAACTGTTGTCACTAACCCCATAATCATCTGAACCCAGAGCCGGTGGAAACCAAGTTTCACCATTACTGCCTCGATGTATGTCCACTCCAATCGGTCATACGCTTTCTGCATATCCAGTTTTAGCGTGCAGAAACGGTGTCTTTTCGCTTTATTCCACTTCATAAAGTCCAGACACTCGTAAGCGGTAATTATATTATCCGTGATCAATCGGCCTGGCACAAAAGCTGACTGCTCCTCGGCAATAATTTCTGGCAAACACTCCTTAAGTCTGTTTGCAAGAACCTTCGAAGCTATCTTCTATATCACGTTACAAAGGCTTATGGGTCTGAACTTCCCCAAATCCTCTGGGCTTGCCACTTTCGGAATAAGTACAATAAAAGTCTGATTGATCTCGCTCATGTCATCTTCTCCTTTCAGCACCTGTAGGACAGCCGAAGTGACTTCCTCGCCGCATATCTCTCGATGAGTTTGGAAAAAATGGGCAGGAAATCCGTCGGGCCCCGGTGCTTTAGTAGGAAACATTTGGAAAAGGGCCTCTTTCACCTCTTTACTCAAGAACGGTTTCATTAGTTGATCGTTCATATGTGCCGTTACCTTGGTAGGGATTACGTTAATAACTTCTTCCATGTTCTGTACACCATCCGAGCTGTACAGGTTCTCATAGAACCTCCTTGTCATCGTTTCCATCTCACTGTCATCTTCTGTGATCGTACCATATGCTCTAGTTAACCGTGTAATCTTGTTCCTCTTCTTCCTCTGGCTCGCACGCAGGTGAAAAAATGCGTGTTTCTATCCCCTTCTGCCAGCCATTGGACCCGAGCACGCTGCCTCCACATCACCTCCTTCCATTGATATAGATCGATCAACCACTTAGTGATGGTACTTTCTTCCTCTGATGGCCCCTGTCTGAGCGGTTCGTCACGTAACTCGGACAGGCGGTTATTGAGATTCCTTATTTCCCTCTGTACGTTACCAAAAATGTCCCACCCCCACGTGTCAAGTGAGATTGACGTACTCTGTAATTTTTGTTGCAGCTCCTTCATCGTTGTTGCTTTGCCATCTGCCTTCCAATTATCCTCTAGAAAGGGTTTGAACTGATTATGCGATTCCCACATCACCTCGCACCTGAAGATTTTATCTTCAGTTGCCCTCCTCTGTCGTGTTGCTTCCTGCCACTCGAGGAGGATCGACCCGTGGTCAGATGCCGCCCCTGTCAGGTTCGTAACCGTGGCGAGAGGAAAACGATCACGCCAGCTTGGCGTGGCCAAGGCTCTGTTTAGACGGACGCGGCAGAAAGATCCCCCCGCCACTCGCTTCTCGAACGTCCATCTTCTTCCCTCATACCCGAGGTCTACCAACTCGCAAATGTCTACCAGGCTCCTTTCTGCAGCTCCTTCATGCTCGTGTTGATGAAGAACCTCATTAAATTCTCCGATGCACAGCCACGGTAGCGGGTTGGATGATTTTATGTGCTTGAGCACGTCCCAAGTTTTGAAACGTTGGGATACCTGGGCCTCTCCATACACACACGTGATTCCCCACGGTTCGTTGTTTCTCTCCGTGATCCTAGCATCAAGATGATACTGCGAAAATGGTAAAATCTCCACATCGATATCATTATTCCAGTACATAGCAATTCCTCCACTACGTCCTGAGCTACTGATAGCAAAACAATTGTCAAAACCTAGCGTTCTTGCTAGTCCTTCAACCCGTGACTTGTGTATCTGTGTCTCCACGACAAACAACACGGTAGGGTGGAAACGCTTCGTCAAGTTGCGAAGCTCACGAACTGTCGCGTCGTTTCCCAGTCCGCGACAGTTCCAGCAGATGCAACTCATTGCACCTGGCGGTACTCCGAAACGGAGCCCGCCTCACTTTTCTCTTCTTCGCCCGTCTTGGCCCTCTTTGTTTCAGGTTTCGCCGGTGATGGAGGCAGAGTTCCAGTGGACTTGCCTTCCTCTCCAAGCTTCCGGTCCAGGCTCCTCCTAGCGGGTGGGTGGCTCTCCCCCCTTCTCTGCATGGGTGAGTTGCAGCACGCCGCCACCAGTACCCGCTTTGAGCGGTGATTCCTCCTGAGCACGCTTCCGAGAACCACCGTTCTCTCTAGCACGGGAACCATTCCGTCCCCCTCGTGGTCCTTCTCCAGCCGGTGCCCTTGCTCTCACCCCCGTGGATGACGGATGCCAATCCTCAACGGGTGCCAACATCCACTTCCCGTACTGCTTGAGCGTGCCGTCGTGTACTCCATCGCCACACTCAAACTCATCATGGCCTAAAAGCCCACACACATCACAGAATTTCGGTAGCTTCTCGTAGAGGACCTGAAACGCTAGCCTCTCCGAGCCCTCTGGGTGTAATCCAACAACCCGTGTGAGGGGTCTATGGACGTCGAGTTTGATCCTCGCTCTCACAAAGCTGGTGCCGCTCGCACCCAGTGCGTACAGATCAGCACTATTGACTTCACCAATGCGGTTAGCCATGTCTCGCACTATGTCCTCCTTCCGAAACAAAGGCGGGATTCCCCGGATCTGCACCCAAACATGAATCTGGTTCAGAGGTACTGACTTAGGGTCAGCAATTCCATCATAGGGTTCGATCAACACTCCCATCTGCCTGAAGATCCAAGGCCCTTCGAGCATAACTCGATTCCAATCCCCTAGGCATGAAACTTGCAGGACGAACAGATTGTCCTCCACTGGGCGTATGGACCACTTCCTCGCAAAACTCCACGCCACGTCCATCTTCTGAAAAAACGGCTGGTTACCGAAGTGTTTTGTGGTGTGCACCCTAACCACCGCCATCCACCGTGCTCCCTCTCGGAGGTTCTTGAACTCCTCCTTCTGCAGTACCACGTTATCGAGCTCCTCATCCTTCAGGACTAGCTTCTTCAGCAATTCTTGCAGATCCACCGGAGATTTGGTCTCGGACGAGCCTCCCTCCTTGGGGATGTTCGAAGCCATTGTTAGGGTTTCTAAGTTACGACCCAGGCGATCCCGCCCTGCCGCCGCCCTCGCTTGCCCCGCCAAGGCCGGGTAGACGTGCTAGACGTCCCCTTAATCAGCCCGAACGGTGCGTAAGCAGAGGAGGAGAGGTTAGGGGTGATCAGCACCGGGGAGATGTCCTTCCGCCGTCGCAGTCGCCGGCAGGAGTTGAAAACCCTAATCGCTCAAGCGAAAAGGTACTGAATTCATATAGTAGAGATTTTTATAGGAGTAGAGAGTACTAGACCGGTACGCGCGCTTCGCCGCGTCGCCTACATGGCGTTCCTGTATAACATACTGTCCGGTAACTGGTTACGTTTTGCTCTGTGGCACAAAGAGTTAGTGTGCTGCACGTTCCCACCAGCAAGAGGAACAACATCGGTAGACAGCCTTAAAATCCTTGCAGCTAATCTATCTTATAGTACAGAGTAAGTAGGAAATAACATCTACCGGTTAGAACACTGAATAATTCGCTAATTATGTACGGGTACAAAAATGCCACTTTGGCATAGGCAAGTTTTATCCGTTAAAGCACACGGAAGAAAATGATAAAATAAAAACCTTGCTGGTATCATTAGGTTAAATAGTTAATACTAAATTAATTATACCAATATTGCTATCCTTCGAGAGAACAATGGTCATTGCAATCTCATAACTTATCGAGAAGCTATATTCTTTTTAATCTTAGATGTTGTAATCACATAATCTAACCGGAGGATATGGCCCCACTTCCAGTAGCCAGCAAAATGCAAGGAAGCCTAATTAGCTGGAAGGCTGGCAACCAGCTTCTATCATGCATATCCTGAGCTAATAATAACTGACTGGTCCCGACTGGCGAATGAAAATTTAGAATCAATTTCCTAGAAACAAGATGAAAATTGTTGATGACCAAACATGTACCATCACAAGTTGCAAACTTCAGCTTGTTCAACCAGACATAGTTAAACATGTCAGTGATTTTTCATGTATATCCTCTAGGAGAATTCAATCAAACTCTGTAGAGAAAAGTACGCAAATCAGTTAACGTGGATAGTGGAGTAGAAAGCAAGCACTAAATCAACCCTGATACAACGTAAGGTAACGTTTTACCTTCGTATCCTCTTTCTGTGACTGTAGAAACATCCAGTTGTGAGGAACAATGATGCGGCCGTTGATGGAGGCAAACAACAAATCTGCTGCCAGTGGTCCTCTCGTGTAAAATGATTCGAAATTAGCAAAACCAACATTGTCATGTCAAAATATATTAAAAAAACAACTGACTATACTATTATTGGATACCATGATGTGGGCTGGTGAAAAACTGCATGGCAGGGTATAAACTTGATTAAGTAGACATAAGAAATGGTACATTGTTCATAATAATAATGTTAATTATTCAGACATAAGAAATGGTAATTTTTTTTTTGTTTTGCTGGATAAATTTGTTTAAGTAAACATAGTAAGAAAGGGTATCGAAATATTTGGCGCATAGAGCACCATAAAATAAACATTGGAACTCTTCTACATTCATTCCTTTACAGTCTAGCCACTCGTTCATTTTTTATGCATGCTAATAGCTTCGCATGGCAGCCCAAAATGACTTAAATCATGCAATTTAAACCAGATTAATGCAAAGAAAAAAATATCATGAGATTAGCAGAAAAAATTGACAAAAGGAGGAAGAGATGAGTAAGGGACTCACGTAGTGAGAATCCTCATGCACAATGGTGGCTGCCAAAGGCCCAAAAACACGTGTAATTTCAACAAACATGTGGTTTGTCTACCTGGAGTCCTCTATACAATCTACTATCAATACAATCATAATCTATATGTAAAGACCACAAAGACACGAAATAAAATTGCTTTATTATGTTAGCTACTCTACAATGTTTTTGTTGCATGGGTTCCAAGAACCAGAGCCTCCTGGGACACATGAATGTATCTTGCCAGACACAAAATATTTCTGAACTCTACGGTATGAGCATAAATTGGATAACATAGTCAAAAAATTAAGCAAATTTGCTACCGCCTTCAGATTTTAGCTAGAGTGGTGCATTACTAATACATAAAAAATAATAGCAAATCTCTTATATTGATATTATCTTGCCTGAATAGAATTGTGATTAGCTTTCCCAACAATTCTCCTACAAACCATGTTGGATAAATTTAAATAAACTGTAGCAGCAAATATTGCCACAAGGAACAGTACTGCGGTCTAGGCGCAAATCCTATTACTGGATAAAGAAATGGTGCATTCAGTGACTGAAGAAACCATGCGAAGTACTTGTTTGATTTATCATCTCTTACAATTCATGCCACACAAGCAATAATCGTTCTCCATGGATCGGCTGACATTTTTGAATTTACTGAGATAAGTGTCCCTGATAAGTAGGTTCTGCAACTCCCGCAATCAGAAGTGGTTGTTCAGCATTTACCATAACAAAATCTACTATGCCACATATAGGAGTAGATGTTCATGCTTCCAACTATTATTAGTATACGATATTACACATGATTTTTTCTTTTGCTAAATATGGATCCACAACTGGTTTACCTCAAATGATGATAACACAGGCTAGAGAAAACATTTATTCCATCAATTGAAAATACAAAATAGAGGTTTTAGTATTTTGCACCAAGTTTGAGGAATGCAGAGCATGATTGTGATTTGTAAATTAGGGTATGCTTTTTAGTCACACTGGCATTAGTAAATTGGTTTGCTTAGAAGAAATCGGAGAATCCCAAGGGAACCCCATGACAAAAAGGTTAGTTTTCGTAGAAGAAATTGGAGAATCACGAGGCAACCCCATGATAAAAGGTTATTTGGATGTGTATGTTAGCTGTCAACTTCAGTTAATTAATATTTCGTAATATATATAGTTGTGAAGTTCTCCAATTTATTTCAAAACAAAATAGACGATATTAATATTTAGTTCATTCTTTACTTACAGGGTGGCAAATGGTGTCGTCATGATGCTGCTACCGTGCCCCAGTGTCACCTATTGGGCGGCACAATCGTGCTGCCGCATCACATCTGCTTCTCGTCATGTTTTCCACCTCTTACAGTCTTCTCTGTCGGTCCATGCCGTTCTGCATTTGACGGTGGGGCCGATGGATCGTGTGCCAGTGCGGTAATATTGAGCCAACCGGGGTGATGTCTACTCACTGGAATTGCCGAGTCTTCTTATAATTCATGGAAAATTCCACCGTTAGCTCGAAAAAACAGACACTCAAAATTTTTGTAGGTAGAGAAGAATAGCGTGCGAAGAGGAAATGCACGCTTAGCAGCCTAACGTTCAGATTTAGGAAGCCATTTCTTCCTGTAGGTCTAGTAGTACTCGGCGCGAACATTGACTGCTCTAGCAAAAGCTGATGGAGGCACGAATGCGTCTGCATGTTGCAAAACATGATTATCAGGCACCGACAGTTCTGCGCAAAGAAAACTGACAAATCAACAAAAGAAAAGAAGAAAAGGACCACTTGGCCAGCCCGATGAACTTCGTAAACGCAGTATCGGCTGGCAAACTGTCAATATTTCTCTTCAGTAAACGCAGTATCGGCTGGCAAACTGTCAATATACAACAGAAGAGTAGATCGGGAGGGGTGAGGGGGGAAGTTGTCACAAAGGAACTATAGGACCACCTGCAGCACCTCGATGATCAGAGACAAAAACATGAGCAGACGACTCTCCTGTAGGCGGCAGCAAACGTAGCCACGCGACGGCATCACCGAAAATCCGATGAAAATAACCGACGTCTAGGAGCTCCACAACACAATCTGTGAACAAAGAACAAGCAAAACAAACAAACAACTTTTAGGTAGATAATCGAATGCATGAATCAATCAATCCAATATAATCCACGCCTAAGGCCTAACGACAACAACAAAGGAACCTAGTCTTTACCAAAGAGGAGGCAACAAACAACAACGTCCACTGCTCCACGACACAAGTTGCAGACAGAAAAACGGAGGAAACAAACTACAGGTAAGAAGGGCACACCAAGAAAGAACTAAGAAAAAATTAGTACAAAAGAGAAAGCGCCAAGATACCCATACTAAGGAACAAACCTTCAAGCGCAACCTCATGTCCCGCGACGGCCGGGGCAGGGCCCGGCGACGGCGAGCCTTCACCAGCGTCGTCGTCCGTGGGAATGAGATTGGCTAGGGTTTGGGTGGGAGGGATTGGTGAATTTATTTTTGGCAGATTGGCCGTAGGATGAGTCGTAACATTACATTGCTTCTCCCATGGAATCAATAGAGAACCACGATAAAAAAATGGGATGAAGTTGCACATACTCCTATCATAGAACTTACTTGTCTGAAATCACTTTAGTTTATGACAACGAGCACTATCTATCAATTAAAGAAATCCATGGAGCCTCATCTCAGATTGGTTGTAGTGACCATCACACGGCATAAAAGGCGTGGAAAGAGAAAGAACCATCATGTAAAATGTAGGTCGTCGTCGTGGAATAAATATGGATCGGGTACTCACAGTTTGTACCATGGATGTGCTGCAGCAAGGGGAAATAAGGGCATCAACATCGTGGTAGAACATGGAGGGGAGCCGTCGGGTGGCTTCTCCCCGGAGCCCGCCTGATTCTATTCCCATCCTCCTCCGGGTGGATTCTCCTCCTAATCGACCATCCGGGCACAGGACTGTAGGCTCCTAGCTGGATGCAGATGGGGAAACGGCGGCCGCCGCACGCGACGGAGCGGACCATCGTCCTTGTTCCAGAAATCCTTGGTGCCGGGCAGAATGAAGTGGTCGGCGAGGGCCGGATGTGGGCGCGCGGGGAGGCGCCCCCCGCCCCCATAGTCGACGAAAGCATGGGTGGCGGCGCCTGGAGATGAGGAGTGGAGGCGGGTAAGGGTTGTCGTTTTTCTTTTTTCACGTATCTGTCTTTCTTACTATTTCTGAACCGTGGGCCTAGCAGTAGGATGGAGAACAATCTCAGAGGTAAAAGGACGTAGAGCAAGTAACAAAAATCTCAACCACCAGTCAAATCGGATGGTCCATATCATTCAAGATCGAGATCATATGGCTGCAAATAGCTCGCGCGAAAGATGACTGAGGAGGCGGGTCTTCTACCGAGCTTACAACTTAGAATATATATTTTTCTTTTTTAGGGTCCATGCCACTGAGCTGAGCTTTTTTTATAGCCCAGTAACCGCTGTTTCGAGCCCACTTCACAAATACAGGCCCGACGCGACGAGGTCGGTCACCAGGCTCGAGCACTCCCGATCTATATCGCTGCATCTGCTTCCGCTGTTTCGCGAATCGTCCGTCTCCATTCTCCAATTCCACTCGGGCTCCCTCCCCCCCGCTTCCGCCACCGCCACCCCATCCCCTCCCCGCGGGCTCCCCGCAAAACCCTAGCACCTTCCGGAGGCCACCCCCAAATCCCGACGGGCCTAGGGCTACGCTCGCTCCACTCCGCCGTGCGCGGCGATGCCGCTGTTCATGTCCGACGAGGAGCTCCGGCTCCTCGGCGGGGACGTGGCCGCGGTCGCCGAGCGGGCCGACGCCGCCATCCGCGAGCTCCGGAACCAGGTCGACACCGTCCGCGCGGAGGCTGACGCGGCGGCCATCGCGGCCGAGCAGACCTGCGCCCTCCTCGAGCAGCGCTTCACCACCCTCTCAGCGGAGGTCGATCGCTACCAGGCCGAGGCGGCCGAGCTCGCCACCAGCTCCGAGCGCCACGCCGCCGACCTCGCCTCCTCTCAGGCCGAGATACACCAGCTCCGCATCCAAGCAGTACGAACCCTAGATTTTTTTTTGGTCGACTGACAGTGTTTTTTAAGCTTCCCGCACTGATCACTTGTGCTGCTGATGCCACAGATTGCAAAGGATGGCGAGGTTGAGCGTCTCAAAGTCGAAATCTCGGAGCTGCACAAGTCCAAGTGCCAGTCGCTGGAGTTGATCCAGCAGAGGGACACCGAGATAAGGGAGAAGGATGGCGTCATCCAGAGCTACCACGATAAGATAGTGAGCTCCCCTAACGATATCACACTTCTAGTATTAATATGCAGTCACCAGAAAGCTGGTTTTAGAGCGAGTTGTGAGTACAGGATCACCTGAACAACTTGTTGCTTGGTGCAATCTGATATAGTGGTGTTCAGAACTATTTCGTAGCACCACACATTGGTATTACTGGTTGCTGAGGGTTTAGTTATCGAATTTAAGAGTAGCCTGTTTTCTGTTACCTGGTCGTTTTGAGAACAGAAGTTCGCCTGAGGCAGATGATATGGTTTGGTTTGCTTAGCACCTTCCAATGTGATGTACGGGTATAATGTGTATGCGTTTTCTAGTTTTGACCAGCAAATGTTTTTGGAAGAACTTTTTAATTGAATGGATGCATATATTCATTAGTTGCTATTAGTTACTTTCAGATTTCTTGTCATATCATGTTAGGCTTGTGAAATTTCCCACCGACTGATCATGATACATGTTTTTTTTATCTAGATTTAGTTTTGACTTGATTTGCTTGTAGTTATACATTTCTATCTCTTGGGTATGTTTGGGTGAGGCCCAACAGATGGTCTACTATTTTTTATTCATGACCATAGTAGGTTCGGCTTGATAGAAACTTAAACTACCCTACATTATTTCATGTCTTTGCTAATTTTTAAGACAATGAAGATCTTTGCAATACTTGTCTAATACTTTAAGAAGTTTCTCTTATACTGTAATGACTATAGATTTTTTTTGTCTCATTGGTTTGTGCTTTCTAGTTGTTGTCTTTGTTGAGTTGATATAATGCCTCCATAGTAAAAGGGAAATACTTGTATATAATGCATCATCATGGCAAGTACATTTAATGTTGTTTCATAATCAGACTAAAAAGATTACTGGTTTGGTGTTTCCAGTGTTTGGATTTCATAACTCACCATGTGATTTTCTGTTATAACGTCCCATCTTAATTTTTGTCCGTTAATTTGGACTGCAGCTATTCAAGAGCTGTCATATTCAGGAGTTACTCTTTTTCTGGAATAATTGATCCGTAGTTTGTCCGTTGGACAACTTTGACTACAGCTGTTTATTTGTCTACATGAATAACGTACTTGATGCTAAAATTAGGGACTTGTTGATCTTCTATGTGCCAGGATGTGTTGTGTTTTTTCGTAAGTTATGTGGATGTGCATATAACCTTACAATTATATTATTTTGTACCTGTGGGAAGGATTATTTTTGAATGCACTGTAAGAATTAAGCCTTTATATACACAAATGAGATTTTTGTGACCCTCTATCGTTGGATGGCTATACTGTTTTCGATTATGTCTCATAAACTAACCAAATGTGCTGATTTTATCCTCTTTTCAGCTAAACCAGGCTGATTCTTCTGCTAGTAAAGGGGCTAGGATACAAGAGGTTGAAGCTAAGTTAACTCACTGTCAGGCTACATGTAATCGCATTGAACAGGTATGCATGAATAAAGGTTTAAGTAATGTTGAAAAGCTTACATGCAAGGTCCTTTTATAATGTTCTACCAAGCCTTATGTCCATTTTATGTAATCTCTTGTATAACTCATCACCCTCGCTTTTCTCATTAGTTTAGCAATGTTATCCTAACTCTTAAGTCATTGCTGACGTATCCACGGAATATAGTTCTTTCTTATTTATTTTTACTAAACTTATCAGGAGAAGGAGCTTCTTGAAAAGCACAATCTCTGGCTTGATGAGGAACTGAAAGCAAAAGTAAAGAATTTAGCCGACTTAAGGAAATCAAATATGGATGAGGAGTCCAGGATGTCAGCAAAGATTGTGGAGGTTAGTTTTTTTTTTAAATTTGTTCTTGACATTGACAAAAGATGGGAAAGAAAGCATCAACCTGAATTTTGGGTTTCAGCTTGAAAGAGAGATTTCTGATTCTACAAGTTCCTTGAGGAGAAGTAAAGAACGGGTTTCTGAACTAGAGCAAAGAGTATCCTATATGGAAAAGGTAAAATTCCTGACTGATGATTGTGCTATTTCTCTCATCATCTAACTATTGCTATTTCATCTTTTGATGAATGAAGGAGTTGTTTTCTGCAAAGGATGCTTCAGCTGCTAATGAACAGCGCCTTGGCGCCGAGCTCTCAACTGTATGCCCCCCTTCTCCACTTCATTTGTCCTTTGTCTCATTTTGTTGCTTGTATACTAGTACGATTTTGTATTACACAATAATATGAAGGTAGACATTCTATTAACTGCTCTGAATGTTTCAAGCATTTGGAATCTAGAGAGCTCTTTGACACTGGATAGTAATTTCAGTTAGGCATGTGGAACATAGTATTAGTATTATAAGTAACACTAGCTGTGTTTTTAGTAATTGCTCGAGAAAGGAATTCAGCTTCATATAATCGTATAAGCCAATCGCCACTCTGAAGATTGTGTTGAAGCGTGAATTTTCATTTTTTTTTTCTTGATAGCAAGCAATGCACATTGCGTTTTGTTGTATTGGTAGGCATGAAAGAGTTATTTGCGAGCCTGAGAGCAGGCTACAGCAAAGGTAAATAAAGGAGTAAGAGAAACCAGAGAGCCAAAGCATGTGCAGCTTCTTAGGCCCATACTCAACCCAATTGGAAGCCTCATATTTGATCGTGCTCAGCAGACCTGGCACTGACAAGGCCTCCCCACAAAAAATACAGCCCCATCTGACTCCAGATCTACTGAAATCAATTCTTTACATAGTGAGCCTGGAGGGCAGGCCAGGGCCATAGTCTGTCCTGTGGCGACCCTCTGACTTTGCTGACCCAAGTGTTGTGAATAGCATGTTAGGACATGTGTTGTGCTGTGCACTTGACAATGTTGGTTTAAGTCTAGAAGTTTCTTGCAAAGACCCGTTCCCCTGTTCTGTCTATGGCACTATTTGCAATGTGTATATCTGGAAGCAAGGATGTAATGTTATTTTACCCTTTTTAATACAACAGTTCATCTCTAATATTCCTTTTTTAATTCTGAAAAAAGGTCATGAAGCTTGCTGAACTTCATAAAGAAAGTTCTGATGAATGGTCAAAGAAAGCGGGGGAACTCGAAGGTGTTATTAAAGCATTGGAGGTAACACCTTTGCTTATCTTTCATCCATCTATCTTTTGTCCCATTTAGGCCCTGTTTGTTTCTAGAGTTTTGTAGGGGATTAATGGGGATTACCCTGGGTAAACCCCAAATCCCCACCTATTTCTAACATGTCGTTTGTTTCTAGTGTATTTGATCGGATTTACCCCACCTTTTTCCCAAATTCCCCAAACTCTAGTGCATTTTTCTCAATATCTAAAACACTACCCCTACCTAGTGGATTGGGGATTTGAGGGGATTGGGTGAAGCTTAGGGATTCACCCAATCCCTAGGGGGATTATCCCCACTAATCCCCCACAAAACTCTAGAAACAAACAGGCCCTTATGAATTGGAAATTCTTATGCTCATCAATCTTTGTGCAAATAGACACACCTGACCCAAGTGGAAGATGACTATAAGGAAAAGCTTGAGAAGGAGACTTTAGCCAAGATTGATCTTGAAAAGGTATATTTGCAGATTTTTTTAATACCTAATTTAGTAGTTTATGGGTGTAACTTGCAACCGAGCTTTGGATCTCATTCTGTTTTTTTAATTCCTTCAGGAGGTTGCCAACTTAAAGCAGAAGATCGAGAAGTGTGAATTTGATCTGGAAAATGCAAGAAAATCTGGTGAATTGAGCCTTGTTCCGTTGACCAACATTGCAGCAGACCCTGCTGACTTTTCAGACACGCCAATGAAAGAAATGTATGATTTCTAAGCTCACTGGTCTCGTTCTTAATAGTGTAGTAAGCTCTGTGAAGCAGGATCTACCTTTTAGACACCGAGAGTTTCTTTTCTTTCGCGCTCACACATGCATTGTAATGGAAATGTAGTCTTCCCTTTCTATTAAAGCCATTTGATTATGGCATTTTATCCCCTCCACTCTAATTATGATATCATCTGGGGGGCATATCCAGTGCAAACCATGCAATTATGCTAACGCTATCAATCATATGTCAAATTAACTTGAAACAATCATTCATTTTTTGATTTGCCACTTCTTGATTCCATTTTGTTCTCTGTTCTGCAGGGCACTTTCTAATACTGTAAATCAGAATGACCTAATGATGGTTCCAAGAGTACCCAGTGGTGTTTCTGGAACTGCATTAGCTGCTTCTCTTCTTCGTGATGGTTGGAGTGTATGTGTTATCTCTTGTGTACTTGTCTTTTGTGCAACATTGCACGATCTTTCATATTTCAAGTATTGCTTAACATGACCCACATTATCAGCTTGCTAAGATATATGAGAAATATCAAGAAGCTACTGATGCTTTACGTCACGAGAGGTGGGGAAGGAGACATGCAGAAGCAGTTCTGGAAAGGGTACATTATTGTTCTTGTCACTATCTTTGAGTTTTAATCATGTATATAGTCTTCATGGTTTGACCCCACAGGAACAGCGCGTAAGCCTTTTTCTGTTCGTGATTATTTGAACTTATTTTGACATGTCTAGTCACATTTTGTAGTTTTGACTAAAACATTGCATTTCCAGAACATAAAATGAAAACAGATCAAATTTTACTTCTATTGAAGTACATCCTTTTTCTTTTCTCTGTTGTGTCATTAGAGCATTACTGAATTATCTTTCGATTTCTGCACAACAGGTCTTGCATGAAATTGAAGAGAAGGCTGAGCTTATCTTAGATGAACGAGGTAATTTTTCTGGTGAACTCTTAACCCCTTAACATATTAATTAATTATGTGTATTCATTAATGATATAGCAGCATTGTAAGATACTTTTTTGGCGTGTTGCATGCTCAAACGTTTGGACTATCCTTTTTAGCTTAATTTTTTCCCAATGTTTGTTTTGTGTTGTATGCTCAAACGTTTGGACTATTCTTTTTAGCTTAACTTTTTCCCTTGCCTCAGCTGAGCATGAGAGGATGGTTGAAGCTTATGCTCTAATGGATCATAAATTACAGCAGGCATTGTTGGAGCATGACAATTTTGAGAATACCATAAGGAACCTAAAGGTATGCATGCATTACGCCTTGTTAAGTTTCTTACAATAAGCTTTAACTTCAATTTGTCTTCCAGTCAGAGTTAAAAAGATGGGAGCGTGATCATACTATGGCAGACAAGGAAATAGGCGACCTGCAAAAACAAGTGAGTCTTCTACCACTAGGTTTCCTCTTTGCTTTATTTGGTGCAGATACCCAAATTGAGAAAATTGTATTAAAATAATATGTAGTCAACATTTCATTGATAGCTGAGTGCAACGTTGATCTCATCCTCTAGTTGCTCTAAACCTGATCCAGTCAATATAATCACATGGTATCACCGAGAAGGTGGTTAACACCAGATGCTTCATCATGTACCTCCACTCCACAATATCTTGTTTTAGTGTTTGCACATTTTTTCAGAGGAAGCAAATTAGGTAACTAGAGTTTGGTAGTGATTTCTCTCAGAGCATACAACACACACAACACGGACACCCTAGCTGCTCCTCAGGGTGGTAAACGGGACTAATAGTTGAAAGTAGCCTGTCTTCACAGTTATGCCATTAGCCCCTTGGAAAACTCTGCTGTCCTGCTCACAGCCAGATGGACTATGCATTCAGGATGGCCGTGGTGGAAACGAAATCCTCTCCTTTTCTCTGAGAGGCATGCTTGTGCATGGTCAGCCATCAATCTTTCAATTATGTGGCCGGAGTTGCACAGTAACTGACTGACCGAAAGTAATATTAGTTGGAATCAGATGGACTTGCTTAGTAGAATATTTGTCTAATTTGGACAAGCCTGGTCTGATACTCCGATTCTATCAAATTTCTTTTTGGAATGTATGGTTTGTTGTCACAGTTGGAATATATTTATTTACACCACTTATATTTGAAAACATGATTTGCTAATTGTATGGTTTGTCATCTGATTATTCGTAGGTCACTGTTCTTTTAAAGGAATGTCAAGACATACAGCTTCGATGTGGTTCTAGTCTTCCAAATACAGGTCATGGTGCCTTTTCTCTGAGCATAGGCGATGGCATGCCTAATGATGAAAGCAATAGTCATGAACATGTAATCCTCATTCTCATTGTTACAGATCTTCTATTTTACTGTAAAGTTACATGTGATTTTATCTGATGTAACCATCTGATAATCTGTGGCAGATGACATTTAATGATATCAATGGGCTTGTTCAGCAAAATGTTGAGCTTCGAAATAAAGTTCACATGCTTTCTACTGATCTTGACAAAAAGGACATGGAACTCAGGGTATGGTGATGTCTTAATTTCTCTTCGTATGTCTTACTTATCTTTCATTCGTAAGTACCGGGTAATTCTGTTTTTTTCATCGGCAACATCAAACATACGCTCATTTTTTGTCCTTTTTAGGAGAGCTTTCAAGTTGAGCTGAAGAGAATCACGGACTCTGCTGCATCCAGAGTTGAAAAAGTTATGAAGAAATCTGAAGAACAAGCAATAATGATTGAATCTCTTCATAGATCTGTGCGTCTTACATAACCTTCTTGCCATGACCTGGAAAATCTTTCGAAATTAAATATTTCTGTTCTTCAACATGTCAATCACAAACGGCATGTAACATCAACCCTAATGAAGTTGATTTATTAGGTGGCGATGTATAGAAAGCTGTGTGAAGAGCAGCAGAAGACTCGTTCCACTGTTGAACACATATCCAATAATCTGCAAGGTTCGTTGTCTTAGTCTCATGTTGATTTCAGTCCAGACTTGGTTTATATTTCTGTCGTACTTGCATGGGATGTGTTACTGTGGTGATGCCTTGATGAAAGTGATGTTAAGGCAGTTAGTGTATGTTACTGCTAGTAACATATTAATTAGATGTCATGTTTTTTTTTATTCTCTAGATGATGGCAGAAAGGACCTGATGGTTCTATTTGAAGGATCACAGGTAATATTCTCAACAAGTTGCAGAGCATATCCTCAGTTCTGTTGTTTCTCACCAATTCCACTCAATCTTGCCCAGGAGGTCTCGAAAAAAACATATGAACAAGTCTCTGAGCGGGCCAAAAAACTTGACGAAGAGTTGACTAAGTTGAGGTTGTTTTTCTCTGCTTTTATACCTTGTCGCGTAAAAGAATTCGTTGCTAAAATCTTTACCGTATATTTATGTTGTCCGTGTTGGCAGCACAATTCCCTTCTAGGAATCATACTTCTTATGATATTCCGATTTACTTGTCTTGCATAACTTGTTCTTTGTAATTTTTATCTATGAAAAACAACGATTTAAATGCGCCAAAAGGTGTCATGAAAGAACTATGCAAAAGCTGCAGCTCACGATATTGATATTTAATGAGCATTTGTGTTGAATTTGGACCTGTATAAGTAAAGATGTGGTGGAAGTTACACCAAATCAGATAAAGGAATAAATTTTGATATGATTCCATTTCTCAGCGCTTCTTACTTAATACAGTTTTAGGTGCCCTACTTATCCAGGTTCACAACGTGATGCTCTTTTTGGTTACTTGGAAAATCTGACGAATAGTGGTTATTGTTTATTTAGGGCTGAGCTTGGGTCTTTGCGATCTGAGCGTGATAAGGCAGTACTTGAAGCTGATTTTGCTCGTGACCGGCTTAATGGGTACATGGCAGAGATTGATCATCAGGTTCTTTCTTTATGTTCTGCTATTCTCTTCATATTTCTACTCACACTGACATGACATCGTGAAGCCTCAGTTCCTTAGAACAAGATAACTCCTTGTTATACACTCATCCTAATTTAGTTCATACCTGTAAATACAGAGGAAGGAAGCTAATTCTGTTTCGCTCAGAAACGCGGAATTGATGCATTTAGTTGTCGATTATGAAAAAAGACTTCGTGAAAGTGCAGATTCTATGCAAGCTTTAGAGGAGAGCTCAAGGAAGCTTTCAATGGAGGTGTGTTGGGTTTTATTACATCCCTCAAACAGTTCTGTGATCTTGAATGCTGACATAACTTCCCTATTTAGGTGTCTATTTTAAAACATGAAAAGGAAATTTTAGCCAAGTCAGAGAGAAGATCTTTGGATGAAGTCCACGATTTAACCGAGAGAGTGCACCGTCTGCAGGTTTTTTCTAGCTGCCACATCCACTACTTTGAAATCTCATTCTCATGGCTTTTGGTGTTTTGCAATTATGGATGATCGTGTTGCTAATAAAATGCAATTTAGTTCTCTTACAAACACCCCTTGTTCTGCTATTAAACATGCAAAATTTCTGTTGTTACCTTTCTTTGTCCGTGCATTGAAGATGCAATTCTGTATTCCTACAACCATATTTTATCCCTTGTATTTGTTCATGTTAGTATCTTATTGATTTTGGACAGCTAGATATAGCTTTTCACACTGTTTGAGGGTATAAATTTGAATAATCTATTTTGTGAAGGAGCAAGTTATATTAGCTATTTCTGTTCATTTGCAATCTTAATAAATGTAAATAGGTTATATGTTCTTCGTAAATATTGAGGTAATTCCGTAATGTTGTAATTTGGCATATTCAGTGCATTTTCTGGAATTACTTTCACCTTTTCTGAGATATGTTGCATGGCAGGCCACCATTGACACAATTCATACTACTGACGAGGTTCAAGAGGTATGTTGTGTTGAGATGAATCATGCAAGTGTTTGAATTTTGAGTGCCTCTTCATTAACCTGTGAATTATGTAGAATGCAAGGTCTATGGAAAAGAGAAATCAACAGGAGTACGTCAAACGACTAGAGGTAATAATCTATTTTAGCAGCAATAATGCAACTATTTACGTCAACATATTGTTAACAGAAGCACAATGCATCTGGCATGCGTTCTGTTTTGTGGGTCATCTGTTTCTCTTAGGAAGATATCACCTGATTTTTTCATTCGATTCGACTTTATCCTGGCTATATAATTCAAAATTGTTTTGCAGAGAGACTGGGCTGAACTAAAAAAGGAGGTCCAAGAGCAACGTGATCATGTTCGAGTCCTGACACTTGATAAGAAAAATGTCTTTGATAGCTGTATGAAGCAGGTAGAGGATATGAGAAAAGAGCTACAGAACTCATGGAAAGCTTCTACTGATGATGCATCAAGGGCTGCTGTTGCAGAGGTTCGTTCAAGTAAATTTATACCAAGTTTGTACGGGCATTATCTGACTGTTTTGACTTGGTACTTTCTGTAGGCAAAGTGTTCTGATTTGGAGGCGAAGCTCAAATCTAAAACGGTAAATAAAAATGAGTCCAAATCACGTTGGAAATTTCAGATGTCTAAAATCACATGTTGCGGATTAGAAAATCTTATTTAATGAGCTGTCATATTTGATAAGATTTGCCCAGTAAAAACAGAAATAATGAGCTGTCATATTTGATAAGATTTGCCCAGTAAAAACAGAGGGCAGTGACTGTTATTAGCATATTTATAATGATCAAAAAGCTAGAGTCTACCATGGAGTAACTGATGCTTTGACAACTGGTAGATTAAGGATGTGTCACCTGTTTTCAGTTTGTGTAGGTGCCTAGATTCGTGTTGAACTTTGTACTACCTCCGATCCATATTAATAGGTGGTAAAATGGATGTATCTAGACATGTTTTATTGCTAGATACATCCACTTCACCACCTATTAATATGGATCGGAGGGAGTATGTTTTTGTTAACTTGTATTTTAAGTAACGTATGTCCTTTCGGTCTCTATATTCTGGTATGCATAACTCTGTTGGTTTCTGGATCTGTCTTTTCTTTAATCTTCATAGCCCAGATACTTAGTTTGTCTGTTCTGTAATAGTGGTCAAATTGCAATTGTTTTTAACACTTACATGCCAGTGAAATTGTGAAGCAATGCTTTGTTGGAATACGTGCCATGGCACATTGCCATTGTTAGTTTAAGCGTAAAAGAATGTTGACTGTTGTGTACTTATATGGTTCCTACTCCCTAGTTTAGGTTAGATGTCATGCTAGGTAGATTCCCATAAAGGCCCGTGCGAGACGGAATCACCTGCCTGCTAAAAAAACTAAATCAGGAATCAGTTTCCATATTGTTGTTTATCTTGATCCTAGTTTTAAAACATGCACTATTCTGTACGGTTTCCTTGTCTTGGTGATTTTGACTACATTTTAAGTTACATCGTGAGCACTCATCTTGTTATGCTTTGTTCTATTAGATCATATTTAAGGATGGTGGCCATGATAGCTCATCAGCAACCGAGGTGTGTTAGTTTTCTTCTGCCACTATCTATGTTCGTACTTTCTAGCAAAAATTCAATGCTACATATTCATTTTTTTTCAAATAAAAGACAAATGCTGTCTGGTATCTTTTGGGGTAGCACTGAATGTGGGTATCTGGAAATTATGCCCCCAACTATTATACCATCTACCTTTATGCAGCCTTGGTGAAATATGTGATTACTCTACATGTTCTGTGTTTTGTTCAGTTTAATACTCATTATTTCATCATCAGGTGAATGATGAGCTGTTCCGGCAGAAAGAGGAGTTGGAAAAATACAAGGAGGAAGCACAAGCAAATAAAAGCTATATGCTTCAGGTTCCCCTCTCATCTTGCAATTTCTGCTGCAATCTTTCTTTCTGCTGAATTTTTCTTATTTATAAGTCCATTCATTTCCTAATCTATCTGAAGTCATACAATTGCATTCCTATACAGTACAAAGAAATTGCAAGCTCAAATGAAGCTGCATTGAAGCAAATGGAATCTGCATACCAGGATTACAAAACCGAGGTATTAAAAGCATGATAGTTCAGATTTCTCCATGGAAGCTTTATGGACCTTCACTCGATCTACATTTGAAATTTTGTTATTTGTTAGTCTGAGAATGCCAAACGAAGCTTGGAAGATGAGATTGCTAAGTTAAGGAATAATTTGTGTGAAATGGAGAAGAGCTATGTAATGAAGTGTGAAGAAACTGCCAGTGCAATTGAAGCTAAAGAGAAGGATATCACTACTCTCATGAATGACATTGCCGTCCTTAGAAATGAAGTTACCCAGAAAGTGTAAGCATTTTTTCACCCTGTAAACAGGCATGCCTACACACTTTTTTTTTTTAGATTTTGCTCATACCATGTTTTTCCTTATCTCGCACAGGGCGCAGATTGAGAATCTGGAAATTGAATTGGCTTCATCGAAGAGTGCTCTTGATGAGCAGTGTAAGCGTTGGCGCACCGCTCAAGACAATTACGAGAGACAGGTATTTGGCCTTTTTCCTTTTTTTCTTAGTAGAGCTAATGTGAAAATAGCTAAATGAATGTTTGTCCATTAGTAAACCTAGAGAAACGTGCTCAGTGTCCTTTTGCACCGTCTTGCGCATGGAGTCACGAGAGAGAGAGTATTTGGCCTTTTTTCTTTTTTTCTCAGTAGACCTAATGTGAAAATAGCTAAATGAATGTTTGTCCATTAGTAAACCTAGAGAAACGTGCTAAGTGTCCTTTTGCACCTTCTTGCGCATGGAGTCACGAGAGAGAGTATTTGGCCTTTTTCCTTTTTTTCTCAGTAGACCTAATGTGAAAATAGCTAAATGAATGTTTGTCCATTAGTAAACCCAGAGAAACGTGCTAAGTGTCCTTTTGCATCTTCTTGTGCATGGAGGTGGTAATTGAGGCTAATTCTGCCATTCTTGGTCTTACCTCTTTCTTCAAAAGAGACATTTCTACTGTTAAATTAGCTGACAATCATTGTTTCTAGGTTCTGCCATTTCATACCAATCATTACTTAATCCACTCATGTTCTTTTAAGAAACTCTAAATAAGTATCCTAGGTGCTTCTACAAGTGACTCAAAAAATGGTAAACTTTGTCGGAGTAAGTTTTGCTTAAGATTGCTATATTCCTTCAGTGCCTGCTTGATATATATTAATACAAATAGTGTATGTGCATAGGCTTTGTAAATTTTGTCGGCATGTTTGTTATCTAACTTCAAACAGTAAATAACAATTATAATATGTATTAAGGTTGTAAACGGTAAATATTCCTTCTCATTCATAGCAATAGCTAACATATAGTTGCTCACCAACCATTACTACCAAACTTCAAACCACAGGCTTGTACCTTCTGTTGTCAAATCACTGAAACAAATTTGACTTTGTATAATTGAGCACTCTTCTTTCCTTTCTTTAGTGCTTGTAACGAACCTTGTGTTTCCATTTATGGTATCACATACTTTCATCCGTCTTCTGTAGGTTATCCTGCAATCAGAAACGATACAGGAGCTGACAAATACTTCTAAGCAGCTATCTTCGCTGCAGCAGGAAATCGCAATTCTTCGGCAAACAGCAGATACACAAAAGGCTGAAAATGTAAATTATTGTTCTCAATTTTTGAACAAATGTTTTTTTTGTAGCTTATGTACTGTATCATTTGTGTTTTCCATGTCAAAAGGGTTGATTGGTTTGTGCCTTTGTGGTGAAGTTGACTTCTGACTTCTGAGCCCCCGCTGTTCTTTTATTAGTTAGATCAAGCTTGTACCCCAATAGCAAATCTTTAGTATTTGCTGTTCATGGTAATGTGTTCTCTTGAGGAATATTTGAATCTGACCCCTTCGTCCATATTTAATGTCCTTAGCAGCATCATTTTCATCTGTCACGCTCATAAATTATACGATATCTTTCATGGTATATGTGTAATATCCTTGATGTGCTTAGTTCTTGTTCTGTAACTGAAATTCATGCCGTAATATTTTCAGGATGCTCTAAGAACATTCGGTGAGCAAGAAAAGATAGAATTGGTAAAAGAAAAGGATGAGGCCCTTCGAAAGTATAATGAGCTAAATGACCAGGTTTTTAGCTTCCACTGTTGCGATATTATTATTCTTACACTAAAGCTTTTTTTCTTGTAATATGTTTTTCTTCTGGTCAAATCCTGCTTGTTCTGAGACTAGGTACTGTATATTGTTCTTCTAGGGATTTTTTTTTTATTGATTCCTAGTCTAGGTATTCTTGGTGTAGTAAACTAGTAATGCTACTTGGATGCTATTGGTGTTTTATACATTTTAATTATGTATAACTTTGTTCAAGCATGTTCTTGATAGTTCTTGGTGTCTTAACTTCTATGAATTCTTTCATTGAGTTAAAAGATAAAATCTAGTTAAATGATCTGTTTCATGACAATATTATTTAGTTACCTACACCATGGGGTTATGGAGGTTTAAAAGTGTATTTTGAGGTTCATGCTTTATAGATTGTTATCTGGAGCTTAAGCAACTATACAATTTATTTAGTAATATTGTTTGAATTTAGCAAGTGTCTATTAACCAGGCCCTTCACTTCAGGAGTTTGTCTAAGGTAATGATGACTCTATTGTTGATGTATGCAAACTGTGACGTGTCAAAGATGACTAGTGTTTCTCCATCGAAATTCATGCCGCACTTTAATAGGAGTACATTTAAAGACAATGAAGGCTAGCTATTTATTGCTGAATCATTTTTTACAAATGAAAATATTCTTGAACTCCTGCTCTATTTCAAGTCCTCTTAAGAAAAAATGACCCCCGATATCTCTGCTGAAGAATTTCAAGTCCTCTTAATATGGATCGGAGGGAGTATATTTTTGCCATTTGCAAGAGAATGCTATGTTAATGTTGTGATATTGTTCTAAAGCTGTTCCTCTAATTCGAACTCTTAGTTGAAATGGTTAGTGGTGCCAATCAGTTTACAATGTATGTGGAATGGCATCTGTGTAATATCTGCCTGTTACTCTTTTCCGACTACTTTGAGTGGCATTTTATCTCACGATATTTTTTTCTCTGGGGAGAGCAGAACAGAATTCTGCACAATCGACTGGAAGCTTTGCACATACGATTAGCTGAGCAAGAACGGGGTATTGCTGGTATTTCATCGCAACGTACCGACTCACATGGAGAGGATGATTTGCATGGTGTTGTCAGCTACTTGCGCAGATCGAAGGAAATAGTGAGTACACATTTTGTTTTTCATTATTTTGTTTGTGTGATGCCTTACTCTCTTTGTGTGGTAATATTTATTCTGTTAACTATTTCAGGCAGAAACAGAAATATCATTGCTTAAGCAGGAGAAATCACGGCTTCAGATAGAAGTAAGATATGCTTGCCCCCTTGCACCCTGTTATTAAAAAATGCTTTAAAAACTAGTAGACATAATGGGCATCGGATTGCATGGTGACTGGGATTGCCAGTTGTCAATTCCTTAAATTTTGTTAGTAGTGCAAGTGTCCAACCCATTTGGTATTGCGGTGCTCAGCTCATCATGAAGGATGTGTGATCATTGCATGTAGTTCTGTTCTTTCAGCAGGTTGTGTGTTACCGTCTTATTTCTTCTACTGGCTGAAACCTGTGATATTTGAGCTTAATTAGCTTAAAATGGTTGGAAAGTGCATGCAAGGTTTTTTTGTGCACTTTCTGTAAGCCAGTTTATTCTGTTTGTTTGCATGAAGTGGGAACTAATATTTAGACATGATTTTGCTATACATGATGTGATTTTCTTATCTATTTAGTAGTGAGAACTGCCCCTTTTTGTACTTGATTTCTGCTATATGATTGACATATTGTGTGTGAAGTGCATTAAACCTAGCATACCCCCTCTTCCCTTCAGCCGAGATGTTCCAGTTGATCGTGTTTTCTAATTCACAGTATCTATTCTGATGCTTATATAGCTGGAAAGTGCATTGAAGTCCAGCAAGGAGGCACAGGACCTACTCCGCAGTCAAGTTGATAGTGCAAGATCATCAATGTTCAAGGATGAAGAGTTCAAGTCCCTGCAGCTCCAGGTGACATTCTTTTTTATTTTATAAATATTTCAGCACTTTTTGTACATCTCCACCAGGGTGTGCCGTGTTTCTGTATCTCAGCCCCTTTTGCTTTTGAAATGGGTTTGCTCAGGTGAGAGAAGTTAATTTGCTGCGTGAAAGCAATATTCAGCTTAGAGAGGAGAACAGACACAATTTTGAAGAATGCCAGGTCAGCTAAATCTTGAAACGAGTACATTGTCTATTCTTTTGCGTGTCGCGTGTTTGGATGTGCTTAATCGTCAACTTATTGATTTTCTCTGTACAGAAATTCCGTGAGGAAGTTCATAAGGCTAAAATGGAGGCTGAAAGGTTGGATAGAATTTTACTAGAGAAACAGGCAGATGATGAAGTATGTAGAAAAGAACTAGAAATGCAGGAGACTGAAATAGCAAATCTGAACCAAAAGATTTCTGAGGTATCTATGGTCATTTTGCTAACACATCTTCGGTTCTATTTTTTTATAGATATCTATGGCCATTTTCAACCATCATGGTGCAACAATCATGAGATATATTTTGTACAAAGGAAAATTATCCTTCAAATCATTCTTAATATATTTATCCTAGAGAGTTAGGCTTGTATGTGTAATCAACCCCACATCAACCTACCTCAAAACTAACATGGAAATAAGACACGAAATATGTTCCAACAAAATTATACTACAACCCAGATTAAAATGTGGTCACCAATGAAGTTCCCTAGGCGTAGGTTGGTGTTGGCTGAGCACAATGGTGCTGAGTGCAGTGCATAGCGTTGGATCTGAGTGCAGGGAGAGTAGTCCAAGTTCAATGGCGGGGGACATGTTTTCGCTAAAAGTACAACTGTGTGGCAGAAAAGTGCAAACTGGAACGAGTTGCACTTTTCTCAGGTACGAGACTTAAGAAAAACTTAGGCACCTGAAACTTAGACAGACCTTTTTTTTAATCTTAGGCGGACAGATTTTAACTACTCCCTCCGTCCACTTTTATAAGGCATACTATTTTTCATTTCAATTTTAACCACACACATACTAGAATGAGTGAATATATGTATAAAATGAGTCTAGGTTCACTCATTTTAGAATGTATGTACCAAAATTGAATTGTCTTATAAAAGTGGACGGAGGGAAGTAGTATAAACAAAGTTGTGTCGCTGAGCCAGACCAAACGTGTTCCTTGGTGGTGCAAGAGTATAAAGCAGTGAAAAAGTGTGTGTTTCGAATTTCTTGAGTGGTTTATAAAGGGGTGAAGCTGAATTCTTAGTGGCCTGCTGGGTGGCCAAGAACATGGTAGGTCTTTTGGCTGGTAGGACAACTGTGAGTGGAGCAGATGGCCTCATTTATCTATATACTGTGTTTCTTCTGTTCATTCATTAGGTGTAGGATAAAGTTTACTACGTCCCAAATTAGGTGTCGTGGATTTATCAATATATGGATGTATCTGTACACTAAAATATGTCTAGATACATCCATATTTTGACAAATCTATGACAACTAATTTAGTACGGAGGGTGATTGCAATTTTTTTTTTTTGGGGAGGGAGTACTATTTTCCCCACGTCCTAACATTATGAGTTTATGACACAGCAATATAAACTTTGCATTCTGATCGTTATATCAGATGTTTATAGTAGTTATATTCTCAACTTTCAATGTCTTCTGCAGTTGGTTGAAAATAGTAGAGGCGTCGATTTGAAGACATATGAGACCATGAAGGTTGAGCTTCAAAATGTCAAAGTTAGTGGTTTGTTATCTCATTCTCATATTGTTTTGCCATTGTCCTGAGATATAACATTGTACCCGTTTCATTAAAAAAATTGGCTCCTTGATATTCTCTCCTCAATTATTACCTTGTACCAGTTTCACTGAGAAATGGATCCGTTACTTTTCCTTGGGTGCCTTTTCCCCTCTTAGAAAGGCAGATAATACTATATCTATCCTATTCTTTTGGGGAGGGTAAAAGTCGTTTTTCTTTGGAACTAAACTGAAATGCACTTGTCAGTTCCTTCTCATTTGCTACAAATACCCAGTTAGATTTACTTACACGTTCCTCTCTGGAGGCACAGTTTTTCTTTGGAACCACACTGAATGCGCTTGTCGAATCCTTTTCATACGCCCACTCTGGTTAAAAGAAAGTAATACTTAGACTGCCGTCATAAATTTAAGGCTGAGTTTTTCTTGTGCCTAACAGGCAACCTTGAGAGGGAATTTGGTTGAACTTGACCGTGCAAAAAATATTCTTTCTGAGAGGGAAGTTGTCATAAAAAATCTGGAGGAGAAGCTTGCGGGCTGTCAGTCTGAATTGGGAGTCAGGGAAAGGAAACTGAATGATGTTGAGGTCTGAATTGAGTAATCATCATCTTGTAATACGAGTACTATACATTTTTATTCTTGGCTGCATTAATAAACCATTTCTTTCCATAGGCTAGTTTGAAATCTGAAGTGGACAAACAGAAGAAGCTCTGCGTCTCCATCAGGGTTAGAAATTCGACATGTTTTTTACTTTTGCAAGGTATGTTCATGGCCATGCATTTTCATGTGTTACGGTACCTTGTTAATGTTGCAGAAAAAACTAGAGGTGTCGATAAAAGAGAAGGAGGACAGTAACAAGGAGAATAAAAGCCTTTTGAAACAGATTGAAGATCTTAAATCAAGTAATTTGACACCATCCCTGCCTGTGCTTTAACATTTATGATTTTTCTAGCTGTAAATCTGATATACTTTAGCAGGTCAGAAAACTATTTCGGAATCTGCAAATGATCAGGCTTCAAACGAAAAGGACGTCAGGATACAGGTTAGCACATTATGCTTAAATGTCATTAAAGATTTCATCATGCTGCTAACACAAACATATTCAATAGACACTGGAAAGAATGTTGGAGAGGGAGAGAGATGATAACAAGAAAGAGAAGGTAGTTCGCAAAAAGGCTCAGAAGGCATATCTCGATGGCCTTGAAACTGTAGCAAAGGTGCTTCCTTCTTCACCGTCTTTGATGATATATTTGCCCATTTTGTAATGCCGGGTAGTTAAACACATGATAAATGGATGTCAGTCCTACATGTTGTGTGGCCTCTTGAGAACTTTTTTTGTTTACTGTTATTTTAGTTTTAGGAGTTACCTGAAATGTTGAAAATAACTATTGAAAAAACAAAGAAATCGTGGACATATATAAGTCGGAGGGTCAACGAAACTCCAGACGTTGTAGACGCCTTCTGCTAGTCTTAAGGGGCGAGCGACGCCTTGCTGTTGGAGGGTGCCTAAGCGAGGCCTTTTTTTTTTTTGAGTATATACTGTTTTTTTTATCATGGAAGACTAATTGTGGGCTATAAAAGCAGTACTTGATTTCTTTGGATTTATATCTTTGGTCCCTCTATATGCTTGAATAATCTATCCATTGGTACACCCTGTCTCTTTTGTATCTAATACTTCTCTGTGCACATGTGTTAGTTGTTTTCTACTCCCTCCGTCTCTAATATTTCTTTGGATTTATATCTTTCGTCCCTCTATATGCTTGAATGATCTATCCATTGGTACACCCTGTCTCTTTTTTTGTATCTAATACTTCTCTGTGCACATGTGTTAGTTGTTTTCTACTCCCTCCGTCTCATAATATAAGATGTTATTACGACCAATATACTCCTATATTGGTTGTAATAATATCTTATATTTTGGGACGGAGGGAGTACTTTCGAGAGTCTGCAGTGCGCTTTGACAGTGAGGTTTGGTAATCATTATATGCTAGCTAAAAATACAAGCCAAATCCAATGGCATTATTTTCAGTCAATCTGTACTTTAACCTATGATAGTGGTCAAAGTTCCAAATTGTCGACCGGAAGGGTCCCATGGTTACCATGTAGTTAGTTGCCACACCCAGGATTAGCAGCATGCAAATTATGCAGTAGCATAGGGGGCTTATATTTTCTAACTCTTACGTTTTGTGTTTTATGTTCTAACCAAAGGGTTCATGTCACGTTTATTTTACGTGCGCCATCCATTCACATTTTTTCCGAATATTTGTCACAGGAGAAGAAACAACTGGAGGAATCAATAGATAAGCACAAGCAGGCTGTGAAGGAGGTGATTGAGGTACAGTTTATGAGATTCTATTGGTTGTGCAAGTTCCAGTATATATATATATTGTGGAGCCCTGATTCTGTTTACGGATCTAGCACATTTTCTTTCTAGTATCTTTTCATCACAATTTGAGATTGATGTGCATTTTCTACAGCATTATTCTGTACAGTCATCTGAAGTACCATCTGGCTCTGCCGTGGAGCAGCACTTCCGTTCATATTTCCTTGCTGCTAAGAAATTAGAGGAATCTCCTAGCCCCTTGCAAGATGGTTCAACGAGTCAGACACCACTTGTTGAAACTCCTGTTGTCGATGCAGCTCCTGCAGGTACTCTTCAATCCATTTCTGTCGGTGATGCAATATTTTCAGTTTGAAACATGGCGCAATTAATCTAGTTTACTGACTGTCATATACTCCCTCTGATCCATATTAATGGTCGCTAAATCGGATGTATCTAGACATATTTTAGTGCTAGATACATCCGATTTAGCGACCATTAATATGGATCGGAGGGAGTAATTGATTTGGTGCGTGCTACTTTGTAGTAGCTGCAAAATAACCTTAAAACGAGGACTAGTTATCACAAAACTTATATGCAACTTAAGTGCGCCGATCTCTACAAACCCAACCGGACTGATGCATGCTTGTGCATGATATTGCATATCAGACATTTTTTTTGAATGTGGTATGCTATTGAACTTATCTGTCATGTTGTGCGGCTGCATGGGTCCACGCCATTTTGTATTCTGCAATCAGGATGTTTCTCCTTTGTTACATATCCTGTAATCAATGTAGGAGTTAATGAGTCTTCTTTTTCCTCAGGTCGGCAGGTAGTTACTCCGCCAAGGCCTACCCAGGCTAAAGTGGTGGAGGAGAAAACAGTTTCTACTCTGACCAAACCAAGTACTGAACAGCGTAAAAGAAGGCTTGTTCGGCCTATTCTTGAACAACGGGTTGGAGAGCCTCAGGCTGATACTGATACACCAATTGTCGAAGGTTCCACATTACAGGAGAAAGGTGGCGTGGCACTGGAGCGAGGTTCTGCAGTCGTGAAGGAGAAAGGCACATCAATGGAGCGAGGTTCTACAGTAGGTCAGGTGAAAGGAGTATCATCACTGGAGCGTGAAACTTCTGGTGGTGTGTCTGTATTGCCTTCTAGTCGCAAACGCGTCATCTCGTCGTCGGTGAGGGATGATGCTTCACAGGGAGAGGCTAATGATGCCAATCCTCCATCAAAGAAACCTAAGGAGGATTTTTCACAAGGTACCAGTGAGTTAAAAAATGACCAACCGGCTGCCAGTGAGTTAAAAAATGACCAGTCGGCTCCTGAAGATGTAACGGCTCAGGCTCTTGTGGTGTCTATGGACAACCAGGATGGGCAACAGCTTATGGAAGAGATGGACATGGATCAGACGTCCATGCAAACTGAAGATGTAGAGGAGATGAGAGACGACAATGCGAGTCGTAATGACGACATGGAAGAAAACACAGGCGCATCAGTAGACATTAAAAGCCAGGATGCTGAAGTCAACATTGACAACAATGCAACTGACATGGAAGATGAGCCGGTCAAGTCTGAGGCTGTGGTGGAATTATTTGATGAAGACCAGAAACTCGAAGGCGGGAAGGAAGAGGGACAGATTGCTACAGCCACCGAGGGTGAAGATGAGAGGGAGGAGGGGGAGTTGCCGGAGGAATCTGAACAACAGTCGGACAGTAGTCCCCTGCGTATTGAGGCAGATGTGTCAGAGGATACTGGAGAAGGTGAGGCAACTGCTGAACGTGCTGTGGTGGAACCGGACCAAAGCCCTCTATCGCAATCAGGTGGAGCAGAGGCCTCACCAAGCAGATCCCCTGCACGTGAACCTTCCCCTTCTAACCCAGCTCAAGCGGGTGCATCTTCTGAACAACAGAATCCTGGTGCTGGAGCAGAGACTGGTTCTAAGGGGGGTGCATCTTCTGAACAACAGAATCCTGGTGCTGGAGCAGAGACTAGTGCTAAGGGGCGGATAGTCAGCTTCGCGAAAGCGATTCAGACCAGACAAGCCAAATTTGGTGGCACCGCTCCACCACCTTCCAGCAGTCGTGCTCGCCGTCAACCACCACGGGGTGGACGTAATCCACGTGGTGGCAAGTCGCAGTGAAGTAGAAACTTCTAGTTGTTCGTTGACTCTTTGCCCAGTTAATTAATTAGGCTAGCTTTTGCCATTGTCGTACTGGATCAATTTTGTAGTGAACATATATGCTGGGTGGCTCGTTTAACAAATGTTGCGTGACTAGGCTGCTCTCGTATGTGCCTAGTAATGGATCACGCAGGTTGCGATGAGGCTGCAACACTAATTAGTCATTGTTTTTTTCCAAGTTACAGTATCATGCTTTGAAATATAAGCTATGCATTCTGCTGTAGCCTTGGGATTTTACATATTCAGATTAAGTTCTATGAGGGTAATGCTATGTACTCCCTCCGTTCCTAGATGTTTTAACCATTTTTCATATACACACATGATTATATGTATCTAGACAACTTTTAATGCACATGTTCATTCATATTAGCATGTATCTAGACAACATGAGCAATAGCTAAAACATCTTATATTTAGGAACGGAGGGGGTATTCTGCTGTATATTGCTGGGTTTATGAACATGGCTGAAGTTGCAAGTCGCTTAAGTTATGTGTCTCATTATGATGATCTAGTTTAACATTAGAATAGATGTGGTCTTTGTGTGATTGTACAGTGGTGACATGACAAGTGTTTTTCTCATTTCGTGTATCTAGAACACCTGTGATATCACCGTGGGTAAAAACATGATAGGTGACCCATACCGATTATTCACGGTGATGATGGGCATTATTATGTCACCGCGTAATCCCTCAGATTTGCCACAATGTAGGAAGATCAATCCCTCGTCAGCTAGCCCCAGTGTCTTCCATCTCCATCTAATCCTGTTCCCCCACCTCTGGTGGCCTTCTAGTATTGTGTACATAGCAGCTAAGTATTGACGGTGGTGGCGGCACTGTGTAAATAATTGTCTCCCAACTCTTATCTTCGTCATTACATGATATTCATGGCCGATGTTGGGAGCTAGTGGTGTCTCGGTTTTTCTCTTCCTATCCTGTTATCATGATCTTCAACGGTCCGGTGATGAAGCCGACTCCAGCTATGGTATAACCTGGACTCTAATAACAGATTTTGTACTAGTGAACAGTTCAACAACCTATCTTGTGAGAATCTTATGTTTTTATCGTACACCTGTGCTTAAATAATCAGTTCGCCCAGCAATAACTCATAAACCAATATTCGATACATGTGAACTACAATTTAGGCGTCACGAATTTCCTATGATACTATTAGAGTGTACAAAGTTAGGCCGGTGCCGGGCTGGTGACCCTCTATTTTCAAGGTGTGACCTTAATTTGATCATGTTGTGAACGAATGGTATGTATCTCTGCAACAACGTTGACTAAGAAACTGCCAGCCACAGGCCACAGTAGCCAGCTATACTGCAAGTTCTCCTCTTGCATGTAACTGACTCTATCCCACAGTCATCATCAGCCCTGCATCTGTGGGTAGGGAGCACGTCTGGTACATGGCACGCACTCTCCCATGGGGAGCCAAGGTTCTGTCGGAAAATTGTCTCTGGACAAACTTTGGATGACAGTGCACTCGTGCGAATCGGCTGTCTGTCATCCTGCGGAGAGGTTCTTGATATCATTACGATTGACAGTACAGATAGAGTAAGAAAAGGGCTCATCCAAATCAGATAGAAGATGAATCACCTTAACAAATGTCCAATTGCTAGGAACACCCAATCCAGGAGTTTTCTCATGCCATGTGCTCCTTACTGGAAGGGGGTGGCCCTCTGTTGTAAATATGTAATTTTTGTTCCTCAAGAACGAATCATCATAAAGAAGGAAAAGATATTTGCACCTGCAAAAGGAGTTGTCAACTGTCATGTTAAAAGTAATTAAATTTATCAAATTATATGAGCAGTGTTACTGGGAATTACTTTAAAGGAATAATAGGAACAATAACAGCTTACGTCTCGGAAAGAAAGAAGCTGTGTTGATGATCTTCAAGTTTCATTGTTGAAACGTCTCTGACACTAGCAAAACCTCCTTCCACTTTAGTATAGTAATTAAGTGATCCAACAATAGCTTCGCCTACTTCCAGGTACCAAGGATCTACAAGATTGTATGTGTTAATTATCTGGGAATGGAGGAAAGAAAATGTAGTGTACTGTATCTATGCTGCTACATCCAAAATATTTCTCTGCACTTTCAGAAAACGAGCAACCCGCAATTTGTTTTTTGACAAAGAAGAACAGCCTACTTAGAATGGTAAGGTGAAATGGAACCATTAGATTTTCGTGAAAATATCTCCATCGTATAAGAATTTCATAATATTTTAACATGGCGTATAAAATTAAAATTAACTATCAAAGTTGCACGTGGAATATCTTGCCCACATCGACATCTATTCTTGAACAGAGGGAGTACATACTGATGCAAAACAGCAATATAAATAATGATCTCTTAGGGGACTGGAAACCTAAATAAATATAATTAGCGAGAGATGCAGACTTTTGCGGGTTCTCGCCGATCACACCTTTAGTTGCTTGATACAGATAAAACGTAGACTCAGCAAACTCTGGACGTAAAGGATAATATTTCTCTGTAGGATGCAAAATTCCATAGTCCAACAGATACCTGCAAAGTACAAAGCATGAATCAAACAATAGTGTAAATCTCAAAGCAAGTTTTGGTAGCACTCTTGTGCATCCATTCTTACTTTATTTGGAAGTCACTTAATAAGTGCCTTTTTCCTATTGAAAATGGATGGCCAAGAGGATCTTCGCTTTAAGTTATTAATACCTTTCAGGAAGCACACCGAACCTTTGCCATACATTGTAAAATTCACGATGTGACACATTTGCTGCAGCAACATCTCCTAGTAGTGTCTGGTGATGATGATAGCAGTAAGCAAATAATAAAGAAATCAAAATTCCCCAATAAGGTAGTAAATCAATCATGAACGGAGTATAAGAAACCTGAACACCAGGCCAGAAGGCCTGTAGGCTAGTCAGTTGCCAATGTGTTGCTTCTCCAGTCCTGATATCAGCCTCATGATACCTGTCAAGACAGATGGTTATCACTGTTCAGTACAAGCATGGTGAGTAACTAGGATGAAATGGAATGATTTGAGTAATTATGTCATGATAAAAGGGTGTACCATGGGCCATGGCGGAAATACTTCTGGACCGCAAGGTAAGCGGAATGAAACATATCCCAGTACTCATCACTTCCGAAAAGAATGTATGCCTTGATCAAATACTCGTAAAATGAATCAACTCCTGCAAACATGTTGTACAAGATAACAATATGAGTTGAACACATGTGTAGTCTAATTATAAAGCAACAACAATGCTACAGATCTGACATGCTATATGCTAAAATAGAACACACATGCTCATACAGAACACACATGCACAGCAAGGTAAGGAGTAGTACCAGCACCAATGCCTGATGAATATTCAATCCATTTGCCCGACAAAACATCAAGTGTTGAGCCTACGAGATTTAATGAGCTTCTCATGCTCCATAGCTTACGAAGAGCACGGAGAGCTGCAGCTTCATATCTGGAATCACCAGTCAAACGCGACAATGCACCCATTTCAAGGATAAGGGAACCTGCAGAATAATGTATTTTAAATAAACTGAAGATACCCAGCAGAATAGTTAATTTACACAGAAATATGGTGCCACTCACCACACCCTGATGTACTTGTTTCAGTTGTCTCGTTCTCCATCACTCCATACTGGCAGAAGTAGTCATAGTATCAGAAAGATATATCAACAAAACAAGCTCAAAAGCAGTGCTAATTCATGATTAGCAGGATTGTAATATACACGAGCTGAGGCTTGGGACTTCATGTTCTGTGGGTTGCTACTGTTTAGCTCGTAGCAGGAAATGTGCTGGTTATCCTCAAGTAAATTTTATTAACATTGCACACAACGAGAATTAACCAGAAACAGTTCCGTTTAGCACCGGGAGTAAGGTTGTATCTGCTTTTAGAGAAATTTGGCAACCTCTTTTCAGTTTTTACAACCAAGTTCCTTTTCAGTTGGATTTTGTTTAAACTTAAAAGTACCACTGGAATCATGCCAAAAAACAAGATGAAGTTATCTTAAGTGGCCTTACAACCTCACATAAATATATAATCTATCAGTATTATTTTGTCTAGAAACATATATGCTTGCAGGAATCAGAAAGGTCAAAAGTTTGTGAATGGACCTTAAGGTTGATCCATGCATACGGCAATCCAGTAGGCGTCTCAAATGCTGGCAAAAACCGGGTGCCTAAATTTTCAGCAAGATGTAGTAATTGGTCCTGATATACTCCATCTTTAAGCTGACTGTTGTAGTCCTTTGCAAGAATATGAGCAGAAATAAGCCCCCCAAGAAGTCTTATGTTACACTGCATAAGAAGAAAAGAAGGCATGGAAACGGGAGGGGGAAAAGTGTGAGAATATGAGTGTTGCTTAAAATCTTTAGGCCAACATGTCATTGTCTGTTGTAACTGTGATAAAACTCAAATTCCATTACCTCGAAAAGGTTAACCCGAGCATCAACATCAAATACTAGGTTCTCTGAAAGCCAGCTAACCCCTCTCTCGAATTCTGTGAAGTTACCTAAGACAACAAGACTGCATGAGCCAAAACAGAGCGGTATTACCTATCAATCTTACGAATACAAGTGCCTTTTTGAAGAAACAATGTGATGATTCACTTAAAACTTCATAAAGTGTACCTTGATAATGACTCAACTAGTGTCAACGCCGATCCATTATAATCCTGTGGTAAATGTTGAAGCTACAAGAAGGAACAAAAGTTGATATTATGCCATGGTATCTTTTGCGAGTCGTGGTGTCAGCAGAGAACTGTAAACTTGTCGATACATTTATACATTTAGATTGCCAAGCTCACTGAGGGAGTCAGTGAAGCTTTTAGTAAGAGGCTTCAGTTCATCATGCTGAAAAGGGATCCGTACACAAAACATTAGATTGTCATTGAACATCCGAATAAACTTTATTAAAAAAAAATCTGGAAATATCTGAAGAACATACGGGGAATGCATACGCCATGTAGTTGTCATAAGCATGATAAAACCTGAAAATGATGGAAATGAATCAGTACTACTACTACTGCTACTACTACTACTACTAGAACACAAACATTTTGACAGGCCAGCAGAACTGGAAATACAAGTTGAATGTACCAAAATGGTGGTTAACGAGTGGTCATATTACGTCACACTTATGTGGGATAGCAGCATTGATAGTGGTGACAACACGCAGGTTTTCAGTCTTGATATACAGAGGTACTGGGCTAGCGAGTGAAATACAATCAACAGTATTCTGAATGCTTTCTCATGTGCAAATGAGGCTCTAGTCTAGAGGCCTTGATTCAGAAACTGAAGAGACCAGAATCTTAAAGACTAACAATGACATCACATCGTTGATGCTCTGGTAAGTGAGAAATGCTTTTCTCTGAACTCAGAAGGTCAAACTGAAATAGATGATAAGCTTTCGCACAACTTTAGAGAGATTGTACGCAGTGATTCCTTGATCGCATGGGCACAGAAATCAGTTACAGCCTGGGCCCTGATCTCAGCAAATAGAACAGAGCTTGCATCGTTTCAACGCGAATTCTATCAGGACAGAGCTTACAGGAGAGCTAGTACAATCTTCTCCGAATCTCACAGACGTCCCCGCGCCGCAGAAAAAATGTATCTTTGGATAGCTCGAGCTAAACCCGAAAGAAATCGAACAAAAAGGTAGCTTATGACAGCGGAGTACTCACATCTTGACGACTTTGTTCCTCATGTACAGCCTCCTCGCCTGCCCGTACCCATCGCTCCTGGCGGCAGCCGCGTCCGCGGCGAGAGCACCGAGGAGAAGCGCGACGGCAACGAGCCGCGCCGGTGAGGGGCGGGGCGACCAAGGAGAACGCATGGGCACGGGGGATCCGCGCGGTGTGCGACTGGAGCCGAGGTCGATGTTCTTCTGTGAGGGGATCGGGTCTGATCGACAGGGTTTTCTTTTCGAACTCTATCTTTATATATGGAAACATTTCAGATCTATTCTTGCTGGCAAACAATCGCAAGAACGGTACCACTCCGCTGAAAAAACAAGCCTTATAAATTTAGTCAAAACTTAATGTCGTCTAAATTTGATTTATTTTATAGATAAAATACCAAATCGATACCAGATCTGTCATAAAATATATGCTCACAATCTATTTATTCAATATGGTACTAGCTGTAAATATTTTCTTCAACATATCTGGACTAGTTTAGTAAGTTTTGATTCTCGACTAAATTTATACAGTAGAATTTATATGCCATCTCTTTTAGGAGGTAAAAGTAGTAGCAAGAACACCACATATATCAAACAAACTTCAACCGTGACATGTCTAATGTAAACAGAATAAATACATTATGAGTCAGCCATCTGCACACAAAAAGCAACCACGAGGGTTCCCTCCAATCCTTAACTAGATTAGACTCAATCGATCAACTCTTGCCGCAAGAAAGAAGATATTTGGATTGTGATTATCGCAATCACCCATAGACGTCATGGCATCATATGGAGACAAACTCCTCACACACCAACCACTTTGTCTAGCCGCTCCCTCACAAGCACGTCACCGTCATCCGAGCACACACTTTCTAGGTGTGGAGGAGGCTTGAAAGACTTGGTCCATTACCACAATACACCTCTGAGACACTAATACCAATGCCTGCACGAAACGGAACTATACACCGAACAAATATGAGAGTCCTCCCACCTCTCTTATACTAGAGGAGAGGGAGAAAACCTTATTACCTTCTTTAGGGTGCGGAGGAGAACAAACTTATACTCTTATTTTTGTACGCTTGTATACACATTTCTTCTCTAACTAAAAGAATTGATAACATAACCATCTCATATTGTAGAGAAAATTAAGCAAACTAGCTTTTTTTTTTTGGGTGATAGTCCATTTGCCGTGTTGTCCCAGTCGTCTAATTTTCTACCTGTGGTCATGGTCGAGATGAAAATACTTCCCGCTCAGATATGTTTTGCACAATCATCCCGTTTGTCATAATATTTGGGATACACTGAGAAACACTTAACTTAATAAACTAAAAGTACTTGCAAAAATGTATTACAATTTTTATAATCTTCTTCACGAAAACTATGATTTTTGTCCCATGTTTTTTTTGCTAATATTCTAGAATTAAAAGGTACATCAAGAGTGAACATACACCCCTATTATTATATCGATGGCATGCTTAAGCATAAATGGTGATAAACTCGTGTTTTTGTGATTTGCACCAAGAGTTTAAACTATGGATGCGATGTAACTACATATTCTTTGCATATTTGTAAAAAAAAATTATAGTTATTTCACTTGTGAGGTTAAAAATAATATTAAGATCTTTAACATGGAACAATACATCTATTATAGATCCACATATTTATTTTTATCCGTGGTACATACATAAACATATATTCACGTGAAATTTTGCAGGTACGTAGTGAGCATCAATACGCATAATCATAATTTTTGAAAGTCCAATATACGGTTTTTGAAAATTTTAAAAAAGTTCCTCGGCAGATCTATATGTGACTTCCTGTAAGAACCATCTTTGCCTATGTACATACCCTAGAGCAAACCATTATTGTCTCTATAGTAGAAAACATTGTTTTATTTTAGCAGGCTTAGTTGTGTAATTCAGTTAACGTGATTGAAAATACATCTATTTTCTTCAGCTCATGCTCAAGTCTGGGCTACATACTTTGAGGACTTTTGGTACCTAGGAATTTTTGGGGCAGGGGAACTTTCAACTAATTTTAATAGGTCCTTGTCCCATTTTCATTGTACATTCTTTTCAAAATCAAACTTGGAACCTTTTGTTGGAGACATTAGAAAATAATATAATTTAGTTGAAAATTCTAGTACCCCGATGAAAATGTCGTTGGTAGGTTTGCATCTACCGAATGGCATGATAAGAAATTCGTGGCCCTACGCAAAGTAGGCGGAAACCATGGAAGCGTTGGTTTCCAAGGGCGTGGGGTGGGGTTGGGGTCAAGTGGGAGAAGGGGGATACAAAATCAAATTAAAGACGATTTAATTGCTTTTGTGTTTGTGGTAGTATAAGGCTGGCTATAGTCGAAAGTATCATACACTAGTATAATATGTACAATACTAGTTTATGTTACTATCTACCTATACCTTTTATAAAGCAAAACCCCACTGCATGCATTAATGATTTTTCTATCTCAACATGAAAGCTATCCATATCATCTATTCTTCTAGCCAATCAATTGTCCATGTCATCTCCACTTATATTTATTAATCATTACATGCAAGCTACACATCATCCATTTATTAAACCATCCAATTATCCATATTAATAATTTAATATATATATATATATATATATATATATATGACTCCTATTATATACTCCTGGGTCTACATACTCCCATATGCAATATACCTCGCTTACATGTGTTTTATACCTATTTATTATTTTTCGTATACCTCATTAATTATTTTAAGATGCCTCAATGCAAGTTGTATGAGAAAGGTATCACCGAACTCCTTAGTTTTTTCAATATACCATTTTTACATACAAAAAAGCAGTATATATGTAAATAATATTAAATATGTAGATTCAATTGAATTTTTTCATAAATTTCATTTTGAGGTATGTAGTATTTAATATTGAAGTATATTAAAAATGATAAATAGGTATAATCGATTGTGGTATGTGGTATATTGAACGTGGGAGTACGTACGCCTGGGTGTACGGAACCATTTTCATATATATATATATATATATATATATATATATATATATATATATATATATATATATATATATATATACACTATGATCAATTAAACTTTGTATATTCACTTAGAAAACATAATGTATCACATTTCCATAAATTTTGTTTACAATATAGTGTAGATTTTAAAGTGATCCCCGCAGCAGCGGGTAGTAACATGTGCTCGGTATCATATATTACTATATTTATTAGTTTATATACTAATCTTGTCTTGGAATGCGTTATGTTACGTTATCTACTATGATATCACTATCATCTCTTTTATCTTTATTTGTCGTGTCACGTCAGCTTTTTACCAATATGGCATGAATGATACTATCTATGATACCTCCACTACGGCTAGTCTAACAATACTCTCTAGTGGAAAAAAAGAAACAAATGGTTTACTCTACATATGGGCAAGAACATAAAAGACCATTATTTAATGTCGTGGACTCTACTTCTAGAGTTAGAACAAGTATAATAAGTCATACTCAATATGCTATAGTGTTTTCCACATCATTTCAATGTGAACAAGAGAGAATAGAGGAGAGAGAGCAATGCAGGCTCTCCAGCAACCGCTCGACTATACGCATGGTACGAGGAAATGGAGCTAGCTTGCAGCCCTTGCCGCTAGCATTTTCCCTCATTCTAATCCCCTGCATACAAGACTAACAATTAAAGCAAACCATACAACCAACTTATAGCCGTCATATTGTATGTCGTTGTCTTTTTTATGGCTATAAGTGACATGTATCAGTTTAGAGGCGGCTGCCGGATCTCGTATTATCCTTAGAGCATCTTCAGTAGTGACGCAAACTAATAATTAACTAACTTTTACATTACCTAGGGAAAAAAAATTAGGGCATGATGTAAAATTTGGAACAAGTGATGCAAATATACATCACTTGGGGTGGTGATGAGAACGCGTCTAGCCGGGCGTGCGTATAACCGCCGATTTGAAACTTCCAAATCCCTTCACCCCGCTCAATTGCCACCCGCGACCGACCGCCCGCCAGCGATTCACCGTCATGTCGACGCCGCCAACCTTCCCAGGACCCCGTCACGACCCAGTAGCCACCCCGCCCGTTGCTGAGACCCCGCTGCCGCTCAGTTGCACTGATTTCCGCTGGCATCGGCCAGTCTCCGCCGTCGTCCCAACGCCTAGGGGCGTCGAACATTGTACGAGGCCTACTTGTCATAGACACATAAACCAAACTTTTTATATATTGCATGTTAAACATCGATAGAACGATATGAAACGTATTTTTGAACATATGCATTGCATAAAATATAAAACATGACGCCCGCCCTACGACATAATCGTCGTCTTCGTCTGATGGAGGCAGCGGTAGAGTTGCAGGTTCGTCTTGCTCCGGTGTCGGCGGTGGTGGAGATCTTGGAGGCGACATCGCATGAGCCGCCGGTAGTGCCCATGGCGGTTGAAAACCACCGCAGGTCTGCACCGCGCCTTCCGTCCTCCCATGAGGGTCAAGGCTCCCACAGGTTGTCACCCACGTTGTGCTACTCTGGCAGCAGATCCTACGGACCGTCCTCCTCCGGGTCCTCCCCTGGCTCGTCCTCCGGCTCCTCCTCCTCGGACAACACGCCGATCTTCTCCTCCTCCTGGTTCAGTAGCACGTTGTTCTTCTCTGGAACCGCTATTGCAAAGGGAATTGGAGCGACGGGCGATGGTATTGTAAAAACCCCATGGTGGGTGCGGCTTCAAAAGGGACCGACAGGACGGGACGCGGCGTCTCCCGAGATGATGCGGCAGTAGTAGACGACGCGAGGCGAGGCACGTCATCCCAACGCGTGCCATCATGCATGGCGACGCAACTTTCCGCCACTTCCCCTAATATCCGCACTTCCCAAGGCGTTGCGGAGACCAAGGCGATGCCCCCGCCCGCCTCTCCCGCCACTTCCTGCACTACTACACTACCCCCACGCAGGCTATAAAATCCTCTCTTCACCGGAGAGGGGATCATCCCTGCCTGCACCCCTTCTTCCAAATCTATCTGGTTGTGATGGCGAGAAGTCCAAGAGGTGGGTGCGATGGACGCAGGAAGGTGAACCCGAGGTCTAAGAGGCAGCCGTGGAGGACACGGAGGTCGTGGCAGACGCGGCGGCGCTGCTGACGACGAGGGTCGGACCCTCCCCGAGTTCTCCATACTCCTCTAGGCGCCATTAGGCAACCTGTTGAGCCTGCCGGAGGGAGTATCCAACCTTCTTGAAGGACACAACCCCGACTCCTACGTCCTGCAACTGGAGGAGTGTCCCCATCGCATCGATGCCTTCATGGTCAGGCACGACGCCGACCTGTTCTTGGGGAACGGGTGGGCACAGTTCACCCACATGCACCACCTGAAGCAGGGCTGACCGCTCCATATCAACATGTACGACGTCACTGAAAGAGCATTTTCGAAATCCCTAAGTTTTGTGTGTTTGTTAACAACATAAATGAGTTCTAATAGCGTGTGCTAATTGTTTAAAGGTTACAAATATTATCAACACAAAAGTGGTATCAAAGAAATGGTGAAGGAGAAAAAGACCGGGGGTCGTTTTTCTGCTCAAAGTAGAGGTTTATGCTGTCATCTGGAATGATTCCGGATTCATTCCGGATTGACCGTGAAAACCTCTGTTAGAATTTGGATCCATTTCGGGTGATTCCGGGTTCCAGATCCATTCTGGATTCATTCCGACTTTGCCGCAAAAACCTCTGTTACAATAAGGAATCATTCCGGGCGAATCCGGGTCCATTCCGACATGAACGTGAAAAGCTCTGTTAGGATCCGGATTATTCCGGATGGTCCGGATTGCACGTCGACTGCAGGAAAAACGGCTAGTTATTGGTGGACCTATAAATGGAAGACCCCCTTCTTCCCAGAGGGGTAGCTCGTCTAGAATTGAATTCTCCATTGATTGAGATCATCCACCAAGCTATATCTCCCATTTCCTCGACCCAAACTTGTTCAAACTTGGAGGATTGAAGGAGAAGCCCCGGATCTACATCTTCACCAACCGGTTTTCCATTTCCCCCTCATTTGCTTGAGGGATCTTTTCTAGGGTTTCCTCTTGTGGAGAACCTAGAATTCTTGCTACTCTTGGTAATTCTTGTGATTGTTGGGAGCCCCCAATTTGGTTGCGGGTGTGTGCCCCAAGCTTGTTGTAAAAGATTCGATTCCTGCCTCAAAGAGGATCAATAGTGGAAGGTGTACTAGGACTTTGTGGCGGGGTTCATCGGAGAATAGGGTGAGGCCTTTGTGGCATTGAGTAGGCCTTTGTGGCGAAGCTCACACCCCTCCAACGAGACGTACTCCCTTAACAAAGAGGAACTCAGGAATACATCGTGTCTCCGCGTGCTTCATATCGGTTACCTTGTTCCCTTACCCTTTACTTGTGCTTGTATTGTGTTCATCATTGTTCTTGCCATATAGGTAAATTCACCGTAGTTGCATTATCTAGAGAATTTACCTTTGTGTCAAGCCTAATCTTGAAGAAAAAATAAAAATTGGTCGTAGCACCTATTCACCCCCCCTCTTGGTGCCCATACTATCCGTTCAATTGGTATCAGAGCCTCGGCTCTTATTATCGGGCTTAACCGCCTAAGAGTTTAGTATGGATGGTGATACGGTTGTCACCGATACCGCGACATAGGTCACTATGGATGATCTCAAGGAATTAAAAAATTCCTTGACCTCATCCATGGAGGGAAAAATGGATGAGTTGCGAATACTCATGTTGCAATTCATGAAAGCCAAGGAATCGGAGACCTCCACTTCATCTCCTTCAGATGAAAATCCGGAGGGTGCCAAGAATGGGGATAATGGTGAACCACCTAAAGATGCTTCCGCTAAGAACTCCATTGATAAGGGTAGGGAAGGAAAAGTAGATTCCCACTCTGTCGAAGGACACTACTCTCACGATCCTCCCCTCCCACATCCTCATATAATTCCTAGAGGAGAACCTCCTAAACTTGATGCACATTCTTTTGGTGATTGGCAATATTACATGGAAACTCACTTAAATATTATTGTATTGAGCTTTGGAGGGTCACTCGAGATGGATACAAGCTACATGACCCCAAGAACTTGACAAGAAGAGAAGCCGTAGATTTTCAACTTGACTACACCGCCTTGTCCATCATTCAACAAGCCATGGGTCCAAACCACATGCATCATCTTCAACAATATTCCATCGCCAAGGAAACATGGGACGCTCTTGTCATCATGTTTGTGGGCAATGATAGCATGCAAAGGAATATGTATGATACCTTGAGAAATGAAGCCGAAGGATTCTATATGAATGATGGTGAGAACCATGAAGACATGTATCGAAGGCTCAATACACTTGCCACCGCATTCAATAATGTTGGTGCCAAGTACATTGATGATGCTTGGATCAAGAGGAAGTACATTAGTGCTCTCATGTCATTTGAGCTGCGGACATAAAGAGCCTTCAAGTAAGACATGACTTTGCCTCTTTGAACCCAACTCAAGTGATGCAAGAGATGACCTCCTATCAAGTGCAAACAAAGAATGTTCTTGACAATCGCGCTAGAGCCATGGGGATGCACAAAGGAGCATTCGTTGCTTTGAAGGCCAAGGTAGTGTCAAGAGAGGTTGATTATCAAGAAGCTTGCATTGAGGACTTGGCTCCCTTGAAGGATCAAGAATATGACCTCGTGCTCAAGGATGTCATCGCTCTTGTCGTGCAAAAGTTTTGGAAGAATACATCCAAGTCCAAGGCGTATGTTGAGGAGAAGACCAAGTCTAGCTATGGAAAGGAAGGGACTAAAAGAGTGAGGTCTTGCTTCAATTTTCAAGACAAGTACCATTTCATTGCGGAGTGACCCTTTGAGAATAGGGAACATCATGGTGGAAAACTCATTCGCAAGGACAAGTCCATGGTTGAGTACAAGAAGCCTCATTTCAAAAGGAAACCTTTCAACAAGAAGTCTCCCACCAAGTTCGTGCTAGTGACTCAAGAGGAGTATAATTCTAGAAGTGACGAAGAAGAATAATCCACAAGTGAGGTGGCAGCTCTTGCTATTGCTTCAACACCATCTTCTTCACCACTCTTCGAATCCCCCAATGAAAATCTTCCTCAACCCTCCGCCAAGTGCTTCATGGATTATGCCTCAGAGGTATCACACTCTCCCAACTCTAAGACCCCAAATGAATTGAATAACAATGATAGTCTTAGAGTAGAAGATGAAATTGCCTCTTTGGATCGTTTTATGTCTAACGTGCAAGGAGAGACCAAGAAGTACTTTGATCTCCTCATGAGCCAATTGGGAGAGGCCCATGAAGCTCTTGAGAAGAAAGGTGAGATCGAAAGAATTGATGCGGATGAAAAGGCATCTCTCTCTATGACTACTGAGGAAGAGCATGAGGTTGGAGTTTCTCTTGAAGAGGAACTTGAATCTATTGAAGAGTCACATAATGAACTTGTTGATAAAATCACTAAAGAACGTGACCTTGCAGTTGCTAAATATAAGAAAGCTAAAAAGGATAAGGTTGAGTTTGGGGTTTCTCATGATAAACTAACCGAGAAGTTTGAGAAGCTTACCAAGGCCCACAAAGCCTTGGAGAGTGAACACTCTACCCTCAAAGAGTTACATGAACAACTTCAAACTCAACTCAATCAATTCAATGTACCTAGTACCTTTACTTCTTCTTGTGATCATGCAAATATTATTGAGGAGGATTCTAGGTTGAAGAAAGAGCTAGTAAGGCTCAAGGGCAAGAGCCCATGTGTTGAGAAGGTGGTGGCCTCTAAGCCACAAGTGGTCTCCAAGCCACAAGTGGTTGCTCCTAGACCACAAGTGGGCAAGCAAGGTCTTGGCTATGTTTCCAAGAATACAAACAAGAACAAGAACAAGAACAAGGCCAAGCCCACACAAGCTAGCAATGTTGCCTCGAGTGGTGTTGTCATTAGGGAGAACACTCCTCATAGCATCCCCGCGGGAACTAACAATCCACACCATTTCTTATATGTTGATTATTATGGTGTTGTGCAAGCTAAATATGTTGGTCCTATTGAAGATTTCATTGAATATAATATTTGGGTTCCAAAGACCCTTGTTGCTAACGTGAGGGGACCCTCCTCGGGTCCTAACTCTAGTCAATGATCTCTTGCAGGACTATGCTTCCGGTGGGTCTAAATGGATAATTGATAGTGGATGCACTAATAATATGACCGGAAGCAAAGAACTTGTGACGAAGTTGCGCCCAAATACAAATGACGCGTCCGTCACCTATGGAGACAAGTCAAGTCCAAGGTAACGGGCTTCGGCAAGGTTGTGATTTCTCCCGATGTCACTATCGTGGATGTCATGCTTGTCAAATCCCTTGGATTCAATTTACTTTCAGTTCGTTCTCTTGGGAAGATGGGTTTCTTCGTCATATTTGATGAAAATGTTGTGGTACTTTTGAGGAGCAAGACTCTTGACGTCTCATACGTGGGACATGTCAAAAATGAGTTGTTTGTGGTGGACTTTTTGAAGTCTGCCAAATCTCAAGCAATATGTCTTTTCGGAAAGGCGGACGTGGTGTGGTTGTGGCATCGTCGCTTATCCCATGTCAACATGAGAACTTTGCAAAGTCTTCACAAAGGTGGCCTTATCCTCGGACTAAAAGAAAATGTTTCCTTTTCCAAAGATCGTGTTTGTAGGTCGTGTGTTGAAGGAAAGATGCATGATGCCCCTCACAAGAGAAAGACCATTATCTCATCAAAGAGGATCTCTTTGGTGCCAAGAAGTATTGATTGGTGATTGTCGATGACTATTGAAGATACACTTGGGTTTATTTCTTCAAGTGCATGAGTGAGACCCAACAAACTATCATCGACTTCTCCAACCAAGTGCAGCGTCAACACAATGTCCAAATCATGGCTATTAGGAGTGACAATGGCTCCGAGTTCAATAACTACACGTTGAATGAATTACTTAGTGATGAGGGTATTCGTCATCAATATTCCTCTACATACACCCCTCAACAAAATGGTGTAGCCGAAAGGAGGAATCGAACTCTATTGGATATGGCAAGGACCATGTTGGCGGAGTATTCTTCTCCCCAATATCTGTGGGCCGAGGCCATATCCACCGCATGCCACTCCTCCAACCGCCTCTACATCCTTAAGGGCTTAGACATGACTCCATATGAGATCCTCACCGGCAACAAACCCAATGTATCCTACTTCCATGTCTTCGGTTGTAAGTGCTTCTATTTGATCAAGTGTGTTCGGTTGTCTAAATTCCAATCTAAAACTATTGAGGGTATATTTGTTGGTTACGGTGCCGAATCCCACACTTATAGAGTCTTTGACAAAACCTCAAGGATAGTCATATAATCTTGTAGTGTGGTTTTCGAGGAAAATGATGGCTCCCAAGTGGCGCAACTTCATGTTTCTAATGTAGATGTTGAAATTCCTCAAGAAGCCATAAGAAGGACGGGGTATGGGATTTTTCCGCCCCATTGAGCGACACCTTATGGCAACTCGAGAAGAACTATGCTCTACTCAAGTGGAGCCCTCCTCTACAATAGAAGAACATGCCAATGAGCCAATCGATGCACCTACTCAAGAACATGTTGAAGACCCTCCTCTTATTGACCAAGCTACTATGCAAGATGCAACCACTCCTATCATTCAAGCTAGTCAAGGTCAAGGCCAAGATCAACCTCCTTCATCCTCATCTCCTCAAGTTGAAGCAAGTGTTGAGGATGATGATGATGATCAAGGCCAACACTTCGGTCAAGACGAGGACCCAAATGATCAAGATGATCAAGTGATTCCTCCTCGCAATAATGAGGAGATCAAAGCCCGTTGTGCTAAAAGGATTAGAAGAGCTTTGAAGCGTATTGATGCATCCGACAACAAGGTCTTGGAAGAGGTTCAAGCTAGAAGATACACAAGGAGACAATTGGATCACTTTAGTGAGCATCAAGCTCACATATCCATGGTGGAACAAAACAAAGTGTTTGAAGCTATCGAGGACACCTATTGGGTGGAAGCTATGCATGATGAGCTCAATAACTTTGAGAATAATAAAGTTTGGAAGCTAGTTGAGAAGCCCAAAGATTTCCACAATTTTATTGGCACTAAGTGGATATTCAAGAACAAGCAAGATGAGCATGGTATTGTCATAAGGAAAATGGCAATATTGGTGGCTCAAGGCTACACTCAAGTGGAAGGCATTGACTTTGATGAGACCTATGCTCTTGTGGCTCGCCTTGAGTCCATCCATATCCTTCTTGCATATGCATCTTCGCATAACTTCAAATTGCAACAAATGGATGTCAAAATTTCTTTTCTAAATGGTCCATTGAAAGAGGAGGTATATGTTAAGCAACCTCCGGGTTCAAGAACCCCAACTTCCCTAACCATGTATACAAGCTCGATAAGGTGCTCTATGGACTTAAACAAGCACCACGTGCGTGGTATGAGCACCTTAGAGAGTTATTGGAATACCGTGGGTTTGAAGTTTGGAAGATTGACCACACCCTCTTCACAAAGAGGGTAAAGGGAGAGATTTTCATATGCCAACTCTATGTGGACGATATTATATTTGACTCAACTAACCAAGCTTTTAATAATGAGTTCTCAAAACTTATGACTGACAGGTTTGAGATGTCCATGATGGGAGAGCTTAAATTCTTCCTTGGCTTTGAGATTAAGCAATTGGCTCATGAGACTTTCACTTATCAAGCCAAGTACACCCAAGACACGCTCAAGAGGTTCAATTTCCAAGGTGCAAAAGAGAAGCCATCTCCTCTTCAAGTCAAATGCCACCTCAAGCGCAATCCGGATGGTAAAGAAATCGTGTTGTATCGTTATATGATTGGTTCTTTGCTTTACCTTTTTGCATCTAGGCCCGATATCGTGTTGAGTGTATGTGTGTGTGCAAGGTATCAAGCGGCCCCTAAGGAAATCCACTTGGTGGCGGCCCATAGGATCTTTGAGTATTTGGTTCATACCTCAAGGTTTGGTTTGTGGTACCAAAAGGGGGCACAATTTTCTCTCAAGGGCTACATGGACTCGGATTGGGCTGGTGATCAAGATGATAGGAAGTCTACTTCCGGGGCTTGCCAATTTCTTGGTAGGTCCTTGGTGAGTTGGTCTTCCGATAAGCAAAATTGTATATCTCTCTCCACCGCCGAAGCCGAGTATGTGGCGGACGCTAGTGCTTGCACCCAATTGCTATGGATGAGGAAAACACTCAAGGAGTATGATGTTCACTTGGATACGGTGCCTTTCTTGTGTGACAATGAAAGTGCCATCAATATCGCCTACAACCCCGTGCGACACACAAGGACGAAGCATATTGAGATTTGTCACCATTTCATCCGGGATCATGTGGCAAGAGGTGATATTGAGCTATCATATGTCCCCACCAAGGATAACCTTGCGGACATCTTCACGAAGCCACTTGATGATGCAAGATTCATGTTCTTGAGGAATGAGCTAAATATCATCGATTCTAGGAGTTTGACTTGAAGATTTTGCAGACACCCCTATAGTTGATGCGTGTTTGGGTTTAGGTGTAGGCACAGACATAGGGGGATTTTTATCCTAACACATTGGGTTCTCCCTCCCCCCATTATGACCAAAGAAAAAATTCATTGTTATCTTTCTATTTCTAATGTTGAATTGTGAGCTTCAGTGTCGAGTATTGGCAATGCACCCAAGATATATCTTCGCAGTGTCATACCATGATCTCTTACATGGTGGCTTAGGCCACCAACCTCTTCTCTTGAAGAGTTGGTTCTTAGTTGGTTCGATTTGCACTTTCTTGCTTTGGATTTTTCTCCAAACATTACTCCTTGTTGCTATTTGCCTCTTATTTGTATCTTTCCCAAGGAGTAAGTCTAGGAAATTCTAACCCCTTGTGTCTCTTTGCTGCTCTTCTATCTCCTATGTTCATCTATATGCATATGCCTTACTCCACACTAAGTCACATTGTTCCTAGTTGTTCCTCACTGTCTTTTCTAGCCAAAACTGGATCAAATCCGGAAATCTCGGATCAATTCCGAGTAGGTCGGAATGAATCCGGAAGTACCAGATTTTCGACTCAGTCGGAATCATTCTGGGACTTCCGGAATCATTCTGAGCCAACCGAATTCGCTCCGGACCATTCCGGGACTGACAAATTTTTCACCTATAAAAGGCAGTGCACGCATGGGAGAGGTTTTCTTTTCCTCGTTTCCTCCTCCTCCCGTGCCCTAGACACCAAAATTTGCCAAATTCCTCCCAGTTGACCTAGGAAGGGATTTTTTATCCCCTCTTGGACAAGGACTCCCCATTGAAGGTATTTGGATTGGCCCCTGCTTTTTTTTCGTTTTTGTTGGTTGGTTTTCGTTCTAGATGCAATCTCCACCTAGGGTTGATCTAGTTTTTGAGTTCCTATCAACATGTTCTTCTTGGCTGATCTTTATACCATGTGTTTCCATGATTTTAAGATCTAGACTATACACTTACCAATCTAGGGCTAGATTTATGGTCTCCATGTTTTCCTGCACATTAGTCTTCACATATATCACCCAGGACCTATCCCGTGTATCCCTCGAGTTTGATGAAGTTTTTGAGACAAATGGTCGAAATTTCGTGGAGATCTAGATTCAAATCGAGGTTCCCGGAATAATTCCAGAAATGTTGGAACCATTCCAGGCATCCGGAATGATCCGACCATCCGAAATGAATCCGAAAATCTCGAATTGAATCCCGATTACTCCAGAATTTTTGAAAAAATTTGCACTTCATCTAACTTTGGTATTTTGGTTCCCGTTTGTCATATGCAATTATCCCATGCTGCTTCTATATCTTCTATTCACAGGTGGAGACTCTTGTGTTGGTTCCAAGAGGAAGGCCGCAACTGGTAGAGGTTCTCGCTCTCAGAGGGGTCGTGGTTCCGGTGGCCGTCCGGGTGGCGGTCATGATAATGATATGCATGAGCGGCTGCCTAAAGGGAACATGAAAGCTTTCACAGTGGCTCAATGGAAAGCTGTCAAGAAGAAGAACCCTTGTATCTATTTGGATCCCACTTATGAAGATTCTCGATTCTTGACCAACCTTCAGCTCAAGGCTTGGGATGAGTTCTATTCCTCTCAGGATCCACTTGTCTGTGATCAGTTTCAGGTGGATATGGATTTCTATCATAGGCACGAGAATGGTTATCTCCGTCATGTTCATGAATGCTTGGTGAAGTTAAATGTTGCACAACTCCTGGATATCGAGCATGTGTATTGTCCTGACTTGGTTGCTCAGTTCTACTGCACAATGCACTGGAAGGGTGATGCGTGCACACCATGACTTGGATGTCGGGTGACCAGAAGATTAGCAGTAATTTGTGTGATTTTGCTGATGCTATGGGTTACACTTGGAAGGCCACTTACGGTTGCTACGCCTTGATGGTGCCTTGACGAGGAGACTTCTTGATGATGATGAATTTAAAGTCCCCGGCAACAGCGCAAGAAATTCTTGTTGCTATGGATGGCGTGTTGGGAACCCCAAGAGGAGGGTGTGATGAGTACAGCGGTAAGAATTTCCCTCAGTTAAGAACCAAGGTTATCAATCCAGTAGGAGAAAGAGGATCTTCAGAAGGTTGATGCCACTGACAGTGGTGATGGCGCCTCACCGGTGTCAGCAACAACGCGGAACCTGCACACAACACAACCAAAATACTTTTTCCCAATGGTAAAGTGAGGTTGTCAATCTCACCGGTCTTGCTGAAAGCAAAGATTAGACATATAGTGTGGAAAATGGTGTATGCTTGCAGTAAGTAAAGAAAGCAGGGAATTGTAGTGGTTTGTTTAACAGTGTAGGAAAATGGACCGGGGTTCATAGGTTCACTAGTGGTGTCTCTCCATAAAAGATAGCATGCTGGGTGAACAAATTACAGCTGGGCAATTGACAAATAGAGGTTGCACCGTAGTGCACATTCATGACATGATGACTACTATGATATTTAGTGCGGGCATTACAACAATATACATAGACCATAATCCAACTGCATCTATGACTAATAATCCACCCTCAGGTTATCATCCGAACCCCCTTAGGTATTAAGTTGCAAGCAACAGATAATCACATTAAGCAATGTGTGTAATGTAAGCAATGATTGTGCACGCGGGCACTCACACCGCTGTTTTCTCCCTAGTGGCAACAACACATCCTCCCTCGTCATGTTTCTGTCACTCGAGCACAGGCGAAAAGGAGGCATGAACCCAACTATAGAGCATAAATACTCCCTCTTGGAGTCACTAGCAACTACTTGGCCAGAGCAACCACTAGCAACGGAAAGCATGTAAGATCACAAATAACATATGCAATAAAGACTATAATCAACTTGGCATAAGTTCAATATTCATCAGATCCCAGCAAACACAACACATAGAATTACATAAGAACAATCTCGATCATGTTAGGCAGCTCACGAGATCTAAACATTGAGGCATAGGAGGAGAAGACAACCATCTAGCTACTGCTATGGACCCGTAGTCCAAGGATGAACTACTCACGCATCACTCCGGATGTAGGCATGGTGATGAAGAGGCCTCCGGTGATGATCTCCTCTCCGGCAGGGTGCCGGGAGACAACTTCAGATCCCCCTGATCTAGGGTTGATGACGACGGCGGCTGCGGAACTTTTCGGGGATTTTTGATCAGGTACATAGGGTTTTCCGTCGAAGGGGAATGAATAGGCGAAAGGGCGTCGTCGGTGGGCCACCAGGGTGGCCTCACCACCCCCAGGCGCGACCAAGGGGGGCCCGCGCCTGGCTATGGTGAGGGGCCCCGGTGCCCGTCTTCGACTCCTCTTCGGACTTCTGGATGTTTTCGGGGAAAATAGGAACTTCGAGATTCGTGGTGTCCAATTACGAGAATATTTCCAGAACAGCTTTTCTGAAGAAGAAAAAAGCAAACATGGAACTAGCTTTTGGAATCTTGTTAATAGGTTAGTCCCGAAAACGTGTAAAAATTCTATAAAGAAGAGAGAAAACATGTAGAAATTGGCATAATATCAACATGGAACATCAGAAATTATAGATACGTTGGAGACGTATCAACGGTCATCATGGTTTCCGGGTTCATGACAACTCTGAGTATGATAACTCTATCTTGGAGTTCTGTTAACCTCCTGATGCTCAGGGCAAGACCAGGCCTTTCAACTCCAACATGTACCCTTACTACAATGTCATGTCCAAGATCTTCCGCTCCACTCTTATGATCAAGGCTGGAGATTACTCTGCTATTAGGGCTTACATGGTGAACCTCATGGTCCTCACCAAGCCCAGGATCGAGCGAAATATTGAGGTGATGGATTTCATCTACCGTGATATTTACCTTGGTGTGATGGAAAAGAGGAAGCCGACCTACGCTCCCTACATTCATAAGTTCATGAACTCTAAGCTAGGTGATGAGATCATGGAACAGTTTCAGATTGTTAGGTAAAAGAAGATGGTTCCTTCTCTCATCCGTGGCCCTGATATTCCTGAGTATACCAAGCCCAAGGCCAAGTTGTCACATGCTACTCCTTCTGGTTCCTCGAGTAGTGGTTCTCAGTGTCAGTCCTCCAGTGGCATTGCCAAGTTCTTCAAGGCTATGTTCAGTATCTGCAGTGACACTAGGGACATTGCTCATGAGGCTAGGGAGCTGGCCAAGGAGACTTGTCGCATTCATAACTCTGACCGTAGGGCTGTTGGTATTGAAGTGGATGCTGATCCTCCATCTCTCACTGCTGCTCCTTATCTCCCTATTGCGATGCCTGAGATTTGTGATGATGATTTCTATTTTGGGGTTCCTCCGGCTGATGGAGAAGATGGTGAGGAGTCTGCTGAGGATTACTTTGATGATGTTGGCGACCATGGAGACCATGAGCATGAAGAGGAGGGCGATGAAGAGGAGCATCACGGAGATGATGACGACCCCAAGTGATCTCTCGGGGCGCTAGTTGGACTCTTTTTCTCTTTTTGGCGTCTTGATGCCAAAGGAGGAGAAGGAGTCCCCTATTAGGATATCACGTGATTTGCAAGGGTGGGTGAACAAGTCTTATTTGCCTTTCGATTCGATCTTATAGGCTTGTGCTCCATTTTTTTCTCTTCGTCGCTGCAAACATTTGCTTTATTTGTGTGTGGAACCTTAGTGACTTGGTTGTGTCACTCTTTCCTGTGGTTAGGCTATTATCCTTAGAACCATGCTTGTTTACTTTATTGTTATATCCTATATGCATGTGTTGTGAACTTGTTTAGATTGCTTGGTGTCTAAAACATAGGGGGAGCAAAGCCTATGAGGTGTGTGCCTTACAGTGCACATATCAAGGGGGAGCTCCGTCTATATTTTGGAGACCATTCCTTTATGTTCACCTTGTTTATCCCCGTGAATCTTTATGTTGTCATCAAACACCAAAAAGGGGGAGATTGAAAGAGCATTTTCGAAATCCCTAAGTTCTGTGTGTTTGTTAACAACATAAATGAGTTCTAACCATGTGTGATAATTGTTTAAAGGTTACAAATATTATCAGCACAAAAACGGTGTCAAAGAAATGGTGAAGGAGAAAAAGATCGGGGGTCGTTTTCCTACTCAAAGTAGAGGTTTATGCTGTCATCCAGAATGATTCCGGATTCATCCGATTTCATTCCGGATTGATCGTGAAAACCTTTGTTAGGATTCAGATCCATTCGGGTGATTCCGAGATCCGTAATTCTAGGTGAATCCTGGTCCATTCCGACATGAACGTGAAAATCTCTGTTAGGATACAGATTGCTCCGGATTATTCCGAATGGCCGGATTCATCCCGGATGGTCCGTATTGCACGTCGACTGCAAGAAAAACGGCTAGTTTTTGGTTGACCTATAAATAGAAGACCCCCTTCTTCCCCAAGGGGTAGCTCGTCCAGAATTGAATGCTCCATTGATTGAGCTCACCCACCAAGCTAGATCTCCCATTTCCTCCACCCAAACTTGTTGAAACTTGGAGGATTGAAGGAGAAGCCCCGGATCTACATCTTTACCAACCGGTTTTCCATTTCCCCCTCATTTGCTTCACGGATCTTGTCTAGGGTTTCCTCTTGTGGAGAACCTAGAATTCTTGCTACTCTTGGTGATTCTTGTGATTGTTGGGAGCCCCCGATTTGGTTGTGGGTGTGTACCCCAAGCTTGTTGTAAAAGATTCAATTCCTGCCTCAAAGGGGATCAATAGTGGAAGGTGGACTAGGCCTTTGTGGCGGGGTTCATCGGAGAATAGGGTGAGGCCTTTGTGGCATTGAGTAGGCCTTTGTGGCGAAGCTCACACCCCTCCAACGAGACGTACTCCCTTAACAAGGAGGAACTCGGGAATACATCGTGTCTCCACGTGCTTCATATCGGTTACCTCGTTCCCTTCCCCTTACTTGTGCCTGTATTGTGTTTATCATTGTTCTTGCCATATAGGTAAATTCACCATAGTTGCATTATTTAGAGAATTTACCTTTGTGTCAAGCCTAATCTTGAAGAAAAATTAAAATTGGTCGTAGCACCTATTCATCCCTCTCTAGATGTCCATACTATCCGTTCAGTCACCTTGCTCCAACGGCCGTACTGCAAGGAGGAGGATGACAACGAGCATAACACCATGAACGCCAACGACAACAGTGGGGACGAGGGCAGCAACAATGGCAAGTAGAAGTAGATAGGGTTAGTTGCAATGTTGTTTATATAATTTCATTTTTAATATTTGTAATATATATATATGGAAATTTTGAATGAAATTTACCTAATTTATGCTTTATTTTTTTTTGGGGGGGGGGGAGGGGGACACTATGGGCATCACTCCCCATCATCGCGGACACACGTCCGAGGCCCCTAAAGAGGGAACCATTGGGGGTGCTAGACACAAATTAAATGGGTGCCCTTGGAGGTGATCTAACAAAATTGTTTGGCTTGGACTCGATCTTTTATGCATGCAATCATCAAGCTAGTTAGTTTTAACTAGTGAAAAGTTCCACTTGTATCATTATGCCATTTTGAAACTAAAGGTCAACACAAAATAGTCATAAAGCATATCATATACTACGACCAACATGACAAAAATTGTGGCATCTCATTAGTATATGTATTGTCATAATGTTGTAAGAATTGATGTGACTTAAGTACTGAATATGTATGTGTATATTAGTTATACGAGCTTAACGAGCCTCGGGAGTAAGCCGGGGACTTGCTCATTAGGTCCATTTATCTTAACAAGCAAAATACCTTCTCAGGTTTAGCCTTGGTAAGATAACAATTTTGAGATAATCGAGCCAAGTAGCTCGTGAGTTTCATAGTTTTTATCGACCCTTAGGTACAAGAGGCGACACACCATCAGGGATGAACCTAGCATCCATCCAGCCCATGCCTAGGCTTGATCGTGACACAATATCGTACATCGAGTAGTTTCTTACGCAAGTTAATCAAAAAATAACATTCGGGTTTTGACAAGTTTTTGGGTCCACCATTGCACACCATCACACACTATAGCACATGAAATTATTAAGCAGTAAGCATAGTGCATGATCTAACAACTTCCCTTGAGTTTTTTTGGTCATGTTAGGTATACATATTTGGGAAACACAGTACCAAACCTCCTTCAATTCTCGCCATGAGAGACGCACGGGGACACGCCGACGACGAGTGGCCGCTCCTCCCTCCCTCCACCTGATTTTCCTCTGACAACTTCCCTCTTAGTTGTGTGCAACTCGTTCTCTCTCACATAAAGAGACGCAGTGAAAAGCTAGGAAATTCCAAAAATAAAAAGGGGATAACGGGACAAAGCCTCATGTCAAAACCCGCGAAAGCCCTAAAACCCGCTGGCCCAAACTCATAACGAAGGGCAAACAAGTTTCAATCTAACGCAAATCTCAAAGAGCAAATAGACGGATAGAAAACCGACTCTAAACCAATTAGAATACAGTTAGCTGCTATTTAGCACAAACAAATAAAGTTAATCTGGAGGGATGTCATACATGGCATACATGGAAAACATTTTTTAGCGAGTATGCTCAGCGGACATAACAATGTGTTTACGATAGCTTAAGAAAATCCCGGATGCGAGGCTTCGTTATTTTGAAGAGATTAAAAGTAAAACTACTAAGAGAGCATTCGTTGTTCAATTAGACCGGTCTTCGTCCGTGCATTTTGTTCCCGCCACGCTGGCAAACTCCATCCTTCTCACTCGCTATCAAGAATCCATAGAAGTAACTAGATGGTGATCTCACCTCCATGTTCTTCAATATAAAGGTCTCGCGAGCTACCTAACATGACCGAGATCGATATGATGTAATTGGTATTAACTGTTGTGTTTGGTAGGATATGAAGAATTGTGATGTTATGATCAGATTGTCATGTTTCTTATATGATGCTACTTGTTGTGAAGTTATTACTTTATTTATGTTCTTACATGCTATCCGATCTATATGTTTACTCTGGCAAAGTTTATATGTAAATATCCGAGAGGAGTATATGTTCGATAATGGGTTGTAACCTCGCTTTCTCTATGCCTGGGTGACAAAAAGGGATGGGGGGGTTGATGTGATGTTGCCACTAAGGGTAAAAAAGTGGTGTTTATACCTTTAGTTAATAATAAATATTGCTTACATTAGATACTGAGCTTAAAGCAATACTCTGTTGTTTACAACTTATACCTAGAGATTCAAGAATAGAAGCGGTCTCGAAGTGGAGTATTAGTTATAGATGTTGTCTGTGTGACGGTCTAAATATATTTGACGCAATGCCTACATGAATATAGTCATGGACATTCTTGTTATCATAATTGTTTGTTCCCAATTCTGTCAATTTTCCATCCAACAATATTTTATTATTTATGGAGAGACACCACTAGTGAAACTATGACTCCCGCTCTATTATTTGATATTGATTACAACCTCATTTACTTGAATTTTAGTATTGCTAGTTTGCTGGCTCATTTATACTTTAGTTGATTTCATCTCTTCCACACTTTATGTTTACTACTTTGTGTTTAGCGCGAAGGGAAGCTTGACAACCTTCATGTAATCTTACGGACAAAGTGTTCTGTGTGTAGGTTTCACTTCAACCTTGTTGGACTTTTCTATTCCTACAGGTTGGATAAACCTTGTTTCTTAACTGAGGAAAATTTTCTATTGTGCTACATCATACCTTACACTTGGGGTCCATAACATGTCATCAATTATGCAAACACTTTTTCAAATCTTGTGATTTTATAAGACCTAAGACTCAAGGCCCAAACTTTTGTTCTTCTTTAGGACCACCACCAATTCATATCTTTGATATTAAATATAATTAATCTATCTTTTTCTAGCATCTTTGTTCTGCAAGGAATTTATGTGATCTATATCAACAAATAGTTACATCCACATCAACAATATGTGAAAGCAATTGGATTCATCTAGGATACCACATCTGGATAATGCACAAGCAACTCTATTTTAGTCCTATTTACATTGAATGATCTCGAACTGTCCGAACTCTAGTTAAGGCCGAGTATATCACCAAAATGAGGTGGCCATGGATATACTTGTTGGTCATCATATCAATTAAACACGTGACACGTACTGAGGAAGTGGTGTGACATTACGGTCCATAAAACTATTGGGGGCAATGTGTTTTCATGAGTTTTAGACTTTCAATGAAGCATGGTCGGCAAATAAATGGTGGCTCCTTATGTTCCATCCTCATCACTTTGTGCCGCCTTATGTCCCACTTACTCACTTTGTGCAAGAGTGCTGAGAGAAAATATTATCACGACTCAAATTTTATGGAGGCAAGAAGAAAGAGGAATTATCTCATATTTTGCTAGCTATTTTTTGCATAGAAGGATGCCTTGGAGAAATGTATAATCTAATGAATGGGAGATGGTTCTATGATGCGTGTAAAATATAACTATATTTTTTATTGGGATATCAAAGGGGAACACTTTAAGTTGAGGATTACATGTGTTCTTTAAGTGCTAATGCATGCTCTGACACTTTGTAAAATGAGTAACTTAATTTTATTAAGTTATTTAGTTGGTCTCACTGAGATGGGAGGGTAGTACAAAATATGTTTTGCAAGTTCTTATTGCAAGCACGCACAACTATATATGGAATGTGTTCCTACGTATGATTGATTAACTGGATGCTCTGGCATGAACAAGTTCAATTATGTCAATTGCACAACTGTAATTTATTTATCCAACACTTGTTTTTTTTTGTTTGGAGAGAGTGATATCTAGTGAAACTATGAACCCTGGTCCATATTTAATCATTATTGCTACTATTTTTACTGTTATTGTTGTTACTTTACTATTACTATTGCTATCAAACCAGTGCTGCTATCATATCATTATTGCTACTAATAAACTTTATCAAGCAAGTGTTTCTCCAGGTGTGGCTGAATTGACAAATCTATTGCTAAGGCTTATATGATTTTTTTGGCTCCCCTTGTATCGAATCAATAAATTTGGGTTGAAATACTTCCCTCAAAGACAGTTGCGATCTCCTACACTTGTGTGTCATCATTCTACCACTCGTGCATTTGATGACTCATGTATTCCGAAGAAATATAACCACAAGCCATTGGTAAAGAATTTTGAAGCTATTGTAACATGATGATTTGATCGATGAAGATCTAGTATGATTCAAGGAGGAAAATATGGGAGAATTTTATTGAGAAAAGTATGTAAGAACTATGCAGTAACCCATTAGAGATTTATTGAAGATACATGGGCATGTACATGTGAAAAGAATGGGTATGGTCGACTTATACCGCGATGGTGGATATTCAACAATGTAATGGACATCCAGAAAGTTAAGTAACATGTGGCCAATTGTGGTTTGAAAAAATCTATGGAATATGGCGGTGTGACTTAAAGTCTGATCATTTGGGGGGGGGTGATCCATGAGTTTTTTCTAGCAGAGGAAATCCTAAATCGACGACATGTGATAACCTGCATTCTATATATGAGACATGTGGTGTAGAGTAAGAATTGGGTTTTCATGCATTATTTGTGTGCACTTGGGCTCTGATCTTCTAGAAGGAAATGAAGAAGGTAGTGTCAATTAAACTGACGCAACTCCATCTACCTTCATGAGCTATAGGTATAATTGAAGGGAACTTAATAAAAAGACGAGATGCATATGATTTTATGTGGCACTTGAGTGATATGGACGAAGCGTAATATTCAATGTCATGGAGAAGGTAGCATTCTATAAAGATTGGTCACTTAGACTTCTTTTGATTTGGCTCAAGCAGGGAAGGAAAAGAAGAAGTAAGGTCCATGTACGAAATCATATTGGAAGTCGCCTTCCCTTAGCAATATGAAGATCAATACGGATGCCAGCTTTGACGATACAGTTCAGCAAGAAACTACAAGTTTGATGACCATGGATCACCATGGCAACCTTGTAAGATCTTAGGTGCTATGGTGGGAGCACGTAGACAATGACTTGTTAATGGAAGCACGAGATATTCAAGATGGAATGAGAACCGCGACTAATCTTGGATTTGTTGATATCTTCATTGAAAGTGATTCAAAGAGGACATGAATGATCTGAAATTGCTACAATTTGTCACGAAATTAGAGAGTTTGGAGGAGATTTTACTAGATTTTGCAATGTTTTTGGGTGGTAAGAAAATTGTGTATCCCATTAATGTGCTATGAAAACTAGTATTTCTAGGAGGATATGTCTATGGATTTACTATAACCCAGCATTCCTACAAAATATTTTGTTAAATGATTGTAATTCTGACGAATAATCAATAAAGCTTCTTACTTCACAAAGTCGTACTAGGGAGATAGGACGTCCCCTATATTCAATGAGTTTATCCCTTTGAGAAACCTCGAATTAACTTGTTGGGGCATATTGGTTGATTAAATATCTACGTTAGGACATACATAAAAGTGTGCTTCAAATATTTGGTCCAAAATATTTCTCACCAATTTTCAGCTCATGATAGTTATTTCACATACGGTTTTTATATTTAAATGTCTTGTATTCCAATCCTTAACAATCTTGTAAAACTGAAAGTGTTTGATTTAAAGTATTTTAATGTGGATATTACGAAAGGAAATAATAATTTAGTTAATTCTTATACGACAATGCGACTTTATTGACAAAAAAAATGGGTAGAAGAAATTAATAATGAGCATTAAAGATCCTCGAAAAAGTTGAATGTTAAATAAACATTTTTCAAAATCATGTCTAATTTTACCTTTTGCATCTAAAAGTTTTTATGTATTTAACAAAAGTACTATGGAGGATCAAACCTACACAAGCCAAGTTAACCTCAAAGGTTTCGAATAGCAGCATGATTTTTCCACGCCATTAGGCGAGAACCTAAGATTGTTGGATGCAGTGTGGCCCTGAACATATGAGAGAAGCACTAACCAAAACAAACATGACACCACAATCTTCGGCCATGTTGGTCACAATACCTCCGCAGTCGGGACATCATCGTCAAGGACAGATAATAATATTTTAGCCCAGACGTTGATCCGTGGTTTTCCGGCCTCTCGGTGATGGATCATACACTAGAAATGAGAGGAACCGATAGGAAATCAGGTGATACAATGGCTTAGGGTTTGTTCTCTATCATTCTTTGGAAAAATAAAAATATGAATTGTTAAAGATGTTTTAGTATTCTAAATAAACTTAATCTAGTTCCATATCAAATTTATTAATCAAAAGAACCAAAATATATAAACTATAAAACATTATTTATTTTACAATGGGAACAAATCTCTATTTTTTTGAGCTTTTATGACAGTAGGAAAGGCTCCTACTGCCTTGTATATTAAAAAAGGAACAATCTTGTACAAAGTGCCAGAACTATTTACATGAAAACAACTCAGGGGAAAGAGGGGAGGGGAACAACACTAATTTTACAAGCAATCCACCAAGAGCTTAACGAAGTCGTGTTTGTCCTCTTTGGCTCTATGCACTAGGAGATGAAAGTATTGTTTAAACCTGGTCACCCAAGAAGAAACAGAAGGCCTAATCCCCTGAAAGTAAAAACTTTCCTTTCTTTCCATATACTCCAAGAAGCTGTGATAAAGACATCCATAAACATATCCTTGCGCCAGTGCTGCTTGGAAAAGAAGATACGTTGAAAGCGGTCATGCTGGATTATATTGGAAATAGGCATGGCCAACATGTTCCAACGTTCCTTAATGAAAGAAGAGGTGCTCAACTATCTCCTCAGAAACAGAACGACACATGCTGCAAGTGTATTCACTATTAATGTGGAAGTGTCTTATTCTCAACATATTTCTGGTATTCAATCTGTCAGATAGGAGCAACCCACAGAATAATTTGAGTTTAGGAATACAGCTAGCTTTCCATAACCAAGTAAAGGTCACATTAGGCTGCAAATCTATGAAAAATAATTCATAGAACTTTTTGGAGTAATAAGAGGAGCCCCAAATATAAGAGACCAATGATCAAATGATCCAATGTCAATCACAATATGTGATGAAGCTAGCTGGATTTGTCTCAGTTCTCCTAAACCCTGAGTAGATAAAGGTAGAGCAAAGTTTGAGGACAAAGTATTGGCCGAGAGAAAATCCAGAGCCGAGCTATCTTTAGTTATAGAAAAGGAAAAGGCTCTAGGGAATAAATCAGCCATTATTCCTTCTCCCCAGTTATCCTTCCAAAAGAGGACTGAATTCCCTGAACCAATAGAACAGGTGGAGATCCCTCTAAATGTTGGTGTGAGGTTGAGAATGTCCTTCAACCAAAATGAGCCACAAGTTTCCATAGCATGAGGGATCCTATTCTGATAGTGAGCATGCCAAATCAAATTGACCCAAAGGGTGTCCTTCCTATTGTAAAATTTATCCAAAAATTTGAGAAGCAGGGCCTCATTTTGGACTTTCAAGTTAAGAACTCCCATACCCCCTTTCTGCTTAGGCCTACAAACTCTATTCCAGGCAACGAGGGGATTACATTTGTCTCTAGACTCAGATTTTTTGTCCCAAAGACAATGTCTCCTAATCTTGTCAATATGATCAAGAATCTTCTTGGGAATTTTAAGGACACACATGGTGTGGGCAACCACTGAACTGAGCAGAGAATTGATAATAGAAACTCTCCCACTGTATGCCATCATCATGTAATTAGCAGTAAGACTTCTCTCCACTCTATCCACCAAAGGCATGAGATCTTGAACAGAGGATCTAGTAGTACCAAGTGGAAGGCCAAGGTATGTGAAAGGCATGGACCTAATGTCACATCCAAGAAGGGTAGCTAGATTACCAGCAACAGAAGTGGAGATATTCATGGGAATCATAACAGATTTGTGATAATTTCTATGCAAACTAGTGGACCTAGCATATGAATCCAAAATTTCCTTCATTGCTAGGATTTGGACAGGGCAGGCAGGCATATCATCTGCATATTGAATAATTGGGTAATCAAACCCAAAGTTAGGTAGAGGAGCATGGATAATATTATCCTGAAAGGCTTTATTAATGGCAGCTTGAAGAAGATCAGCAACCAGTACAAAAAAAAGGGGTGAAAGAGGATCCCCTTGTCTTACTCCTCTTTTGTAGTGGAATTGTCTGCCAGGTACTCCATTTAAAAGAACAGCTGACATGCGTGAACCAAAGATAGTTTCAATCCATGAAAGCCATTTATCATCAAAGCCCATCAGTTTCATGATTCTCAGCATTGCTTTATGGTCAATGGTGTCAAAAGGTTTTGCAAAATCCAATTTAAGTAACACAATCTCCCCTCTTAGAAGTATCACATTGGTGGATGAATTCAAAAGCCCATGCAATGCAATCTTGGATACTCCTTCCTTTAAGAAATCCATATTGATTCTTATGAACACTTTTCAAAATTACATTCTGAAGTCTATTAGCCAGCACCTTTGTAATCATCTTAAGGCAACAATTCAGAAGAGTAATAGGTCTAAAATCATTAACACTTCCAGGAGAGGAAATTTTGGGAATAAGAGTGATGTATTCCATATTAATACTCTCCAGGTCAATATTACCAAGATAAAAATCATCACAAAGGCTATAAATATATTCTTTAATAATGTTCCAGCAAGACTTAAGGAATTGGCCATCAAAACCATCAGGACTAGGTGCCTTATCAGGAGGCATAAATCTCATAGCATCATCAATCTCTTTCCTAGTAAAAGGAGCAGAGAGATCCTCCAAGCCGGGAACATGTGAAATTAAAGAAGGAAAATCAAATTCCATCAAAGGGTTTAAGGAAGTACACAGTGTGACCTTGAAAGCCTCAAAGATCACCTGCTCTTTCTCAGCATGAGAAGAAACCAAAGAGCCACCAGGGAGGGCTAAATGAGCAATAGAGTTCCTCCTGTATCTATCTGTGGCAATTGAATGATATTTTTTTTTGTATTTTCATCCCCAAACTTGGTCCAACGGATGGTACATCTTTTTTCCTACTGTCTCTAAAAGTCCAACAGTTTTAGAAGGTGTGCTTTAAGGATTTTTCTAAAATTACTCTCAGGGATAGATAGTCCTCTTTTATCTTCCAAGTTATCCAACTCAAGCAAGGCCTTGCTACTATTCTCAATGCAAATAGACAACTTAGAGATGTGTTTGCTCCAAAATTTCAAGTCATATCTCAATCTCTTTAACTTTGTATTTAAGTTGGCCGCACTATTTGGCTTATGAGTAGACTTAGACCAACTGACTTAACAACCTCCAGGAATCTAGAGTGAGCAGGCCAATAATTCTCAAACCTAAATAATCGACAAGCAGGTATACTGGTTTGAATAGCAACCACACAAGGGTATGATCAGAGGTTGTCTTGCCAGTGGGATTAACCACAATATTAGGGAAAGTAGTCGACTAATGGAGGGAGGTAAAAAACCAATTAAGTTGTTCAAGCAGAGGATTCTATTGCATGTTACTCCAAGTAAAACTGCGCCCTTTAATTGGAATCTCGGTAAGGTGTTGTGTTCTATTTATATCATTAAAAGTAAGCATGTCATCCATGGAACCACCTGGTTTGTTCCTGTTATCCATTGATCTTATAAAGTTAAAGTCCCCAACAAGAAGCCAATCCTCATAATCGGGAATGGAAAGATCATACAACCAAGAAATAAATTCTTCTCTCAAATTACCAGAACAAGGCCCATAAATATTAATTAATGTCCAGGAAGTCATGCTTAGAGGTGAATTGAACTGAAAGTGCAAATGGTTGACAATGCATAACAAGGCCAGAGAAAACTGAACTTTTCCAAATAATAATAAGAACCCAGATGCACCAATAGATGGCACATGCAAAAATTCATGAAAGGCCCTTGGACAACATGACTTAATAAAGGATAAATCAAAATCACTTTTCTTAGTCTCCTGGAGACAAATAACATCACATCCACCAGAAACCACAACATTATAAAGAGCCATGTTCTTGTCTTTGGCATTCAAACCTCTGATGTTCCAACACAAAATAAACCACTTCCTTAAGAATTAATTACACCGAAAAAAAAAAAATAATAAAGCAAAGCCACCCTTAAGGGGGCACCTTATCATCAGTAGAAGAGCTGGCAAGCAGCATCTTAGTGGAGAGGTCTTGAGGAGGAACACCACACAGTTGCGCACCTATGTGCTGCAAAATTTCAATAGGAGTAGGAGGAGGGATAGCATCCTCCTGAGCAACAACAGAATCTTGGATCTCTTGGTCCTCAACAGTGACATCAATACCAGGTGTTACAATAGACTTCACCTTGGATCTCTTCTTCTTGGCATCTGAAATCATGGGCACTCTGAATCCATCATATTTGTTAACCCTGGGGCTCCTTCTTACCTGAAATGTAACAAAAGGAGTGACCACTACCCTGGTGGAATTCAGTGCATCATCTACCTCGGAAAGAGCCGAGGAAAGACCCAAAGGAGTATCAGAATCTCCACCAATGGTCTCAACAATTCTAGGAACCTTCTTAGGGGGTAGAAATGAGCGGCAAACGATTTTATTTTAGGATATAACCAAATTATTGTGATATTATTTTGTTGGAGATATGCCCTAGAGACAATAATATTAAGTTATTATTCTATCTCAAAAAGTTCATAATTAAGTTTATGTCATCATGCTATAACCGCTATAGCACTTGAAAAGTGAGTTTTCAAATGAAAGTCTTTGTGTGGGTGTGAAGACATAAACAAACAAGAGTTCCTAATCTTGTATCTAAGATTAGATTTTCCTAATCATGGACTTGGTTAATAAGTCTAGCTAAACATAAGAGTTCACTGTTAGGATAACAGTAGTACTGAACCGACCGAAGTATATGATCTTTCTAAAGAGACTAAACAATTGTAAATAATGTATTTAGAAAAGTACATATAAAGTTGTCATTGACTATAATTCCTATAACATGAGAATATCTAGTGGCCGCATGATCAAAATTTGTACTTTGGATGTCATCGACCATCTTGCCTTAATCGGGGATCATAACGGTGATGTCTGGGTATAATCTAGAAAGTGTAATGGAAATGAGATCGTTGCCTAGTACTTAACTCCTCTAGACGATAGAGAGATACACACTCTTGTCCCTCTCTGTATCACCGTTGCGAACCAATCATCTGGCTAGACACAATCTGATTTATCACAAGGACATCGGGGATATGGATGAGAAAAGAGGACGATATTGGTAACAAGTTCTAGATGTGTTATGATTAAAGAGTTTGATCAGACAAGACCACATAGTCTCAACTTGTGATATCGTTGGTATCGTGAAGTTAAGGGAATAGTTCAATGAGTAACTTATAAGGTTCCCTCGTTCTCCGTGAACACACATGAGACATCATGGGCGTCCATGGTCCCGTTGTTGGTTATTATTCGGTAAGTTCCCGAACACGTCTGTGTGTTATCGAGTCTTTATGGGTCAGACGCTTAAGACATTACAAACTTTAATTGAGAAAATTAAGATGTTATTATTTCTTTTATGAAAATTCTGATGTCTATACGATGTCACAGAAACAAGTCTGGTGTCAATCGGAGTTGTTTCGGGGAAGTTACTATAATGGAGAAATTATGGCGTTATGGTGGAATTTATATGAGATAACGAGGACATGAGATGTCCCGGAATGTTAGAAATATGTTTCTAACATTAGTAGATAATATCTATGATTTTATCTATTGGGTTCATAGGGTTCCAGAAGAGTTTCGGGCGAAAACTGAAGGGGGGGGGGGATTTCATCGTTCGGCCACACCAATGGGTGGGGCTGACGGGTAGGACCCAGGGACTCCAATAAAGGCACTAGGAACCTTCCGATGTATTTTATATTCTATTTTAAGAGAAAAAAGGAAAAACGAAAAAAAATGAGAGAGGAGGTGGAGTTGGACTCCCACTAGTGAGTCCGATCCGAGTTGGTCTAGGAGGAGGGGTACGGCCACCTTTTTTGGTGCGGCCAAGCCCCCTCCTAGCACAACTAGGACTATTCCCTCCCTTTGGAAATTCCCCTCTCTCCAACTATAAAAGGACCCCAAGGCTAAGCGTCTCTCTCTAGTTGAATTAGAGAGTCTAATTAGATCTTCCAATTAGAGCCCCTCTAATTGAATTAGAGCTTCTTATAATTGGATTTTGAGGTGTCCTCTCCCTATTATACCTAGCTCTAATTATAAATTCTCTCCCATGTGTTCAGAAATTTCTAGATTCATATAGCTCTAATCACAGTCGATTAGTGCTACCAATTAGCAACGCCGAAATATTGTCTCTCTTTGTTAGTGCCGAGTCCTGGATGGCGGAGCGCTAACGGGTTGACAGAAGTGTACGCGTGCACACCATAAGAGGAATTAGACATGTGATCCTGACGAGGGAAGCTTAGCGACATCCTTGAAACTAGGCCTAGTTGTAAGGATCTAAGATTGTTTAGAAATCTTCTACGACTTCATCGACTCCGCTGCCCGGTGAGTCGTGATCCTGATCCTTGCATGTATGGGCATGCCTTGTTATCTGCATAGTGATCTTGGCGGACTACGTAGGGCAATTTTTTAAAATTATGCAGCATAGACTAGCAGTGGTATCAGAGCGTACTATGCGCAGATACGATTCCCAATAACTCGCGTTTTCTTTGTTTTTAAGGCATGGTATGCGTTTTTACAAACTTTTGTCAATCCTAGGACGCTTGAGTTGCCCCTGGCTTATCTCGCTTGATCCGAAGAAGTGCTTCAGTAGCTTTGGGTCGCACCATAGTTAGCCTCATATAACGACATGGTGGAAAGGGCATGTGGATTGGATCCACATGGGGGGTCATGGTTATGAATAAGTTTAGATTGAGGCTCTGGCCGTTTTTGTAATGTATGCGTTTCAATCTCCCCGCAAAGTTCATATAGCAATGAGATTAAATATACCTCGAATTGCGTAGGTAATGATGATAGTTGATCGTAGAACCTACAACCATGCTAAAACTTGCAAACAAAGCGTGAGAGACGTCTAACTTGGTTTTGTAGGGTGTGCGTGTGGTTTGGTATGGCTATCTTGTTACCATGTTTTGACATGATGGCCAATGCCAAAGGATTTCCATTGTTTGACATCGACAATCAGGTGTTCATCGAGGAGCTCGGAGGAAGTACATGATAGGAGAAAGTGGCCGTTTCTCTATCATGGAAAAAATTGAAGAAATTTTCACCGCAGCGGAATTTCTTTGGATTTTATGTTATGGTGAGAACAAAAAAGATGAAGGATCCTCATTGGAGATGCGTCAAGAATCCCCGAAGAACAAATGTTATACCTAATCACACGCTTATAAATTTCATGTGATTTTTATCCTTTATTGTTTGCACCTTGATTGCGTAGTAGTCGTTTATTAGGGTGATTCATCACTTAAAATATCAAGATTATTCGGGTTCTCCCATACTGTAGCAACCGTCATAACAAACTCGAGTTTGCATTCATTACTTGTATGTAAGGGTCAACGCATTCTTATCGTCTGCAAGCGGGTATGGATTGATGACTTGTAACCAAGGATCAGTCCGTACGTGCGGTGTAAGATGGTTGACTTGACGTTTAGGCATAACTAGTTATGAGCTTAGAACACATTCATCAAAAGGTGAGAGAGAATCACATTTTGTGATTGGCATGGTGGACTAGCCTTTAGGTTGTGATTGGTTGAGATGTATCCTGCTGGGACGCGTAGAGATAAACGAAAAATTTCCTACGCGGTACTTCCAAGATCTAGCCGAGGTAGAAGGCCACGATGATTACCACTAGACGTGCGGTTGCGGATTATCGATGAAGCGCGTCGGGGCAGTGCAGTCCACGATCCGATCCAGCCGATCCGATCCCGCGAACGTCGAAGTGCTGAACGTACATCACCTCTGCCGGTATCCACACGTACGAGGAGGAGCTCCGACGGTGGACTGCTAGGTCCGGTGCGACGGCTGGACTGAGTGGGGCTAGGGTTCCCAATGCATGGGAGTGGACTAACGTGCCCGCTGGACAACCTGCGCCCCTCTTTATATAGCGAATGGTAATGGGCTTCACAACACTTGTGGCCCATTCCCTCTGTGAGTCCGACTCACAAACTCAGTCCATTTCCGGTTCGGGTCCAACCCGACCAATACATTTGCTCCCGCTCTTAAGTGTGCGACCCTGCAGGCTCATGGCGACTTGGACACGATTGGAGTCCAAATCCCAATCGATCAATCGGTAGCGGCTCCTAGCAGAACGTGCCGACTCCCAAGTCCCATTGAGTCATGACGACATACCTTTCAATGTGATATTCATCTTAGTCCCTTTTGCCTCACGATATACCTTGTCGAACTATAGGCGATTTATCGTCATCCCTTAAATAGCTCAACTCACTTCTCGGTCCGTGATATGTGATTCATCTGACTAACTCTTAGTGAACAGACACAGTTAACACTTAACTGAGTCGCGCATGGCCATGCTTCCTGAATCATATCACTCGAGAGGGCCCAGAGAATATCTCTCCATTCGGAGGGGCAAAATCCCATCTTGATTATCCACATCACGCAGCTTGCTTCTCATTCGACCCGAACTCTGCCTTTATAGTTGCCTTGTCACAGAATAACGTTTGACAGAACCTAAGTCGGTGATCCACAACTCGGATTGTGCGACAACCTCAGGTCTAAGGATTACATTGATTGAGACATGCAAATGACGACTTGCTCGTTGCATCTCAATGTGGGTCAGTCCGACTTGCTAAACTCTTTAGCCAAGTCGGTGAGCGTTGGAATGGCATCACCATGCCCATGACAAGTGGAACCGAGTCATCAGCCAACTCTCACATTAGTCTAGGATGTGTGTCCAGCACAATCTTAATGACCAAGGATAATTTAGTATGAACAACATGAATACATAGTTCCACAATCGAATCACATATTCAATGATATATATCAGATGTTCAACACAAGGACAACTTAATAACTTTATGAATACAGTGGGAATTACATCATACATGATTGCCTCTAGGGCATATTCCCAACAGTCTCCCACTTGCACTAGAGTCAATCAACCTAGCATCATATGCCTAGACATCTAATGCCCATACCTCTCGTGTGCGCCTCATGCTTAGGCTGTGGTAGCGCCTTTGTCAACGGATCTGCAATGTTTGCATCCGTGTGTACTTTGCATAACTTGATATCACATTGTTCGAAAAACTGGCGAATGAGGTGGTACCGCATGAGTATATGTTTGTTCTTCCGGTGTTGTCTTGGTTCCTTGGCTTGTGCGATAGCACCATTGTTGTCACAATATACGTCCAAAGGATTGGACGCGCCCTGAACCACACCAAGATCTATCAGGAGGTTCCTGATCCAAACAGCTTCCTTTGCCGCCTCTGAGGCAGCAATATACTCAGCCTCTGTTGTAGATGCAGACACCGTATCTTGCTTGGAACTCTTCCAGCTCACAGCCCCTCCGTTCATCACGAACACGTATCCAGATTGCGAACGAGAATCATCTGAGTCGGTGAGATAACTTGCATCAGTGTAACCCTTTACACTGAATTCCTCATCACCTCCATAAACTAGGAACATTTCCTTAGTATTTCTCAAGTACTTAAGGATGTTTTTAACCGCTGCGCAGTGGGCTTCGCCAGGGTCAGCCTGGTATCTGCTCGTAACACTTAGAGCATAGGAAACATCTGGCCTAGTACAAATCATGGCATACATGATGGATCCGATTGCCGAAGCATACAGAATCACACTCATCCGACTTTGCTCATCAGTCGTCGAAGGACACTGAGTCTTGCTAAGTTTTATGCCATGGGACATCGTTAAGAATCCCTTCTTGGACTCTTCCATTTTGAATTTCTTCAAAACTTTGTCCAGATATGTACTCCGACTCAATCCAATGAGCCGCCTTGATCTATCTCTATAGATCCTGATTCCTAATATGTAAGTCGCCTCACCCAAATCCTTCATTGAAAAACTCCTTTCCAATGACTCTTTGGTTTCTTGCAACATCATGACATCATTTCCAATCAGCAATATGTCATCCACATATAAGATTAGAAAGTTAACTTTGCTCCAACTAAACTTCTTGTATAAACAAGAATCATGATCGCTCTTGATGAAGCCAAACGATTTGACTAACTCATCAAAGCGAATGTTCCAACTCCGAGATGCTTGCTTCAACCCATAAATGTATTTTTGAAGTTTGCATACCTTGTCAGCGTTAGCTGGATCTACAAAACCTTCGGGCTGTATCATATACACGTCCTCAGTTAAATTTCCATTAAGGAAAGCCGTCTTGACATCCATCTGCCATATCTCATAGTCGAAATAGGCTGCTATGGCTAACATGATCCGAATTGATTTAAGCATCGCTACAGGCGAGAATGTCTCGTCGTAGTCAACTCCTTGAACCTGTCGGAACCCCTTCGTGACAAGTCGTGCTTTATAGACGGAAATATTTCCATCCATATCAATTTTCTTCTTAAAGACCCATTTGCACTCGACGGGTCTTGCACCGTCAGGCAGATCAACCAAATTCCAAACTTGGTTTTCATCCATGGACTTTAACTCGGATCTCATGGATCCAAGCCATGACTCGGAATCAGATCCCACCATCGCTTCCGAATAAGTTGCCGGCTCATTACTGTCTAACAGTAAAACATCTCGAGCACTCTGTAATCTGGCAGATCTCCGAGGTTCAGGTGCTGTAACCGGTGTAGGTACCACGACCGGCTCAGCCACCAAAGCCATTGCCGACTCGCCCCTAGCTGGTTCCTCTCGAATTTCTTCGAGTTGCACCGTGCTCCCACTGACTTCCCGACTGAGAAACTCTTTCTCAAGGAAGACACCATTCCGAGCGACAAACACTTTGCCCTTTTCCCGGTTGTAGAAGTAGTACCCCAAGGTTTCCCTCGGATACCCCACGAAAATACACTTATCCGACTTGGGCGTGAGCTTGTCCGACTGAAGTCGTTTGACAAATGCCTCACAACCCCAAATCTTAAGAAAAGACAAACTTGGCTTTTTGCCCGTCTACATCTCATGTGGTGTCTTCTCTACTGACTTTGATGGTACTCTGTTTAGTGTGAAAGCTGCAGTTTCTAGACAATAACCCCAAAATGATAAAGGTAGATCTGTCCGACTCATCATTGATCGTACCATGTCCAACAGGGTCCGATTTCTCCGTTCCGATACACCGTTTCTCTGCGGTGTACCCGGCGGAGTGAGTTGAGGAACTATTCCACAACTCTTTAGATGGTCATCAAACTCATGGCTCATGTACTCGCCTCCACGGTCCGACCGTAGAAACTTTATTTTCTTGCCGAGTTGATTTTGTACCTCACTCTGGAATTCCTTGAACTTTTCAAAGGCTTCCGACTTGTGTTTCATAAATAGATATATCCATACCTACTCAAATCATCAGTGAAGGTAATGAAGTACTCATAACCACCTCTGGCTGTCGTGCTCATTGGACCACATACATCACTATGTATTAGTTCCAACAAGTCGGACGCCCTTTCACAACTCCTTGCAAAAGGTGTCTTGGTCATTTTGCCTAGTAGGCATGATTCGCATGTCTCGAATGACTCTAAGTCGAACGAAGTTAGAAGTCCATCATCATGGAGCTTCTTCATGCGTTTCCAACTTATATGACCAAGCCGACAATGCCAAAAGTAAGTCATATTCAGATCATTTGGTTTCAACCTTTTAATATTTATGTTATAGACCGATTCACTATCAAGATTCAAAATAAATAACCCGTTCTGAATGGGTGCAAAGCCATGAAACATATCTTTCAAATATAAAGAACAACCATTATTCTTAATATTCGACTCATAACCTTGTCTCATCAAACATGAGGCGGAAATAATGTTTCGACTAAGAACTAGAACATAATAACAATTATTTAATTCCATTAAAAATCCCGAAGGTAAATGAAGTTGCATCGTGCCGACTTCCAACGCAGCGACTCTCGCCTTGTTGCCGACCCGAATATCAACCTCTCCTCTTGCCACGCTCCTAGTTCTTACCAGTCCCTGCAACGATTTGCATATGTGAATAACTGATCCGGTATCATATACCCAAGAACTATTAGGCGCATCAGCAAGATAAATGTCTATAACATTGCACATAAGTGTACCTGAGTCGGAAGTCATACCTCCACTCTTGGCTCTGTCAGCCAAATACTTGGTGCAGTTCCTCTTCCAGTGGCCATCCTGCTTGCAATAGAAGCAATTGGCTCCGGCTGTAGGAGAAGGCTTAGTCTTTGAGGAAGCACTCTGGATAGGGCCATGGGCGCTACCTACTGACTTATCCTTCTTCTTCTTAGTCCAAGAACTCTTCTTGAACTTAGCCTTATTCTGCACCATCAACACTTGACTGGCGCCTTTCTTGATATCAGCCTCTGCCGTTTTGAGCATCCCATGTAATTCAGTGATACTCTTATCCATACCATGCATATGGTAGTTCGAGATGAACGAACCATACGCACTAGGAAGAGAGTTCAGAATTATATCAGTAGCGAACTCTTCGTTAATTGGGACGCCCAGCCGATCCAGAGACTGAATGTAACCAATCATCTTGATTACATGCGGACTCAGTGGATCGCCATCTTTCAGCTTACAGCCCAGCAAAGCTTGAGAGACTTGATACCTCTCGGTCTTTGCCTGAGCCTGGAACATACTTTTGAGGCTTTCGATCATATCGTAGGCCTCAACATTCTCGAACTGCTGCTGCAAGTCCGGTTCCATGTGTGCAAGCATAAGACAGCTAATTTTCGTAGACTCATCTCTAGTCTTACGGTAGGCATTCATGACTGCGACAGTCGCATCGTCATCTGGCTCTTCTGAAAGTGGAGTTTCTAGAACATGTTCTTTCTTGTCATGCTTGAGGACTATCCTCAGTTTACGGTACCAGTTGGTGAAATTAGTTCCATTAAGCTTATCTTTCTCTAGGATTGACCTCAACGCAAAAGTGGACAACTGAGGAAGGTTGCTAGGTGCCATTGATCTACAACAGAAAATATGCAAAAACACTTAAGACATGTATTCATAAAATAGCAGGCATATTAAACGTTTTAATACTTATGCTCCCACTAGAACCAACACCCCTCCGATGGTTGCTAAGTGATTCAAGATCCTAAATAAGCAAGACGACTAGTGAGCTTTAGCATCACCGCTAGCCGTCAAGTGATCTAGGTAGGCAACACCTTGCCAATCGTATCCAATACGACTCCTGTTAGTTGGGTGGCATCACATGCCCCGGCTCCCAACCTACCTCGCCCCGAGCCCCACAACCGTTGTGATGGACTCGTCTAGATTACCAAGTGCTTCTTCTTGTAAGAGTCCGACTCAAACCCACCTAACCGGAAAGAATTGGTAGCACCTCAATTTTATGAGCCCACTACCAAGAATGTCCGACTTGTGATGGTGCAACACTGGCGGGGCGACCGACTAGACCTTCTTTGAGGGATTAAAAATCTAACAACTATCTAAATAGAGGTAAATAAAGACATAACAATAACACAAATAAAGCAATTATAATGTGAAATGGTATGGCTCTCTTCATGGTGATCTCCATCTCCACAAAGCTTGCAAGTCAACTCGTGCCAACTCTTGTCACGTGCCATCTTGATCCATGTAGCCGACTTGTACATTGACTTGCATGTCATCCGGGTTCTCCAACAAGCTACACTAGCTACTAAATGAAAATTACATAGAGAATCCGACACGCAGGCCGTAATACAATAAAATGACAACACCTAGGCTCCAGCCGGCTGACAAGAAACATGATACACAGATCATGTATGGATTACACACATCACATGCACATAAGCCATACCATTCACAACTTCCTGCAAAAACAAGTTATGCATAGATACAATATCTACCGGTGTTGTGAAACTCGCAACGACATCTAAGGCGCTACGACAGGGCGAAGCTGGCGGCCCGACGATTTTGGAAAACGCAGATCTCATCTGCATTCCGATCATGGATTTCTTCATCGGATAAAACGAGTTTACCCAAATCTGATCCGTATTCCGATTCGATCAAACTCTTTGATCTTCGATCACCGCAACTGGATTTCTGTGTCACGGTATACCCCGATGGCGGAAACCGACCGGTAGGGGTAAGTTGTTTCACGACCTTAGCAGTATGATCACGGAAACCAGATCATCCATTAACCCCGAGTACGATTGATCCAATCAACCTTGTACAAAACCGATCTATCTCATAGACCGACCACCAAAACAGCAATTAGATCACATCTAACGCTAACTACATATCACATATGTACGGATCTCGGGCCTAATACCAGAAGCTACCGCTCTGATACCACTGTTGGGACGCGTAGAGATAAACGAAAAATTTCCTACGCGGTACTTCCAAGATCTAGCCGAGGTAGAAGGCCATGATGATTACCACTAGACGCGCGGTTGCGGATTATCGATGAAGCGCGTCGGGGCAGTGCAGTCCACGATCCGATCCAGCCGATCCGATCCCGCGAACGTCGAAGTGCTAAACGTACAACACCTCTGCCGGTATCCACACGTACGAGGAGGAGCTCCGACGGTGGACTGATAGGTCCGGTGCGACGGCTGGACTGAGTGGGGCTAGGGTTCCCAACGCATGAGAGTGGACTAACGTGCCCGCTGGGCAACCTGCGCCCCTCTTTATATAGCGAATGGTAATGGGCTTCACAACACTTGTGGCCCATTCCCTCTATGAGTCCGACTCACAAACTCAGTCTATTTCCGGTTCGGGTCCAACCCGACCAATACATTTGCTCCCGCTCTTAAGTGTGCGACCCTGCATGCTCATGGCGACTTGGACACGATTGGAGTCCAACTCCCAATCGATCAATCGGTAGCGGATCCTAGCAGAACGCGCCGACTCCCAAGTCCCATTGAGTCATGACGACATACCTTTCAATGTGATATTCATCTTAGTCCCTTTTGCCTCACGATATACCTTGTCGAACTATAGGCGATTTATCGTCATCCCCTAAATAGCTCAACTCTCTTCTCGGTCCGTGATATGTGATTCATCTGACTAACTCTTAGTCAACAGACACAGTTAACACTTAACTAAGTCGCGCATGGCCATGCTTCTTGAATCATATCACTCGAGAGGGCCCAGAGAATATCTCTCCATTCGGAGGGGGAAAATCCCATCTTGATTATCCACATCATGCAGTTTGCTTCTCATTCGACCCGAACTCTGCCTTTATAGTTGCCTTGTCACAGAACAACGTTTGACAGAACCAAAGTCGGTGATCCACAACTCGGATTGTGAGACAACCTCAGGTCTAAGGATTACATTGATTGAGACATGCAAATGACGACTTGCTCATTGCATCTCAAGGTGGGTCAGTCCGACTTGCTAAACTCTTTAGCCAAGTCGGTGAGCGTTGGAATGGCATCACCATGCCCATGAAAAGTGGAACCGAGTCATCAGCCAACTCTCACATTAGTCTAGGGTGTGTGTCCAGCACAACCTTAATGACCAAGGACAATTTAGTATGAACAACATGAATACATAGTTCCACAATCGAATCACATATTCAATGATATATATCAGATGTTCAACACAAGGACAACTTAATAACTTTATGAATACAGTGGGAATTACATCATACATGATTGCCTCTAGGGCATATTCCCAACATATCCATCCTTCTTTTCATAATTTATTGGGATCTCGTTTTCACTAAAAGTTGATTATGAGGAATATCAGTTTCAGTGTGAGCGTAGCTTAAATTAACTAGTGCAAATTAATTTTGACCTACATAGTCTAAATAAACTTGTTTTATTGTAGAGATGGATCCCTTTGAAAGGTATCAATTTAATCTGATGATAAGTCATAAGAGTTTAGCTGCAAATGGAAAGAATTTTGGGGAATAGTTTCATGCTCTGATGGATGTTCTTAGAAAACACCAATATGGATCACTTTGTGGGTCACATGCATGGAAATGGAGTTCATGAAGGACCTCATATCCAATGTGAAATGTGCATTCTCAAGTAGCTCTTGCACACATGCATTGATGTTGAGCTGGTTGATCGGTTTCGTAACCGCCATCCGTACTATCTGGTAGAGGAACTGAAAGCTTTGTTCGCACATCAAGTGCACAAAGAGAATTATAATATGACCAGAGATTGATGAATAGTCGGCTTGCTTTGGGTGAACCCATAAAGCTGTTTGAAATCAGGCTGATCAGATTAGAAAGAAAGCTCAGAGATGTTGGTTTTCCAATAACTCAGGAGCACTGATATGTCATAAACGTATCCATAATTTCTAATGTTCCATGTTGTTTTCATGCCATATGCTGCATGTTTCCTTTACACTTTATACCATTTTTAATGATTTCCTGGGACTAACCTTTTGACAAGATGCCACAGAGCCAGTTCCTGTTTTCTGCTGTTTTTAGTTTCAGAAAAGTTGTTCTGGAAATATTCTCGGAATTGGACTATTCGAAACCCGGAAGTCTTAGAAAGTCGTCGTGCACATGATGTCCGGAAGGGACCCGGAGGGGAGCCACAGGGGCCCCACACCATGGGTGGGCGCGCCCCTGGCCGCGCCCAGAGGTGGTGTGGCCCCCTGGCTGCCCACCGACATTGCCCTCTCGCCTATATATTCTCCTCGAAGGGTTAACCCTAAATACCCGAGGCTTTTCCACCAAAAACATCCGCAGCCGCCGTCATCGTCAACCCTAGTTCGGAGGGTTCTGGAGCTCTCCCCAGCACCCTGACGGGAGGGGGGATCATCACCGGAGGGCTCTACACCACCATGCCCGCCTCCAGAATGATGCGTGAGTAGTTCATCCTTGGACTACGAGTCCATAACAGTAGCTAGATGGTTGTTCTCTCCTCTTTATGCCTAATGTTTAGATCTTGTGAGCTGCCCTACATGATCAAGACCATCTTATTGTAATGCTACATGTTGCGTTTGTTGGGATATGATGAATATTGAATGCTATGTCAATTGATTATCAATCTATCATGTTCTTTTCATGTGTATGTTATTTATGATCTTGCATGCTCATTGTTGTTAGTATATGCTCTGGCCAAGTAGATGCTAGTAACTCCAAGAGGGAGCATTTATGCTCAATAGTGGGTTCATGCCTCCCTTTCACTCACGCTCGAGTGACAGAAACATAAACATGTGGGGGATGTGCTGTTTCCACTAGGGAGAAAACAACAATGCTTTGTCTAAGGATGATGTTATTGTTTACATTACACACTTTGCTTAATGCGGTTATCTGTTGTTTTCAACTTAATACCCAAGGTTTCCTCGGATGACATTCTGTGGGTGGATTATTAATCATACATATAGTTGGATAATGGTCTATGTATCTTGTTGTAATGCCCGCATGAATCACATAGTAATCATCATGTCATGCATATGAACTACGGTGCAGCCCTTATATCTGTCAATTGCCGAGCTATAATTTGTTTACCCAGCATGTTATCTATCTGTTTTGGAGATACACCACTAGTGAACTGTGGACCCCGGTCCATTTTCCTCATACTGATAATACAACCACTTCCATCACTATTTTCATACTATTACTATTGTTCTCCTACTATTTTCCTACTGTTTTCCACACCATACGTTTAACCTCTTTGTTTTCAGCAAAACCGGTGAGATTGACAACCTCACTGCTTTGTTAGGGCAAAGTGATTTGATTGTGTTGTGGAGGTTCCATGTTGCTGCTGAACCGGTCGTGCGCCCTGCCAATATCAGCTGCATCAAACTTTGGAAATGATTTCTTTCTCATGCTGGTCGATTCAACCTTGGTTTCTTTCTCATGGAAACTTGCTGCTTTGCTCATCATACCTTCCTCTTGGGGTCTCCCAACGAGTGCAAGCCCTACACCATCAAGCAAAAATTTATGGCGCCGTTGCCGTTGAGAATGAGGATTTCTGCAAGGGGAGTCTCTCATTTCCAATCTCTTTACTTTATTATTGTTTTGCTTAGTTTATTTTATTTTGTCTTGTTTGCTTCTCTTTATAAAAAACACACAGAAAAAGTTCTTATTCTAGTTGTTATTTTTGTTATCCCGTTGTTATTCTTCATCATGTTGCTCCCTAAGTTCACCCTAAAAGATCTACTAGTAGGTAGTGGTTTGATAATTGGAAAGGATACCATTAAAGAATTCTTTGATCATGTGAGTAAGCATAAAAATCGTGAGGAAAATCCATACTAGAGCTTGCTCCAAATTATGAAACTGCTGCAACTTCTTTAATTCACATGTTAGAAGCTAGTTTTGTTAACCTTCACCCCATACTACAGCAAATGTTCCTCAACTTGAATAATATTGAAGATATTGAAAAACAAATATCTTAGAAACCATGCTTAAAGAATTTGGAGATGTTGCTATAGAAGTTAGAAAAGTTTTTGATCGTTTTAATATGCTAGGCTCATGTGTAGATGTTGTTGGTGCTCTTTAAAAAGCTGAACCTAAAAATGAAAAGGAGAAGAAAATAGCAACCCCCTTTAAATTAGTAGCACTTCATGAAGCCCAAGAAAAGAATTTTGACTGGATTGTTCCTGAAAATTTATTCGATGAAACTAGTAAACCTAAAAGTTCTAAGAGAGGGACATCTGAAACTCATATAGATAAAATATAATGCATTATTGAGGAATTGCCTTATCTTGATCTGAATGCCTCTCCACTTGAAAACACTTGATTCTATTCTTCTGGGCCTAGCTAAAAGGCGTTAAAGAAAAGCACTTCTTGGGAGATGATGTAGAGGCCCCAAACCGGATGGTCCAGAACCCCTCATATACATACATTCACGATCCCAAGAATTCAGTCGTGAACAACATACGAAGTGGTACACAGATACATTATCCATTACATGAATAAAATAGTCTTACAAACCAATGGTCACATGACCAAGTCTTTATTAACTGTCATGCAGGACAGGCAAATGTCTCACATCACACACACAACGGGAAGGAAACACACGTAGGTAGCCCATGTCACGCCTTCACCAACAGGCTGCTAACCGGGAGTCGGGCCTAGTTAGCATAATCGTCGGAATAGTACTCTTCCTCGTACTCCTCCTCCAGTAGCATCTCCTCAAAGTCTGGCCAAGTAAATAGCCAGGGGCGAAACCAATATGAGTACATTTGAATGTACTCTGCAAGACATCCTTTATACACTTACAAAATGCAGCATGCTTATATGGTGGGTAGGTAGGCTATAAATAGGGCTCACTACCCATGGTGTATGTAAGATAACATCATGGTTGCTTTGATATCTCTATATCTTTGTTGAAGAAGATACTTCAAAATAAAATAGTATACTTTTTGTTTCTCTTGTAGATATCGCATGTACAAGAGGTTTTATGAAACTTGTTATATAAAAGAAAGTTTTCTTTGCAAAACTTCTTGGAATAACATCTCCAACTTCTTCATCGGTACCTCTCAGATACAAGTCCTTGTTCAAAAAACACCTTTTTGAAAAGTTGACGCAATGCTAGCTACATTGCCTTTCAACTGCCCATATCCGAGGGCTCGGCTATTCTGAATAGTTTTACACTGCAAAGGTGTACACATTCCACTAGATCCAATCATCTGCCATGAACCACCCATTGATCGTCACAGCGATATGCAAGCATCAGAAGAATGATCCTATCTGTCCACTCTGAACAAGCTAGTATATGGCTATCCCTTCAATTAGGTTTATTCCCCCTGGCACCATGTCACACATCACCAAACAGGGGACCCAACTGTCGCATCTGGAGGGAAAATTAATCCCACACTGTGTATGTCCTGTTTCTCTCTCCTGGCGACACTTCGGTTCAGAGTATCATCCTCTCTATAGCTTTTTGGGATAGTACACACACTAACAAGAACAAGTATCTAGATAGGCCCCATACCCATATTGGGGTAGAGTGGCGGTACTTCTTGGTTGTCCAGCGAAGACTAGGTTATGTGTTTTTTGTAAACCATTTGAAAACAACTCTTTAGCTCCCCCGGTGAACAAGGTCCCGCCTCTTCACCGTGGACTTTTCATAACTCCTTTTGTTTGCAAAAAGCACATTTTAAAAGTTTCCACTTAGGGACTCAAAATTATTATCTTACGCGGTATTTATATACCCTATAGTGGCTAAAGGCTTGGTAACACCAAGTTGACTAATGGCAAAGTGATAATATAACTATATAATATTAATAGTAATAATGATAGTCACTCAATAAAAATAGTTTTGATAATCAAGTGTTTTGTAAAACTTCAGAAGTCGAATATGCATGATAGATAATGATAAGTAGTATAACAACAAACTTTAAGGATGGCTTGCCTTGGAGGAGTTGAGGTTCCTGTTCGTGATAACAACAAGAGTGGTAGTATTAGCCTCCGGCACCAACTACCTCTTCTTCGGGTTCTATCGTCGCAAAAATAAAATAAGAACACTCAATCAGAACCAAACTAAGAAATCAATGATACTCAACTACACCATACAGAAAGCAAGGCACACACAAAAATAACACACAAGTTTATCAAGCAAACAATCCACAAGCATTCACTCAAAATAATATTTTTTTATTACTACTACTACTATGATTGAGATTTATCATTTCTCAACAAAATGAGATGGAACCAGTGGGTGTTCCACTAAGCTTTCTATGCCATTTAAGAGGTACTAAGCCTATGGTCCAACTTGTGGAAAACAAAACATTCCTCTAGCAAAAATACAACTAGACTTTCTAGTGAAAAAACAACACTATGAGTAATAAGCTCTAAAACTACACATGCATCTCTAAGGAAATAAAATGCACCCTAACAGAGGTGAAAACAAGCACTAACCTGTACCAAAATGGTACTGGATCCACATAAAAAATACTCCTAACAACTTGGATAAAAATCTAGCTAAGCATTTGCATCACAAGATTTAATAAAATAAAACTAGAGAATAACAATATGCTCATACTAGTTCCATACAATTCCTAAACATGCACAAACTTTCTAACATGATAGATCTGTGATAAAAAACATTATAACACTAAGCACAACATCCAAACATGCTAGATAACAAAGTAACACTAGCAAGCAATTATTCTAAAGTTAAATCTACACATATTATTCTTAACATAAAAGTGCAAAAACTTAGATCTGTTGCCAGAATAAATCTAGAGCTCTAAAAATCACACCAAGCTAGGATATCATAGATATAAACATAATCTAACAGATCCAGTTGGATTCACATCAAAAAGTGATTTCAAACAACTTCTAAATATCCTAGAATATGCAACTAAACATTTACCAAAGTGGATGGCATTTCCAAATGGAAGCTCACCTTGATGTGAGCTCAAGCCCTACTGATATATCTAGTCAACAGCTACTCAAAGAATTTTAGTTTCCACATTTTGAACGTCCCAACAAAAAGTTATTACATTTTCATTCTAACAGACATTGTGTAGTTCATGATTTTTCATTTGTTCAAACACAGATCTGCAAGTTGCATTCGTTCAAGATTTTTTAGTTCTATCACGGGTGATTTTTGGTTGATTTTATTTTTGAGTTTAACTATTTTTAACATGGTTAAAGTAAAGTGTAAGATTCAGTTGTTTTTAAAAAGAAAAAGAATTTGTGCGCGGGCTGTTCTATCTCACGGGCGCGCGGACCGCTAGGGCTCTGGGGCCTAGCTCGCTTCCACGGCGCGCGGCGCGCGCGTGCCGCTTCGTGGTCTAAACGTGGCCGTTGATATCGCGATCAATGGCGCACGGCCGTCGTTCTCCTCTCCTCTCTCCTCTCTCTCCCGTTCTGATCGGCGCACGGCAGGCGGCGAGTTTGATGCGATTGCTCACTTAGGACTCGTGTAGGATGGTGGCGCCGGGTCGAAGAAGTCTAAAGTGCTCAGGGAAGTGCAGGGGCGGTGGAAACACGACGCGGGATGGCTTCTGTCGCTGGCGCGAAGCAGGGGTTCCGCGGCGGCTCCGACGACGTCTCCGACGTTCCTGCAAACGAGGGAGCATGAGGACGGGCCAAGCGTGCTCCACGGAGGGTGGGGATTGAGGTGAGAGCAAAAAGGAGGGGTGGGGTTGCCCCATACGTGCGCAACCCACCGGTGCTATCCGCGGTGGCTGGCGGCAATCTCCGGTGATCTGGGCTCACAAAGAGCCTAGGGTGCTCTTGGTTGGTTACAGGGCGAGTGAGGGGTGAGGTGCGGGTGTGGTGGTGAAGCCGGGGCTCTCCCGTGGATTTATAGGCGCGGGGGTGTCCGTGTGTGCCCGTGCGTGCGCTTGGGTGACAAGTGGGCGAGCTCGTGCGCGCTCTGGCGTGCCCATGCCGCGGCCCTTGGCCTTTGGGTGCGTCCAGGGGTGCCAAATGGGGGCGGTCAATGCCTCAACAGGCGAGGTCATCGAAGAACCGCACGGGGTAGCCACAGTGCGCACGCACAGTGCGTGTCTGTCAGACATGCCCATGCCTCCCTCCCTCGTTTTCCTCTCTGAAACCAGCACGCTCTCCTCCTCTCTGGTCAACATGACTTGGATGCTAAGCCATGGAAATGGAGAGTGCTGACTGGGATTCTAGAAGGTCCAAGTGGTGCAGCAAAAGGATGTTCCAATCAAAAGTTATAAGCATTTGAAAATGATGCCATTTACTGTTTTCTAGATAATTCAGTTTCAGTTAAATGACTTAGGAAAAATTCTAAGTGTTGGGGACATAGTGGATTAGGCATAAGTTGATCTTGTTTTCTGGAACCAAATCAACTTAAAAGTTTGTTTTCAAAGTGTGGTTATGTTAAGCAACATTTTTAATTTCAGAAACATTAAAAGAAAGTAAATTTGAATTTCAAATTAGCACTGAAAACAAGGTGGAAAAACAACTAGTTTATGTTTTTCTCTGTTTTTCAAAAAAAAACCCTTTTTCTGTCTTATTGTCTTAACACAACAACACCAAGCAAATGATTGTTTCTTCCATTAAATTTTTTAAACCAAGTTCACCCTTTTGTAGTCCATATATTAGAGATCACATCCATGCCAAGAAAACACAAAATGTGATTCTCTATCATATAGATAACATGAGTGCCTAATTGGCTTATTTTTCAGAAATGAGTTTCTATAGAAAACCTTAATGAAAACATTGGATTAAACTTTTTCCAAATTGTTTTCTTGGTTCTAAAGAAACCAAATATTATTAATAAGTTGAAAACAACATTGCCACAAGAAGTTTGATGAACAATATTGGAAACACCATGTGGAAAACATCACAAAAATAAATAGAAAACATCAGAAACAAGGTGAATGATTTTTGAATCAAAGCTTGCTTGCATTGCATAGATAACCATGGTTCATTACATAATGTTGGATTAAACAAGGTGTCGTGGGATAATCACGGCAGACGTTACCGGGGGTAACTGATCTTGGGGCAAGACGACACAGGCGTTTGGGAGAGGGTTTAGCTCAGAGGAAAGCATGATGGAACTCGATCTGGTAGCCGGCGATCAAGTCGCCGAGTCTCCGATCTTAATATATTAACTCGATCTCTCGTATACACTAGATGCTCGATACCAAGCGATAATGCTAGGGTTCTTAGATCTCCCTCAACCAGACCTAGGGGTCGGTTTATAAAGCACCCGTACCCCCTGGCTTACTCTCCAAGGTACACCCTGAATCCTACCCGGACACCGCATACAAACCCTAACTTTCCTTTACCATAACCCTCAATCCGGGTTACAAGGCCTACAAACTTGGGCCTTCCAGAAGTTTCTTTATCCTTAGCCGGATCTTGCGCAGCGTCCTTTGGGCCGGGTTATGCCCTGGAGTTGGCCTACTGGGTTAGTATCCCTCCATCAGTAGTCCCCAGAATAGCTTGGGCTTCACGGATCCTTCCTTGAAGCGCTTGCTATTCCCTGAAAAAAAACATCAAATGCCCAAATGTATGAAGGCCGGGTTAAAATGCTTTGATAAACAACTAGGCCCAACTCCACGGTGGCCATATAGTAACCCGGCTTCTCTCCAAACACCCGGCTTAGCTTTCCGGGTCTAAGCCCTGATAAAAACGTCAAGATCCTGCACTTTACTCGATAATTGATCTTGATATTATGAAGAATATCTCCTTCTTATTTCTGCCCAGATATCACGTTCAACACTTAAAGCATATCTCGCAAAACTCAAACAGATAGCCGTTACTCCGTAATCCCCGGCTCCCGCTCGTTGAACTAAACTTATCCACCCGAACCATTATAAATATGCTCTTAGGGGTAACCCTAACCCCAACGGCTCACTTCCCCCCATTCCTCTTCCTTTCTTCCTCCATGCTCAAGCTCACAGAGCGCCACCACGGAAACCCCGCGCGCATCACCGGAGCCTATCGGCCGCCGGCTACGCTCTGCCACAGCGCGCTCTGCACCGCCGCCAAGATCCGCCGCCAAACCCCCGACCGGCCCGCCGGGAATCGCAAAGGGGCACCAATCTTGTGCTATTTGCCTCCGTCGAGCTTCACTTCGATCTCCTCCAGTAAGCCTCCCATACCCGTTAACTGGCCTCCGCAATTTCTTGATTTTCTTCAGATTAGATCTAGGTCAATCCGCCGGTCATTTTCCCGGTCATGCCGAATTAAGTTACTTGTACTCACTCTAGTTCATCCAATGGATTGGATACTAACTTTATTTTACTTCCCTACCGCCCATAGCTGCTAATTTTGCCACAAATCCAGAAATGGAATCTCTAGCCTGGGCTCGGGCCGCCCAATTTTTCCGCCCTCGCCTCTATCATCCGGAAAATCTTCCCTTTTCCGATTCCCTTTATTCGTAATAGGTACCTGTGTAACCATCCATCACCCTCGAACATTCTTTCAATGCATAAGCCTCCATGATTTTTATAATGATGCTTGATACCCGGATAGCTTGAACCTTGCTCCACGGAATGACACCCGGATAGTATGTAACTTCCATATTGTCTCGATGCCACTCACCGATACTCGACCAGTTTATGGTTTCCGAGTCTTATTCCTTGTATCCTTCTACCTTGTGCTTTGCAGGTCAATCACATGGCTCCCAAGAAGCAAGGAAAAACACCAGCCAAGGCCAAGACCACCAACTCCATATCCGCCAACTAGGCGCGATCTTCGGTCACCAAGGCCAAGTTAGAAGAACTGGCCGAGTTAGGGGTTCTACCCCCTCAAAAGGAAATCCACTGGAGGGTGCCGGGCAACGAGACCCGGCCTACCCCGGCGAAGGATGAGGTAATATGTTTTGTGGAACACGTGACCCGGGGCTTCCGTCCTCCGGGTCACCCTTTCTTCCGTGATATTCTAAGCCATTATGGCCTTCGCATTTTTGACATAGGGCCTAATTCCGTATTAAATATCTCCCACTTCATCGTTCTCTCCGAGTCATACTTGTGCACTCCGCCAAGTTTGGCTCTTTTTGTCGAGCTTTTCCAGTGCAAACCGTGCTGCGAAAGCGGTGACGGGGCACTTCTCGCTTGCGGCGGGGTTTCTATCCAGCGCCGCAAGAATTCTCTGATGCCACCCCTCACTCTCAACTCCCATGTCAAACACTGGCAACTCTCGTACTTCTATTGCCGAGACACCTCCCCACCCGGCCAAAAGAAACTGCCGGGTTACTCCGAGGGCCTTCTCGATATCTCCGAGTCTTTCAACGCCTTTGCCCCTGACTCGGACAGGGAGGCCATCCGGCCTTTACTAGCCAAAATCTCTGTTCTGTCGGCCCAAGGTCTCATTGGGCTTAACCTGGTGAAAACTTGGGTCGATCTCCGGATCCAACCCAACTCCATCCGCACTAAGTTAATGTGCGAGTATTCAGGGCACGCTACGGACTCGCTCCGGTACTCCACCCACAGCTTTGCAGCCGGAGATACCAACAAAGCTATCAAAAGCTTCTTGACAGAAAAGCTAGAGGTAATCCGAAACATAGCCGGGTTAGAACCCTTCACTCATGAGAACCCAGCCCCCAAGGTAAAAACTCGGTTTTCATACTCTTGCTTTCACACCTTCCACTCGATATGACTAATAACCCTTATTCTTATACCTTCTTCCCAGGCTGATGATCCCTTTTGGAAGATTGAAACTCCTCCTAACTCCGAAAATCCAGAGGAGCAAGAGGATGGCATTAACTCGGATGAAGGTACGTTTCGAACTTCACTTAATTCCCTTGAGTTCATCGTGTCCCATTCTTCATTTTCCAACTGTGACCTTGATAACTTCCAGAGCCAGAGGACAAGGACGAAGAAGAAGAGACTGACGGCAAAGTAGAATCCGCCAGTGATGAGGAGGAAGTGGAGCCGACAGTCAAAGTCGGATCTAAGAGAAAACCCCGAGGGGTCGTCCTCAAGGTTTCATATCGCCTCCTTGCATTCAATTCGTATCCCTTTGATGATATACATGAGCTAACTTGACGTTATTCCACTGGCCATATTTGAAGGAGTCGCCCATGACCAAGCGCAGAGCGACTCGAAATTACCCGGGTGATGATGCTCTTAACCCGGGTATTTCATTGTCTCCGACTCGGCGCGCTGGTATTTACCTTATCCTTTCTCGGACGAAACAATCTTCCTGAACCATTCCCTTACGAAATCTTGCTTGATACTTTTCAGTTTCGCTAGGTCTAGCAGCGAATTCCCTTCGGACTTTGCGGTGAATACCGGGTAAAATTCCTTTCCTGACGTTCTATCACATTTTCATCACCCTTTCCTGATTGTACACTAACTGCTCACTCATACTATCTATAGGGCCACGTTCGTTATTAGCGACCAAGAGGATATGGAGACCGATGACCCGGGTAAGGGGAACCCGGCTGATAAGACAACAGCCGCGTCTAGCAGCCAAGGACAAGCGTCACCAATAAACCCGGCCAGACAAGAAGCCGAGTATCCAATAGCCTCTCATGCAAGCAAGAAGGAAAAAACTGCAACTTTGGGTGCGGGAGAGGGAGCGTCAGATTCCGACATTCGAATGACCCGGATGCCGCCTTCTGCTAAGAAGAAAACTCCTTCTCCGAGGTTCCAAGGCCCCGGGTCCTCTAGTACGGGTAATGATACCTTTGATGAACTGATGAGCGCTCTCCTCACTATGAAGACCTCAGAGAGCAATATTCTGGAGCGCATGGCCGCCGAGCACCAGGTAACACTACTTGATATCTCGTAACGTACACCTAGTCCCCAAGTTCCGAGCATAACTTGTTGAAGTTGTGCTTGGTACTTTATGCAATACTTAGCTTGCCATAATGCCCGACAGATACTTGTACTCCTTGTTCTTTACAGGCACAGATGACCCGGTCTGATGAAATTTTGCTCAAGACCGAACAACTTCTTCTTGCCGAGGTAAAGCGGAGAGAAGCCCTTGAGGATAACGTGGAAACCTTGAAGAAGGATGTTTCTAAATACAAGAAGAAGTACAATACTGCTCAATCCGCGCTGAAGAAATTATCGGACCAGGTTACCGATACCTATCGCATCTTGCTTAGTAAGTTTTTGCTGCCGACTGACTTCATGCCTTTACTTTATTACGTGATACTCGGGATTATTGATACGTCTTTCCTTTGTTTCAACTGCAGGTGCCAACCTTGCGGCCCCAGAGGAGGATGCCGTTGCAAATGCTAGAACTCTAAAGACTGTGCTCCGGACATTCTTTGCCGGCACGAAATTTATACTGGATGCCGTAAAGTGGCCTACTGAGGTATATCCGGGTGAAGAAAATCTTATCCAAGCCTGCTCCACCGTGCCTGCCTGGATTGAAATCTGGAAACGCTCGGCATGCCGGTTTGGTATGACCCGGGCCTTTACCCTGGCTAAGGCTTATTTTCCGAAGCTTGATCCGGCAAAGGTAATATCCGGGTTTCCAGAATTCAAAGCGGATGGCTCCAAGTTTGCACCCAAGGACTTCAAGGCCATACAGTCCGCAGTGCGTCATTCGGCCACCACTTTGGCCGATAGCATGGATCTGAACACAATTATGAGCGCATACGATGCTGAAGGCAAAATCGTTACGAAGGACGCACCCCCGCCCTTTGATATTTTGGAGAAATGGGCTGCTGACTCGGCCAGGAAGAGGGAAGAAACGGCAAAGAGAGAGGACGAGTTAGGATCAGAGCCAACCACCTCTACACCAGCTGTTCTTCCGCCTGTCCGTCCTGTCGCGAAGAATCCGGGTGATGATGCCGGGAGAGCCAAAGAGCAAGTCCAAGAGCAAGACCCGGAGGGCAAGGGCAAAGATGTGGACCCTACTCAGGAAGCCGAATAGGCAAATGCCATCGAAATACTTCGATCATCTGATGCTTTTATTCGAAACAAGTATTCTTTTGACGGTGCGCCTGTGCACCCTTGATACTGGTGTCAATTTGTAACACACCTTAATTCTGTGATACACTTCGTGCCTTTCTAGGCTTTTTGATGAACTTGATATTTGTCTATCTTATTCTTGATATCCAACTTTCTTTGCATTTCTTTTTATTCCCCTCTTTATTTCCGAGTACCGTGAGTTTTGACAGGTGGACTTTTCTTTAAGTCCCCAAGTCCCCACGACTCGGACATTGGGGTCTTTCGAGCTTAGCCACGAAACAACTTGATTCTGTTTCGAAACCCACAGTCCCCAAGGCCCGAATTTCCGAGTCTGTGGTGTGTGGTCTTTTCGAAGAGAACAAACTTGTTGTTGCTAAGCCGAAACCCGGAATTGTTTCATATAGATAATGAAGTTATGCTTGATAAACGTTGAGTTTCCAGCTATTAGCCTTGTACTCTGCATAACTTGTGGTTTAGATGACCCTTTTGACTATCTTGTACTGTAAGCCGGCTTTCACGTGGATACCATGTTGTTACATCTATACGAAAACAGGGTCAGACAAGTCCCATTGGGCTTCATGGCTGATTGTAATCGTAAGCGAGCAAATCATGCCACTTTAGTGCGAGTCACATCGAGCTTAAGTAAGAAAAGTCAAGAAAATTTGGCTCCTTTGTCCGGTTATAAGATTGCAGCCGTACTCGTTTGCGAGTAATCGGCCCTTATAACTCATAGGCATCAAGGCCGGGTCTTTGGGTTTGTGGCTGTGCTATTCAAGCAATCAGCCCCCGAGACCTATATATATTCAACATACTGATGTATTGGTAGCAGTGGATACTACTTACCTGTAACTGAAGTAAAGATCGTAACAGAATAGAACTTGATAACCATCTCTTTATCGATACGAGAAAGTTTGGATCAGCAGGCCGCCTCATTAAAAACCTTCCAGTCCCCTTAGGTACCCTGGGTAGGAAAAGAGCGCGTCTAAAACCTGCTGCCCATTACATTGTTTAGTTCTTCTTGAGAACCGGTCCCGGGCTGACGTGACCGATACACATTCTCCATTTGTTGGACTTTTTCATGATGAGTACCGGGTTTACTAGCCAACCCGGGTGAGGTGTTTCCATGACGCGGATGGTTGTAAGCGGCCGTGCAATTTCTTCTCCTATGCCAGATTGTTTGGGGGAATCATCCTTGATGAAAGCCACCATCTTAGCATCTTGTGCCGCCTTGGACTTTGCTCTTTCGTCCTCAGTGCTCGGCCTTTTTGATGTGGTTCTGTCCTCCGGGTCTGCTTGAGACCGGTAATGCTTGAGTTCCTCTTTTCTACAGGCTTGCTCGGCCATTGCTGCGTCTCCTTCGTCGCATTCAGCTGCTATATCTCGATTTCCATGTATGGTAATGGTCTGCTTAGGACCCGGGATTTTTAGTTGTAGATACACGTAACACGGCCTAGCCATGAATTTGGCATAAGCCGGCCTTCCGAATAGCGCATGATAAGGACTGCGCAATTTGACCACCTCAAAAGTGAGCCACTCAACTCGATAGTTATCCTTTGATTCCCAAAATGCTACCTCCAATGCGATTTTTCCCTCGGGACATGCCGAGTGACCCGGCACTATTCCATGAAAAATTGTTGAGCTTTTCTGCAGCTGGGACTCCTTGAGACCCATGCGTGAAAAAGTTTCCCAGTACAAGATATTGATGCTACTTCCACCGTCCATCAGGACCCTTTTTAACTCGTAACCATTAACCTGTGGTGCGACTACCAATGCTAAGACTCCCGGGTGCTCTATTCTTTCCGGGTGATCTCTTCTGCTCCATGTTATCTCTTGTTCCGCCCATCTCAGGTGTCCCGGAACAGCCGAGGAAACCGAGTTCACAGCTTGCTTGAGTATCTTTTTGTTCCTGTTAGAAGTTCCTGTAGTATGCACATGATATTGTCCTTTTAAATCAGGCGTACGTACCATACCGATGAAGACGCTGATCCGGCCGATTGTCACGACGGATCCGGATTCGAGGTGATCCGACTCTGGCCCCCAGCCGAAATCGTCCACCGTCTTTTCTCCTTTGTGGTCGATGTAGATCTCGCCGACGACAAGATTCTCCATGTTCTTCCGAGCTTCTCCCGTGATGTAAACACCTTTGGACGCAGGCCCCACGTTGGGCGCCAACTGTCGTGGGATAATCACGGCAGACGTTACCGGGGGTAACTGATCTTGGGGCAAGACGACACAGGCGTTTGGGAGAGGGTTTAGCTCAGAGGAAAGCATGATGGAACTCGATCTGGTAGCCGGCGATCAAGTCGCCGAGTCTCCGATCTTAATATATTAACTCGATCTCTCGTATACACTGGATGCTCGATACCAAGCGATAATGCTAGGGTTCTTAGATCTCCCTCAACCAGACCTAGGGGTCGGTTTATAAAGCACCCGTACCCCCTGGCTTACTCTCCAAGGTACACCCTGAATCCTACCCGGACACCGCATACAAACCCTAACTTTCCTTTACCATAACCCTCAATCCGGGTTACGAGGCCTACAAACTTGGGCCTTCCAGAAGTTTCTTTATCCTTAGCCGGATCTTGCGCAGCGTCCTTTGGGCCGGGTTATGCCCTGGAGTTGGCCTACCGGGTTAGTATCCCTCCATCACAAGGGCATTGAAATTTTTTAGTTGTATCACAAAAATGGCTTCCCTCATGTGTTACAAGTGTCCCAGATCTAGGGTGTGATAGATCTCCCCCTTAAAAGAATCTCACCCCGAGATTCGCGGGTCTAGTCTTTAAGGAAACCAGGGAACTCCTTCCTGATATAATCTTCATGCTCCCAGTTTTATTCCTCCTCTGAATGATTCGTCCACTGAATCTTAAGGAACTTCAAAGCATTTCTCCTGGTAGCACGAACATTTTCCTCAAGTACACGTAGGGGTCGATCACGGTAGGTCAAATCATCATTTATGTCAATGGTCTTGAAGTAAATGTCTTGGTAAGTGAGATTCTTCTTAGGTACATGAAGACACTTCTAGAGAAATGACACGTGAAAAATCGTGAAAGGCTGACGGCTCTTCAGGCAGCTCCAGCTGATAAGATACCTCTCCACGACGGGCTAGGATCTTAAACGGGCCAATATACCGGGTTGCAAGATTTCCCTTGACATGGAAGCGCTGCATCCCTTTGAGCGGCGTAACACGCAGATACACGAAATCTCCAATAGTGAAAGAGACATCGCGACGCTTAGTGTCCGCATAACTCTTCTGGCGTGATTGTGCGGCTTTAAGACGGTCACGGATCAAATGCACTTGCTCCTCTGCAGCTTTTAGAATATCAACTCCAAAGATTTGACTGTCTCTTGTTTCAGTACAGTTCAGAGGTGTGCGACACTTCCGTCCATACAAGGCTTCAAAAGGTGCCATCTGCAGGCTTGACTGATAGCTGTTATTGTATGAAAATTCTGCAAACGGCATACAATCTTCCCATATTGGGGTAGAGTGGCAGTACTTCTTGGTTGTCCAGCGAAGACTAGGTTATGTGTCTTTTGTAAACCATTTGAAAACAACTCTTTAGCTCCCCCGGTGAACAAGGTCCCGCCTCTTCACCGTGGACTTTTCATAACTCCTTTTGTTTGCAAAAAGCACAATTTCAAAGTGTCCACTTAGGGACTCAAAATTATTATCTTAGGCGGTATTTATATACCTTATAGTGGCTAAAGGCTTGGTAACACCAAGTTGACCAATGGCAAAGTGATAATATAACTCTATAATATTAATAGTAATAATGATAGTCACTCAATAAAAATAGTTTTGATAATCAAATGTTTTGTAAAACTTCAGAAGTAGAACATGCATGATAGATAATGATAAGTAGTATAACAACAAGCTTTAAGGATGGCTTGCCTTGATGGATTTGAGGTTCCTGTTCGTGATAACAACAAGAGTGGTAGTAGTAGCCTCCGGCACCAACTACCTCTTCTTCGGGTTCTATCGTCGCAAAAATAAAATAAGAACACTCAATCAGAACCAAACTAGGCAAGAAATGATACATAACTACACCATACAGCAAGACGGGCACACACAAAAATAACACACAAGTTTATCAAGCAAACAATCCACAAGCATTCACTCAAAATAATAATATTTTTTTTATATTACTACTACTACTATGATTGAGATTTATCATTTCTCAACAAAATAAGATGGAACCAGTGGGTGTTCCACTAAGATTTCCATGCCATTTAAGAGGTACTAAGACTCTGGTCCAACTTGTGGAAAACAAAACATTCCTCTAGCAAAAATACAACTAGACATTCTAGTGAAAAAAACAACACTATGAGTAATAAGCTCTAAAACTACACATGCATGTCTAAGGAAATAAAATGCACCCTAACAGAGGTGAAAACAAGCACTAACCACTACCAAAATGATACTGGATACACATAAAAATACTCCTAACAAATTGGATAAAAATCTAGCTAAGCATTTGCATCACAAGATTTAATAAAATGAAACTAGAGAATAACACTATGCTCATACTAGTTTCATACAATTCCTAAACATGCACAAACTTTCTAACATGATAGATCTGTGATAAAACAACATTATAACACTAAGCACAACATCCAAACATGCTAGATAACAAAGTAACACTAGCAAGCAATTATTCTAAAATTAAATCTACACATATTATTCTTAATAGAAAAGTGCAAAAACTTAGATCTGTTGCCAGAATAAATCTAGAGCTCTAAAAATCACACCAAGCTAGGATATCATAGATCTAAACATAATAACAGATCCAGTTGGATTCACATCAAAAAGTGATTTCAAACAACTTCTAAAAATCCTAGAATATGCTAGTGGACATTTACAACGTGGATGGAATTTCCAAATGGAAGCTCACCTTGATGTGAGGTCAAGCCCTACTGATAGATCTAGTCAAGATCTACTCAAATAATTTTAGTTTGCACATTTTAAACGTTCCAAAAAAAAGTTATTGCATTTTCACTCTAATAGGCAGTGTGTAGTTCATGATTTTTCATTTGTTCAAAATAGTTCAAACACAGATCTGCAAGTTGCAATCGTTCAAGATTTTGTTGATCTATCATAGGTAATTTTGGTTGATTCTATTTTTTGGTTAACTATTTTTAACATGGTTAAAGTAAAGTGTAAGATTCAGTTGGTTTTTAAAAAAGAAAAAGAATTTGTGCGCGGGATGTTCTATCTCATGGGCGCGCGGCCCGCTAGGGCTCTGTGGCTCAGCTCGCTTCCACGGCGCGCAGCACGCGCGTACTGCTTCGCGGTTTAAACGTGGTCGTTGATCTCGCGATCAACGGCGCACGACCGTCGTTCTCCTCTCCTCTCTCTTCTCTCTCTCCCGTTCTGATCGGCGCACGGCCGGCGGCGAGTTTGACGTGATTGCTCACCTAGGGCTCGTGTAGGCTGGTGGCACGGGGTCGAGGAAGTCTCAAGTGCTCGGGGCAGTGCAGGGGCGGTGGAAACACAGCACGGGATGGCTTCTGTCCCTGGCGCGAAGCAGGGGTTCCGCGCCGGCTCCGATGACATCTCCGACATTCCTGCAAACAAGGGAGCACGAGGACAGGTCAGGCGTGCTCCACGGAGGGCGGGAGTGAGGTGAGAGCAAAAAGGAGGGCGGGGTTTCCCTAGACGTGCGCAACCCACCGGTGCTGTCTGCGGTGGCTGGCGGCAATCTCCGGTGATTTGGGCTCACAGAGAGCCCAGGGTGCTCGTAGGTGGTTATAGGGCGAGTGAGGGGTGAGGTGCGGGTGTGGTGGCGAGGTCGGGGATCTTCCGTAGCTTTATAGGCGCGGGGGTGGCCGTGTGTGCCCGTGCGTGCGCTCGGGTGACAAGGGGGTGAGCTCGTGCGCTCTCTAGCGTGCCCATGCCGCGGCCCTTGGCCTTTGGGTGCGTCCAGGGGTGCGAAATGGGGGCAGTCAATGCCTCAACGGGGGAGGTCGTCGAAGAACCGCACGGGATAGCCACAGTGCACACACACAGTGCGTGTCTGTCAGACATGCCCATGCCTCCCTCCCTCGTTTTCCTCTCTGAAACCAGCACACTCTCCTCCTCTCTGGTCAACGTAACTTGGATGCTAAGCCATGGAAATGGAGAGTTTTGACTAGGCTTCTAGAAGGTCCAAGTGGTGCAGCAAAAGGATGTTCCAATCAAAAGTTATAAGAATTTAAAAATGATGCCATTTACTGTTTTGTGAAAAATTCAGTTTCACTTAAATGACTTAGGAAAAATTCTAAGTGTTGGGGACAGAGTGGATTAGGTATAAGTTGATCTTGTTTTCATGAACCAAATCAACTTCAAAGTTTGTTTTCAAAGGGTGGTTGTGTTAAGCAACATTTGTAATTTCAGAAACATCAAAAGAAAATAGATTTGAATTTTAAATGAGCACTGAAAACAAGGTGGAAAAACAACTAGTTTATGTTTTTCTCTGTTTTTCAGAAAACACTATTCTGTCTTATTTTCTTAACACAAAAACACCAAGCAAATGATTGTTTGTTCAATTCTAATTTTCAAACCAAGTTCACCCTTTTGTAGTCCATATATTAGAAATCACATCCATGCCAAGAAAACACAAAATGTGATTCTCTATCATATATATAACATGAGGGGAAAACACCTAATTGCCTTATTTTTCAGAAATGAGTTTCTATAGAAAACCTTAAGGAAAACATTGGATTAAACCTTTGCCAAATTGTTTTCTTGGTTCTAAACAAACCAAATATTATTAATAAGTTGAAAACAACATTGCCACAAGAATTTTGATGAACAATATTGGAAACACCATGTGGAAAACATCACATAAATAAATAGAAAACATCAGAAACAAGGTGAATGATTTTTGAATCAAACTTGATTGCATTGCATAGATAACCATGGTTCATTACATAATGTTGTATTACACAAGGGAATTGAAATTATTTTGTTGGCTCACAAAAATGGCTTCCCTCATGTGTTACAAGTGTCCCAAATCTGGGGTGTGACAGATAACCCAAGGTTTTATTTTTTTGCTTTGTTTTTATCTATTTTATTTTAGTCAAGGTGTTGTATAATTCTGTAGAAACTATTTTGTATCTTTATTTTCATGTATTAGTTCTGCCAAGTAAAGTTTCTAGCGAAAGTTGGAGTTGGTTTTGGATTTCTGCGCAGGAAACAGATTTCTGCTGTCCACTATAAAAAATCGCATAACCACAGAAAGATCAAAATGAGCTGAAATTGTTTGTGATTATTCCTCAGCTAATTCCAAAACTTTTTTTTTATTTACGTTTTTCAATTTGAACAACAGAAGTGCCCGAAAAAATCCGTCTTTACACATTGTTCTGGTTTTGACATATTCTGCCTTTTTACTTGCATTCTCTCTTTTACTATGTCGAGTGGATTTCTTTGATTCACATAAATTCAGTGGCTGTATATAATGTTTAAAAAGTATTAATAATTCTTGTGTCCATGCAGAACATGTGAATTTTTAATTGTGCACTAACCCTCTAATGGGAATTACATTAAGTGTGGTGTGAAGGAAGTTTTCAAGGGTCAAGAGAAGGGGGTGATATAATGTGATCAAGAAGAGTGCAAGGCCAAAGCTTGGGGATGCCCCCGTGGTTCATCCCAGCAAATTCTAAGAAGACTCGAGCGTCTAAGCTTGGGGATGCCCAAGGCATCCCCTTCTTCATCAACAATTTATCAGGTCACTTCTAATGAAACTATATTTTTATTTGGTTACATCATATGAATTTTTACTTGGAGCGTATGTTTGTTTTCTTTTCTTTTCCTTTCTGCAATAATATTGTTGGAACCTATCATTCTTTAAGTGTGATATAGACGCACTCATTTTTCATATGAATACTAGTTATGCTTGTATTCTCAGTTTTTTTTCTTCTAGCTGCTGCAAATCCTTTTTAGCTCTTGTTTTTCATGCATCTCTTATTTAGAGTTGTTAGTTCTAGTAGAGTTATGTTAGTACTCTCTTGTTTCATTGCTATATTATTCGGAGATTTTTTGTTTATTATAAAATGCTTGGTGTTGGAAAGCAGTTTTATAATTTTCGTGCTTATAACAGTGCAAATAGAAGCTTGTATAGACTGTGGCTAGACTTTTTCATGTCATGCTAGATGTTATTTTAATTATATTCTTAGTGGTTGTTATTGTAGTATGACTTGTTTCAAATAGCTCAGAGTGCTTAGTGTGCCATTGAAAGAATCATGAGTTGTTTTTGTCATATTGAAGCATGAATTTGTGGTGTTCTATTTAGAATGCTTTATTTGGTTGACTTCATGAATGCTTACACCATGTTTATGACTACAAACTAGTCACTTATAGCCTCTATGATCATTTCGTTTTTGACTTGTAATACCCTTTATGCTTTGATTAATAATGTTTTTGTCGCTATGCATGATTATGGTCATTATTGCTCTCTTGATTTGTCGCTCCCAGTCTTTTGCTAGCCTCCACCTGTAATGAGTATGAGCTTTACTCGTGCGTCCAACTCCCAAAAACCAAAGTTTGCCAAATGTGTCCACCATACCTACCTACATGTGGTATTTAACCGCCACTCCAAGTAGATTTCTCATGTGCTACCTTTAAACTTTCAAAATTATTCCTGTTTTGTGCCCCAGTTTTAGCTCACTAGGACGTGAATAGAGAATATTTATCTCACTTGTTGATTGGACTTTACACACATGGACTAGTGGCTTCATCCACTTATCCAAATGATATAAGAGATGGCAGCGGGGTGCCCAACCCCAAAATTGGTTACTATTAAATTCTCTTCACTATTTTTGCCCCTGATTTATTAATCAAAGCATAATTGTGTAAACAAAAGAGAAATAGGGACGTCCTTCTGACCCCAGATGCGTCCTTCAATGGGAGCCGCTCTTGTGAAGTCTAGTTGGCTTGTGACGTACTGTATCTTTTGTCTACCATTCGTTGACATAAGCATACACCTCTCTATTTTTTTTCAATACCTCTGTTTAATAAAATAAAAAGCTCAAGCACATGAGTTAATCCCTGCTTCCCTCTGTGAAGGGCCTTTCTTTCACTTTTATATTGAGTCTCCATCTTCTAACTTTATGCACAGTTGAGAGAGCATAGTTGCCATTCTGAGTTTAATGTGCATTTGTCCCTGAAACTATTATTAATTGATTCATGATGTTTTATTATTTGCTCCCAAACTATCTGTTCTATTCATCCACTTGAAATTTGAAGGTGTCTTGGCATTTATATTTTGCCCCACTCTTAAGGACAAGCGAAATATCACTTTGTTATGTTTTCTCTATGCTCGAAACAAACGTATAACTTTCAAGTGCATTATTATTCATGATCTTTTATTTGGGTTACTTTTAATGATGCAAGGTGATTGCTAAGTTTCATTGTTAGAATTATATCTATCATGCCTGTGTTTAAAGTTCTATGATCTCAGAGTATATGTGCTTTTACAATTTGGATGATCAAGTTTATGTTGGTAGCATGTCACCTCAGAAATTATTTGTTTTATCATTTACCTGCTCGAGGACGAGTAGGAACTAAGCTTAGGGATGTTGATATGTCATAAACGTATCCATAATTTCTGATGTTCCATGTTGTTTTCATGCCATATGCTACATGTTTCCTTTACACTTTATGCCATTTTTATCGATTTCCTTGGACTAACCTATTGACAAGATGCCACAGGGCCAGTTCCTGTTTTCTTCTGTTTTAGTTTTAAAAACGTTGTTCTGGAAATATTCTTGGAATTGGACTATTCGAAGCCCGGAAGTCTTAGAAAGTCGTCGTGCACACGGAGTCCGGAGGGCACCCGGAGGGGAGCCATAGGGTTCCCACACCATGGGTGGGCGCGCCCCTGGCCGCGCCTAGGGGTGGTGTGGCCCCTCTGGCTGCCCACCGACGTTGCCCTCTCACCAATATATTCTCCTCGAAGGGTTAACCCTAAATACACAAGAATCTTCCACCAAAAACATCCGCAACCGCCGTCATCTCCAACCCTAGTTTGGGAGGGTTCCGGAGCTCTCCCCGACACCCTGTCGGGAGGGGGAATCATCACCGGAGGGCTCTACACCACCATGCCTGCCTCCGAATGAGGCATGAGTAGTTCATCCATGGACTACGGGTCCATAGCAGTAGATAGATGGTTGTTCTCTCCTCTTTATGCCTCATGTTTAGATCTTGTGAGTTTCCCTACATGATCAAGATCATCTTATTGTAATGCTACATGTTGTGTTTGCTGGGATCCGATGAATATTGAATGCTATGTTCAATGATTATCTGTGGTGACCCAGCACACCACTTCATGTGTAGTGCGCAAGTCGATGACATAATACTCATAGAAGGACTTATCCGTGAATATTACATCCCTCAAAGTAGTACAACAAAAACAAAGCAGGTCCAAGCAAAGCTATAGGATACAAGATGCATTACAAAATCTTGAGAATCTCTTTGATGAATCAAGAAGATCTCCTGCAAATGAAACAACAGAAGAAGCAATGCGAAGCTCCAAGCTGGAGAAGAACTCTAGCTCAGAACTAATCCACTACGGCTGATGTCATCCCTAATCTATGGCTTAAGAGAATCTAATTTGATGAATGGACTCTACCTACACCTTGATAGCTTCTCCTCCACCAGCGTTGTTGATGATGATGCTTTACCGACTAAGTAATAGATCACTCCACCTAGCTTCATGAGGTAGCAATGGCTTCACGATGACGGCTTTCGTAGGGCTTCAACTCTAAGCAGGGGGTCAAACGGGAACGAATGAGTAACGAGCGTTACTCAGCAAGTTCATGATATATAGTGGGTAGTTTTATGCACTAACTACATCTTTAGACTCGAAAGAGTCATAAGCTAATGCAAGATTTTGTAAAACTTTCTTCAAGAGGTTGCTTTTAATTCCAAAAACTATGCCCTCCAGACCATCCCAGGACTAGAACTTCATGGAGTTGCCTTTCCTATAGTGTTCGCAGTTCCTTCACGGAACAGGGGGTAACATGCCACATCCTTTTACACTATGCAGAGGTGCGTTACTTTACCCATGGACAACCAAGACCATGTTGCACAACCAGGTGTACATTCCTTTCCACTCCCACTCAGGTGTGGGGCCAGTTAGTTGGTCCAAGCCAAACCGTGCTTCTCCGCACAACGCATGCCCACCCATTTCCACCAGCAGGTTGAACCCCTGATTCCACCCCTCACGATGGATACCTAGGCGCCCCTGGCAGACACTCGTAGACCCCAGAGTCCGTGGGACGTAAGGGCTCCCACCCATGTGCATGTAGTCCCGCAAGACCTACAGCGTACGTCTCTGGTAGCCCGTTGACATGCGAACGAGAGAAGATCACAGTTGACTTACTCCCCCCATAGAAGACCCATGGTCAATGCGGTATTTACGGTGCACCGAGTTCTGACGACATTTGTGATTAATTCCTAGGTAATACTTTCCCATGCAGATGGAACCTTCCTTTAACCTATTCATCTTACCATGGTCCCATCCGCCCACCAAAAAGAACAGTACCACTCGGGTAGTCATTCAATTAGTCATATTATTATAAAAATAGGATCATGCATTCTTTTGAGAATAGGTGGTAAGACGATAGGGTTTTTGCAAATAGTTTGTTAGTATGTACTTCAAAGGATATGATCAAGTGATGAACTTGCCTGAGATTGAAATAATGACAATGATAATCCATGTCTTCGGTTCAAGGGTCGCTTAGAAAATCCCGACATCTGAAAGATAGCAAAGTAGTCCCAGTAAAGGGCTACAGAAAACACTAGCAAGATGATACATGCATAGTAATGAGATGCATCGTGAAATACCCTGGAAATACCCCAGCTTACAAGTGTAAGCTACATTTGATATGATAACTTAATCACACAGGTTTTAGGTGAAATGTTTCATTACTTTTGGTGATGTGGTTGTTACTTCTTTTAGACTTACATGTGTTTTACTTTTACTTAGCAAAAAATGTTATCATGTTTAAGTAGAAGTGTTATCACATGATTAAACGAGAAAATAATAACATATGAAAAACAACTATTGAAAAGATAATACACATGTTTGATTTTATGTTCAAAAGTGTAGAGCTAATGACAAAGAGTTTAATTGAAAAATGATGATTTAATACACTAACTCTATCATCACAATACTTGCTAATGATTTGTGATGATAGGTTTAGTAGGTGTGAAAACATGAGGGTTTTATTAATAAGGAAAATAATGTTGTGGTAATAGTTTCTGGTTATAATAGAACATTATAGAATTTCAGTATACTTATAAAAAACAAGTTTATAAGTCAAATAAAATGTTTTACAATTGACATGTTTGAGTTGGAAACGTTGTTCTCTTTAATTTGGTATATAAATTGATGTTTTCTCAAAATATTTGAATAAGTTATTAATTTATTAATTTTAAATGTATTAAATGGCTAGACAAAATATTGCACACATGAAAACTTGATCAAATGACTTTGAAAACATCGTAGGTGAGTTGCATTTGTCATTTGGAGCATTTTGGTATATAACTTGTATTTTTCTGATTTTATGAATTATTTATTATTTTTCTCAATTTTAAATGATTTAATTTAATTAAAGAAAATATTTAATTTTAAACTTTATCAAACATGTCTAAAATGTTTATAAACATATAGAGTTTATTTTTCTAAACATTTCCATATTTTTTTTCATATTTTCTGATAATTATTTTAATAGTTATTGATTTAATAAGTTTTAATTAATTCTGCCAATATTCAAATTGACAGGTGGGACCCACCTGTCAGTTTTATTTCTAAGTAAAATTAAAAGAAAGGAAAAAAGAAAAGGTCTCATGACGTCATGCTGACGTCAGCACAGAAGAGGATTTCTTCTGTGAAGTTGCAATCAACGGATTTGATGCGAATTGCTTGAATTCCTGGGTGGGAGGAGGTAGCTCATGACTCAACGAACCTAGGGTGATGGCTATTGGACCAAGAGGTCACCGAAGTTGAGCCAGCGGCGAGCTTGCGCGGCGGCGTGGCACGGTCGTCGGCGCTACGGCGATACAGGTCGCGAGGGAGAGGGAAAAGTGGTCCAGGAGGACCCTGAGGTCACCACTAGGCCGATGCAGGTGTCGGGGAGGTGCGGTGGAGTCGTGGCCACCGGCGGCGAGAAGAAATCGACGACGGCCGAACCTGTAAACGGCGGCAAAAATCCCATCGCCTAGACCATCCCCGTCCTTGTTCGAGCTCGAGGAGGAAGAGGGGATCATGGCGGTTCTGCTGGTGCTCTCGGTTCCTCACGGGACAGCAGGAAACGGCGGCAATGGCCGGTGGCCGTACGGGCTAGGGTTAGGGTTTCCGGGTGCTCTCCTGTGGAAGATACAGAGAGAGAGGAAGTGGGAGGGGAAGAGAGAGTGATAGAGCTAGTTGGAGGGCTCCTCCTCCTTCTTATCCGCACGGAAGGCGGCCGCGAAGAGGTGGCAGACGGCGGCGGCGGCTCGGCCACGTCTCTGCCATCCTGGAATTAATTAATTTTTACCAAGAGGTCCTTCTATGATTGAAAACAGAATAGAAATGTTGTTTTCAGGGCCTTTTTGTCAACAGAAAAATTATTAAAAATAAGATTTGGATTCCTCATCAAATTTCCAAGCTCACCATGTTTTTCTTTTTCAATTTTTAGAATAATTACAAGTTTCACTTAGGGTGCTCAATTTTATGTGCTTTTTATTATTTCATCAATCTACATGTCAAATGGATTTAAAATTCTTTAATACATGCAATGCCATGAATACACACAACAAGCATGTTAAGACCAAAGTGGTGTGCTTACATTGAACAACTTTGAATACAATCCCTTTTAGAAAATAATTAGGTAACACTACTTAGTAGTGTTTTTATGTGTTATGGAAAAATCACCAAATATGGAATATTCTTCCAAGTCCTACCAAATACTTTAGTAGTAAATGTACTTGTTTTCTTTTGTAAAACTTTGTAATTTTCATAATTTAAACTCTTCACAATTTTTATTGACATTCACTTAGGAAAGAGTTTGGTAAATTACTTAGTAGTGTTTTTCTTTTATGCATTGTTCTCAAATTCAACATAGGGAGTTTTATTATAGATCATGCCAAATGATTTTAGTGGGTGAATATACTTGTTTTCCTTTATGTAGCTTTGTTGTTTTTATAGTACTTGATTAAATGGAAACATGTGTGGCTTTGGAATCTTGTTGTTTTGTTTCCCACACAGGTTTTAGGCATGGCTATCATGCCCTGTTGGTTTTATAACATGTATTCAGTTGCATGATTGTGTAGAGATGAATCTTTGTTATTATACTTTTGTCTTATGGATGGAAATGATCTGGAAAACAAGGTGTTAAGCTTGTTACCATTAACCTCCACATATCACAGACATGTGGATGTAATTGCTTGTTATTATTCCTTATTAGACAATTGTTTCATTTAAGAGATTATTGTGTTCCTCATCTCTGATGAGTTTGACAAGGAATAGATATTATAGATTCTCTAACATTACCTAATGATTCACTGGATATTTTCTTATGCTTCCTTACTAACTCAGTGTTGCTCCTTGTTGACTTATGTTGCTTGATGTACTTGTCTCTAGTTGCCACTTGTCTTCAGACATTACCTTGGTCCTTTGCAAGCAGGATCATCTCTGGAATTACTTAAGTGTTTTCTCTTCCTTATTGGTCCCTTGACTTTAGAAATTCACCACTAAAGCTCATAGGATATATATGGGGTGGTTCCGAGATACTAACTTCAGTAGTAATTTGTAGCTCCTGATGAAATGAATTACTTTGATTCCATAACCATTTCATTCTTGTGGTGTATTCTATTATGATGAATATTAACTTATTGAAACTCAGTTGTTTTAATGCTTACATGAATATTCTGTTCACAAGGTTGATCTGACCTTGTAATCAAATTATTCTTATATAACATCAAACACTTGGATTTCAACATGTTGCTTGTTTTCTTCCTTATCTTGGTTTCTTCCTTACTTATAACCTGTATATGTGGTTCAAGTTATAATGTGGTTTATTATTTTCTCCTTGTTATACTTCTCCTTCTATGGATCATGGTTTTTTGTATAACAGAATGTAGGTGTATTTTATAACATCAATTTTCCTTATGCATATAAGAAGAATTTGTCGACAAGTTTGCAAGTATTGCCCTCAAATTACTTTTCATATACAAATGGCTGATAAGTGCAAGGTTATCAAACCTTATGTTTATTTGTATATGACACTCAATTGTTAGAGCCTACAAAAGTGATTTGTTAACAAGGTTGCAAACTTGTTACCAAACTACTTCTATATAACACCAACATTAGAATACCACATTATTTCAAGAGAGTTTGATAAGAATAGATCTTGGTGTATGATTTTCCAAATTCTCCAGGAGAGATTGAGTTAACACTTCTAGGACAACCTAAAGAATCCTTCTGAACATTAACTGGTGGTAGTTCCTTCTTTTCTTGGGGTTGCTTCAGATTGACTTCATGGATATTGGGAAACAAGAAAATAAGATACTCTAGACAAAGTAGACGAAGTAGAAAGATCTAGATTAAGAGTTGGTTAAGCTTTTATTTTACTTCCATATGCTTCTTATTTTGTTTCCCATAAGATATGTTCTTATATCATACATGATTGGTTTACTTAGTTTCCAATTTACTTCCTCTAACAGAGGTTATAACTTGTTGTTATTCCTTAGTTGTATCCATAGATATTTTAGTTGGGGATCTGTTGAATTTGAATAGAAGTGTGGAATGTTGGTGGAATAATGACTTAATAATAAGTTGAGCAAATGGTTCCTTGATGTGTGGAGATCTCATATGCTCACTTGTATAAGATGATTAAAACAATGAGCATGTGAAGGTTATTGGAGTTTAATGATTTATGTCATAGTTGTTAGTTGTTTTTCTCAGGTATCATGTTGTTACATTATATTATTCTGTTTATTACCTTTGTCATTCACAATGCAGATATAGAGGTTTGGAAAGATCATATGTAATGATCTAGGTGTAACAGTAGTTTAAGAATATTTATTTCTTCTTTTAGGTACTTCTTTTATGGTTGATGAGATATGTACATATTCGATAAATATGTTAATACAATTATTATGTCATTTCCCACTTGTGGGGTTTAAGTTAATACTTGTTTGTATCATCGGTTCTATTGAACCTTTGTTATTTACTTGTAGAGGTTCACTTAATAGTTATTCTATGATTTAGAAAGATGTTGGGTAATTGAATTGATAACTTAGAGAGTTGTTCTTTCATGGGACATAACATCTCTGTTGATGAGATGGTTCAATTGTGCTTTACTATCTGGTGTAAGTGTGATCATCAGCTATGTGATTTGGATACTCACCCCTCTTTAAGTTCTAGATACCTAGTGAATTATCCCAAGTCACTTATAGACTTGTGGTTAAGGTTGTTGAGAGTTTGTGTTGGTCATAACCAATTCTGGTTTCAGTAATCAGATGACTTGGTTACTTAAGATACTTGTTATAAAGATCACTCCAAATATACTCTTGACTAGATGAATTAGACCTATTTTCCGTACTTTTAGATGCATGCTTTACAAATGCACATATTATATTTAGATCCTTATAACCTCCCAAACATTGGGATGTTACATTATCAATCTATCATGTTATTTTCATGTGTATGTTATTTATGATCTTGCATGCTCTCTGTTGTTAGTAGATGCTCTAGCCAAGTCGATGCTAGTAACTCCAACAGGGGGTATTTATGATCGATAGTGGGTTCATGCTTCCCTTTCACTCACGCTCGAGTCATAGAAACGTAAATGGGTGGGGGATATGTTGTTGCCACTAGGGAGAAAACAACAATGCTCTGTTTAAGGATGATGTTATTGTTTAAAGTACACACATTTCTTATTGCGATTATCTGTTGCTTGCAACTTAATACCTAAGGTTTGCTCAGATGACATTCTGAGGGTGGATTATTAGTCATAGATGCAGTTGGATAACGGTCCATGTATCTTGTTGTAATGCCCGCATGAATCACATAGTAATCATAATGTCATGCATATGCACTATGGTGCAATCTTTATATCTGTCAATTGCCCAACTGTAATTTTTTTATCCAGCATGTTATCTATCTGTTTTGGAGAGACACCACTAGTGAACTGTGGACCCCGGTCCATTTTCCTCGTACTGATAATACAACCACTGCCATCACTATTTTCATATTGTTAATACTGTTCTTCTATTGTTTTCCTACTGTTTTCCACACCATACATTTAACCTCTTTGTTTTCAGCAAAATCGGTGATATTGACAACCTCACTGCTTCGTTGGGGCAAAGTGATTTGATTGTGTTGTGTAGGTTCCACGTTGCTGCTGAACCAGTGCGCCATGCCAATATCAGCTGCATCAACCTTTGGAAGTGATTTCTTTCTCCTACTGGTCGATTCAACCTTGGTTTCTTTCTGAGGGAAACTTGTTGTTGTGCTCATCATACCTTCCTCTTGGGGTCTCCCAACGAGTGCATGCCCTGCACCATCAAGCACTTCTATGACATCGTACTAGGATCACATCGCCAATATTCCATGGTTTTTTAAACCTCTACAATACCATCACGGAACAGTGGACAATTCAGATGTTGTTTTCCTTACTCAAGGAAGCAAAAGCTGACATTGAAGCCGGAGATCCTACATGGACTAAGACATGTATAAGAGTTATACCAAAATTATTGACATAGTTCCAACAAAAGTCATTTAATATGGGATACTAATTGATGCTCTTATTTGCACAAGCGGAAGGTACTTTAGAAGGAGAAAATGATGGGGGAAAAATAGGAAGTTCTGGAATGACGTTGCAAATGCACTTGAAGTGTAGCGGGTCATCTCATGAAGTCTAAGTCAATAAAGAGGATCAACACTAGGACTTCAAAATAATAGTTATTTTGAGTTCGATCATTTTGTAATGAATATTTTATGTTCAAGAACCATGCTGAGTTCGAATTATAAAATATTTGTGGGAATTCCTAACTTGGGAATTCAAAGTTTATGGTCTTATTTATTGTATTATGGCATTAAGTTTATTATTAATTTTTGAAAATTTTGATCCAATTATTACTTAAGCTTAAGTAATTGTTTTATGGCTTGTTAATAAATTGGAGATAAGTGTTTTATTGATTTACCAATGTTTAGAAATTGCATCCAAATTATTTAATAAAGATAAAATCTATAAAGTGCTAGAACTTGTGAATTTTAAAATTCACATGAAGGATGCATGTTTTATCAAGTGACATAATTCCATTAAAGACTCAATGTGATAAATTAATCATATTGATGAAGTGGAATAGATGAAATAATTGAAGTTTCTATATTTCATAAAAGTCAGTGGGAGTACTTTGAAATGACTCAGTGGATTTTGTATAGCTACAAATAATATTGTGAGATGTATTCACATATGTATTTGGGGTGGAAATTAGAAATCAAATCTTTATTAATTTTAATTCAGATTCTTCAATTTGATAATACCGTATGTTGTATCAACATTAGAGTATTATGAGTGGAATATACATCATATTAACATGGATAGTTGCACCAAAATGTGAGACATTTTAGATTGCAAGTTAATGGATAAATGGCATTCGACTTAGTGAGGTTTCAAACGACGGTATGATAATTCATTCGGAGACGCTTGAATTATTAATGCTGCAACGGAACGAGGTTCACATAAATCCAATTCCTAATAAATCTAAAAACAAGTTTATCACAAGTTGATAAGATCAAAAGGTGAAAGACAATGGTCTAAGGTACCACATGCATAGTGTGAGTAACACCAGAATTCCATACGTGTTAGGTCATCATACTAATTAGAGTATTATTGACTCTAGTAAAAGTGGGAGACTGTTGGAGATATGCCCTAGAGACAATAATGTTCAGTTATTATTCTATCTCCAAGTTCAGAATTAAGTTTATGTCATCATACTACAACCGCTACAGCCCTTCAAAAGTGAGTTTTCAACGGAAAATCTTTGTACGGGTGTGAAGATATAAACAAACAAGAGTTCCTAATATTGTCTCTAAGATTATCTTATGGTTTGTGAGATGATCACATTTTCTTAATCATGTACTTGGTTGAAACGTCTAGCAAAATATAAGAGTTTATTGTTAGGGTAACAGTAGTACTAAACCGACCCAAGTGTATGATCTTGCTAAAGAGACTAAACAATTTTAATATATTTAGCAAAGTACATTTGAAGCTGTCATTGACTATAATTCTAATACTATGAGAGTATCTAGTGACCGCACGATCAAAAGTTGTATTTTGGATGTCATCAATCGTCTTGCCGTAACTAGGGATCATAACAGTGATGTCTAGGTATAATAGTGTAATGGAACTGAGATCGTTCAAGACTAATACTTAACTCCTTTATACGATAGATAGATACACACTCTGAACCCTCTCAATATCACCAATGTCAACCAATCGTCTGGCCAGACACAGTGTGATTTGTCACAAGGACGTCGAGAATATGGATGAGAAAAGAGAACGATATCGGTAACAAGTTATATATGTGTTATGATAAAAGAGTTTGATCCGACAAGATCACATCGTCTCAATTCGTGATATTTTTGGTATCGGGAAGTTAAGGGCATCTCCAGCCGTTGCGCCCCCCAGGGCCCAAAACGCCGCCGTTTTGGTGCCGCCGCGGCGCTAAACGGCGCTATTCTGGAACCTGGGGGGGGCGCGTTTCCCAGTTGCGTCCCGAGCCCAACAAATCGGCCCAAACAAACGCAGTTCAAAACTAGTCGAAATTTTATTGAAATTTGGAACTGCGTACATATTCGGCGCGAATTTAAAGCTAAAACGATAAATTTAAACTACATCTAAACTAGTTAAGCCCGAGGCTGGCGGCGATCGCCTGGCTGTAGTCGCCGCCGTCGTCGTCGTCATCGTCGCTGGGGGCGTCGCCGGGGCGCTTGCTTCCCCCCTGTCCCTCGTCGCCGCCGCCGCAATCCCACCTGCTCACCTCGAGCGCCTGCTGGATCACGTCGTCGTCGTCCGAGTCCTCGTCGAGAACGATGTAGACGTTCTCCTTCTGCTTTGGTGGGGGAGGGACGCGGAGGAGGGCCGCCGCCGCGGCTTCCTCGCGCTCGCGCGCCGCCTTGCGCTTCTCGGCTTCAGCCAGCAGGCGGCGCTGAAGGGCGAGCCCGGCCTGGGTGTTGTCGCGCAGGCTCCACTGGGCGGCGGTCTCGACGTCGAGCGGTTGCAGCGTGTTCAGCGACAGCTGCTCCGCGACCTTTTGGTCGGGCCACTCGTCGTCGCCGTCGCCGTCCTCCGTCTTCGGGCGAACCACGCGTTCGAAGCGTGGCTCGCCGAGGCGGAGCGCGCCACCCATGCGCCTGCGGGCGGGCGCACCGGCGTTAAGAAAGGGGGGGAGATGGAGGTGGAGTGCCCGGCGGAGGAGCTCGACGTCGCAGACGACGAGGACGCGCCGGTCCGCCGCGCCACCCACGGCTGGGTGGCCTCCGGCGGCAGCATCGCGAGGCGCGGCTGGTTGCCGGCGTGGATGTGCTGGAGGACCTCGTCGAGGGTCCTCCCAGGGGCACTCCACCAGCGGCGCCGCCCGTGCGAGTTGAAACGGCCCTCGACAGGGCCGTTGTCGTTGAGGGACTCGAGCTCCCGGGTGCGGCGCGTCGTCAGACGCTCCCACCAGAACTGATCCACGCCGGTGAGTGGATAGTTCTCGGGGTTCTGCATTCCGGCGCGCATCTCGTGGATGGCGCGACGGAATTCTAGGTCGGAGTTGGGAAGGGGAGGGACGGGGACACCGCCGGCGCTGAGCGCCCAGCGGCTCGCCCCCGCGGCGGAGCTAGGGAGGCGCACGTCCGGCGGGCAAGGATAGCCCGCGCGGTACAGCGCCATCGCCTGGCCCCGGCGCAGGTTGTGGCGTGGGAACCCGTTCGCCGCCGCTCCGTCAGACATTGTCGTGGAAGAAGGGGAAGAAGGGGAGGGGAGAGCTCGCCGGTGTGAGAAGAATGGGGGGCGAGGCACGCGGCGGGGGGTTTTTATAGCGCGCCGAGCGGCTGGGCATTTACTGCGCGCGCCCGTCCCCTCGCTGCCGCCCGCCACGCCATTACGCCGGCAGCCTTTGACCGCGCGGAAGCCGAGAAGACGATCACGGGCGTTTCTGTTCCCGCGCTTTCTCGTCCCGCGCTTTCTCCCGCGTCGCTGACCGAGCTGGCCCACGCGCGCAGCCGCGCAGTTTCGCCCCCCCAGGCCGAACCCAGCGGGCTGGGTTTGGCCTGGGTGCCGCGGCACTATTTGGGCTGCTGGGGGGGCCGAGTGGTGAAGAAGCGGCGCTTTTCGTCGCTTCCGCCGCGAAAAAACCCCCCTGGGGGGGCTCTGGGGGGGACGGCTGGAGATGCCCTAAGGGAATAAGTGCAATGAGTAAATTATAAGGTTCCCTCGTTCTTCGTGAACAAACATGAGCCATCATGGGCTTCCACGGTCCCACTATTGGTTATTATTCGGAAGTTCCCGAACATGTCTGTGTTATCAAGCCATTACGGGTCACACTCTTAATTTTTGCCAATTTTTCATTAAGAGAATTAATACGTTTTTATTGGTTTAATGAATGTTCAATGTCGATACGATATCACAGAAACAAGTCTGTTGTCAATCGGAGTGGTTTCGAGGAAGTTACTATAAGGGAGAAATTATGCCATTGTATGACATAAATTATATGGGAGATAACAGAGAACATGAGCTATCTCTCGATGTTGAATTATGTTTTTAACATGAATAGATAATATCGATGCTTTTATCTACTGTGTTCATAGGATTCCGGAAGAGTTTAGGGCGAAAACCGGGAAGGGGGGGTTGCCCGAAGGGGCAATTTAACCCTTAGGCCACACCAATTGGTGGGGCCCAGGGCCTCCAATCATGGCACTAAGAACCTTTCGGTGTTTTTCCTATTTTATTTTAAGGGAAAAAAGAAAAGAAAATGAAAAAAAGGAAAAAAAAAGAGAGGAGGTGGAGTTGGACTCCCACTAGGGAGTCCAATCCGAGTTGGGCTAGAAGGAGGGGTGCGTCCACCTCCTTTGGTGCCGCCAAGCCTCCTCCTAGCACAACTAGGAATCCTTCCTCCCTTTGAAAATTTCTTCCTCCCTCCAACTATAAAAAGGACCCCGAGGCTAAGAGAAAGATCATAATTTTGTGAGCTAGTCTCTCTCTCTATAGTAGAATTAGATGGTCTAATTAGAGTCTCTCTAATTAAATTAGAGCTTATTCTAATTGAGTTTTTATGTGTCCTCTCCCGATTATACCTAGCTCTAATTATCAGTTCTCTCTCATGTGTTGAGAAACTTTCAGATTCATATAGCTCTAATCGCAGTCGATTAGTTCTACCAATTAGCAACGCCAAAATGTTGTCTCTTTTCGTCGCTGCCAAGTCCTGGACGGCGGAGCGCCAATGGGTTGACACGAACGTATGCGTGCACACCATAAGAGGGGTTACACGTGTGATCTTTGACGAGGGAAGCTTAACGACATCCTTGCAACTAGGTCTAGTTGTGAGTATCTACGATTGTTCAGAACTCTTCTACGACTACATCGATTCCACTGCCCGGTGAGTCGTGATCCTGATCCTTGCATGTATGGGCATGACTCGTTATGTGCATAATGATCTTGGCAGACTACGTAGAGCAATTTTTTTAATTCTGCACCATAGATTAGCATATTTTTAGTGGCATGATGTCACGTTGATGTAGTGTTCGAGACAACTAGCAAATGTGAAAGAGAATTTCCCTCCAAAATATGATTATCAAACTAACCATGTGGTTGAGAATCCTAGGCTTATGCGAAGATGACACAAGATGGTTCTAGACCCCTTCAAGTAAAAAAGAGAAAATAGACGGTGCACGATGATTTTGATATACCCGAGTCATAAGAAATCCTTACTATCAAAAGGATACGCGTCAGACTGGTACGGGTGGCAATCACATACACAAATCCACAAATCCAAACCAAGCCTTTCAAAGGTAGAGAGAGTTCACTACAAATTAATGGATGGTATGTGCTGAAGTTTCAGGCCTAAAAAACCTAGGGTATCAACCAGGATAATCAACCCCTTCCCAAGTTGTATCAGAGTCTGTTCTAGGGGAAACATCGAAGGAAACACGAAGTGGTGCACTACACCGCCTTGGTGCCCCCGGATATTTTTCGGATTAAGGCCCGGATAATTCAGTGCTCTGTACTAGACAGTGTTTCGGGGTAACACCCAAGCAACATGAAGTGGCACATCGCCCTGGTGCCCATGAATATTCACCCAGATGAAGGCTTGAATGAGACGTCCACAGCGGAATTAGTATGATGGTACATTTCTAGACGTGCTTCATGGCGCAATGCCCTGGACACCGTAGATCAAGGCCTAAATGTTGCCCGGATCATCCAGCTTCCGTAATATCTGGTCCGTGACCCGGATAATCTAGCCTATGTGGTTTCAACACGTCATGGTTGGATTATGTAGGCCCATATAAATAGTCCATTTTCCCAAGTGTAGGGACAACTTCATTCCACTTTCCTCCATTGTTCTAGAGCTCAAACTTTCCATCTCCCAGCCTAATGCTCCAATCTCATTGACATTTTAGGGTTTTCTTGATGAGGTCCATATCTAATGATTCACCAAAGGAATTTGTTTCCCCCTACTATTCAATTTAGATCTTGTTACTCTGGGTGGTTTAGCGCTTCAAAATATTGTTCGGAGTTTCCAACTAAGTTGTGGATATTGCGTCAACCTTGTTTGTAATAATTCGGTCCCCACCTGTAAGGGCACCATATAGTAGATCGAGCCACTCTCTGTCGCGTGGAGCCCTGAGGAGAATAATATGAGACATTGTGGCTATTGGGGAGCATTGTTCTTCCACAACTCTCTAACGAGTGACTAGGTTACTTCGGGAATTGAATTTTGGACCCCTTTATTTACTTGTATCTAGCCTATATCCTTCTTAACCTTGTATGTTTGATTGTATTTTATCGTCACATAGGTTGCTCATCTAATTGCATTATCTGTATAACACATATATTGTTAATCACTAAATTGATAAACTAGACTTGAGAGTGGTAAAATTGGATAAAGTGAAATGAAACAATTCACAACTAGAGAATAAGCACAAGAAGAAACTTTAAGTCACGGAAATATTTGACAATCGATCCATCATAAACTATAGAGTGTATGTTGTATTAAACATTGTGTCTTTAATACTGGTATTGTAACATCCCTGATTTTTGGAGAAACTCAAAAATCACAAAAAAATTAAAACTTTTTGTTTTCCTCTAATGCAAGCCACCAAAAACCAGTAAAACACAACACAAAGAAAGTATACATTATCATTTCAATGTTAGTGGAAAGGGTAATCCAAATGACTCTGTTTTTCTAAAACCCTAAATTCTAAAAATAAGTAATTTTGCAAAGAAATTGTTTTCCTAGTTAAAAATGGTACTAAGTAGCTATTAGTAGGTTAATCATATTTTGAGAATATAATTCTTTCGAGTGTGTTAAAACAACACAAAAATGTTTTCATTTCAAAGATTTTGTTTGTACAAAACCATAGGTTTTTGTTTGAGGTTATTTGGACTCATATTTTAAAAGATATTGGTTATTGAAGAAAACAGGAAAAATAAATAAATGGAGAGAGAACAAAAAAAAAGAGACAGGCATAGGCAGCCCATCTCCTCTTCCTTTTTCCCGGGCCGGCCCACTCCCCCTGCCATTTTCTAATCTATCGCACGCGCGCTCGCGCGAGGGCCACTAACCAGCCCTGGAGAGTAGTAGCTGCCCACGACCCTTTCTTCCCCCTCCGTCCCTGGCAAGTGGGGCCGGCGCTGATGTCACACGTGACCCAAGAGCCTCGGCGTCCGTGTCGTGCGGGAAACGAACACCGCCGCCGCCTCGGTTTGCCCCTCGCCCACGCATCCTCGTCCATATAAACGCGGGCCTCGAAGGCCGCGCCCCTCCTCGAACCCTGCTCCAAGCTCGACCCCGCCGCCACGATTTGTTTTCCTCGCCGAGATCCGCCACCGCCTCGGGAAGCGTCGTCGTCGTTCCACGCCTTGGGAGGGGGAGGCAAGGAAGCAGAGAAGACCACCGCGTCGCGCGCATCACCCTGGTGCCCTCGGCGCTTCCGGGGAGGCCCTGCATCGCCGCCGCCGTCCACGACCATCCCTGCTCCGACCACCTCCGGCGAGCATCGCCGCCAACTCCTCAGGCCACTCCAGCCCACACCGAGCCCATCACCGGAATCGCGGAAACGAGTGGAGCTCGTCGGTTCCCTCTGCACATCCGGGAGTCGACCACAACGCCGCCGCCATCCACGGCCGTATGCTGGCGCCGCCACCTTCCCCGTCTCCGGCAAGACCATCCAGTGTAAGTCAATTCCTCTCCCCTGCCGTCGGATCCCGATCGGGTGGACAGAAACAAGGGACTTACTGAATCATTTTTGGCCAATCGTAGCTTGCCGCGTGGCGCAAGTCAGCGCTGAGTCAAGCCTAGTCAGCACCGCCGCGTCAGCCTTCCGGACCGCACCAATCGCAGTGCGCCACGTCGTCTGCTTGCGTCAGTCCAGTCAAACCCTGGTCAAATTCAATTTTAAACCTATTATAAATTCCAGAAAACGTTGCAAAACTTCAAAATTCCATAACTTCAGTTATGTAAGTCCAATTTTGATAATTTTGTACTTTTTGAAATCAGCACATTGTGTAGAACACTTTAGAATCAAGAAAATTCAAATTTGATACGTGCACACACTTGCTATTGTTGAATCTTTGTAAACCTTGTTTTGCTAATAACTTTTGATCTATAAATTCAATTTGAGAAAACTTGGACTTTTTGAGAAGCCCTGAACATGTAGAATATTTTAGTACTGTCTAAATTCAAATTTGACCATGTTAAATATATTCAAATTAAAATATGCTTGTTTGGTAATTTTTGACATAGTTTAAATTCTATAAATTTAAATTTTGTAAGCAAAATATTTTTGTAAACCCTAGGCTGTGTACTAACAGTCCCCAATATCTAAAATCATATTTGGCTAAGTGTAAAGATGTTGCCTTAGAGTTTTGTGCTCATTTACTATTTTTAACTTAGTTTATTTTATGTAATTGTTTTCAATATGTTTTCTCTAGCAAATTGGTGCTAAGGACTAACATTAGACCAGAGAGAACAAAACCAAAGCACTTAGAATATTTCTAAGTCATTTTTCCTAGTTGACCCTCTTAGTTAAAAAAAACCACTAAGTCTGGATTAGTGAAAAGCCATGGAGAGGATGCTACAAGGGACTTGAAGATATTTTCAACATGAAGCTAGAAGACTCATGAAGGACTTAGCAAATTCAGAAGAATCTCCAAAAAATAAGGATCACTTAGAAGAAAATATCAAGAGGAACTTCAGGAGGACCAAACCACATCTTTTTCTCTAAGTCTTTCCTCCTCTTTCTTTTCTGTTCTCTTAGACTTTGTGCTATGGCTAAGTTAGATGAAGAACAGCCCTAGTTGTACCAAAACCAAAAAGTGTTAGAAGATTTCAATGAAGTCACAACCAAGGAGGAAGCTACAAAAGAGCAGACCAATCATGTGAAGACTTAGAATTTGTTTTCCAATACTTAGAATTTGTTTTCCAATATACTTAGAATTTGTTTTCAGTATGATTAGTGTTTTGCCTAGGACTTAGAATTTATTTTCCTAAGTGAGATGAGAGTTTTGACCAAGATTTCAACAAGGATATCATCAAGAAGAACAACTTCAACAGGGAGCCAAATCAAGAAGAATACCCTCCCAGAAAATGAAGAAGAAGAAGAGAAGATTTTACAAGTACTTCCAGGGAACTCTAGCAATCCCATCTATTTCTATTTTCGTACAAGTCCCTATACTCAATAAGGAGAAACTACAAGCAAGGCCATTGAAGACTTAACATCAGAAGAAACTCAAGGAGGAAAAAGAGGACTTTAAGAAAACAAGACAAAAATAGATTAGACCTTTGTGTGATCTTTTTATCGAAGACCAACCCATAGTCCCTAATGGAAAACTCTAACTACAAGTACTTAGTTTATTTTGAGCATTGAAACTAAATGTCTTCACATGTTTTCATTGCTATGTCTATTGCTTTGTGTGTTTTCTTCATTTGTTTGCATGCTTGTTTACTCTGTTGTTGTGTTTTCAATGTTTAGATTGTACGGAGAGAACGTTCTTTTATGAAGGGAGGTGATTGTTCTTCACCAAATTCAAAGGAAAGTAACACACCATCAAATATCCCATATTTTCACTATGCATTACTAGTGTTTCTGAGTAGTAGGCATGATAGGAAATTTTACTAAGTTATTTATATGCTATGCAAAATCCAAGTAGTGTGTAGCCATCCTTTAGACTTTATTTTGGAGACTTAGTACTTAGTAGATGCTTATCCTTGCTACAAATTTGTTTTACTCAATGTTGTGGAAAAATTCTAAGTATAAACTTCAATGAACCACCTGGGTGGATTTGGTTGTATGGTTGATGAGAGTTGAGTGTCGCCCCGAGGGGTGTTCACTTGTGGATTGCCACCCAGGAAGCAAAGAGATTCATAAGTCCCTCTAAGTTTAGTAGCTTTCCGTGCAGACCTTTGACATATGGGCTCTGTCTTGATCAACTAAGTTGTGAGAGTTCAGCCCTTGCTTGACATGAAGATGTAGCAGAATTATAGGTGGAACGGGTCTTGCTGGATGGGTTGAATTCTTGCTTCTGAAAGATCTCTTCTCAATTCTCTCCTTTCCATGATGCACTCCGCGTGTATAGGATGTTTGGGCTAATTGAAGACAAAGGGTGAAAGTGCACAACCTCTGCAAAGTTAGAAACTATGATCATAGCCGTGTCCCGGTAATGGACGACTTCGAGCAGCTGGACAAGGATGGATAGAAGGATCTCCTCATCTTTTCTGAATGAATTAAAACATGGTAGAAACCTTTTCCTAGAGCACATGGTGTGTCTACCCCTCTGTGCTACCTTTTCAAACTCATGGTGTGTCTACCCATGATGATTTTCAAACTTCATGGTGTGTCTACCCATGATGCCTTTACCAAACTACATGGTGTGTCTACCCATGTTGGTTTTCAAAGATTTTTCAATGATTTATCAAATATAGGATAAAACTGACTTTATGCAAACTTAGCCAAAACTCCACTCAGCCAAATATGCATGTAGTATTAGTCTTGCCATTTTATATCCACCATAGTGTTACTTTCCAATACATTAAATTGTATTGACTCCCTTGTGGCTTCATATTCCATATTGCAGATGAATCTGATGACGAGTGAGGTTTCGTTCAGGATCTCGAGTCTATTGCCAACATGTTTTGCCTGCGGCGCATGAAGAAGATGAGGCTCAATGTTCCACTAAGTTTTCCGCTATAATTCTGTTTCCTGCTAGTCTTCTAAGACTATGCAAGTTGTAATCATATTTTGTAAAGACTGAATCATGCGATGCAATAGATTTTGACGCATTTGCATGATATTTCATTTTGAACTGTGGTGCTAGCAATTGATCCAGGGACTAGCACGATAACACAGGGTTCTTGCATTATTTAAATGTGGGAACGCTACAGGTATAGCGCATGTGCACTTTCGTGAAAGCATCATTTTTGGAGAACCATTTCACATTCCGGTGTCGTCAATGGTGGTGGATGTTCTCGATGCTACTAGTCATTGTTGGCTTCGACATTGCCTTTCTTTTCTTTTCTTTTTTGTCTGTGTGTATCAATTATCATTTACGTGTTGACAAGATCTTGACATTATGTTGTTATAAAGAGATCAGATTTAATTAGTATCTTCCGTATGTTGGTATATTGCGTTTGCCAAAGAAAAAGATAACAGAAAAATATATGGGGTGACTAAAATGCGTGATGACCAAGATAAAAAAAATGGGGGAAGCCCAATTTTGTGCTCTTATTAGCGGTATACATAAAATCGAAAAACAAAACACTAAATATAGGACAATAGGAAACGCGATCATGAAATGATAAATGTATGACATATCTGATTTATAGGATAATAAGATGGAAAGAAAGAAGAAAATTAAATACAAATAAGACACATGCATGCCATTGTCCTCTTTTTTGTGAACGCACACGAACTAAAGGGATTATTACTCGACCGAAGAGGAATTAATTAAGCTCGACATACCAACGGCCTCTATAATTTTGTTGCGTGAATCTCAAATGCCACCTTGTAGGAATATCGCGCACACAGCCATGCAAATGACCGTGGCGGCGCATTCCATAGCAGCGGATACGATCACACGGTGTTGGGCCCGCTGTTGAAGGCGTCGCAGCGCCTCCTGATCTCGCCGTCGGCGCCGGTCTTGACGCCGTACATGCTGAGCTTCTCCATGGCCTTGGCGAAGTCGTCGAAGAAGTCGGTGTTGTTGGCGGCGTAGCGCTTGACGAAGGGGTTGGTGCGCGTGTCGGACCAGAGTTCCGCGTCGGTGCTGAGCAGTCCCAGGCCGCGCTCGATGTTGACGTAGTACATGTTGTCGAACTTGCCGGGGGTCATGATGTCGTTGAAGGCGGCGATGGTGGGGTCCTTCTGGTAGTCCTGGCACGCCGCCTGGAGCCCCTTGGCGTAGGTCGGGTTCATGCTGGGGTCGAACGGCGCCGGGTTGCCGGCCTTGTCGCGGTAGTTGTAGAGCCTGGAGGCGAACTCCTGGCAGTGGGAGAAGCCGAGCGTGTGCGCGCCGGAGAGCGCCACCATCTCCTGCACCGTGAACCCCTTGGCGACGAAGAGCTCGATGATTTTGCCGACGGTGAAGTTGGCGTGCGGGAGCTCCACGTCCGGGGCGGCGGGGTTGGAGGCGAGCGCGTCCTTGCGGCCCAGCTGGACCGGGTACCTGGGCCCGCCGGTCATGGTGACGAGGACGCGGGACGCCAGGGCGAGGATGTCGGCGCAGGAGACCACGCCGGGGCACTCCAGCTCGAGCGCCAGCTTGGCGCGCACCACGGCGTCGAAGGCGTCGCCGGGGAGGGAGTGGTTGATCTCGGCGTCCTTCTCGGACTTGGCGTAGTGGGTGGGCGCGATGAGCACGGAGGCGTCGCAGCCGCCGACGAAGCAGTCATGGAAGAAGACGCGGAGCACGCCCGCGGCGGTGGTCGGGTTATCCATCTGCTTCGACTGAACCACCTCCGCGATGATCCGCTCCGCCCGTGGGCACGTCTGGCTGTAGAAATCCGGCGACAGCGTCGGCGCCGGACCCGGACCCGGCTGGGCGCTCACCGCGGCGGCGAGGAGGGCGGCCGCGGCCAGGAGGAGGAGGGATGGGCGCCGCATGGCTGCTGCTGCTGCTTCTTGGTACGTCGATCCTGCTCGCGTGTGGCTCTCGGGTTAACTCGATCGCAGGCGACGTCAGAGCCGGCGAGGCGCGTGGGGGTCCAAGAAATGGGAGGTAAGAGGGGAGGGAGGAGTACTTGGAGCGGGGGGTTTCTTGTAGACGGTGGAGGGGAGCTATTGGCGGGAACGGAGTGGCCGGGAGAGCTCCTAGGAGGCTACGGGGAAGAAGAGGCTGGAGAGGGCGAGAGGCAGAGCGGACATGCAGCATGTCCGAAACTAACGCGTCAATTGCTCTGTTCTTTTACTACATTTAGCAATAGCTAACTGTTGACTGCGCTGTTACGTACGTTGCTACACAACCTGCATTCAGTTCCATAAATTAAACTCCAAAAGGCTAGAAATAGCATACGTTCATGGCGAATTGCCCAACTCCTGGACCTGATTGCAACAGTTATTGACTTATGCTTCATTTTCATGGCAAAATGGTGATTATTGTTTTCCAGTAACGTTGTAGTATGATTGTAACTATGGAGCTCGGTACTGGTCCCATACAAAACCTATAACTAGCTAATTGACTGAAGCTTAACCATTCATCAATACTGGAGCATTGTCAATTTGTCATCGATGTCCCAGTAAAGTTGGGAATCCAAGGCAACCACCTTAACACCGATTCCACTGATTGTTCCATACAATGAATTTTATCAAGAAATAGCACTACTCCAGCAATGATGCAAACTGTCCTAAATGGGGGATCAGGACACAAATCACGCCAGGTAGTAGATCAGCATTGACATCACCACAAGAATTAAATGAATGTGACATCGGACTGCCATGATCTTTACCATTACATGCTACTAACAGTTCTTGAAGTTGTATACACACAACAGTAGGCCCCTAAAGTTGAGGCTGAATGGATGCAGCATCAGTAAGCCCCTAAAAAAAATGCTACGTGTATATTTCTTTACAACATTTCCAAATCAGCCGAGATTCCTGACTTTTCAGGAAACAAATCCGTACGGTGCGAGGAGAGAAGATAAAGAGCAAGGGTGTGTCCTTCCGGTGGTCAAAGCAAGATCCCTGCTATTACGTGGGGAGTACCAAGTTGTCGAAAGTACCTAGAAATGACAGCAGAAGGGAAGAAATGTGAATAAATACTTAGGTGGTGTCATCAAAACAAAATAATACAGTTGGACAAATAATACATTACATCTATCAGCAGGGTCTTCTCTTGTCAACTTTCAAATGATGGATGCTGAACCATTTCTTCCTGCGAAGCCGCTCTTTAGGTTTCATTTCCTTTTTAGCGTCCTCTTCATCACTCACCGATGCCTCCATTGACGGACTCTTTGATTTCTTCTCCTTCTTCGCACTTTGTTCATTATCACTTTTGGGCCCTTTAGAGGATTTTCTCCCTTTGCTGCCACTGGAACTCCGCTTTAGAGTTGGGCTGTTGGTGTACGATGCATGAATTGCATTCCTTTCGTTGAGAAGCTCGTCGATCTACGAACAAAACATGATGTCAGAACAAGGTGAGAAGCAGAAACAAATGTTCCACAATTACCCACATACCGTTTGCATTTCTTGAGCATATCTGCTGGTCATCTCAGTGAACTTCGCTAAAACCTGCCAATTTCAGCTCTTACAACGACGTGTTTTCGTTTAACAGGCCATGTCAGTAGAGAATTTTCAAAAGATGAGGGCATACCTCCCTATACTCAGACTCAAATTTAGACAGCTCAGATCGTTTTGCAAGTATCTTTGCCTCCACGCTTCGTAGCTTCTCCTTTTCAGCGGTAAAGGGTTCAGCACATACAACCTCTACGGTATAGGTTGCACTTTTGAAGAAATTGTCGCCTAATAGAGTAATTAATTTATTTAAGCCAATACTTTTTTGCCATGGATAATTTTACTGGAAGTAACATAAAGTGCCATACCATAAACAGCAAAATAATGGGTCCCTTCTTTCAGTTCATTAACTTCACATGGTTGAAAGCCATCCAATCTCTTAAAGAATGCGCTATCAGGATCCTTTGCAGCAGCAGCCTGGAAATAAATGGAGCTTTTCAAGAGGCAACACACAAAGAAACACAAGGAGAGACAACAAGACACTACTTGTGTACTCACTGAATTATTATGCTCAAAACGGTACACAGGAAAGCAAAGAAAGAACATCCCAGCAGAGGTAACTTTCCCGGTCTTTGCACTATCTTCCTGCAACAGACTGATAGATGTTAGCTCATATAATGCTCAAAGCCTCAAAACCTAGCGCACTAAAAATTACAAATGGACTAACGCAAGTTTAGTTTGAATACATTATATTATATGCAACACAAACTTCACCACATGAAACTGTGACTAATCCCATCACACTAGTAGACCTTGTTATAGGCCACAGAATGCAAAACGTGGGTGAAGTGCCAGGATTTAAGGAAGATAATGCAGAAAGCAGTATATCGCTGATGTCCCTGGAGAAATATGGGCCTATCTAAATCTCAGATGATGCTGGTGGACATATCTGACATTTACATGAACTCGGAAAATGCAATTTTAAGTTCCCTATTTATAATAAGGTGAGGGAACATTGAATTTCCAACCATACAAACAAAGCAGAGCTTCTGGGCTTCACATGCTCCAACCATTACGGTGCAGTATCAAGGTTAAAAGAATAACAGGAAACATCGAGTCACTAAGCAGGGGCGGATCCACAATCGAACCAAACCCCGGGCAAAATTTGCATTTAGTGTTACACTTAGGCTAAATGCTAAGCTAAATTAACAAGTTTCACAAATATATATGTAGAAAAAATCTCTGCACCCAGGGCCATGGCCCTGTTGCCAGGGGTATGGATCCACCCCTGTCAATAAGCAACTATAAACACAAGGGCAATTCTAATAAAACAGGTCTGTACGCAATAAATACACATTACAAAGAAACATGGAATAACACACCATATGATTATGATCTAGAATGTCTTGTGGAGTATGTAACACATGCTTTTAAAAAAGAAGATACTTAGTTCAGATAAAAAACTGATGGCAACAAACAAATCAAGCCTTTTGACAATTCATGCTTGGACATGCGACAAACTAGTTGCAAATAGAAGAAACTGTTGGGATTTATTGTTGTTCAGACTAAAAGAGTGAAAAGCCGGCTAAACATACCTGTAAAGCAAGGCTTAACCCGCCGTTTTCTTCAGGTTCAAAATAGAGTAACTGAAAGAGAAAAAGAACTGCCTTAGAAATAAGAACCTATGCATGGGAAATCCGAAAATTTGCAAAACCTAGTGGAATCATACAAAATACGGTGTCCTTGATTATTCCCAATTTTGAATATCCAATACCATGATAATCTCAAGAGAACAGACTAGTTATATGTTTTGTTAAAACGGTGCACATATCACCACAAATTTCTTGATATTCAGAATGCGAAAAGATAACCAGAAAGGAACAGATAAATCAGTTATCCAAGTGCAACATCACAAGTAAGAGAAGATGAAGCTTCTCAGACAAAGAAGAGTAATGGAGTAGTTAAGTTGTCAAAAGAACATGCCAAAGAAGAGTAATGGAGTAGTTAAGTTGCCAAAAGAACATGCCAAACAGATGGTAACGACAAGTTTGCAACTGACCTTGAATTTACTTTTAGAAGTTGAACGAACTCTACACACCAACCCCAATTTGGCTTCTTCGTCCGTGATGTCCACTGAATAAAAATGAGCCGATTGTTTGTCCACCTGCCAACATGTAAAATCTAAAATAAATGCATCAAAAAGAAACAATGGGAGGTAGTTGCCAACCTTCCTGCACAAGGATTTGCCCAAATGAAGCGGATAAATCTCCACCGAGCCATTCAATGCCTCCTCTAAAACTGTTGCTGAAACTGTGGTCTTAATTGGTACCCCTAACTTGCTACATAAACACGACTTGCATTACATGGTGTCATAAGCAGAAAAATAATGTTGAACAAAACAGCAGTATCCTCAAGAAGTTACCTAAAAAGAGCAGCAAACATTGTATTTACAGTGTTGAGACTTGATAGGTCCAGCTCCAATTCATGACTATCTGCTTCGATGGCCTGAATGGCAACAAAAGCATTAGTAACAGGAGAAACAAGCAGCTCAGACTCTAACTAAATGATGCCACAGATCACCTCGAATCCGGAGGAATCATACTGCCGCCTTTTATCCGGATCTGACAGGATGTTGTAGGAGAATGTGGCTTCTTGGAACTTGTCTGAGGCAACAGGGTCGTCTGCGTTCTTATCTGGATGGTACCTGCAGGACGAATGTTACCAGCAAATTAATCAAACAGTTGCCATTGGCCCTTCATCAAACAACTATTAAACAAGCTACCCGAGCTACTGAATTACATAGTCATCCTGGTCAAGTAGTAGAGTCTAACACGCGATTCAAAAAGGTCCCAGAAAATGGTGTGCTGGCTGTTGCTAGAAGCGGGATTTTTTATTCAAATTAGCTAATACTCCCATACTAGGAGCTAATTTGATAGGAAATGGGCTTATATTCCGCAGAAAGTACAGCAATTCCTCTAGACCGGCTGGCTCCTGAGCAGAACTAGAGCAGGAGTCAAATGCCCAAATCCGAGAGCTTGACTTACTTGAGGGCCATGCGGCGGAAGGCGCTCTTTATCTCCTGCTCGGTGGCATTGCGCCCCACCCCCAGCACCTCGTACGGGTCCCTCCTCTGCGCCGCCGCGGCCGACGCCGAGTCCCCCTTAGTCTCCGACTTGAACGACCCGAACTTGGGACCCGCCATGGAAGCCGCCTCAGCAACCACCACACCGGAACCCTAACCCCCAGACCTAGACAGCAGCAGCAGCAGCTCGCTCAGATCTTACAGCGGCAGCGAGGAGCGCGCCGGTCTTGCCGACCACCCGCCGCGTCCGTCGGCGGCGGAGGCGGCGAGATACGGCGCCGGAGGTGCAGAACCTAGAGATTTCGCCGGCAGCGAAGGCTGGCGAGCTCCGGGCGCTGCTAATTTAGGGACGGTGGCGAGAAGGGGTGACGACGAAACGAGGGCGAGGAGGGAGAGGCGATAGGGAGAGGCAAAGACGAATTATTTAGGCGCCGACAGGTGGGGCCCGTCGGGCCGCGGGCCGGCTTGCCTCGTCGGACGGGGACGTAGAGCACAGTGTGTCGCTGTCTGCCGCCCTCGAGGTTCAACCATCGCCCGCGGCCCACCCGGTACCAATTTGGCAAATGGGATTCGAATGACAGGCTGGCCCACGCGTGGTGGGGGCATAACTGTAATTGAGTGAGAGGTAGATTTCGGGAAGGTGTACGATCTTTTTCTTTTTGAAATTGGGAAGAGATTTTATTGCGGATTTGGTGACGGACGGGCGCGGTCAGACCTGGATGGATTTGTAACGTGGACCTGTTCTCTCGAAATTAGAAAGATCGTTTGGCTTTGACTGAAGAATCCTGTACAAGTACTCGTACTCGTATAATAAATATCAAAATGTCACACTCTAAAAAAAAAGCTTAAATAATTTCAAAATAAAAGAACTAGCTTAAATTTTGGGCCGCAAACGAGTCGGGAAACGAGGAGCTGCACACCGCCGCTCGTTTTTTTTCTTTTTCCCTTTGATAGATACCATGCTCAACGCTCCACGCAACGGGCATATTCGATCATGTCCTCTGAAGGACGATTACCTCCGGAAGGAGGACAGCAAATGCTGAGCTTTTTCCTCGCAGATGCGCCGCCAAATGCAGCACATACACAACCGTTCGAAGAAAGCTCACAGCAGCTGAGCAGCATGTCGACTCGATGCAGCGCGACGACACGGCGATGAAGAGGCCAACTGTAGCAGGGTGTACCGATCCAGGACCCAGGGCCCGCTGCCTACCTGTGAAAATCGTCTGATTACAGCCAAATGGATGGAGTGTGCACAATAGATCGCGAATGATTGACACCGGCGAACGTGGTCCACAACCAAGCAGACTGCGTCTCCCTTCCAGCCTAGTTGTTGGCAGTAGCAGATGGTGATTTTTGCGCTTTTTTTTCTTCAGCCGATGGCGAAGCACTTGACAGCAATAGATACTGGGGCCATGAACTGAACCACAGAAGCATTCTGGATGAAGCAGATGCCTGCTGATCCGGTGGAAAACTTGGACTCCCATGCGCGCATGAGCAACAGGGTCCTGGGATGTGGAGCTAGTCACGACAATTTTCCCTGCAGAAATTGCAGAGAAGGTGCTTCAGGTTCAGATTAGCCGCCATGGAGGTGACGACCTCGCGTCATGGCCTCATACTCGTTTCGGCCAATGCACCGTTCGCTCTGGTTACAATCTAGCAAGGATGGACAGCTTTAGTAATCAAAGGAATAGACGCGGATCCTCGTCGGACACCGGAGGAAATTCGAGCTTATGGAAATCTCTTTGGTCGACAAAGGCACCTGGGAAGATGAAGATAGTGGTGTGGCGTTTCGCTCATGATTTGTCTCCTGTCTAGGCATCAACTCCAGGTGCGGAATATTCCAGCAAATGCTTGTTGTGTTTTTTGTGGACGCCATGAACCTATCGAACATACATTGTTGTTCTGTCAGTTTGCTCGGGAAATTTGGGAAGTTGTCTCGGCTGAGTATCATATTCTGCTTTGTCGTAAATCCTTCACACATCCACTAGGGCGTGGGTTTTTTATTTCTTTGATCGTTGCTCAGCCATGGAAGCTACTACTTTGACTGTCACTTTGTGGCATATTTGGGATGCTAGAAACAGGGTTAGGGAAGGTGAAACTCTGATACATCCATTGCTATGCATCTATGAAGAACCAACAACCAACCACAGGTGTGAGACCACGTCGTCAACTCTCAGATGGTCACTACCGCCGGAAGGTAAGGTTGATGTTAATGTTGATGCTGCAATTTTCACTGCTTCTCGTTGTATGGGAGTGGGCGTTGTGATCCGAGACCACAGTGAAACTCCTTGGGTGCGTGCAAGGAGCAGCATATGGAGGTCGCGACACCAAAAATTGCTGAAGCCGTGGCGATGCGCCGGGCTCTCACCCTTGCTATTGACGAAGGTTTTGCTGATATACTTGTCAACTCGGACCGCCTCTTAGTGGTGCAGCGTGTGACTTCAGAGCTGAAAGATAGATCGTCGTGTGCCCCGATCATCCAGGACATCAAGAAGCTGACGAGCTCTTTCACCTCATGCTCTTTCCATCATGTGAACAGTGTTTTAAATACTGCTGCTCATACTCTTGCTAGATCTAGTGAGTTTTCTGTTGGCTCTGTGTGGCGTGGTTTTTCTCCGGAATTTATCCGTGAGTATATTTGTAATGACTCTGGTTATGTGATCAATAAAGTTCAAGTTTCGCCAAAAAAAACAGGGCAGTCCATTTCATTTCGTCTCGATGTGCCCGTTTGTATCCGTGTAGACAAATATAACGGTCAAACGGACCCCTTAAGTAGGTGCATAATCAATTTGATTTATAAAGAAACAAGCAATCACAATGACGATACAAAGATTTGTTAGCGTGGTTCGACGAAATCGTCTACTCCACGAGACGCTCCCCCCCTGTGAGTAGAGTTGCCCCCGTAAGTTCCACTGCTACGCTAAGCTCCATGTGACTTCACCCACAACTGTAGTCTCCTTTTACAATTCAACACCATCACCCAGTGAACACTAATCTACGTGAAAGCGCTTTCAAATTGTTAAACTTTCACCATCACTTTTAGTCATCTTGAATCCAAATTCGTAGTTGTGTCATCTTTTTCTCGGAGTTTTCTACATGCCCACAGCTATAGCACTCCACCTCCTTATGCATCATGTCACCCGCACTTTGCCATGTGCACTGAACATCATAGAATATATGGCCAATCACCTCTTCGCAACACTACAAGAAATGTGTTGACTTGTGACTTTTTTTTATAGTAACCGTGGTTTATTTGTCATAAATCTATGACTAATTTAAATCCATTGGTCATGAGGCGTAAATTTAACCACTTTTTTGGTCTAAATAGTCAATATATTCATTATTGGTTTATAAGACAAGATTGTCATATAATTTATGACTTTGTTTTTTTTTTTCAATAAGACCAATTGGAATGGTCATGTTTATTAGCTTTGGTGTCTTGGCAGCCAACTCAGTAGCGGGTCCCACTATCTGATGGGACCAGTTGACACGTGGCGTTCAAATTTGATAGGTCGACTACTCTGACAAATGGGACCCACCTCCCCACAACTGGGATCAAATTTGACTGATCAACTACTCTGACAAATGGGACCCACCTCCCCATAACTGAGGAACGGCCCCTCCACACCTGACTTGTAGGTCCAACAACTCTCCAAGATTTTTTTAGCAACTTCGATTTTTTTTAGGGAATTTAGCAACTCCGAATATGCTTGTCAAGCGAACCCAGCCAGAGTGGCCCAACGGGCTGGTAACACGACCACCGAATTGACAGGCCGAACTGACAGGTGGGACTCGAGCAGGGCCCAGTTCTCAGCAATAACGAACCCGAAAAACAAATTATTGCACATAGTGCGTTCACTAGGGGTGCGTTTGGTAGCTCGCGGCCCTTTTGGAGCTGCAGGGGCAGGTCGGCCAGGGCCTGACTGAGCAAAACCACCCCCTCAGCCTTGATGTGCATGTTGTTAGGTAGACTTCATTAGAAAAAGGGCCACTTTCTGCATGTTGTTTGGTTCTCTGCTTTACATGATCTAATGCAACCAACCCAGTGTTTGGCTCCATGCAAGACTACGGGTATGGTAACCACTTCTCTAGTATGGTGAGATTAGCAGAGTATGAACAGAGTATGAACAATAGGAAAGGAAAATGATAAACAGGTATGATAGTCTTAAACATAACGGAGAACAAGTCATAAACAGGTACCATAAAAAGGTGGCAGTACGAACAATTAGAAGTCACAATATTACATAGAAGGGTAGCTTAAACGTCCATCTTGACATTGTCCGGGTGAGGAGGGCACATTTTGACGATCTCGACGATGATGGTGTCGAAGATGACGACCATGAACGTCTTTGGAGCAAGCTTTTCGAAGAGGAGTTGGTATCCCATGCGTATATCGTGAGACGTCGCAAATGGCGCCCAACCTCTATCGAGGCATGCTCTGCCATTGATCTCATTCATATCGATAGTCCAAATGCAGCCAGTCTTCGTCTCCAGCCTGATCTTCGCCGGCAACTCACCCAAGTATGGCGTGAAGGCTTCCGGGACGGGTAGCAAGCCTAGGTTAGGGGCAACCACCACTTTGCAGAAGTGGAAGGGGGACACATGTTCCTTCATCTAGCCATAGTTTGTCTTCTTCTTCGAGGGAGGGACCTGACCCATGATCACCGTGTACTCCTTCTTCCCATTCTTCGAGTCTTGCAACAAACAATTCGGTCAGAAATGGTTAACTATGGTTGAAGATGGCCTCATCTATTAGATTACAGCATTGCTTGTCCAGGTATTGAAAGTAAAGGATCAAGAAACATGGACATCACTTGAACAAGTCACAATATCATTTACACCAACACCTAAACTGCTAGGATGCATAGTTATATCATTGGCCAGAAGACTCATCAAAACTTGCCTCATTAAAACAATCACACAAACATGCGAGGAGATGACTCTTGCAGGATCAAGAGTAATGCACAAGCAATATGGTTATACAATGCTCAAGGTACTACAAGGTCACCTCTTTACACCATTAATGTGACAATATGTAATCATCGACAATGTGCAAATTTACACAGACTCATAAAGTATAATCATTGGCCTTTCACTATCATACATGTTGTTAAGGTCTCAGTGATCATTAATAAGTAAGAGGCATACCAAGGTTTGCGCCATCAAACTAGTGAACAAAAGCAATTAGATGACACTACTAGTGACAGCTTAATGCTTTTGATGGCTGTTTGTTGGCACTGTCGAGCACATCTTCATTGATCAGAAGTAAAATCAAAACTCGCCGTCATAGAAACAGTAATCAAAACAGAAATAGGCCTCATAAAGAACAAACACACAATCATCATCAGAAGATGGTTTTTTCAGGACTGAGAGAAATGCACAAGGAAGTTCAGGGCGCGTTTGGTAGCCTGCAATTAAACCACGGTAAGGTTGTACATTGCGCAAAGTCCTGAATAATCACCTCCTAATAATTATGTTGTGGTACAATGTAATCATTGGCCATGTTCAGCATCATAAAGGAACATGAATGTAGTAGATGACTTAGCCTCAAATATTGGAATAAGTCATTGTTTCCAAGTGTGGGAACTAAACGACCAAGTGAAATGGACAAGATAGTTGATCCGGTCAGAAGGTCATTTAGTCTAACACTTGGACTTGGATGCTCCAACCTTTCATCATATGCACTCTCCTTTCCTTGTTCAGGATGCAACGATTAAATCATCGGCACCAGAAGGGTTGCAGGCACCAATTCACGGTCACAGAACATGGAGGAAGCGCAAAAGAGGCGTTTCCAAATCGAGAAAAAAAGACCACCAACAATAGCATGTAGTTATACAATCACCTCTTATATACACTACAAGATATTTATGGACTCTACTTTCCCCAATTTGCTTCATCACTGGCCGAATATAACCCATAATCTTACACATGTAGGCGACGAAATCCCAAAATCTACGAACCGTAACCCAAAAACATGCAAATCGGATGAAATAATAGATCACACTCAACGTAAATGAGAGTGCAAGCAAGACATACGACAAAGAAAAGCATGGACTAAGACCAAATCGTCAAGAACGCTAATATTTTGTGGCCCACACGCAGATCAAACTCTAAAACAACCTAGATCTACTGTGCATGTCTCTCTACCGCGAAGAAACAACGCTGATATAAAGATCTACAGTGCATACGAGTGCGGGAGAGGTTGGAGATGCTCTTACCGCCATTGCCACCGACGATGAAGAAGATTCGATGCAATGCTATCGACGATGCCAAGATGAGGATGTGCGGTCGAGGAGAAGGAGACGCCTTCCGCTTCCGCCGCCACCCACGATGCGGGCCGCCGAGTTCCGCTACTGCCGGAGATGGGGGAACCACTGACGATAAAAGGTGAGAGAAGGAGCGAGTGGAGTGAGTGGCGAGAGACAACGGTGAGGGGATTTATGACGCGTGTTCCCGAAAGGACACGGCATCTCCCGCGTGCGCGCTTGCGCTCCCCTCAGCATGGCCCTAAAAAAACTGTCGATTCGGCCGTTCCCTCGGGGCCTGGCACAACGTGCTTTAAGTTTCGTGTCGGGCTAAGATTCCCTTCGCATGGAACCAAACGGGCTGCCTGACCCCGCAGCCAGCAGGCCTAGTCTGGCCGGCTGCAGGCTACCAAATGCACCCTGGGGTTCAAATCAAGGACCTCCTTGCGCTGGAAACGTGAACGAACTAACATGCCAAGCAACATTTGGTGACATGTATAGATCCTGAAACCCTTTGTACTAAATTTAGCATCTCCTGGGCCAAAGCCCATTAGAAAAAGCGTGCAGGCTATCAAATGGATAGGCCGCGCAGCGCTGGGATGGGCCGGCTGGCTCGGCTATTTTTTTTGTGTTTTTTCTTTTCTGTATTCTTTTATAACTTTTGATTTGGAACTCCAATTTCATCAAAATAACTTTTGAACTTTTTTTAAAGATATTCTCCTTCATTGTAGACTGTTAGGCATAGTTTTGAGTCAAAATAAAAAAAGCAAACATACACTTCAAAAATTTGTGTTCTCAAATTATGTCATGATTTTTTTTTAAAATTCTTTATGTCAGTTTCAAAATATGGTCAAAACGGGGACATGACCATTTGTAGCGAGGTGTCGAATATTGCAAAACTCTTGATGTATCTGTTATGAAATAGGTACTTGTGTACCTAAAATGATTTTTTTGAAAAATCACCAGCAAACTACGATGCACCCGTAGTTCAAATTTGACTCGATTTCAGCTGAATTGAGAGAAATTTGTCTTTTTCAAAATAGGTGGGTGGAAAAATTTTCAGAGAAATTCATTTGGTTATTTGTACAAAAATTTGGTGTTGTAACTTTAGAAAATGCATAGCTAAAAATTTTGCGAAATATTAATGGTAGGTGCTTCAGAAAAATAACCCATTTTGGCACTCGAAAAATGGAAAATGAAAAATGGTAGGTGGATGTGAAGCTTTTTAGTGGATGTGAATAATATGGTTTAATAACTTTAATTTTTTTTATTTCTCCAATTATTGAACATATTTTTGGTAGGTGCTTCACAAAAAAACTATTTTAGGCGCTCGGAAAATGAAAAATGATGTGTTTATTTAAAGAAAAATAAAACTTTGTTCGTCAACATTTTTCATGGTTCCAACATGCATGTTTGCGTAGAATAACAGAAAAATTTAACAAACTGAGCAATGGATGTGGCCATAACATTCGTTATTTGGGCTGAAAGCCATGAATCTTCCTAGGTGATAGCTCATTTCTGTGAACACTTTTTCGCGATAATATATGTATTCCAAGTTCATTATTTTTTTATGGATACTAGGTCACAAATGATGACACATCGTGATGATTTTCCTTTTTCTGAACCTTTTATGCCGGTTTCAAATCATGGTCAAAATGGGGGACATGGTCGTTCATAGCTGGGGAGTGAATCTTGCGAAACGATTTGTGTATTTGTGATGAAATAGATACTTGTGTACCTAAAAAATGACTTTTTTATATTAAAAAATTAGGAGCAAACCGCGAGGTACTTGTAGTTCAAATTTGACCCGCTTCTAGCCGAATCGGCAAAAACTTGTGTTTTTCAAAATAGTTGGATGTGGAGATTTTTAGAGGGAGTAATTTCATTATTTGTAAATAAAATATGGTACAATAACTTTAATATTTTTATTTCACCAATTACTGGACATATTTTTGGTAGGTGCTTCACAAAAAAAGCCATTTTTGGCACTCGGAAAATGAAAAATGATGTTTTTATTCAAAGAAAAATAAAGCTTTCTTCGTCAACATTGTTTGTGGTTCCAAGATGCATGTTTGTGTAGAATATGAGAAAAGTTAAACAATCTATTTCGTGGATGTGGCCATAACATTCGTTATTTGGGCTGAAAGCCATGAATTTTCGTAGATGATAGCTCATTTATGTGAACATTTTTTACGATAATTGTCGTATTCCAAGTTTATTACTTTTTATGGATATTAGGTCACAAATAATGACATATTGCAAAGGTTTTTCCATTTTTTTGAAATTTTTAAAACCTTTTATGCCGGTTTCAAATCACTGTCAAAATGGGGAACATGACCGCTCATAGATAGGGGATGAATCTTGCAAAAATATTTGTGTATCTCTCATGAAATAGATACTTGTGAACCTAAAAACAATTTCTCGGCCAAGCACCTGCAGTTCAAATTTGACCTGTTTCCATCCGAATCGGCAGAAACTTGTCTTTTTTTAAAGAATTGGATGTGAAGCTTTTTAGAGGAAGTAATTTGATTATTTGTAGATAAAATATGGTACAATAACTTAAAAAATTTATTTCTCTAATCATTGAATATATTTTTGATAGGTGCTTCACAAAAAATCCATTTTTAGCACTCGAAAAATGAAAATGATGTTTTTATTCAAAGAAAAGTAAAACTTTCTTCGTTATCATTGTTCATGGTTCCAAGATGCATGTATGTGTAGACTATGGGAAATTTTTAACAAACTATGCCATGAATTTGGACATAACATTCGTTATTTGGGCCGAAAGCCATGAATCTTCGTAGATGATAGCTCATTTCTGTGAACACTTTTTCACGATAATTGTTGTATTCCAAGTTTATTATTTTGTATGGATAGTAAATCACAAATAATGACACACTGTGAAGGTTCTCCATTTTTTGAATTTTTAAAACCTTTTTTGCCGGTTTCAAATCACGGTCAAAACAGGGGACATGACCATTCGTAGCTAGGGGATGCATATTGAAAAAAATATTGGTGTATCTCTCATGAAATAGATACTTGTGAACCTAAAAATAATTTTCTCAAAAAATCATGAGGAAACGGCGAAGCACCTATAGCTCAAATTTGACCGCTTCCATCCGAATCGGCAAAAACTTGTCTTTTTTAAAATATATGGATGTGAAGATTTTTAGAGAAAGGGATTTGATTATTTGCCAATAAAATATGGTACACGGAATTATTGAACATATTTTTGGTAGGTGCTTCATAAAAAAAGCAGTTTTGGCACTCGGAAAATGAACAATGATGTTTTTATTCAAAGAAAAATAAAAAAAAGTTTTCAACATTGTTCATGGTTCTTAGATGCATGTTTGTGTAGAATTTGGGAAAAGTTTCATGAATGTGGCCATAACATTCGCTATTTGGGGCGAAAGACATGAATCTTCATAGATGGTAGTTCATTTATGTGAACACTTTTTCACGATAATTATCGTATTCCAAGTTTATTATTTTTATGTATACTAGGTCATAAATAATGACATATTGCGAAAGTTTTCCATTTATTATTGATTTTTTTAAAACCTTTTATGCCGGTTTCAAATCAAGGTCAAAACGGGGGACATGACTGTTCATAGCTAGGGGATGAATCTTGCTAAAATATTGCTGTATATGTGGTGAAATAGATACTTGTGAACCTAAAAAATCATTTTTGCAAAAAAATCATGAGCAAACGACGAAGCACTTGTAGTTCAAATTTTACCCGCGTCCAGCGAATCGGCAGAAACTTGTCTTTCTTAAAAGATTTGGATTGGAAGCTTTTTAGATGAAGAAATTTGATTATTTGTAGATAAAATATGGTCTAATAAATTTTTAAAAATCATTTCTCCAATTTTATTGCACATATTTTTGGTAGGTGCTTCACAAAAAAGCCACTTTTGGCACTTAGAAAATGAAAAATGATGTTTCTATTCAAAGAAAAATAAAACTTTCTTCGTCAACATTGTCGTCGATCCAAGATGCACGTTTGTGTAGAATATGGGAAAACTTTAACAAACTATGCCATGGATATGGCCATAACATTCGTTATTTGGGGAAATAAAACCATGAATCTTCGTAGATGATAGCTCATTTATGTGAACACTTTTTGATGATAATTGTCGTGTTCCAAGTTTATTATTTTTGTGGATGCTAGGTCACGAATAATGACACATTGCGAAGGTTTTCTATTTTTTTTGAATTTTTTAAAACCTTTTGTGCCGGTTTCAAATCACGATCAAAACGGAGGACATGACTGTTCGTAGCTAGGGGATGAATCTGCAAAAAATATTGGTGTACCTCCGATGAAATAAATAATTGTGAACCTAAAAATAACTTTTACAGAAAATCATGAGCAAACCGCGAGCCATCTGTAGTTCAGATTTGACCCGCTTGTAGCAGAATTGGCATAAACTTGTCCTTTTCATAAGAGGTGGATGTAAAGCTTTTTAGGGGAAGGAATTTAATTATTTGTAGATATAATATGGTCTAACAACTTATAAAATTAGAGTGATCCAATTATTCAAGATATTTTTGGTCCGTGCTTCACAAAAAAACCATTTTTGGGACTCAGAAAATGAAAAATGGTGTTTCAATTCAAAGAAAATAAAACTTTCTTCATCAATATTGTTTTTGGTTTCAGAATACATGTTTGTGTAGAATATAGGAAAATTTTAACAAACTATGCCATGGATGTGGTCATAACATTCGTTATTCGGGCAAAGTCATGAATCTTTGTAGATGATAGCTTATTTCTGTGAATACTTGCTATGTGTTGTTGGGAACCCCAAGAGGAGGGTGTGATGAGCACAGCGGTAGGAGTTTTCCCCTTAGTTAAAAATCAGGGTTATCAATCCAGTAGGAGAAAGAGAATCTTCGGAAGGTTGATGCCACTGACGGTGGTGCTGGCGCTTCACCGGTGTCAGCAACAACGTGTAACCTGCACACAACACAACCAAAATACTTTGCCCCAACAGTACAGTGAGGTTGTCAATCTCATCGGTCTTGCTGAAAACAAAGATTAGACGTATAGTGTGGAAAACAATGTATGCTTGTAGTAAGTAAAGAGAGCAGGAAAATGTTGTGGTTTGTTTAACAGTGTGGAAAATGGACCGGGGTTCATAGTTTCACTAGTGGTGTCTCTCCATAAAAGATAGCATGCTGGGTGAACAAATTACAACTGGGCAATTGACAAATAGAGGTTGCACCGTAGTGCACAATATAACATGAAGATTACTATGGTATTTAGTGCGGGCATTACAACAAGATACATAGACCGACATCCATCTGCATCTATGACTAATAATCCACCCTCAGGTTATCATCCGAACCCCCTTAGGTATTAAGTTGCAAGCAACAGATAATTGCATTAAACAAAGTGTGTAATGTAAGCAATGATTATGCACGCGGGAACTCTCACCGCTGTTTTCTCCCTAATGGCAACAACACATCCTCCCCCTTCACGTTTCTGTCACTCGAGCAAGGCAACAAGGAGGCATGAACCCACTATCAAACATAAATACTCCCTCTTGGAGTCACTAGCAACTACTTGGCCAGAGAAACCACTAGCAACGGAAAGCATGCAAGATCACAAATAACATATGCAAGAAAGACTATAATCAACTTGGCATAAGGTCAATATTCATCGGATCCCAGCAAACACAACATATAGAATTACATAAGATCAATCTCGATCATGATAGGCATCTCACGAGATCTAAACATGGAGGCATATGAGGAGAAGACAACCATCTAGCTACAGCTACGAACCCGTAGTCCAGGGATGAACTACTCACGCATCACTCTGGAGGCATGCATGGTGATGTAGAAGCCTCCGGTGATGATTTCCTCTCCGGCAGGGTGCCGGAAAACAGCTTCAGAACCCTCCTGATCTAGGGTTGACGGTGACGGCGGCTGCGGAACTTTTTCGGGGATTTTGATCAGGTGCTTAGGGTTTTCCATCCGGGGGGCTTAAATAGGCGAAAGGGCAAAGGCGGTGGAGGCCAGGGGGGCCCACACCCATAGCTGGCGCGACCAAGGGGGGCACGCCACCCTATGGTGTGGCCCCCCTGTTGCCCCTCTTCGACTCCTCTTCGGTCTTCTGGATGCTTCCGGGGAAAATAGGACTTCCGGGCTTCGAACTTTCCAATTCCGAGAATATTTCCAGAACAACTTTTCTGAAACTAAAACAGCAGAAAACATGTATCTGGCTCTGTGACATCTTGTCAATAGGTTAGTCCGGAAAATGGATAAAAATAACATAAAGAAGGGAGAAAACATGTAGCAATTGGCATAATATGATCATGGAGCATCATAAATTAGGGATACGTTTATGACGTATCAATACTTTTTCACGATAATTGCCGTATTCCAAATTTATTCTTTTTTATGGATATTAGGTCACAAATAATGACAGATTGCAAAGTTTTTCCATTTTTTTGAATGTTTTAAAACCTTTTATGTTGGTTTCAAATCACGGTCAAAACGGCGGACATGACCGTTCGTAGCTAGGGGATGAATTTTGCAAAAATTTGGTGTATCTCTAATGAAATAGATACTTGTGTACCTAAAAATTACTATTACAAAAAATCATGAGCAAACCGGGAAGTACCTATAGTTCACATTTGACACGCTTCCAGTGGAATCGACAGAAACTTGTCTTTTTCAGAAGATGTGGATGTAACGCCTTTTAGAGAAAGTAATTTGATTATTTGTAGATATAATATGGTCTAATAACTTATAAAATTAGAGTTCTCTAATTATTGAACATATTTTTGGTACGTGCTCCACAACAAAATCATTTTTGGCTTTCGGAAAATGAAAAATGATGTTTTTATTCAAAGTAAAATAAAATTTTGTTCACCAACATTGTTTGTTGTTCCCATATGCATGTTTTTGTGGAAAATGAAAAATGATGTTCTTCTCATTAAGACAAACAAAGTTGATTTTTTGGAAAATTACTTAAATCTATTATTCATTATTTTTATGCTTATTATTATTACCAAAAATCTCTCCACCCATTTCCAATCCCCCCCCCCCCCGCACCCGAAATCTTACCTCCCCCGTGTCAAAGCGTTTCCCTCCCCCACACCCGATATATTTCATTAAGTCGCGGGCCGCATCTCCCCCAAACCCTAGCCTAGCCCAAACCGCACCAATCCGCCGCCGCAACATCTCCCCCTCCACATCGCATCTCTCATCTCTCTCCCGCCGGCACCTTCATCCTAGATCCTCTCCTCCCCTTCCATCGTGCCGTCCGGCGCGGGGGTGTAGAAGTAAAAAATTCGTCGGGCTGGTCGAGCCTCCTTGTTCTGGAACGAGAACATCTCGATTTGGTGCCCGTGATGCATCATCCTCCTCTCTCTCTCTCGCAGCCAGCAGCATCGACATATGCACTTGTTCCTCGCTGCCGGGAAGGGTCCGCTTCCATGCTCGGTGGTCATGACAAGTGCATGCGCGCGACGTCACCCCCTCACACATGCGCCACATCCCCTACCTCCGGCTTCACTTGTTCCTCTCCGCCGGGAAGGATCCGCCTCCGCGCCCTGCTGCCGCCCCGGAGTACCCCGCCATCACCCCTAGCTCCAACGCCGCCAAGGCCACCATCCGTCGCCCCGAATCCCACTCCCGACCTCGTCCCCTTTGCCGGAATCGAGTGTGCCCACCTCTGAACCCGCACGAGGACCCCGGCCCGATGCCCCAAGAGGCCTAGAGCCCGAGCTCGTCAAGCTCCCTGATGTCAACCGCAGAAGAAGCTCGATGGTCCGCTAGGAGGTCCGTGATGGTTAGCTTCCTCGTATCCCGCGTGCGGATATATACCGATTAGGGGTATGTACGACATTGTCCTAAAGAGCCGGATTACCAGGGTGGCCTGTTGGTAATGGATCACAGTCCATTGGGCGGCCCGGTGTGATGATGCGCAGGAAGCCGGATTCTAGAAGAACCCGGACCACGGCCCAAAGTGGTGCGGCTTGGAGGAGAAGACGGATTCCTTACTTTCCAAGTTAGATACTTTTCGTAGTCTTCTAGGTTTCCGTTTTGTAAGCCCTAATCCGGCTATCTATATAAAGCTACACGGGAGAGAAGATAGTTAAAAAAAATTTAGCTAGAAGCCAACTCGCCGAGAAGTTGATCCTCGCCGAGTTAGCAAAACCATACTCACCTTGTATTTTGTATACTTCAGGCTTCAGTCCTGATTTAGTGAGATTTCACGAGTAGTAATGCCGCCTAGTTGCGTCGTACCAAACCTGGGTAAACTTGGTGTTCTCGTTTGTCGTACTACCACGCCCCGCCCCCCTGCGACTCTACCAGTAGGCTCATGGCACCCCCCCCCCCCGTCTATGATCCTTACTACGATGTCTCGACACCGCAGGTGGAAGGGTGGTGGTGACGCGGTTGCACTCTCGGGTGCCGCCGCTGCCGTCCGGAGCATAGGGATGAGGGGGAGACCTCTTCTCTCCTTCCCATCGACGTTCCTTGTTCAAGGCAACGACCTCATCCTCAAGATCACGCACCACCGACGCGTAGGGTGCCTCACTTCCATGTTTTAGGTGTTATACCACCTCTGCATCGACCTTATCCACCTCTCCGACGGCATGATTGGCGACTGACACATCTACATGTTCAACAGTAAGGTATGTTTACTTATTCATCTATCTGGATGCAGAATCATCAGGTATTTGCAACAGAACCACTGATGGAGCTACGAGCTAGAGATGAGAGCAGGGGCTTGAAACCCTGCAACAGAACCACTGATGGAGCTACGAGCTAGAGATGAGATCAGGGGCTTGAAACCCTGCAACAGAACCACTGATGTAATATGTAATATGATTGTTTATCCTCTCGTGTAACGGTTTAAGTTTGTGACCTGATACCGTGTTTGTGTTAGCAAGTCCAGTTACGCGTGTTCTGAGTACAGTGAAGAACGAAAGTGCCTTTTAATCAGGGCGGGTCTTGAAATTTCGGGGGCCCGGGGCGAGGCGAAAATTTGGGCCCCCCTTAGTAAAAGTAGACACATATATAGATATGCTGAGAAACCAAATAAGAGAAATAACCTCGCGGGAAAAAAAATACAGACGCAGGAAGGAAAAATTTATTAAGGAGTAATACAACAACTTCGGTATAGCTTTAAATTTTCTCCTTACATTTTTATAAGCAAAGTGATGGAATCAATGTCAATATCATCCAATGACTTCTTCTTGATGCATAGAGTTGACAAACCATTTAGTATCTCTTTGTGACATCATAGATCTCAAATAGCTCTTCAATAAATATCAACTTTGAAAAGTTTCTTTTAGTTGATGCAACTGTCACGGGCATAGTAAATAACATCTGATAAGCAACATACATATTAGGATAACAATCTGCTTCTGACAAACTAGCAGACATTGTTCTATCCGGCAAGGTCAACAGCATAACACTTAACTTAGAAATTAGATCATTTAACTCGATATCATATTTCTTATCGAGAGAGAAAGTATTTGCAAATGTAGTGCAAATGTCTTTAATTTGAGAACCATCCATTGACTTCAAATTTATTGAACTCAATAAAAATCGAAATATACTTATGAACGACTGTAGTTCCTCAAATCTACTCTTCAATTGCCATATCTAAGGCAATGAATCACAAAATCAACTAAGTTGTGACGGACGAGCGACGGCGGCCGAGTGGACGAGGGAGGATTGAAGCAGACAAGTCAGTGGTCGATGTGATCCGATCCTAAACCTTTTATATTTAGGCGACGTACACAGAGTCCAGAGTCGGTCACCTATTGGTCTCCCCAGCCGTGCTCCTCCCGCTCTCCGAGTAGGAGTTGTTACGAGCGAGTCTTTAGACCAAATTGCTTGTGAAAGGCTTGGGACGGCCTTGATAAGCTATTAATTGATGTATTCATAGAAAAAGCTACGAGCCGACCAAACTATTAAAGCTAATTTTTTTTTCTTTGCATGCACACAAACTAAGCCTACTAACACATATCTGAAATGGGTCCCCAAATTTTTTGAGCCCGGGGCGGCCGCCCCTCTCGCCCACCCTCAGGACCGGCTCTGCTTTTAATGTGATGGTGCGAAACAAAACTGATATGCTTATGCACCTTGTATTTTCCACTTAGTTATCACTCTTGTGAACATGCTTATGCACCTGGCATTTTTCATCTAGTCCATATTATTTTATCAATGTCTTAATAAAATTTTCTTTTGCATTGGAATTACAACCCTCATCGTCTACGACACTAAGGGATCCAAGGCCTTCCACAACCTCCATGATGTTGATGTTGCCAATGTCGAGCGCCTCAACCTGGTCGACCTTGCCCCCGGTGGTCACCTTGGACGGTTCGTGATCTGGACTGAGTCTTTCTTCAAGAATCTCGATGAGGTGTATGGTTCCCTTGAGTCCCCGTCCTTGAAGAGAAGGGTTTGCTCCTGGGTCCATTCCTCCCCGACGCTGCATTCGGCCTCGTCTTTTCGGCAGATACATCCGCGTTCTCCATCCTTCTTCTTTCACTAGTTCTGTCTATGCTGCTTGCTATAGAGTCATGTTTGTGCTGCTTGTGGTAGAATCCAATCCAAATCACATTGATAAACAATAATCAAGCTAAGGTTGACAAGCTACTCACCAACAATAATAACTGAAATTTAGAGTAAAGGGACATTCTGTTATTGTGTCATGAGGTTGTAGATAGCAATAATGATGTGTTGATCTGCCTTTTTCATGATATGTCAGTAGTTATAAAATTGGCACGATGGTCATGTTTTCTGCATCTTCTATCATACTTATTTTGATTCTAAGAAGTTTTTGGGGATTTCAGATGTAGGCACACATACAAAAAATCAGTGTAGAAACATGCAATATTATTAAAGAAATCCAGCTATATGTAGCTACTTCAAGTAGGAGTGGTCCTTCATTCTTTTTCTAAAGCAGTCACATATCTTGTCCGCAGGTCTATAGCATAATTTCAAGCTCTAAGCTCCTTATGTTGTCTAGCTTAAAAAACTGCAGGAACAAGTTAAACTCAGTCTGATAGTTTTTTTTTTACTAAAAAGCAAGTCATTATTTTTCTTACTCGCATTTTGCTTTAAATTAATTGAACTGAGACTGTTCTAGTCACTGGTAGATGTTATCTATAGGTCAGTGTGGTTATAATTCATTTTCTTCCTCTCCCTCTTTTCATTCTACCGCATATATTGTTTGGTGCAAACATTTTCCCCTGTAGATTGGTGAGTGAAATATTCATGTATGTCCTGTATAGTCTTCTTTATTAACCAATTTTTTTAGGTGTGTAGTAGCCAATTAGTCATTTGATGCTCGAGTAGTCACTTGAGCATTTAGTAAAATATTTGGTGCCCATGTTGGTACTATCAGTTCACTTGACCAGTGATGCCATCAGTTCAGTGTCAACAAGACGGGAGTCCCTTCACTCAATTGCTAGCCTGTGTCATACGCAGATCATGTTGTTGATTTGCTAATTGTTATTCTGCATATATGGCTTATAATATATAAGCTATTCGATTTTATCAGATATGTTATTGGAGCACTGCTGTTTAATTGACAGTCAAACTGTAACCAGCAGCTCAGCTTATTTCTTTCTCACATGCATCACCTGATGGTTCCCCGGGACCAAACTCTACCATATGAACCTAGGTATATGCTACTCAAGTACAGCAAACATGAGAATCAGTTTTGCCTTCATTATGTTTATGTACATTACAAGTATACAGCCACTCCACTATTTAACTCCTTCCTAGAATGATGAATAGTTAAAACCAGTAGTAGTTACATTTGGCCAAGTAAGATAATATGAGTAGTCAGATATGCAACTATTTAACGATATCCAACTATCTGATATTTAGCTACCACTAAGCATTTTTTACCTTTTCTTGTAGGATCCTTGGAAGCAATTTTCCTCATCGGACAAAGGAAAAAAGGTAGAATTATTATCATGCCCTCCTTGCTTGAAATTGTGTCAATTAGGTAGGCTGTTGCCGTATGGAAAGGCCAACTAGTACTCTAGTAGTGCTTCTCATGCCACTTTGTTCATCTGAATTTTTGTTCGTACTTATGATGTTGTAGCTCCTGGCCTATCTTACTATTACATGACCATGGGGAAGTGCAAGATAAAATGGGGCACCACTAGGGATCGGACGCCGATCCGTAGCTTCCCATCGGACTGCTTCGGCGCCATAGGATTGTTTTCATCTCGGGCCTGCAATAGGCCACCAAAAGGCACTTCAAAATTTTGCATGCAGCGGTTGTGTAATAATGACAATTTATGTGGTAATAATTACTCCCTTGATTCACGCGAGAACCAAATACTAGCGCCATGAAATTTGCTTCCAGGATAAGAAATTTTGTTTCCACCTCTATTTTCTTGGAAACTTATTTTTTCTTCAGACTACAAAAAAACTTTGCTTCTATGAGAAAATTAAGATTACTTACGAGAAATCAAGATATAATGATCTAATATTTTGTTTCCGACGTAGAAAAAATATGCTTCAAAAGACCAAAGTGTTGTTTGCGCTAACATTATTTTGCTTCCAAACGAGACAAACATTTATTTCTATCAACATTGATTTCAAGAATATAACTGAATTTTATTCCACAATATGTACATTTTGCTTCCGTTGGTCTACAAGATTGCTTCTAGATTAGAGATTGTTTCGTTCTAGTAGTGTTTAGTTTCCAATATAGCAACAATGTGCTTCCAAGGACTAAATAAATGTTTGTTGTAAAATTAATTTGCTCCAATGGCAGAAAGATTAGTTTCTATCAATAATGCTTACAAAATAGAATATAATTTGTTTCCAAATAAATATTAATTGCTTCCAATAGTACCAAAATAGCTTCCATATAGAGGGCGAAGAAAATTGCTTCCACCGCTATGGCAATGGCATGTCACGCGGACGAGCCACGGAAGCACGAGGAGAAGGGGCGCACGGAATTAGAGCAGCATCAAGTAGGAGCGAGAAATAGGAGCCGCGTCTACCAGCAACAAGAAAAGCGTCGATGGAGAACAAGTGAACAACAGGGCGAACATGGTCATCGTAGATCTGCAACGTTGTTGCTAGAGAGACGGCGACAGGGAGAGCAATGTGAGGTCTCGTCTCGCGCTGCGGCAGAGGGAGACGCGGACGGCTCCTTGCCAGCCCCTGTGTGTTAGACTGCTTAGAGAAAGCACACCGGTGCTGTCGTAGACGAAGGAAGCAGACTACGGCCTTCCCGCGCGGTTATGGAAGTCGTCGCTGCTACCTCTATGCTGTAGTGGGAGCTGAAACCGTCGCCATTGGGTGGAGTACAGACGATGGAGATGACGACTATAATGATGACGGTGGCGAAGACGTCCCTTGGACGGTGAAGAGCGTCGTTGCATCTTGCATGTCGTGCTGGCGACACAGGAGAAGATGCAGACGGCATAATGGGGTTTGGGGAGAAACAATGCTATAATTTTGGAATCAAATTAGGCATGGTGCGGGATTAACGTGCATGTTTTTTTTCTTGGTCATGCATGCCAATCTGCTGCTGTCCGTGGGATGGATTACAAATAGATGGAAGCCAACCAGTCCGATGATCGGATTCCCATCGGACCATGATATATAGTATTTACCAGATAAAATTTACAATGAGTTTACAAACTTGCACTGGTCATTTCATTAATGTTCGATAAAATGCATGAGTGAATGTGGAATTTTGTTATTCCGAAGGACATACATTTGTCATGCTTGATCTAGATTTATTGCATAACCAGCATGCATACATGCACCTCCAGTTTTCATGTTACTCTCAAATTTTGCTTGCACCACAGAACTTAGTACCAGCTACTATACTTATTAAGCATTTACTTCAGCATGCAGGTTCTGGATTCCTGACACTGCGAGCTATACCTGGAGAAGAAGTTCAAGGATGGAACCTGGGAGTACGAGGACATCGGCAGTTACTTCAGCGATGGGCCGCTGGATAGCGCAGGAGCTGCTATCTTCAACCGCAACCACATGAATACCCTACACAGCGGCAGTTCGTTCCTGAACCATTCCACATTCCAGCATTTTGTTATTCAAGGCAGACAAGACATTAGTTGCTGCGACTTGAGGTGTTGTGCGTGGTCAGTTTTATTTGCCTTTTTTATGTTCTCTCTACACAGGTTCTGTGTGTTGAGGTGTTGTGTGTTGCTGCAGACTTGACAGTTTTATTTGCCTTTTTGTATCAGTAGAATAGCAATGTGATCAGGTGAAATGTACTGTCTATGATGAAGTGACTTGAACTGTAATGGAAGTGACATGTAATTTGAATCCCTGTTTTAATCATTTGAATTTGGGCTAATTGTATGCAACTCCGCGAAAGAGGCCTTGGGCCAAAAATAATTGGGCTGTAGAAAGGCCTCAGCCCAACAACTACAGGATAATATTCCAAAAAATAAAATAAAATTTCAAAAAAGGTCAATATTACGAAATACAAGTGGACTGTAAAAAGGACAAGCCCATGAACCAAATGTACTGTAAAAGGGTCAAGCCTAGGAACCAAATGGACTATAAAAGGCCAAGGCCTAGAAAATAGTCTGTTAGTTCTACCAGCAAATAGAGAGAAAAAACTTAATTGAGCCAAATAGTTGGGCTCGGCCCATGTATGGGAGCAGTATGTACTGGCTGAATCTATTGTATGACTTTTTCATTTGGTCATAATGTTTGTCACGTAGGATTGCCATGTAGGATGAGGCCAGACAGCGCATGACCAAACAAATTGTTCATACAATTATGACCATTAGATTTAGTCATGGAAGGGCATGACTTTTCCACAAAGAAAGTCATGACTGGTCGTTTAAGACATTCCGTATGTGACTACCAGTTTTTGGTAAAAAAAAGTAAAAATGAATAAAAATGACCTTCTAGTGACCAATATGGAAGGTCAAAAGTCAACATATTTCTAGTAGTGAAATCACGAACATCATGTCGGACAACTTCCATGCACGTAGTTCATATGTCGGCGCCTGACCCTCGATCTACAAGAGCATGAGTAGGCCAGGGCGGAGGCGCTTGACCCTCGCCACGGGCGCCCTTGCGCCAGGTGGGGACCGGCCGACCAACTCACCGGGGTCGACATCGTCATCGTCGTCTCTTCAGCGGCAGGGTCGTGGTTTCGAGACTTTGAAGAAAACGACTCTGGCCATTCGGCAGAGGTGGATGCTTTGGCCTTGGGGGTGGTATCTGCGTGTTCGTCGAGGAGAGACCGATCTCACCGGAGTTCGTTCCTGATATCACAAGTCCGAAGATGATTTGTCCAGAGAATTTTGGGAGGAAATTGACTTCCCTACGCCAGCCTCAAGGTTCTAGGAAAAGGAATCGTCAACTGGACAAGGTACGTGCGAATCTTCTAATGGTTGCAGGTCTTCCGGGGACTCAGAGGCGGAGAATAGCGCGTCGGGGTCCTCGTCGACGGGTTCGCTGGACTCCGGCGTCGCGGGTCGCGGCAAGACGAAGGCCATGTTGTTGCGGAATCCAAGGATGTGGATTGGGTGGAAGGGTCCGATCCCTATGCCACGGGTTACACCCCCTCTGTGTCTTGGCGATTTCTTCCTCGGCAGCGTCTCTGATGTGCTCGATCGGTATGGCAGATCACTGGAAGAATCGTCGGATCGAGGACTCCCGTCAATCTCGTCACCGTGCGTGGAGGAGGTTTACGAGGTTCAAACTCCGTGTACGCTGCTGTGTGGGACCGCGGATCTAGACGTTTACACCCGTACATTCGCATGGAGGCGTCGGGGACGTTGGTTTGAGGGATTTTGGAAGGGAGATATGGATGAAACCAAACGGCCGTCGCTCACGCTCGATCCAAAGCTTCGTTCGTCCTCTTCGAGTCACACACAGAACCTTTAGGGACTGCGCCGTTCATGAGAGTGGATTTACCACACTTAGATGGATGTCCCCGACGTATGGGGATGCACATTCACCATCCGACGGTAGGCGTGTTTTTTTATGCAAAAACAACCCTGCAGTTGGCAAAAATACAATTGATCCTCCTATATATGGACCCTAACAACTCCTTATGACTAATCCCTAATCATTTTCCCCAACCGGCCACCATCTCTCCTCCCTCCTCAACTCTATTCGAGACCAGCCAGCGGCAAGAAGGGCGTCCGACAGGAGGAGACGCGTCAATGGTGGCCACCAGCCATGGATGGAGCCCTAGAAGGTGCCCGACGACGCCTTGTCCAATATGGAGGCCGCGCCATGGATGGAGCCCTAGAAGGTGCTCTGGAGGTAGACCATGGAGGTAGGACGTGACATCGATAGAGGCAGCCGTGGGGATAAAGCACCGGTGACGGATCCAACAATGGAGCCGCTGGATCTGAGCTGCCATAGGAAGGAAGGCAGCGCAGACCCCAAATCCGGCCATGAGGCGCAGGATGCGAGCTCCTCTTCTCTGCATCATCCTATTTCTTGCATTTTTTTGTTTCATGAGGTTTTTAGATCTAGGATTGAATCATGCCATGGAATCTTTTGATCTGATCTCCCTACCTCTGGATCTTGTGATGCCATTTTTTTCTCAATCAGTTCTTGTGATTAATGTTCAGATCTGTAAGCTAGAATTTATTCTTCCTTTAATCCGTGCACTAATTGTTTTGTCCAGCTGTCATCGTCCTCCAAGCGTCGTCAAGACGAAGTTGGGCTGGAGCTCATCGTTCAAGCAGGATAGCAGGTATGGGAGTTAATGATCCTTTTTTTCCATTGCACTTGCATATCCAGTTTTTCCCCCTTTTTCCTTCAAGTCTTTGTTTTGGTACTCTCTTTCCTTCTAATGGCATCTGGTCCAACAGATCTGAAATCATGATATATAAGAAATTTGTACTTAATATTTGCTTCCTATTATGATCTGTATGTACGAAATTGAAAGGGCGTGGATGCTACCTAGATGGGGGTGAATAGGCGTTTAAAAATAATTACAGTTGAGGCTTGAATAAAACTAGCGTTCAATTTATCAAGCCAAAACCTAAACAAACTAGGTTCACCTATGTGAACCAACAACTTATGCTAAATAATTCAATCAATTATGTGATAGCAAGATATGTTACTTCAAGCTCAATGGCTATAACAGAGTAAATTGTATCAGTAAAGAGATCGGGTATAGAAATAAACGAGACACGTGGAGATGATGATTTATCCCGAAGTTCACTTTCCAATGGAAGCTAATCTCCGTTGGAGAGGTGTGGAGTCACAATGACTCTAGGAACCCATTGGCTCACCTTATTCTCCTTGTGCCTCCACCAATGCGGAGTGCTACGATCCACTAGGGGACCTTTGAGGGCGGTCACCGATTCCGTACAAAGTTTGGGCAATCTCCACAGCTCAATTGGAGGCTCCCAACAATATCCCGAGAGCTACCAAAGCTTTGAGATAGAAACAAGTTCCCGAGAGGTTCCAAAGCTCCGAGACAACAACAAACATCTAGGGCATTCCAAGTACCCAAGAGGACAAGCTCAAGGGCACCTCAAGAATCCAAGAGTAACAAGATTCTCAACTTCCACTCAACCGAATCCTCGTAGAGAACTCAAAGCGATGCAACCCATGCAATGGCAAGAACACAATAAGTGCTCAAATCCTTCACTCAAAAATCCTATCAAAGCAACAAATGCTATGGGGGGAGAAGAGAGGAAGAACAAGGAAGAACTCAACAAATGAAACCACACGATCTAGATCCAAAGACTTCCTGTCACTAAGAGGAGAGATGGATTGGTGGAATAATAGATCTAGATCTCCTCTCTCTCTTTTCCCTCTAACTGGAGGTAAGAATTAGAGAGAAAGCAAACTCCAAAATATCAACAATGGTGGGGAAAAACTTGCTTAAAAGGTTGGGAACCAATGGGGAAGAAGACCCCTTATATAGGCCCCCAAAATCAGCCCGTTGGGGGCATTCTGCGCATCCTCGGCCTAGGAACCGACCAGGCTGGTCCCCAGGCCGGCCACCTAACAGAACTAGCTGGCCTGGGGGTGGCCAGGCCGGCCTCACAGTTTTCAGAAAAACGTTTATACTAAAAACACAATATCTTTTGCCTCTAGACTTCGTTTTCGATGATCTTGGGCTCGTTGAAATCACAACAACGAGCACTACTATATTATACAAATGAACATCATATTCCATCATTGGAGGATAAAACAAAATGATAAAAGGTTTGACCTCTCTATAAAGGAACAATCGGTAAAATCTCCAATATCAAAAACGCAATAAGTTTTTCATGTGAAACCCGTTTTTGATGAACTTGAGCTTGTATTGAAGAACATTACAAGATCTAAAATCACACATGGAGAAAACACAAATAAGAACCAAGAAAGATGATTCCAAGTATGAAAAGTTTTGAGCTCTCTCTGAATGATGCGATCAAGTTGCTAATATGAGAGCCCCTCTTGATAGTACGACTATATATCCTATAACCTGGTCTCCCAACTAATGCTATGAGACAGGTAAAATAAAAACCTATCAAGATCGTACCTTTTCATTGAGCATTCCACTTGAGCTGGATGATTAAGATCTTGATCTCCTTAAGATGAAACACCTTTCTTGATTTTGCTTTGCTCAGTGAAGACACGTAGATTGATCCCCCATACGCCACTATGGGAGAGGCTCTTTTAACTACATCTTCACTTGGCCATTATGTCCAAAAGGGTGGCAGGCTCCAAGCATGTAATCTCTTTGATATGCTCCCCTTGGACTTGCACTTCTCAACTTTGATGACGATCATCATTTAACGTCATCCACCATGGGCTATATGAAATATTCCTTTTGATGCAAGCCCATGAAAAGATGCCTAACCTCACACAGATATACCACACACACATATCATGGGTTAGTTATCAAAGCTAATTGCACAATTACATGCCATACCATGAACCCATATGATACATTTTCTAGCTTTGTGAGTTCATCTACTTTAATCATCTCTTAGCACTTTTCCTTGATCAAACTTGTATCTTTTCTTATATCTTAATTATAATGATGTCTTGAAGGTAAACATGAATGTTCACACAATATTATTCTTCAAGACATACTTGAAATATGCTCAACTCTCTCATTACCAAACAACGTATTCACATGAATAGCACCTTGGTCATCACTTGATCATCTTGAATCCAACAGATGGAAATTATGCATTACCTATGGACAAACTCTACAAGTATAACTCAGTTCAACCATTAGTCCATAGTTATTGTCATTAATCACCAAAATCACACATGGGGAACCATGCTCTTTCAATATCCCCCATTTTGGTAATTGATGACAATCTCTTTTACGAGGGTTTATATAATCAATTTGAGCAACCATGCAAAGAAACAAGCAAGGATGCATGAGCATGAAAGGCAAATTCTTAAGAACAAAACCAAAGCATAAAACCGAATTCCCTTAAACCCTCTAAACTTTCTCCCCCATTGGCATCCATTGCCAAAATGGTATCATAGAAAATTTAGATGTCCAGTATAGTTAGGGTCCCTCCGTAGGATGTGCATTTCTCATAATATGAGTGGAATCAAGTACACTTATCCAATGATGAATAATAAGAGGAAATCAAATTATATTGAGGATCCAAATATTTCAAATAAGATATTATAAAAATCTCTAATCTTATCCGAAAGAGAAGCAAGTAATTGAAAATATCCAACAAACCAAATGAACAAATGATATTATGGTTTGAGAAAATGAGTGTTTTTAAAGAAAATAGAGGAGCTCCCCAGTATTTGTGCATGATTTGGAAATATTGCATTTTGAATGCAAAGTGCACAAAAAAATGTAATCATAACTCCCCCACTATTGTTCAAAACACAAAGCAAGTGCAAGTGAGCATAAAATAAAAATGAGGATTATCACTTGGGATAAAACGATGGTTGAGCAACAAGAGAAGATACCAATAAAGGATGTGACTCAAGATGAGGTTCAACCGAACATATATGTGTGTGACAAAAGGCAAGTCATGAGAAAAGACTAATAACATGATGAATATTTATGAATTACATAGTTTTAATATAGTGATAGTCATAGATCCAAGAGTGTCTTTTCCATACGAAAGAAGAGGTTTTCAAACCAAATGAAAATAGCTAGGATAACAAGCTTAATAAGGTGTAAAATAAAGAAAGAAATCTTATGAGACCACCATGGCAAGTATAAACTAACATGCTCACCAACGCAAGCATGAGGGTCGAAAAACTTTAATAAATAGGAGTGAAAAAAGATGTGATAAAATAAAACAAGCACTCATAGGACAAATTCTTTTCAGAGCCACCAAAAAATAAATAAGAATAAAAGGATGGACACCGAAGCATTAGGATATCAATAAGACATGTAACTACTCTCGTGTGTATAAGTTTCTAAGTAGACCACAATCATATGATATACATCCATAAAGAAACATGTACACACAAAATAGTTACAAAGAAAAAGGAACGAGATATCCAAAAGGAAGATATAAATACGACAATAAGATCTTTGCTTGATAGCATAGCACATAGATTAAATTTATCTTAAAGGATATAAATAAACTTCCAATGCAAGCACATCAAAGATATCACAAACATAAATAAATGAACAATAAATAGTGGGGATGTTTTGATAAAAGCAACAAGTATCATAAAGAATAAATATCTTTTACACCATGATCTAATATACAAAAGGTCGAGGTCATAAAATATATGCATGAGGTAGATACTAGTTACTGATGACCCACAAGTATAGGGGGTCTATCATAGTACTTTTGATAAATAAGAGTGTCGAACCCAACGAGGAGCAGAAGGTATTGACAAGCAGGTTGGATAGAGGATTCACTATAAACACTAGCAAAGAGGTTTTTTTGGTGGTTTTTGATATAGCAGATAAATAAAGTGCGAGTAAATGAAACATAGTAATAATAATTGCAGCGAGTGGACCAATCCTTTTTAGAGCAAAGGACAAACCGATTTGTTTACTTATGATTACCAAACGTTCTCGAGGACACATGGGAACTTCGTCAAGCGCTTTTGTTTCATGCAGTTGATTACTATTTATTGTTTTGATAGGTGTTGTGTGGGTAAACCTATGCTAATGCACCGCCCAACTTGGACTAATACATACTTGTGATTATACCCCTTGGAAGAATCCGCAACTACAAGAAATAATTAAGATAAATCTAACCACAACCTTAAACTATGGGATCCTACACTCCCTCGTGCATCAGTTTCCTAACGGGGTTTAGGTTTCTGTCACTCCTAACCCCACAATTAGTAGCCAAATACACAATGCATCCCTCTAGACCATAAAGGTGAAGTTTCATGTAGTCGACGTTCACATGACACCACTAGAAGAATAGCACCACAACTTAAATATCAAACCATTAGATATTACTTCAACATAATTCGACTACTAACATATTGACTTCTCCCATGTCCTCAAGAACTAAACGAGCTACTCACAAGGCATCATATGGATCATAATAAGAGTTGATATAATGATGAATAACAATCTGGTCATAAAGTGCAGACAACGATAAATCTCGTAAGCATCAACTACTAAGAAGTAATCTACATCGGGAGAGAGATCTAGTGGAAAACGACAATATAGAACATAATTGTTACAGCGGGACAGAGGTGGTTGGTGAGGATGATGATGCTGGTGATGATGATGATGACGATGATGATATTGATGATGCCCAGAGTGATGATGGTGACGATAGCGATAATTTCCCCTCTCCGGGGAGGAATTTCCCCGGCAGATTTCTCCCTGCCAAAGAGCTTTTCTCTTTTTGTTGCCCAAGGAGGCGGCGAATATTTCCTCTATGGTTCTTCAGGTCTTAGGGTTTTCTGGGGATGAAGTACGCGAGAGGGGTCTGCCAGTGGTGGGCCAGGGTGGCCACACCACGTGGCGGCGCAGCCAAGGGGGGGCACCACCATGTGGTGTGGGCCCCTTGTGGCCCCCTATGGCTCCCCCGTGGATGGCTCCCTCATCTTTCCTCCTAAGACTTCTCCAATGTCCCCCTTCTTCTTCTGGTCTTCAGAAATAGGGTATCTTGACGGTGCTTTTTCCAGCTGATTTCTAGTCCTGTGAATTATTCTCCAATAATTGTAAAACATGCAAAATAGATGAAATAACATAAGTAGTGCATCATAATATGAAATATATTGATGAGTAACAGTAAATTACGATATAAAATAGTGATGCAAAATGGACGCAATTACCTAGATAAGATTGGTGATGTTGTTGTAGTAGATAAGAATTCATCCATCATCATAGCTTGTATTCAGTAAGCATGTGGTGATAACACCTTCTTCGAGAATGAGGCAAGCACCCAATGCATCTCAAATGTACCTAAAACATTATTACAAAATGGTCCCCAAACTCACTAGGTCCAAAGTAGTTAGACAAACTACAATACATAGGACAAAACTCCACATGAATATGTGCACATAGATATGAAATTGAATTTCATGCACATCCTAGCCGATTTTGGATATGATGGAGATTATCCTATATATATTGTACCAATGAAGATAAACATGCCATAACATATGCATTAGTAAAAATGCAAACACTTTCAAGGACCAAAACGATGTAATTTGGACAAAACACCAAGTAAACCAAGATATGCACACAAAGCTGTGACTTGACATAAGGGTTGACCAAATTATATCAAAGAACCAAATAAACACATGAAATGAGATACCAATTGGAACCAATCCAAATCAACTCATGATCGATATTATGCCAATTGGGAAATATATCGAGTGGAAATAAAATAACAAATAAATCATTATCACTTGAGGGATACCAAACAAAAGATTCGTCAAAGAGTAAAATATTGAAATCCCAATAGACATCAAATGAAACATGTCAAATTTCAAGAGATTTAAATTGAAGAAAATATCTATAAATGAGATATCAAAGTCCAATTAATACCAATTGAAGGCATCAAAGCAAAATAAATGAGCATAGAACGTGAAAATATAAAATATGCTCAAGGACTTATCTCATACAAAATGATAGACCGCAAAACCAGGAACGAGATAACCAACTCCTAAAAGAGAGCGATGTTTGAACAAATAAACCAAACCTCTACAGTTTTTATGATGGCACGAAGTAAGAAGAAGAAAAGTTTTGTCTTACACAAACACACAAGATAGTAATTAAAATACCAATTGAAAAAGATCTAATTTCAATTGAAGACAACTAGTGCTCAAAAGAACATAGGAAAGCTCCCCCATGATTTGTGCATGATTTTGGATTTTGCACACAAATGGGATCATCACTTACCATATTCATACAATAGATACATTTATTAAGTGGCAACAAGATCCAATTGAAAATATGGTGTTCTAAAAGAAATAACATAGCTCTCCCATGACTTGTGCATTATCTAGATGTTTGCTTTTGAATACAATATGCACTACAAGGGGATTGTCGAATATGCATCTCAACAAGTTCCTCGGATGAACCGATAGGGTTTCGAGTAAGAGAACGAGTAGGCGCTGGTGACAATCGTCGGCTAACAGGGGCAAGATTTACCTAGGTTCGGGGCCCTCGTAGAGGTAAAACCCTTCCTCCTGCTTCTGTCGATCTGTATTAACGAGTAGATCGGTTACAATGGGGGATGCTCAAGTCGAGAGTATGATCTCGATCTCAAGGATTTAATGATGCGGTATTGCTTAGGTCCCTCCCCCCGGGGTTCTCCTGGCTTTATATAGATAGTCAGGTCTCAAACCGTGCCCGGGAGGGATACAAACCCTAATCCTAAGTTAGTTATAGGTTTCCTTTCTTAACCCGCAAGGCTTTGCGGGTGGACTTTGATTGGGCCTTCTAGAATAGTTCATGGCGCTTCCTTTGGAGCTTGGGCCTTGGGCTTTAGACCGGGTAGGCTCACCCGATAGGCCTAGGATCCATCCATTTGTCAGTAGCCCCCGAGCGTTTACTCGGCTGAGAATCTGTCGGGTGGACGCTCAAAGTTTATCTTGATTTCTTTTCGACTGCTGGCTTCAATCGTTTGAAGAGGATGTGTACCGTGTATGCGATGCATTTCTTGTACTCGAGTATCGAGAAAATAAAAGTGCCTGTGTGTTGGCTGTTTTCGCAGAAGGATGTGGCTCAGTTGCTTGGCTCTCCCGAAAGCTCAGGGACAATTAATTGCATCTAGGGCAAAAACAGTTCTGGCCTACACAGATTCGAGACCTCCGACTCGAATCTGGTGAGGTGATCATTGCGACTGGGCCGTGGAGGTCTTACCGAGTCGAACTTAACCTAATAGGGTACTCGGCGTGTCCGCTAGGATTTTTCTTCGTGTTGTTGACACGGAAATTTACCGGAGGACGCAGCTTGAGTGCGATTCCAGGCCCTCAAGAAAGATCTTTTGGGTCTTACCTTCGTATCGAGAGGATACGGCATCCAGATGTGCCTAGTCGGCTGAACGATCCAGGGTAAAGATGCGTATACATCGTATGCTAGAGTGGCTTGGGACCGCTCACCCGTGGACATTTCCTCGTGAATTTGCGAGTAAAGAATTTTTCCTTGTTGCATTAATGCGTAAGGATTTTTGCATTTGATTTTTCCTGTCCATACAAGAGAAATTTCTTGCTTGGAAGCCTTGTTGTACCTATACGAAAGAAATTTCGTGTTAAGGGCTTTTATGCGAAAGAGTTTTCGCGTCTTGATGTGTCCATACGAAAAAAGTTTCGTGTTATGGAGTTTATGCGAAGGAACCTTCGCGTCCTGATATGTCCATACGAAAGAAATTTCGTGTTTAGGATCTTATGCGAAAAAAATTCGCGTCTTGCTATGTCCATACGAAAGAAATTTCGTGTTTAGGATTCTACCCGAGGAAGTTCTCGGGTTTGATGAGGTACGCAATGATGTCATTGTGCACTTTGTTCATTCTGACTCCTCCTGATGGGACGTGACGAAGTGAAAACAGGGCATGCTGGCCTACCTTGTCAGCTTTTGACCAGAAACGAGACGTCGTTTCCGGTTTTTCTGCGAGCCACGCGCAGTAAATGCGCACGATCTGCTGTTAAGATCGTGGCACGAAACAGGTTTTCACCGCCGCCTTGTTTCCGCTTCACGCGTGGCAGCCGCGATGGGTGCCACGTTGCTTGATGAACGGATCAGATCGATTCGTCTTGTATATATATATTCGCCCTTAGCAAAAAGTAAAAACTTCCCGGTCATTTGCTTCTCCATCTTCTTCTTCCTCGCGCACATCTTCTCCTCTGCAAATACTCATAGGATCTCATGGCGGGAGGAAAGAAGCGCAGCGCCGCTGCTTCATCTTCGAAGGCGCCCGAGGAAGTTCCCGCGCCACCCGCCTCAAGGACGAGCGATTGGCACTCTGCCAAGACCACAAACAAGAGCATCAAAGAGATGCAGAGAGAGGGGCTGCTGCCCCCTGATGGGGAAAAACGAGTTCACCTCGGCAAGAAGGAGGAGGTACCAAATCCCCACGCGAACGAGCGCGTGATCTTTGCAGATCACGTCTCGCGCGGGCTCTCGCTCCCCCTCCACCCTTTTTTCCTTGGTTTGTTGTATGTCTATGGCATACATCTCCATGATCTGCCTCCAAATGCGGTGCAGCACATTTCGTGCTTCATCGTACTTTGCGAGTGCTTCTTGGGCATTCGCCCGCACTGGGGCCTTTGGAAGGCCTTGTTCAAAGTGTGGGTCTTCCGCGAGAAGTTGCGGGGTGGAGAATGAGCTTGGAGAGACGCTGCGCACCGGCAGCTTCGGAATCCAGGCGAAGACGGGCAGCTCCTATTTCGAGATGCACTTCATCGACTCTGCGCAAGGATGGCAGATGAAGTGGTTTTATGTCGTTGATAACAACGCGGGTGGAGCTCATGAGTTCCACCCGTTCGCTGTTTTGAAGTGACGGAAGTCCTGGACGCACAAGCTCTCAGTCGAAGAGAACCGCGTCATCGCCCCTCTACTCGCCAAGGTGGCAGCTCTTCGCGACCAGACCGTAGGGGTTGTGTTGAATGGTTTACATCTGGCGAGTGTCTTCCTCAGGCGCAGGATCCAGCCTCTCCAAGAGAGGCCCTCAACCATGTGGGAGTACCAAGGCGTCGAAGACCCAAGCCGTGTTAGCCAACATATTGTTTTGAATGCTGAATTCGAGAAGAAAATTGCGGCTATCAGCAAGCTGAAGGCGGGCGAATCCTTTGACATCTGCCCTATTTCAGCATTCGAAGCTTCGAGGTCTCCTCCATCCGATGTAAGTTTTCTTCTCTTCTTCGCTTTAACATTTCTGTCATTCATGAGTTTGTCGACTGAGTTTTCTCTTTTCCCCTTCTTTTTTTCTTAGAGCCTAGAAATAGCTACATGCTATCCGCCAGTTTCTGCTGATGATGCTTTGGACTTGTTGGCGAGAAACCTCGAGGCTCCCCTTGACACCAGTGTCGCCGAGGCCGACTCGAGTTCCGACCACGGTTCTTCGGATGACGTGGAAGATTCGGGTAGTTACCTCCATCATCGCAAGCGCCGCCGGCAAGTCGACGATGAAGCCACTTCCAAAGATAGTTCTTTGGGTGGCGGACCTGGCAAGGGGACAGAGCCTCTCGTGGTGACGCCCTTGAACGTGCTTCCTCCTCCAGCCCCCAAGTCGAAGATTGGCACCGCCTGGAATGCGGATATGCTGGACGACGACGACGACGAGTGAGTTCTTCCTCTCCTATTGTCCTTTAGTCGAATGTTTTCTGTCGTTTCCCTTATGCTTTTGTTCGATTCTTCCTCTCATGACAGGCTTCAATCCATCAGCCCTGGTCAGTTTGCTTCCTCTATTCCCTATGTGAAGAGAAAAGAAGCGGCTTCGGGCGAAACTCCAGTCGCCAAGGTTACCCAGAAACCTTCGAGCCCAGCACCGGCAGCTGCGGCTCCAGACTATGGACTGCTTGGCTTCGCGGGTGGGGCTCCGTTGAATAAAGAAGTCTCGGGGAGCTCGGAGGATCCTGTGTGCACCGCCCAGGGCCAGGTAAATCTTGTCTCTTCTTTCACATCCTCTATTTTGTCCGTTTGCACTTTTTTATCGGATGCACGTCAGTGCTCCCGATGGGAGTAGCCCCCGAGGCCATGGTTAATTGCTTGCGATTAGCCACGGACTCAAGTTTAAGCTTTTTTCTTCCTTTGATGTTATCGGGTGCACGTCAGTGCTCCCGATGGGAGTAGCCCCCGAGGCTATACTCGACTATGTACAGTCATGAATAGGCTGAAGAACTTTTTTCCTTTAACTTGAAACTTGTTTTGTGCTTTTGCAGTCTCTTCTTGACTTCCTAGCCGCCATTGGCCGACGCGTACTTTCGGCTGAGGCAGATTGCGCCGCCCTTCGGCTGGATCGTGATAGACTTGTCGAGGATGGCCAAGCTCTCCAAAGTAGATTAATCCAATCTATTTTTCTTCCGCTATTTCTTTTGCTCATATCTGTTTTATTTAGGCTGAATTTTACTGCTTTACAGCTCAAGTCGATCTCCTGAAGGCCGAGAAAACCGAAGCCGTCTCTCGGGTGAAAACCCTTGAGGCCGAGTTGGAGTCCACCCGAAAGGAGCTGGAGTCCACTCGCAAGAATTAGGTTGACTTCGAGGGGAAGCCCGCCGAGGCCCAGGATGCGCTGAAGCAGCTGGAGGATGCTGGTGCTAAGCACGACAACGATCTTGTTGGCATCATCCGCCCTCTGGATCAACAATTCGCGGGTAAGTTGTACTTGATTTTTGCTGCGACTTGATGTTGATTGGCTATCTTGGGAGTTTACGGTGTCCTTTTGTTGGTATTCTTGGTGTTGCACTGGAGCTACCTGGGAGTCGGCGATTGGATGCTTTGACGGATTCCTGCTCCCAGCTCCAGAAACACGCGAGTGGGATTTGCTCCCTCGTTGGCGAAGCTATTCGAGTGCTGACGCAATTCCGCGAGCGTCTTCTGGTGGATGTCGTGGTTCCGCCCACGCTAGACGGTCTTCTGAAAGTTTTCCTGGAGGGTGATCTTCCTCAGGCTTACTCGGTTGCCCAGTCTGAATGTGGAGCGAAGACTGCCATCCAGTTTGCGTTGGCGCACGGAGTCGAGGGCATGGAGAAAGCGTATTTGAGCCTTCCTTACGACACTTCCACGGGCAAAAAGGTAGCGCTTCGTCCTTTTGGCGATCCGGCTGAAGTCCTCGCCAAGAAGCTATCCGAATTGCTTGCCCGTGCTAGTCGCAAGGGACATCCTGCTGCCAGCGCTAGTACCTCCGCAGTTCCATATGATAGTTTATTTTTTACTTTGCCCTTTCAATGTAATCAAAGTGTTCTTTTGATGTCTAAAATGCCTGATTATTGCGATTGAAGCGTTACGAGCTCCCGATGGGAGTAGCCCCCGAGAACCTGTTAAGTAGGTGGTATATTTCTCGAGTGGGGTCTTGGAGTGTATCTGAACTTGTTTCATTTCCTTCCAGGTTGTGGGTCCTAACGCAGAATCTTTGAGTCAATCTGCTGCACGAGTAGATCCCCTTGTTGCTACTGTTGGTACATTTGCCGGGCTCCGTGATCGTGTCGCGGATGGTGAGCGCAAGCTGAAAGCTTTGCGTGGAGTGGCTGATGTAGCTAAATCAAAGCAAAAGTTTGCGGCTGAGCGTGAACAGCTCGTGATGGAGGAGCTGGCTGCTATTACCAAAGACATGCTTTGTAAGCATGCTAGCCCCCTAGCACTTTGTTGTTTACCTTCGCTTCACCTTTTTAACCTTTCACGTTGTTTTTCTCAGTTGTTGAGCCCGATGGTCCTTGTGAAACTCACTGGGTAGACAACCACATTGTTCATGAGGCGAGTAGCTCAAAGCCGCATGCGAACAACTTCTGGTCTGACCGCAACCGCGGCTTTATTCTGGCTACTTTGAAGTACCGGGCTGGCCAGGCGAGGCTGCTTGTGGATTCTTGTCGCGAAGCCTTGTCTTCTGTGCATCGGACGTTCTATCCGTTGGGTATTCTTCCAGAGAGGTTAAGCGACCTGCTAAGACTTTTTGGTCGAGTTCGTGAAGTTCGCGAGTGTGTTCGTCAGCAGCTTATCTGCTATGCTGAAGTGGCGCTCGCTTTTGTTCGGTTGTGGCATCCTGAGGTCAATTTTAGCTCTGTGGCTAGGCTCCCCAATGCTCCAGTCGATATGATTGCTCATTATGAAGTCGTGCATCCTGCGGCGGAGGAGATCATTCGACTGACTTCTGAAGAGATTGAACGCAAGCTGACTGAGAGGGCTGCTCCTCATTAGGTGTAGTCGTAGGATGTGGATATCCTGTTACCTTGTATAGTTCACTCGAGATTTTATAAGGTGTTTTATAAGGCGTGAACCTTGTTTATACCTTGTATTTGTAATTTTTCCTCCAATGCTTAGTTAGGCGTAGCCCCCCGTGTGTTTGGGGTGTATACCTGTTGTTTAGCATGCAAAAAATGAAGAAACACGAATAGCTATGGTTGAGAAACCATGTGTTTTTATTGATATGGCTGAGAAGCCATGTATTTTCCTCGAGCTACAAGATGGCTAGTATAGCCTTATTTTTGCGAATAGAATAATCCTAAGGATAAAACTTGCGGAGATGAGCAACATTCCATGGATTGGAGTAGATGCCACCGGTCTCGGGGTTCTTCAATCGATACGCGCCACATGGGATAACTTCGTGTATGATGAAGGGTCCTTCCCATGGTGGCTCGAGCTTGTGCCCTTCCTTTTGATTGAGCCGCAACACCAGATCGCCTACCACGAAAGATCTGTGGCGTATGCGACGACTGTGGTAATTGCAGAGTGATTGCTGGTATACCGCTGATATTGCAAGTGCAATGTCGCGAATTTCATCGAGTGCGTCCACGTCTTCTGCGAGTGCCCTGTTCGAGGTTTCTTCCTTGTATGCGACGACTCGGGGTGCGCTGTATTTGACATCTTCAGGTAGGACGGCCTCAGCTCCATAGACCATGAAAAATGGCGTGTAGTTTGTTGACCGATTTGGTGTTGTGCGAAGACTCCACAGTACTGATGGTAACTACTCTGCCCAGTGCCCTGCTGCTGGGTTTAGGCGATCGAGTAGCCGCTTCTTGAGGCCGGCTGAGACTAACCCGTTGGATCGCTCGACTTGACCATTAGTTTGCGGGTGAGCCACTGAGACGAAACTGAGGGTGATTCCCTTCTGTTCGCGGAATTCTTGTGTTTCTTTCGCTGTCGTTGTCGGTGATGATGTTGTGCGGTATGCCAAACCTGCACACAATGGAGTTGAGAAATTTCACGGCGCTGGCAGAGGTGACTGGCATAGCCTCGATCCACTTCATGAATTTGTCGACCGCTACGAGCAAGTGCGTGTATCCTCCGGGTGTCAACTTTCGTAGTGGCCCCACCATGTCTAACCCCATTGTGCAAAGGGCCAGGCGATTGGGATCATGTGAAGTTCAGTGGCAGGGGCGTGCGGCTTGGGCGCGAATGTTTGGCAAGCATTGCACTTGTCGACTATGTCCTTTGCGTCCCTGGCCGCTGTGAGTCAGTAGAATCCTGCTCGAAAAGCTTTACCCACGATCGCCTTCCAGCTGGCGTGGTGCCCGCAATCTCCTTGGTGTATATCTCGCAGTAGTTCCATGCCATCCTCGGGTGCTATGCATCTCTGCATTATTCCTGATATGCTCTGTTTGTATAGCTCTCCATTGAGCACTCGAAAAGCTTTGCTGCGTCGTACTATCTGTCGAGCCTCGCGAACATCTGCTGGGAGGTGCTTGTTGGACAAGTAGTCGAGGTATTTCTGCGTCCAGACTAGTTCGACCAGAAAAACTTGTCTCGAAATGTTATGGCTGAGCTCAATCATAGTAGTTTGCGGGCTGACTTCTGTTCCCGATGCTGCGGGTGCTTCTGCTGATTTTTTGACTTTGATTGAGCGCTTGATCATCCTCTCGAAGTATATTCCAGGTGGTATGGGTGTGTTGGTAGAACCCATGTTTGCCAATTTATCTGCTTCCTCGTTGCTGGATCGCGCAATGTGTTTTAGTTTGCACCCTTTGAAACTTCCTTCGAGTAGGTTGTACATATCTCGCTAGGTGACCATGTTTTCTGCAATGGCGTCGCTTTCCTTCATCGTCTGTTGTACGATGAGGTTTGAATCTCCATAGATCATCAGTCGGGTGGCTCCACAGGCGATCGCCATCTTCATGCCATGAAGGAGGGCCTCGTATTCTGCGTCATTATTTGATGCCGGGTCGTCGGTTGGAAAATCCAATCGCAGGACGTACTACAACTTGTCACCTCTGGGGGATATCAGTACCACCCCGGCTCCAGCTCCTTCGTTTCTCTTCGACCCGTCGAAGTACATTATCCAGTTGCTCGTGTATTCTGGAGGGCCTGGCGTTTGTAGTTCTGTCCACTCGCTCAGGAATTCCACGAGTACTTGTGATTTGACAGATTTGCGCCCTGCATATATAATGTCCCAGGCGCCGAGCTCGATACTCCACTTTGCGATTCTTCCGGATGCCATGGGGTTATTCATGATAGTACGAGTGATGCGTCGTTTAGCACGGTGACGGTGCGCTCTTGAAAGTAGTGCTTGAGTTTTTGAGCTGTGAGCACCACGCCGTACGCGAGCTTATGATAATGAGGGTATCGCTGTTTGCAGGGCGAAAGCACCTCGCTAATATAATATATTGGCCTTTGGACGCCATATGCCTTGCCATCTTCCGGCCGCTCGACCACGCTTGCTGTGCTGATGACTTGATTTGTTGCGGCTAGGTACAGATACAGTGACTCCCGTTCTTGTGGCGTTGCCAGGACACGCCTACTCTGCAATACTCGCTTGAGGTCCGCGAATTCTTTCTGCCTTTGGGTGTCCACTCGAACTTATCCGTTTTCTTCAGTAGCTTGTAGAAAGGCAATGCTTGCTCGCCCAACCTCGCAATGAATCTACTTAGAGCGGCTAGTCGTCATGCGAGCTGCTGCACACCGCGGAGATTAGTTGGTTCCTTCATTGTCAGGATCGCTTGGATTTTCTCCGGGTTGGCTTCAATTCCTCGAGCAGAAACCAGGTACCCGAGAAGTTGTCATGCAGGGACGCCAAAGACGCATTTGGTCGGATTGAGCTTGATTCGGTGCGCGTTCAGCGCGTCGAATGTTTCTCTGATGTCGTCGAGGAGCGTATCCTCTACTCGAGTCTTGATGACGATGTTATCAACGTACACTTGTACATTCTTGCCAATGAGCTTGGCGAGGCATTTTTGCATGCAGCGCTGATATTTTGCGCCTGCGTTCTTTAGCCCGAAATGCATTATCGTGTAGCAGTAAACACCGTGGGGTGTGATAAACGTTGTCTTCTCCTCGGCCTCCTTTTTCATCCTGATCTGATTATAGCCCAAGTAGGCGTCCAAGAAGGAGAGGCGCTGGCAGCCTACTGTGGAGTCCACGATCTGGTCGATCCGTGGTAGGGGAAAGTTATCCTTGGGGAAATGCTTATTCAACGACGTGTAGTCGATGCACACGCGAAGGATGTCAGTATTTTTCTTCGGGGCCAGCACCGGGTTTGCTAACCAGGTGGAGATCTTTATCTCGCGGATGAACTTTGTTGCGAGTAACATGTTCGCTTCTTCTCCAAGTGCTTTTTGCTTTGGCTCTGAAAATCGTCGGGTTGTCTGCTCGATAGGTTTGGCGTCTTTATAAACTTTGAGTGAGTGCTCGGTGAACTCCCTGGGTATCCCTGGCATATCTGAAGGCTGCCAGGCGAAAATTTCCCAGTACTCACGGAGGAGTTCGACGAGCGCATCTTCCTATGCTGGCGAGAGGGTGGTGGATACCATCGCCGTTTTCGTAGATTCGGTCGGGTGCACCTGATGTTTTCGAGTGCCGCTGTTTGCGCTGAACTCGAGCTCTGGGGCGTTCTTTTTGGTGAGAGGCATCACGGAGGGATCCGTGATTTTTGCTATCTCTTCCAGCTCTTCCTTCATCCCTAAGGATTTGGCGATCTCGTTGAACTCAATGTCGCATTTATTGGATTTTTGGAAATCGCCGTCGATGGTGATGGTGCCATGTTCCCCAAGCAGCTTGAGCTTCAGGTATGCATAGTGTGGTACTGCCATGAATCTGGCGAACGCTGTTCGGCGAAGAATAGCGTGGTACTGTGAGGGCCAGTCGACTACTTCGAAGTCGAGGAATTCTCGTCTATAATTGCTTCGGTTGCCGATCACCACCACCAAGTTTATTGTTCCGAGTGGGTGGACTGCCTTCCCTGGTACTATCCCGTGAAAGGATGTCTCTGATTGCGCAAGTCCGTCCAGGTTCCTGTTCATCCTGCGGAGTGTGTCCGCGTAAATGATGTTAATCCCACTACCTCCGTCCATGAATACTCGGGAGAGTTCATAGTTGTCTATTTGCGCTTGGATGACGAGTGCGGGATACCCTGGTCGATAGACTCGGGGGGGATGGTCTTCCTTGGAGAAAATTATTGGCTGTTCGGCCATCTTCAGATACTCGGGTTGGGATGGTGGTGCCTGGACAGCCATGAATACATGTCGAGTGTTTGTTTTCTGAGCCCTGCGGGACGGGCAAACTTTCTGTATCATCCCTAGGAGTCCTGCTGGATTCGGGTATCCATTGGCTCCCTGGTTTGGGGCGGGTGGCGCTGGTAGCGCGGCTTGCACCGTGTTTTGGTTTCCTGGTGGGGGCAGGGCTTGCGGCGGGTGGAATCCTTGGGGTCCTCCTCCAGGGAGTTGCGGGTAGCCCTTATTGACTACTGCTCTGTTTTTCTTCGAGAATGCCTCGTGGATGTCAATAAACTTTCGGAAATCCTTGAGAAGGTGTGTTGCTTTAGTTTTTTCAGTGCGCTTATCTGTGAATAGATGTAGCGTGCAGTAACCATCAAGGTCCTCCTCGGGAGTTTTGTCCTCTGAGTTTGGCTTCCACTCGCGATTTCCGTGATATCCGCTGTCGCGATTTCTTGTAAATTCTGCTGCCACCAGTTCTTCCCGATCGTCGCGATCGTAATGCTTTCTTCTTTTCTTTCGACCATGGCGGTCGTCATCTGGTGTTGGTGATGATGCTTTCTCGTTGCGGACCGCGTCCTCGCCATTGGCCCATCTGTCAGCTATAGCCATAAGTTCTCCCATGTTTTTGGGTGCGATCCGTCCCAGCTCTTCCCGGAAGGTGGTTCGCCGAGCTCCTTTAGCGAATGCTTCGACTGCAACCTCCTCTGATATGTTTCCTACTGTATTCGTGAGTGTGGTCCATCGCTGCATATATTCGCGAGTAGACTCGCCACTTTTCTGTTTGCAAGCTCGTAACTCCTCGATGGTCGCAGGTCTTCTGTATGTTGCCTGAAAATTCTTGCAGAAATCGAGGTTTAGATCGTCCCATGATCTGTAGCATGCCTTCGGTCTTCCTTCGAGCCAGCTGCGTGCAGCGCCTACGAGATGTAGGTTAAGGTACTGCATAGCCGTGTTTTTGTTCCCACGTTGGCATTTTACTGCCGTGAGGTAATCTGACAACCAAGCTTGTGGCTCTTGCGAACCGTCGTATTTTTGCACCTCCGTAGAGAGCTTAAACCTCTTGGGTAGTGGTGCCTCGCGGATGTTGCGAGCAAAACATATGGGGTACGCGCGCGATTCATGGCTGCTCGAGCTTTGTCGACCTTGTGCTGAGCGATGTCTGATCGCGCATTGTACCCGGGCTCGTCGCGATTGACGTCTCTCCGCGGCTCTTTGCTGCGCTGTCGCGAGCGGCTGCTGTGTCGCCGTGGGCTGCGATCTCGATCTCTCCGCGGGCTGCGATCTCGACCTCTTCCCGGGCTGCGATCTCGATCTCTTCGCGGGCTGCGGCTACGGTATCGATCTCTCGGGCTGTCGTCACTGCCACTCGAACTATCTCCGCGTCGTCGAGCTTCTTTTCCTCGCGCGCGACGAGGCGATTTTTCCTTGCTAGGTGACGTACTCCTACGTCCGCGGGGTGTTTCCTTATCCTTCTGCGCGGCTGCTCTCTTGCGATCGTAGGAGGCGAGTCTGGCGGCTGCCATGCCCAACCCTTTCTGTACTTGCCTGTACTGCTCTGCGCGGGGGTCGTTCTCTCCTGGTTGATTTGTCTGCATGTAGGTGGCTGCGGCCAACACCACGGCGGTTGGAGTTGTCGGATACATGTTGCCATCCTCGTCGACATGCATAAGGGAGACGTCGAGTGACTTACTGATTCCAGTCAGGGACTCGCCATCCATGATTGCGGTTTTGAGACACGTCTTTTCCGCCGCGACTCGCCCAAGATGCTTCCTTTTTTGCACACGATGCTATTACCATCTCCTCAAAATCATGTAGTCGTTGACGGAATCGAACAGAGGGTAGCCTTCACGGGCAGGCTGAGCCACCTTCAATACCTACTGCGTTGGCTCCCGCTGGTTAGTGATTCCCTGATGACACATCCCCGCGACACAGCGTCATGTGCGTGGACACATGATTCAAACCAGACGGAGGATGTTACCCTCGTTCATAGGACCAAGGGAAGGCGGAGAGACATGAGGCCGGATGAGGAGAGCATATTTTGGAAAGCAGCATGGAGAGCAGAGGGGACGGGGAGAGCAGGGTCAGAGGGCGGCTGGATCTGCGATGCGCGGCGGCCGGAATTGATTTGGTGAGGCATTTTGGGCCATAAATTTTGGAATTTATTGGTCTAGCGTGGTTTACCAGAAAAAAGAAGGAAACCAGCCCCTTTGATAGAAACGAGATCGACGACATTGGATCGGTCCGATGTTTCGTTTCCCATCGGACCACGATAGATAGTATTTACTGTGGAGGAAACTTTCATGTGTCCCACTCTTCTGATCCGAAGGGAAATAAACTAGGAGTAACTCGTCTGATCCACCCCGCAAAAAAAAATTTGTCTGGTCCGAAATTAATAAGGAAACCACATAGTTGGTAATGTATTATTTCTAACATGCAATCTTTCGCAATAATTGCATATATTCTATCACAGACTCACATATTGGTGATGTATCAAATTCGTATATCATGTAATCTTTAAGATTAATTGGCATATATATCTTTCATCGCAAAAAAAATTCACCAAGTCTGCTTTATATATTACGATATCCGGTGCAGTCATAGCCATAGGCTCCTAAAACTCTAGCCAACTCCAATATCTGGTTGCCTATGCTATTTCAAGTTTTCAATATGAGGAGGAGCAGTATGGCGTATGCGATGATCATCCTCTTCCTTGTATTCCTTGCAGCGACGTTTGAGTGTAAGTACATCTATTTCTTGCGTGGCATGTCTTATTCTGGGCGTATTCTTGCATGTGTTATATGTCATATGCTGACAAATAAATGCAAAATAATTTTTATGCAACAGGTCGTCTTGAAGATGGAGGGAGGAATGATCATACAAACTCAAGTACTATAGGAGCTAACGTGGTCAACTCAACATCATTACATCAGAGCAGACTTCGTCTGAAATTTTGCGTCGCAAAAATATGTGGGACTAATCTCTGTGGTTGGTGCTGCCAGACTTTACCGGGCGTGCCATGTTTCCCCGAAAAGAAGGATTGCCAGACCAAATGCCCTCTGTGTAACCCGAACTGCCCACCTTTATAAGAAAAATTATTAAGTAGTAAAATGTATTTGTGGGTGCTACGGAACACCAAAATGATACTCCCTCCGTCTTGTATTAATTGTCTCAAAGTTGGACAAAAGTGGATGTATCTAACACTAAAACACGTCTAGATACATCCACTTTTGTGCAACTTTAAGACAATTAATTTGAGACGGAGGAAGTATATCACTTTTTGTTCCGTTAGGACATCTCCAGCGGGGCTGCTCAAATGCGGACCAATTTGGTCCGCATTTTGTCTGTTTGAGCAGCCGTCCGTGGCCGTGTCCGGCCGGATTTGGGCCCTGCACCCAGCGGGGCTCCTCATTTAGTGGCCGGACATTAAATTTTTTTTTTCTAGTTTTTTCTTCTCATCCATACTTTGAGCCTAAAACAAACACAAAACTAAATAAAATACGAGTTATTTATTACAAATTTGACCGTTTAATAAGAAAACAAATAAGTCTTAGCTAAAATAAAAAAAAACTACTGGTTTCCAACGAAGTTCCAGATGTGTTGCACCAAATCATCCCGAAGTGTGAGGTGGGTGTCCTGATCACGCAACTCGTACTGGAAGTCGATGAAATCCGCAAATGTTGCCACTCCTGGCTGGGGCTCCACGTTCTCACCCTGAAACAACCAGTTCTCGTCGTAGACGCTGTCATCGCGCTCATCCTCTATGATCATGTTGTGCATGATCACACAAGCAGTCATCACCGACCACATAATCTCCGGGCTCCATGTTCGAGCAGGGTGGCGAACAATAGCCCATCGAGATTGAAGCGCACCAAAAGCACGCTCCACATCCTTTCGGGCACTCTCCTGCTCTTGGGCAAACCGCTTCCTCATCTCACCTTGAGGATTGGAGATGGTCTTCACAAAGGTAGCCCACTGGGGATAGATACCATCTGCCAGGTAGTATCCCTTTGTGTAGTGGTGGCCGTTGATATCATAGCTCACCTCGGGGGAGTTGCCTACGGCAAGTCTGCCAAACACCGGAGAGCGCTGGAGCACGTTGATATCATTGTGTGAACCTGCCATGCCGAAGAACGAGTGCCAAATCCACAGATCATGCGAAGCAACTGCTTCGAGAATAACCGTGCACTCACCAACATGGCCCTTGTACTGCCCCTGCCAACCAAATGGGCAGTTCTTCCACTCCCAGTGCATACAATCGATGCTTCCAAGCATCCCAGGCCACCCTCTGCTCTCGTTGATCGACAACAGACGCTGAGTGTCGGCAACAGTAGGTTCCCTCAAGTACTCCGGGCCGAACACCTGAACCACAGCTTCACAAAACTTGTACATAGCCTCCAGGCACATTGATTCACTCATACGCAAGTACTCGTCAACCAGATCACCAGCTACTCCGTATGCAAGCATCCGAATTGCCGCGGTGCATTTTTGATAAGAAGTGAAACCAAGCTTACCGGTGGCATCGGGCTTGCACTTGAACCAATCGTTGTAGTCGAGGACGCCGAGCCGAATGCGGTTGAACAAGTCCCTTTTCATCCGAAAACGGCGCCGGAATAGCTTCGCCGTGTACACCGGATTGGTGGGGTGGAAGTAGTCGTTCCGCAGCTGCAAATGGCCGGCCGCTCTGCCCCTTTCCAAGCCCGGCGCACGGCCGGGGATGGACCCTCTGAACACCGGCCGCATCCTTGCGATGTGGTCATTGACCACGAGAGTGGCAACGAGGATGTCGCTCTCGTCCTCGGAATCGGAGTCCGACGAGGACGAGTACATGATGAAGTTGTTGAAGAAGAACTCGTCGCCGCTATCCGCCATTTTTTTGGGCCGAGGTCGGGCAGGCACACGGACGAACAGCTTGTGTGCGCCCGTGGAGGTGGGGGAGGTGGAGCGGGCTGTACGAAGGCCGGTGAGCCTCCTGCGGGGCAGGCGGTGGCGCGGGCGGCGTGGGAGGGAGTTGGGGGGAGGTGGACGTCGCCGGCGAGGGGCCGAACGGTGGTCGTGGTCGCGAAATCGGCGACCTATCGGCGGCGAGGTGGGTCGCTGGCGGCGCGGGGGGGGGGGGAGGAGGAGGTTTTTTGCGGGCCAGGGAGTGTGTCCACGGGACACTTTTGTTGTCCGCGGGGCTGCTCAAATCTGACCCAAATTTGGGTCGGATTTGAGCATCCGCGGACAAAAAAACGGACCGCGGTCCGTATGAGCAGCGCCGCTGGGGCCTGGTTTTGGCCCAGGCTGCTCAAATCCGGCCGGTCCGGGCCAAATGAGCAGCCCCGCTGGAGATGTCCTTACGATTCTACTTCTTGCCCCGCCGCCAAAGGGACAAATAAAAAACTAGCATCTGTCCTTTTTCTGATGCCTAAATTTATTTGGTAGCATAGATGCAGCTACAGCATCCTTTGGGTATACGCTTCTTGTGTCGCCGATGCCAGTGTGACAAGTTAGAGCTGACACTTGCGCCCTAGGATGCACGAATTCATGCAGTAATACAAATTCAGCTAGCAACAACCATCCATGTGAAATATTAGCATGGAGAGAGATCACTTATCATATGGTTTGCCTTTTCACTTCAGCAATCATGTCCGTTTTAGGTATTTTTTAAAATGGGGTCATAGGCACATTTTCTGCATCAATCAATGCACACGGTCGTCTTATTATATTGTCAGAAATACAATTCAGGGATCAGAGAGCGTGGCCGCAAACACCGGCCAACTAAATACAACAAGGCGAATGACCGCCCATGCGCGGCTATGATGTGTGACCTTATTTATAACGTGCAAACAATAAGTGATACATGTCTTGTTAAAAACAAGATCAGTTTGACATGCCCATATTATCAAGATTGGTCATTCCATGTAACCAATTCCCAAACATATTTGTGATATTGGTTGGTGGTGGAAAATTAAATAAGAACTCCACTACTCTCCGTATAAAACGAGGAAATGGACAAAAGAGGAATAAATTATAAATAGACTCATCAGAGTAAAAAAAAACACATTTCTTCCACCCTTCCAATTTCGTTTATCCAAATTATCTTTTGTTAAAATTACTTCGTTAAAGAGAAACCACATAAAGATCCCAATCTTCAATGGTTCTTTTATTTTCCGAATATATTTTCTGAGAAATCCAATGTGATCGTTCATAAGATCTAAATACACAGATTTAACAGAAAATTGACCGGAAGGGGTTAGATTCCACACAAACTCATCATTCTCAACAGACAAGGTAACATTCATGAGGCATAGTATCAAGTGAACCCAACGATCCCACTTTTTTCCCGTGAGATTCCGCCCAAACTCTACATTCAGCGGGGAGCTTGACAACACATCCGAGACCAGAACGATTTTCTGTTGCACGGTGTTATACAAAGAAGGGTATTGGATAGATAGAGACCTTTCTCCTAGCCAAACATCTTCCTAAATCCGCGCTATTGCCCTATTGCCAACCACAAAGTGACCTCTAGAGAAGAAAGTGTCTTTGACACTCATTAGACATTTCCAAAAGGGTGAATCAGTTGGTTTTGTAGTCACATGTGACAACGTTTTAGTGCGGAGATATTTATTATGAAGCCACCCTTGCTACACCTCGTCCTCATTTAAAATTTCAAAAATCCATTTTCTCAATAAATTATTCTTAAACTCAAACACTTTCACGCCTAACCCCCCTTGATCTCTAGGCCAATAAATTAAGTCCTATAACCAATACTTCCTCTCCAAATGATCACTTTGCCAGAAGAAATAAGATCGATAAAAATCTAACATGTTTTGTACCCCTTTAGGTACTTGAAAAAAGGAAAGTATAAATATGGGCAAACTAGTAAGAACATAATTAATAAGAATAAATATGTCTCTGTATGAGAGTAACTTTGCTTGGCAGCATCCGAGGTTTTTCTCAAAGCGATCATTCACTGGCTTCCATTCAGAATTAAGGAGACTCCTATGATGAATTGGAATACCCAAGTATTTAAACGGCAGAGAACCGCTCTCACACCCAAAAATTGGCTTGTACTGTTGTACCTCATCACATGCCTTACCAAAGCAAAAAAAAAATTCTCACTTTTATGAAAAATTAATTTTTCAGCCCGGGCAATTGTTCAAAGATGCATAATATTATTTTCATGTTAACAACTTTCTAAAGGTTGTATCCCACAAAAATAATAGTATCATATGCTTATTGAAGGATGGATACTCCTCCCTCAACCATATGAGGAAGAAGACCACCAACCTGTCCACAATCTTTTTCCCTATTTATAAGAATTGATAGCATGTCTGCCACAATGTTAAAAAGAATCGAAGACAAAAATATCTCCCTGTGGAAGCCCTCTTTTGGTTTGGAAATAATGGACATTATTATTATTGACCCTTACCCCAACACTCTCGAGCTGAACAAAATGTTCCACCATTCGACACCAAATTTGTTCAAAGCCCTTCATATGCAACGCTTGCTGTAGGAAGACCCATTTCACTTTATGATACACGTTTTCAAAATTAATTTTAAATAGCTCACCATCCATATTCTTCCGTTTAAGTTCATGGATAGTCGCATGCAAGACCACAACACCTTCAAGTATGTGTCTGCCAGGCACAAAAACCGTTTGAGTAGGTATAACAATAGAGCTCGCAATAGCAGAGATTCTTCTAGTATCAACCTTAGTAAAAAAAATTGAAGCTCACGTTGAGCAAACATATAGGTTGGTATTGCTGGATCTGAAACACATTCTCCTTTTGGGGTAATAGGGTTATGGGCCCCAAAATAACTTATATAAACTCAAGGTCTCCGAGCATGAGCCGAACAAAGATTGGCAATAGGTCACTTTTTACGACGTCCCAAAAGATTTGATAAAACTCAGCCGTAAATCCGTATGGTTCGGGAGCCTTATGAATCTCCATTTGTAAATAGCATCATGGACTTCCGAGATAGTTTAGGGATATCACTTGTATGATTCTCATCTAAAATGAACTCATTAGGAGACGGTTCTCCAAACACCTTCTTATAATAGCACTTCGATCTACTAATTAAGCAGAAAGTGGGTAATGTAGCAAGATTCTATTTTGACTCTACTAAAGAATCCAAAAACAAAGATAAAAGAAGTCATTTGTACATCCAATGGAATTAGCTCATTTTTCATCACGTACTATCAAAGCTTTTGAAGAAGCAAGACAATAATACTTTCCAACAGTAAGTGTGCACCTTCTCTAGAAGTTTGGAGTGTGTCTTGGGACAAATACCTAGCTAGTCTCTAGCGGTCATATGTAATCTTGACTGGATTCCAAGCGTTCGGATTCGTCAGCACCATTCTCTGTAAATATGCATTTTATGCTTTATTAGTACAATTAAAATGCAAAGCCATAGTTATGGCTCAAGTGGTAGCGCCAGATCTCGGCAGAATATGGATCAGTCGGTAGCAGGAGAGGAGAAGAAAGTTTTGATGAGGAGGATAGCACCATGAGAATAGAGCAAGAGGGACAGTCCTAATCATAGGTTTTAGGAGGACCTTGGACATATTGTGTTTCTAGGCGACCATGCATCAGCGAGTAACAAAGTTCATGTGGGTATTTGAGAAAGGATAACAGAGAGAACTTATGAATTTTATCGAAGCGGTTTTGTTAATTTTCATTTGAATTAAGTTAGAATTTGTGTTTATTTTGACAAATTAAAAAATGTTGTTCTAATGAGCATGGTCTTCTGTGGTGGACCATTTCCTCAGTTAGCCACCTAAGGACATATCTAGCTGGTCCCTCAAAATTTAGTCCCTATATGACTCCTTACACTTAGAGGAGTAAAATTGTGGCCGGACCTAGTCGATCCCTCAAATTTAACTCCTCAAACAAACTGAGGAAGTATCTGTACATCTTCTTCCTTCTTGCTTTTTCTTCATTCGAGTGACTAGTCTGGACAAGGACAACATCGACTCGGGAGATGCACATGGGACGACAAGATGCGCACACACATAGTACATAAACACACACACGTGCACATATGCAAATCAATCACTCACCCATCCATCTTAATGTCGGGGCCATGCTTGTTGAAAAGGTGGTCGATGGAGTGGAATATAAAAGTCGAGCACACCCTGCAAATCAAACAATCTTTTCATAATGCAAGTCCATACCACATTCCGATCATACGCGCAATTGTAGGCGTATTGTTATAGACATGGGCAACATAGAACAAAGAAGAACGAAATCAACACAAGATACATACAATTTTAAACACGGACCCCCCCCCCCCCCCCAATGAGCAGGAAAAAATCCATGTGATGGGTAAGTTGAGTAGGCGCGGGAGAACAATGATAGGTTGAGGATAGCGTTTTATGTAATTGGATAGCAATATGACATCAATCATTAACAGTTCCAACTTTACAATACTTCATCCATCCCATATTCTTGACACTAAAATAGTTGTATCTAACATTAAAATAAGTTTAGATACATGAAGTAGTAAACATTTCTTGTTGACGAGATGTCGATTCAAAGATTAACATTTGTTCCATTGGCTTCTCATCTCCTATATGTGTTGCTCGTGGCCAGAGTCGTTTTAAGAAAATAGAAATATATAATATTCTATTTAATGTTGTTGTGACCATGGCATGTGATCCTCTCGACCTATATATTGTGTGTGTGTTTTATAAAGAGATTTTATTCCTTAATTTTTTTAAGTATTACACCCGGCCTCTGCATATCTAGGATGCACATAGCCCAACAAGTTCAAAAGTCTCAAAACAACAAAATAAAATAAGTGAATCGCATATCATAATTAGAAAATTGTAAAAACGCCTGAGGAGATTGAGGGCAAACCCGAAGATTATGTTGCCATCCATGGGTGGACAAAAACTGCCGGGAATATGACCTATAGGCAATCATGTATGATGTAATTCCCAATGTATTCATAAAGTCGTCCTTGTTTTGAACATCTGATATATGTCATTAAATATGTGATTCAATTGTGGAACTATGTGTTCATGTTGTTCATGCTAAATTGTCCTTGGTCATTAAGGTTCTGCTGGACACACACCCTAGACTAATGTGAGTGTTGGCTGATAACACGGTTCCACTTGTCATGGGCATGGCGATGCCATTCCAACGTTCACACACTTGGCTAAATAGTTTAGCAAGTCGGACTGACCCATATTGAGATGCAACGAGCAAGTCGTCATTTGCATGTCTCAATCAATGTAATCCTTAGACCTGAGGTTGTCGCACAATCCGAGTTGTGGATCACCGACTTAGGTTCTGTCAAACGCTGTTCCGTGACAAGGCAGTTATAAAGGCAGAGTTTGGGTCCAATGAGAAGTAAGCTGCGTGATGTGGATAATCAAGATGGGATTTTCCCCCTCCGACTGGAGAGATATTCTCTGGGCCCTCTCGAGTGATATGATTCCGGAAGCATGGCCATGCGCGACTTGGTTAAGTGTTAACCGAGTCTATTGACTAAGAGTTAGTCAGATGAATCATATATATCACGGACCGAGAAGAGAGTTGAGCTATTTAAGGGATGACGATAATTCGCCTATAGTTCGACAAGGTATATCGTGAGGCAAAAGGGACTCAGATGAAAGTCACATTGAAAGGTATGTCGTCATGACTCTATGGCACTTGGGAGTCGGCATGTTCTGCTAGAAGCCGCTACCGATTGATCGATTGGGAGTCGGACTCCAATCGTGTCCAAGTCGCCATGAGACTGCAGGGTCGCACACTTAAGAGCGGGAGCAAGTATATTGGTCGGGTTGGACCCGAACCGGAAATGGACTGAATTCGTGAGTTGGACTCACAGAGGGAATGGGCCACACGCGTTGTGAAGCCCACTACTACTCGCTATATAAAGAGGGGCGCGGGTTGCCAAGCGGGCACGTTATTCCACTCCCATGCGTTGGAAACCCTAGCCCCACTCAGTCCAGCCGCCGCACCGGACCTAGCAGTTCGCCGTCGGAGCTCCTCCTCGTGCGTGTGGATACCGGCAAAGGTGTTGTACGTTCAGCACTTCGACAATCGTGGGATTGGATCGGCCGGATCAGATCGTGGGACTATACTGCATCGACGTGCTTCATCGATAATCCGAACCTGCGCGTCTAGTGGTAATCCTTGTGGCCTTCTACCTCGGCTAGATCTTGAAAGTACCGCGTAAAAAAGTTTTTGTTTATCTCTAGGCGTTCCAACAAAAACTCCCTAGCTGCCTTCTCTAGCCACGAAGCCACCTCCGCGAACAGGTGGCGATGCTCCACACGCTGCAGTGGCGACCATGATTGGAACGTAGAAGTGCAATGGTAGATAACCTATATAAGAAAACAATTTTTATTGTTAAAACCCTTATCATTTCTACATAGGTGTCGAGACATCGTAGTAGAATTCATAGACGGGGGTGCCATGAGACTACGGGTAGAGACGTGGGGAGACGTGGTTGAGCTAAGGACAAAGACACAGGTTTTACCCAGGTTCGGTATGTCGTAGTAATACGACGTTCCTACTCCTGCAATCTCACTATTCAGGTCTAAAGCCTGTGTATACAAAGTACAACGTGAGGTTCTGTTGGCTATTCGTCGAGGATCAACCTCTCGGCGAGTTAGCTAGTAGCTTCTTCTCCTTCTATCATATCTCCCGTCCGGCTTTATATAATAGGCGGGTTAGGGCATACAGAGTAGGAAACCTAGAAGACTACGGTAACTATTAACTTGGAAAGTAAGGAATCCGCCTTCTACTCCAAGCCAGATCACGTGGGCCGTGATCCGGGTTCTTCTAGAATCCGGCTTCTGTGCGTCAGCTTACTGGGCCACCCAATGGACCGTAGCCCACTACCATTTGGGCCACCCGGGTAATCCGGCACTTTAGACTACCATCTGATATACCCCTATTCGGTATATATCCGACAGTATCCCCCAAGAAGGATCGAGACTCCGTTTTCGCCGTCTTTCACCAAATGCATCTTTTCCGAGAAATATCGGCCTGCAGTCTTGATTCTTCTTTTTCTCCTTTAAGGATGTGGTAACGTAAAACTCGCAATCCAGAAAATCCGGCTTTTCTCGCACGATCCTTCATGGAGAAGGAACTTCCTACGTCAGCGCTTTAAACTTGCTGACGTAAGGGACGTTTGGGTTACAGGTGGGAAACCCAGAAACATATCTCTGACAGATTCTCGCGGGAAACGAGGAGATAGCAATAATCACCAGTCGTTTCATTTCCCGGATTTTCCGGCGAGTAACACGCGTTGGACAACCAACGGTCAAAAGAGCCGTTAGCACGCATCGTGACGGAATTCCGGCTATAAATAGCCGTCTTCGTCCACCGTGAAAACCTTCCGCTCTCACTGCGCACGCCATTTCCCAGCGCCCAAGCTCACAGCAAAGCAGCTCCCGAGCGCACCATCGCGTCCAAGACCTCACCGGAACGACCGAATCGCTGCTACTCGATGGCATCACTGTCGTCCTCCCCGGCCCGCACCGTCGCGAAAGATATCGACGACATAATCGCTACAATGGACCCGCAACTGGATTCTCCGGCGCGGGTCTCCGGCGACGAGCTGGCGAAGGCCACGGGCGGCGCGGAGGGCGAGGAAACCTCTCTCACCTCCGCGGATCTTGAGGGATCTTCATCCGCACCCACTCCACCGTTCGCTCCCGAGACGGTGGAGGAGAAAATCGCGCTCGTCGGAGACGAGCTCGCGGCCGCAGAGGCCGCAGCGTCCGCCACCGCCGGAGCCGAAGAAGAGGCGGAAACATCCGGCAATTGGAGTGCCAGCAGTATTCCGCCATCCATCCTTCCGACAATGGAGAAGTAGGGGCTCGTGCTGAAAGGAAAATGGCGGCTCCCGGAAGATGAGACCGAGCCCCTGCCGAATGACGGAGAACGAGTCCTCCTCTCCTCCCACATTCTCAGAGGTATGGGTATTCCGCCATCCGCCTTCTTCCTCCAAATCTTGTCCCACTACAACATCCAACCACATAATCTGCCACCAAATTCCATCCTTTACTTAGCCGGGTTTCAGGCCCTTTTCGAGGGATATCTAGGTATAGCGCCTAGACTAGATTTCTGGCTTTACTGTTTCGGGGTTAAGCGGAACTCTTCGGAGGGCGCACTCCCAACTTGCGGAACCATTTCCTTTACTCTTCGGAGATTTCGAGAGGATTGGTTCCCCAAGATTAAAACATCGGAATACGTCAAGTTTTGGACGGGTTCCTTCTTTTATCATCCCGACGTTTCCTTTCCTGGAAAAACGTTCGGGGTTCCACCTTTCTCGAACACCGCCGCTGTTCCCCAAGAAAATTGGGGAACTGAGGCAGTTCAAACCCTGCCGCCGGATCTTCTCAGGATCAAGCGGCGCATCGCAAAACTCGTCACTTCTGATCCGCCTTTAACCGACATGGACACAGTCCTTTGCTGGTTGGATAGGCGGATCCAGCCCTTGGCTCATGGTGCTCGCCTTCTCTGCGAGTACACGGGAGCCAGCGACGAAATGCGGACATCCAGCAAGGACTGGTCCGCAAAAGATTTGCGGCGGCGCGTGAATCAGTTGGTCGCATCACGCGACCAATATGAAGAAAGCCGGCCAATGTACACGGCCGAGAATCCGGCTCCCAAGGTATAATTTTTCGCCTTTGGGGGGTTTTCTTTCTCGTTTACTCGGTTTTTGTGTTTTTGACTTAGCTTTTTTATTTTTAACAGATTGCTGAACTTCCTGAGTCGGAACTTGCTTCCGACGCCGAGCTGGAGGCGTTGCATGCCACCTTTGCCGGTGGGCAAAAGCGCAAGAAGATCTCCTCTTCCCAGGAAGTCATCGATCTTGACGGAATTCCCGTCGCCACCTCCAGGTTTGAACATCTGGGTTACTTTCCTTTGTCGGAGTTTTTCTTTCACCTTCGGAGTTTTAACTTTTCCGGCATTTTGCTTTATTTTTAGCCTACCTCCATCTATTCTAAATCCAAAAAAGCTGAAGAGGCATAAGGCTGTGGCCAGCAGAGGCCCTCATCCTTCCCCTGCTACCGCTCCGAACACACCGATCACAGCAACAGAAGAGCATGCCGCAGCCCCCACCATCGAGTCTCTGGAGACCAGCCAGCCCGTTGTGCCGGAAACGGACACGAGGGAAAGGGCGGCTCCTGAGGTGGGAGGTCCTTCTCGGATAACTGAGGAGGAGATCCCCACCTTTGACAAGGACTTCAAGAATATCAGCGATGGCCTTAGCGCGGTCGGGACTCTTTTTGCTGAGTACGCAAAAGAGTTCACTGAAAACTTAACAGGGTTACAGCGGTTGAGCCAGGTACTATCTTCTAGCCCCCAAGCATTAAGTAAAATGTCTACTTTTCACTTGATGCTTTTCAATATCATGATTTTTTCATTTCCGTGTTCCAGCAAACCGCTGAAACCATTAACATGGAAGTTTTCAACAAACTTTCCGTCCAGAATAAGGAGGTTAGAAACCTTCTTTCTATTCTTGACGTGAAAGAAGCAGAGCTGACATCATCTCAGCTACAGCTGTCGGAAACAATAGGTATATTTTGATTCTCTGAAGTTCTTTATCCAGTTTTTTGTCTAAGTACTTTCCCAAGTTTTTCTAAACTCGGAATTTTGTTCCTTGCTTTCCAGCTGCTTTGGCTAAGGCCAAGAAAATAGCTGAAGATGCAGGCAATGCCGCGAGTCTCCGACAGGAGAATTTGGACCTTCATAAAGATCTTATGAAGGTTCGAAAGGATCTGGAGGCCAGCAACCTGGCCCTTGGGATTGCTCAGTTCAAGGCCTCTTAGCAGGCGGAGAAGGACAAGGCCACTATCCAGGACTTGGAGAATGCCTTAACCCTGCGCCTGGAGGAAGGCTCCGAGATGGACAAGATTCTCGGTAAGTTGTCAACATTTACCAGTTTTTCCATGTCTTGATTTCCTTCTCTGCTTTTTCGCTAACCTTTTGGTTGTTTGTCTGAAAAAACAGGAGATAACCTAGATCTCACTCGGATTGAGAAAATCCGAGCTTTTGGGAAGGTATGGACTGCGATCGGGGCTGCAGGCATGCAGCTGGTCAACAAGTTCCTTCCCTCAAGAACTGGGGAATTCTCGGAAGTTGAAAAACTTCCGGAAGCTATCCTGGAGGTGGCGGAATCCAAGGAGTCCACCTTGCGCTCCGCAGCACGGGGTGGTGCACGCATGGCCTTAGGCCTTATGCGTATGCATTACCCCAGTGCAAAATCTTGGCGCGTGGCGTCCGGTATCCCCCTTGGATACTCGGAGACCCAGCGGACCACCATCTTCGACGAGATCAAGGGTCACGCCATCAAGATCGCCTCCATGGTGAACATCTCCATCACCTACCCGGAAGAAGAGATTCCCGAAGCCCCCGAGAACGATAGCAGCGATGAAGACTCGGATGCCTGAAGGATTCTTCTTAACCTGGATGGTGGAAGTAGAAAATAGGAGCATTACTGCACTTTACAATGTAAACTTATATTGTAATGCTTCTATTCTTTTGTATAAACAAGTATTCCGCCTTTTGCAGTTAATTATGAAATTCTTTGCAAGTTTTCCGGGTTTGATATTCCTTTATCTTCTAAGTTCTCTAGCTTATGTGCTTTAACTGTCCTTAGTGTTTGAAATGGCTCAATAGTACTATGAATCTTCATGCCGAGCTACTCGGTAAAACCAATCAGTTTGAACTCGGAAACATGGATCATACTAAGGGCATTTTTACTAACTAGCTCCAGTGACCCAACACATAAACAATCAGATAATGCTTAGAGATTAGTAAGGAATTTTTTGAATGAAACTCGGGCACGCAGGCACAATCCGAGTTTCCTTTAGCCTTTAATAGGCTAAAAATCATTCAGTTTTTAAACACCGAGCACGCATGCACAATTCGGGTTAACATTGAGTATTTTGTAAGATCATTGGGAAATAGATAAGGTGGAATCATGTTTTGTACTATAATAAACTTGTAAAAAACATAGATATAAGAATTCCGACAACTTTATTTCATGATCTCAAAGATGTTTACATAGAAATTGAACTAAGTATAGAAGAGACGTAACTGCTGGATACTCCAGGGCCTTTTTGTCTCTCCTAGTTCATCATCTATCTTTCTCTTTCTTTTGCGATTCGGCTTCTCGGGATCATCTTCCGTATCGCGAATGTCGACAAGATAATATGATCCATTCTTCATGGCTTTACTGATGACAAATGGTCCTTCCCATACTGGGGCCAGTTTGTGCTTTCTTTGCTGCACCAATCTTAGCACTAGGTCACCTTCTTTAAAAGAATGATGCCTGATTTTCCAACTATGATAACGTCGTAAACCTTGCTGGTAGATGGCGGATCTTTGAAGCACAAGTTCTCGTTCCTCTTCTAAGAGATCGACGGCATCCTGTCGTGCTTTTTCGGCATCCGAGTCGTCGAAATCTTGCACTCTTGGGCTATCATGGATCATGTCCGTTGGAAGGATTGCTTCCGCACCATAAACTAGGAAAAACGGGGTTTGCCCAGTCGACCTGTTTGGTATTGTTCAAATACTCTAAAACACGGAAGGTAGCTATTCTACCCATGCTCCAGCTGCTCTATGAAGAGGAGATTCGAGTCTTGGACGTATTCCTTGCAGGATTGAGCTATTCATTCTTTCAGCCTATCCATTGGATTGCGGGTGTGCCACAGATGCGAGATCTAGGCGAATTCCCGTTTGTCGGCAATATTTTGCCAACTCTCCAATAAAGAAATTTGTCCCGTTGTCGGTTATTATGCTGTGTGAAACGCCGTATCTCATGACTATGTCAATGATGAAATTTCTGGCAGTTACACCGTCAAGCTTTTTGATGGGTTTAGCCTCCACCCACTTGGTATATTTATCCACAGCTACTAGTAGATGTGTAAGTCCGCCTCGTGCAGTTTTGAATGGTCCCATCATATCTAGCCCCCAGACCGCAAACGGCCATGTAATGGGGATAGTTTTGAGTGCTTGGGCTGGCATATTAGTCTGCTTGGCGTAATACTGACATCCTGCACATGTATTTACAATGTGCTCAGCATCTGTCTTGGCTGTTAGCCAGAAAAACCTGGCACGGAATGCTTTTTTGACTATGCTTTTTGATTGAGCATGATGTCCGCATTCGCCGGCATGGATTTCTTGCAGGATTTCTCGTCCTTCTTCTGGTGAAATACATCGCAGAAAAATTCCGGAAGTACTGCGTTTATACAGGCAATTGTTAATTACTGTGTATCCTTTGCATGACGCTGGATCTGTCTTTGCAAGACTTCGTCTGCTCCTTCCGGGTACTTCTGATTAACTAAGAAGTTGACATATGGGATTGTCCAATCCGGGTTAACGAGCATGATTTCAATTGACTCGGAAGCCAGAGAATAATCAACATCTCCACCTTTTATCGATGGTTCGTACAAGTGTTGGACGAATACACCTGGTGGTAGGATTTTTACCCTTTCCGCGTTCCAATTTTCTTCCCTTTTAACATGGAGCACTTCGAATCCGAAGAAACAAATGGCGAACTCGTCCACCGTTCTCCGGTATTCGGCCATTATAGGGCTTTTTGCGTCCCAAGTTTGGTTGAGCTGATGCTGTACCAAATCTGAGTCGCCGTAGCACAAGATGCGCTTGACACCTATTTCTTTTGCAATATGCAAGCCATGAAGCAGAGCTTCGTATTCTGCCACGTTGTTGCTGGCATTGAAGTGTATTTGTAATACATACTCCATTGTGTCTCCTCTAGGGGATTTTAAAACTACACCAGCTCCAGCGCCCTCCTTCATCTTGGATCCGTCAAAGTGCATGATCCAGTACTCGGACTCTGGCATTGGTGTTTTCTCCATTGCTTCCGTCCAGTCGGCGACAAAATCTGCCAAAACCTGAGATTTTATTGCCGTCCTTCCAATACTTAATGTCGAAGGCTGCTAGCTCGATGCCCCATTTGGCTACTCGGCCAGTCGCCTCCGCATTGTTTATTATATCCCCTAGTGGTGCTTTACATATCACTGTTATGGAATTTCCTTGGAAGTAATCGCGAAGTTTTCTGTATGCGAAAAATACGCCATATTCCAGTTTTTGATAGTGTGGATACCTTTGTTTGGACTCGGAGAAAACTTCGCTTATGTAATATACCGGATGCTGGTCTGGTATGCTCTGTTCGTCTTTCTTCCGTTCCACAACAATTACTGCACTGATATCCCGGTTTGTAGCCGTAAGGTACAATAACATAGGTTCTTCGTCTTTTGGGGATGCCAAAATCGGAGCTTTCATCAAAGTTTCCTTTAACTGGGTTAACGATGCATCTGCCTCTTCTGTCCACTCGAATTTGTCGGATTTTTTCAGCAACTTGTAGAGTGGTAAGGCTTTATCCCCTAGCCGACTAATAAATCTGTTGACGGCTGCAGCGGAACCCGTCAATCTTTGGACATATTTTACACACGTAGGTTTGGAGATGTTTAAGATTGCTTTGATCTTTTCTGGGTTTACTTCTATTCCTCTGTGAGAAACGATGAAACCCAGAAGTTTTCCTGAAGGAACCCCGAATACGCACTTTGATGGATTTAACTTCATCTTGTAAGTGCGCAAATTTTCGAAGGTTTCTCGTAAATCCTCAAGGAGAGTATCTTTTTCCTTGGTTACGATAGCAATGTCGTCCACGTAAACGTGGATATTTTTGCCAATCTGACTATGCAAACAACGTTGCATGCAACGCTGCTAGGTTGCACCTGCGTTCTTCAGGCCAAATGGCATGGTTATGTAATAGTACGTCCCATAAGGGGTTATAAAAGAAGTCTTAATTTGATCTTCCTTTTTCATGCGTATATGATAGTACCCGGAATATGCATCCAAAAAGCATAAAAGCTCAGAGCCTGCAGTGGCATCTATTATTTGATCGATTCGCGGTAACGCGAACCTATCTTTTGGACACAGTTTGTTCAAGCCGGTGTAATCTATACACATCCTAAGGGTAGTAGTATCTTTATTCGGTACTAATACCGGATTTGCAGACCATTCAGTGTGTATAACTTCCTGGATAAAATCTGCTGCTAAAAGCCGGATAATTTCCTTGCCAATAACCTTCCGTCTTCTTCCGTCAAATCGACGGAGACCTTGTTTGACGGGTTTGGAGCCTGGAATCACTTTAAGTTGGTGCTCAGAAAGTTCCCTGGGTACGCCTGGCATGTCAGATGGACACCAGGCGAAAACATCCCAGTTCTCACGGAGGAACTTGATGAGCTCGTTTTCCTATTTGTCGGTCATCCCAGTTCCCACTACGACAAATTTTGTCGGATCTTTGGGATCTAGGATTACCTGTCTTGTGTTCTCTGAGGCCTTGAAGCTATCTGCTGGCTTCCGGGTTTCTTTTCCTGCCGGCATTTCTGTCGGCGATACCTCTTTGGCCAGCTCCTTCAACTCTTCCTTTGCTATGATCTTCTCCGCGCAAAGGGCGTTTTCTTTTTCCAGCTTGTTTGCCAGCTTGAAGTCTCCAGATATGGTGATTACTCCTCCTTTTGGCCCTGGCATCTTCAGCTTGTTATAGATATAACATGATCTTGCCATGAATTTGGCGAAAGCTGGACGTCTGAGTATTGCGTGATACACGCTTTCGAACGGCACCACTTCGAATGATACTTTTTCCTGACGGAAGTGATCTTTTTCTCCGAAAGTGACATCTAGGGAAATTTCTCCTAGGGATCGTGCTTGCCTGCCAGGTACAATGCCGTGAAAACGTATGTTGATGTGGTTGAGCTGAGTCTCGGAGATTTTCAGATGCCTCAGTGTATCCAGGTACATTATGTTAATGCTGGATCCTCCATCCATCAGCACTCTTTTTAGCCTAGTGTTTTGTACAATAGGGCTTACAACAAGAGCTTGCGTGCCGGGTTCAGGGATATTTCCGGGATGATCAGACTGATCCCAGGTGATTGGTGTGTTTGAATACTTCAAGAATTTCGGGGTTGCCGGAACAACCGCGTTTATTTCTCGAAGCGTTCTTTTTGCCACCTTTGTTGATGGAGTTGCCAGGAAAGTTAGGGCACACTCTCCATCAACCCTCGGAAACTTGGGCTCGCCTTTTCGCTGCTGTTCCTGGATTTTTTCGTCAGTGTCCGATTCACTGTCTTCTTTCTCAGCTTCTGGCTTATGCTTGGAAAAATTCCTTTTGGAATTCTTCCCCTTGTTTCCGGATCCTGCACTGATTTTCATATGCTTGTTCAGCCGACATTGTGCGTTAATGTGGGTGGGTGTCCCGAATTGCGAATGGTGGACGCAGGGTTCCGACTTGATCTTTTCCCATTCTTCCTTGGTGTAATTGATTGGTTCTGAACTGTGTCCTTTCCACCTATTCCCTTTTTCACTTCCAAAGGCTATGTTAACTTCTTTGGGCTTTTGTGTTGCGTCTGGAGTTCCTTTTTTCTCATGGCGAGGATTATTTTTGGCCTGTATCAGTGTATCGATATTGCCTCCTCTAGCTCTGATGTCGTCTTCGGCTGCAGCGTGTTCATTGGCGGTTGTAAGCATAGATCCGAGATCTTTGTGCTATTTGGAACCAACCATGAACGGTACAAGTCCGGGTTTTAGGCCATTGATGAAAGCATGCATTGCTTGTACGTCAGTTACTCCAGAGCAGCTATTCTTCATTGCAGTCCATCTTGAGATGAAATCCACGTATGGTTCGTCCTCAAATTGGGTGCAACGGTTTAGCTGGTTGATTCTATTCGGGCGTTTGTAGGTTCCCCGAAAATGCTGAGTGAATACTTGAGCCATGTCATCCCAGCTGTCGACAGTTCTGGAAGGTAATCCGTTAATCCAATCTCTGGCTCCATCCAGTAACATTAGGGGAAGAAACTTTACAGCTTCCAGGTCTGTCCCATTGTTAATCTGGACGACTGTATAATAGTCTGAGAGCCAGGTATCCCGGTTTGTACTACCGGTGTATTTTTGGTATGTTGGACCAACTTTGGCAAAACCATAATGCAGGGTTATCCTTCGGATCCTGTCTGTGAAGCACTTGGGTCCAAAGTATAGATCATCTCTTTCCGCCCTATCCATGTGTGCGGAGTACCTGCCGGCTGAATGGACAGAAGGGGATCTACTCCTTTCTTTCCCATTGTTGCGCGGACGCGCTTTTCCGGGATCATCTCTATTTCTTCCGATATCACGCCCCTTTAGATGAGGTGGAGTTCTACTCATGTGTCTTTCCTTATCCCTGGGGGTGTCTGAGATCTCTCACGCCTGTGAGGTATACCCTGTCTTCCAACTTTTTCAGCTGGGTGTCTCGGAGGTGGCATTGCTTTGCCATCATTCCGATGTTTTTCTTCCCGATCGTGGGGGCTAAGTCCACCTTTCGGGAGATGGGATCCGGTTCTAGAAGCTTCATCCTTGTTATCAGGATTTTTCTTGTCTTTTCTCGGATCCGTTTTCCTCTCTTTTGAGTTGTTTGAATCTCTAGGCTCCTCCGGTCCAGGTGCTCCAGCGGCGCAGGTAGCTTTTTTGCATAGGGCGGAGTCGTCATGCAACTTCCCTGATCGTTCTTGACCCCACTGTTGTTGTTGCAATGCTTTTCCTAGGAAAGCATACACCCCTTGAAGTTTTTCACCGTTGGAGTACATATCGTTGTTGAGGATGGCGAACGCTTCTTCCGCGTTTTCTGCTGCGGTTTTGTATATTGGTTCGCCTCTGGCATCTTTGCCGTTTACCTGCTTTTGACAAGATGGGTTGTGAAACCTTTCTTTTGGCGGCAGTACTTCCGGTCTTACGATTCCGGGTAACCTTGTAGGTTTTATGGCAGATCTATTCTTTTTCTCGTACTCCTCGATTTCTTCCTTCATGAGCTTGATGTCATCCTGGGTTTTTTGGAGGTGTTCACGAGTTCTGAATAGATGTTGCTGTTGCCTTTGGAGAGCTTGTCTCCTGGCTTCTAGCACTTCAGGGGGTTCGTGCAATCCCACTGGTGTTTGTAGCAATTCCTGTTCTTCTTGCTCTGTCATTGGTAGAACAAGGATTTCTTTTGTTTTCTTCTCCGCAGGTTTTATTCCGCTTGCATCTCCTACTTCCGGGCTTTCATCAGCTGGATCAGCCGATTTCTTCTTCCGGAGTTTGTATTGGAGTTTTTTAGCGGCTTTGTGCTTTTTCTTGGAAGAGGGAGGTTTTTTGATAGGTTCGTCCTCTGTCAATTCTTTGACGTTGGGGAATACTGGAGAAGTTTCTCCGTCTTCTCTCTCTTCCTCTGGCGGAGGAGTTCTAGGGCTTCCCTGACTGCCGGCGTCCGTGTTTTCAGCCGGTTTCGCCATTAGTACTTCGTGGAATCCTTCCTGAAAAGATTTAACCTTTCTTTCGAAGGCATCCTCGTCTTCGTCTTCGGAATCAAAGTCATCTGATCCGGTTTCCGACTCTAATCTCGCCTCAATGGCGGCTAGCACAGAGTCAGCTTCCGAGTTCATCGCTATATTGGCGGATGTCGGATCTTCCACCTCTGTAGTGGGTTTGCTGTTTTCTGCCTCTTGCACGGGGTTATTCTCATCCGTGTTTTCGGCGACCTCGGATTGCACCATACCGATAAAGTGTGAATCACTTTTTTGTCGGTGATCTGAACAAAACCCGGTATCGTAGTCATCTTCGACTGGGTATAGGGCGGGTGGGAAAAATTTGCTTCCACCGCCAAACCCCATGGCCTCTGCAGTTAGTCCGATAAAGATATTTGCAGATCCAATCGGTAACACGCAGGCACTTACCAGATGATTTTGCGCCGGTATGTAAGATCCATTGTCGAGGAAGCGTCCAACCTCGTCGTCGAACTCCAGGCTTCCGACAGTTATGGAACTGCCGATTCCGCTGAGTATCCCAGATCGAAACTTAACGCCTGACGCCGTTTGCCCCACGGTGGGCGCCAACTGTCGAGACATCGTAGTAGAATTCATGGACGGGGGTGTCATGAGACTACGGGTAGAGACGTGGGGAGACGTGGTTGTGCTAAGGACAAAGACACAGGTTTTACCCAGGTTCGGTACGTCGTAGTAATACGGCGTTCCTACTCCTGCAATCTCACTATTCAGGTCTAAAGCCTGTGTATACAAAGTACAACGTGAGGTTCTGTTGGCTATTCGTCGAGGATCAACCTCTCGGCGAGTTAGCTAGTAGCTTCTTCTCCTTCTATCATATCTCCCGTCCGGCTTTATATAATAGCCGGGTTAGGGCATACAGAGTAGGAAACCTAGAAGACTACGGTAACTATTAACTTGGAAAGTAAGGAATCCGCCTTCTACTCCAAGCCAGATCACGTGGGCCGTGATCCGGGTTCTTCTAGAATCCGGCTTCTGTGCGTCAGGTTACTGGGCCGCCCAATGGACCGTAGCCCACTACCATTTGGGCCACCCGGATAATCCGGCACTTTAGACTACCATCTGATATACGCCTATTCTGTATATATCCGACAATAGGCATAGCGACCATATAATGGCAACCGTTCCCATCCTAATAAGAGACTTAAACCTACGGTCCACACCATTTAGCCAATTACCAAAAATATTCCGATGCTGCGTGGGGCGTATAGGGCAGATCCTATCTGGATGGCTGACCATATAGATCGAGCGAACTTACATTGGAAGAATAAATATTTTATTGTCTCGTCATGATGGCAGAAGACACACTTCGTACTTCCATTCCAGTTACGCTTTGTGAGGTTATCCTTTGTAAGAATTACCCCTCAACGAAGATAGCACACAAACACCTTAGTTTTTAGTGGAATCTTCATCTTCTAAATTTTCTTATTACTATCAACTGTAATATCCGAGTGGATCAACGCATTGTATATAGAATCAACCGAGAATAGGCCATTCTTGTTGAGGTTCCAACGAAATCTATCAGAACCCCGTGTCAACTGGACCGAATCTAGTTGCATTAACAAAGCATTCCAAGATGCTTGCCTAGGCCCATATAGACTTCTTCTGAACAAACATTCGGTGGGGACGATTCTATTACTTTAGCGAGCGTATCGCCTTTATGTCGCACAATATTGTATAAAACAAGATATTGTTCGCCGAGGTCTGAAACAACCATTTATCGTCCTAGAACCTAATCTCTGAACCATTCTTAATTTAGAAAGACCCATGTGGGAAGAAATACTTCTTCGTATTCATGAGGCCATCCCAGAAATGTGAATCGCCAGGTTTCCAAACAACCCGAGATACCGCTTGTGAGCACACATACTTCCTCCTAAGTATAGCTTGCCAAACCACATCTTCGGCAAGAAGGTTGAAGATCCATTTACCAAGTAGGGCCCTATTCTTGACCTCTAGGTCATATATAACGAGGCCTCCTTTGTCTTTTGGGCGGCAAACCACACTCCACTTAGTCGGTCGATATTTTCTTTACTCACTATCACCTTGCCAAAATAATTTTGACCGGAAATAATCCAACCGATTTAAGATTTGGAAGAAAGATACCAATCATATAAAGCACTCCCTCCGTCTTAAAATAAGTGTCATAGAAATGGACAAAAATAGATGTATCTAGCACTTAAATACATCTAGATACATTCACTCAAATGACAGTTATTGTGAGACGGAGGCAGTACCATTTTTGTTAGTACTGGATTTATAAGAACCAATCTTTCCCCCAAAGATAATAGTTTGCCTTTTCAGCTATTTAATCGAATTTGTAGTCTCTTCTCCATGTGTTTTCATTCAGAATTTGTAAGCCTCCGATAATGAATCGGATGTAGCTCACCGGAAACAAAGCAATATGATAGCAGATAACAGCTTCTTCTATTCTCAGTTAGCTACTCATCTAGCCTTTAACGAGATCAAAAGCTTTTGGACAATAATTACAGAATTTGTAATTAGTTCAAATACTTTGTTTAACATGTGTTTAGGATTTTCGGACAAAATATATTTGTATTAGGGTTAATTCCATTATTTATCCCTTCTTCATACATTTGTGACACTATTTATCGATTTAATTTTTCTGCCGTATTTTACCCCGAAGTTATCCTGATGTATCACATTTCAACCTATTTAGTATATTTCACACGGTAATCTCTTGTATTTATATACTCCCTCCGTTTTATATTAGGTGTCGCAAACATGGATAAAAATGGATGTATCTGGACATGTTTTAGCGTTAGATACATCTATTTGTATCAATTTTTGCGACGCTTAATATGAGGCCTAGGGAGTATATGTTTCATTTGTGATAGTAGATTGTACTTGCATGCCGATTAGTTGTTTGAAGTATGTTAGTTTAACTTTAGTTTCTGAACATTTTTTCAATGCAGTTGAGTTGATTTGGGCGCAAAAAAAGTTACTTCGTCAGTTTCAACATCACACAAATATCTACTCCCTCCGTTCCATATTAGATGACTTTGAAATAGGTGTATCTAGACATATTTTAGTATTAGATATATCTATTTCAAAGTTATCTAATATGGAATGGAGGGGGCAGCTGCTAATCTTCATGAATGATGCTGGTGCCCGCTAAAGGGATGTAGTGAGTAATAGTAATAGATAATGAGCTAGACTACTTTATTTTTTGCTTAGCGGCAGCACTTTCTGTAGTTCTTGACACAAAGAAGATAGCGGCCCGGCAGAAAGAGGAAGAAAGAGGTCACACTACAGACTATGGTTCGCTGCACTGCCTTTAAAGGTTTAAAAACGTCTAGATCCGTCTTTATCTCGGTAGTATTCTCAGTTGAATCGAGGTGGATCAACTTCGCGGACCTCACAAACGGTTTCAAAGCGAAGAACGGACCGGCGGTTCACTTTGAAAATCCCCTCATGGCCTTTCTTATAGTGTGGCGGAACTATTCTTTTCCCACTTGACAAAATTCATACAGGGCTTAGATGAATCAGTCCATTATTAGAAGTTCTAGAATTGGGTCTTTTGAAAGTGCAGGAGTTGCTCATGTCACGCGACAGCAACCGGGTAGGTAGAGCATCTGGCTTCGTCCCCATTCGTCCACCCCTCTTTTTGTCTCCGTTTGAGCAGGAGGAAGGGTAGGCCAGTAGGCCACCTGCAGATAACTACTGTACAAGTCTAGAACTAGAAGTGGTAGAAGGTGAGGTATTGCTGCTGATTTCTGATTGACAGGCTGCTGATTCAAAGAAGATCAACGTCTGTGCCATTGGCTTCTCGTCTCCTGTTCCTGTCATGACTCATGCGTCGTGGCCGGTGCAGTTGGACGGGGCCAGAAACAAACGATATTCCATTCAATTCCGCCGTGACCTCAGCGTCCGATCCTCGGCCGATATCTTGCGTGTAGGTCACCGGAAACAGAGCAATCCGATAGAAGCTTCTTCCACTCCCGGCTAGCTAGTCATCGAGGCTTTTAACGAGATCAAAAGGCGCTCCAACTCTCATGCCGCCATATCCTGACGACAGTCGACACTATGACGGCTTGACGGCAACCTGCTGCAAACGCAACGCCACATATCCATACTTGACCGAACGAAACTTTTGGAAAAAGCAGAAAGAAAATTAGACATTTCGTTCAACCCGGCCTGGGCGGACGTTTCCCGCTTCGTCCTGTACGCGTATAGCGAGCTAAAGCCTTAAAACTTACGCGACAGCAGCGTGGTTTACTCGCTTCACCTCCTCATCATCCGAGGGTTTCATCAGCAATGGCCTCGTACGCCTCTCCTTCCCACGTCCTGTTGTTATCAGCCGCCGTGGCGGCGGTGGTGATCGTTGCCTCGCCGGTAGCGGCCTTCCCGTCGGGTTTGCCGGAGCCCCCGTTCCCGAACCCGTGGTCGGCGTTCCAGAACCTCTCCGGCTGCCACATGGGCGACGAGCGGGACGGCCTCGCGAGGCTCAAGGACTACCTCAGCCACTTCGGGTACCTCCCGGAGGCGCCGTCGTCGTCCCCGTTCAGCGACGCGTTCGACGCCGACCTGCAGGCGGCCATCGCCACGTACCAGCGCAACTTCGGCCTCGACGCCACGGGCGTCCTGGACCCGTCCACCGTCGCCCAGATGGTCGCCCCGCGCTGCGGCGTCGCCGACGTCATCAACGGCACGTCCAGCATGGACAGGAACGCGTCGGCGGCCCACGGCCGGCACCTCTACACCTACTTCCCCGGCGGGCCCATGTGGCCGCCGTTCCGCCGGGACCTCAAGTACGCGATCACCGCGACCTCGGCCACGTCCATCGACCGGGCGACGCTGAGCGCCGTCTTCGCGCGCGCCTTCGCGCGGTGGTCCGCCGCCACCACGCTGCAGTTCGCCGAGACGGCGTCGGAGTCCGACGCCGACATCACCATCGGGTTCTACGCGGGGGACCACGGCGACGGCGAGGCGTTCGACGGGCCCCTGGGCACGCTGGCGCACGCCTTCTCGCCGACCAACGGGCGGTTCCACCTGGACGCCGCGGAGGCGTGGGTGGCGGCGGACGGCGGGGACGGGTCGTCCTCCCCGGGCGCGGTGGACCTGGAGTCCGTGGCGGTGCACGAGATCGGGCACCTGCTGGGGCTCGGCCACTCGTCGGTGCAGGGCGCCATCATGTACCCGACCATCCGGACGGGGACCAGGAAGGTGGAGCTGGAGACGGACGACGTGCAGGGGATACAGAGCATGTACGGGACCAACCCCGACTTCAAGGGCGTCGCGCCGACGTCGCCGTCGACGAGCAGCAGGGAGATGGACAGCAGCGCCGGCGCGGAATTCCGGCCGGCGAGTGGGTTCGTTGGGGCAGTTGTGGCAGTTGGTCTGCTGCTCCTACTACCACTGTAGGCTGTCTGATCCTTTTGCCTGCCGCCGTGGCGATCACGTCCATCCCTGCAGGCTCTGTTTCGGTTGCTTGCCCGATGGGTCATTGATTTTTGGATAATACTGTACTTAGTAGATTCTTCTGTACATACCAAATTACAGAATAAATAGATTACACGGACCACGTGTCTTGTTTTGAAGATACAATGATGTAGGAGTATTTGTTTGTCCAACTCGCTAGCGTGTCAGGTGTGAGCTCTCGTTGCCCATTGGTTTGCCATCACGACACTGGTCAATTTTTTCTCATCTCTATCGGGTTGTGGCACACGGTACTTGCTGCCGTTGGTTTGGATTCAGCTATTCGATTCAGGATCCCGGTGTCTGTCCTATCCTGGAAAGAAAATTTTGGGATGTCATCGTGAAATTCTATGCTTTTTTTGGGTCGCCCGTCCACTTGGTCCGTGCACGAATTAATAAAGCTCCATGATTTTCACTCGGAGTACATTTGCCGTCCACCGGAATATGTCACCAGACTAGACATATCCAAACCAACATTGAATATGAAAAGGGAAACGCTGCTAATCCCCCGGAGGATCATCCTCCGGGTCGCGCATCTCACTCCTGCTGCTCTCTTCTCCAGCACATCCACGTGGGCGGGCCCCACGCACCCCCCCCCCCCCACCTTATCTTCCTCTTCCTCCGCTCCCGCAGCCAACTACCCAGGCCTTACGCATGCGCCGGAGCCTCCCTTTCGCCGCTGCCACGGAGCTCCGCCATCCCCGTCGACCTGCTCCTCCATGGCCGCGGATGCGACGCGGACGCGGACGGAGAAGGCGGCGCGAAGCCTGACCTAGGGGCGGCTGGGGCCCTCGAGCTCCCCCACAACCACGTCGCCGTGCTCGGCTCGCCTGGCCGCGGCCCGCCGTCGACGTCCGCCTCCCTTGCGCCACGACGGACCTCCGCCATCCCCGTCCTAGCTCACCCCGGAGCTCTCCGGCAGCTTCCTGTGTGACGCCCTCACGGCCGCCACCGCGTCGCCAATCCCCCTCCGTGGCGAGGGAGCGGGCGGCCCTCATCCTCCTCCGCGCGGACGGGCCATGGTTGCTAATGGAGTCGTCGGCGAAGACCAATTTTTTTTTGCTCCTTTTCTGTATTTTTTTTCTTTTTTTGTGTAACTTTTTTGCTACGAGAAATCCGGCAATATCTCCGGCGAGGTCAAACTTTTGCTATCATAGAACATATTTTTTGCTACAATAATTATAAGTTTTTGCTATTTTAGCACAAACTTTTTGCTATTGAGATTTTTCGGCGATGTCTCCGGCGAGATCCTACCGGCGCCGTTTTCCGGCGAAGAAATTTTTGCTACAGTAGCATTTTTAGTTGCTACAGTGCCTCCGGCGAGGATTGACTTTTTTTTTCTTTTTTTGGCCGAAATGTTTTTTGCTACATGTGAGCAAAAGCGGGACTTTTTTTTGCTACGGGAGCAAAAGCGGGATTTGGACAAAAAATGGGACATGTGTCGGCTTGGGTACCCGGGGGATGGAAAAGTTTGATCCCCCGGTGACGCCCAGCGCTGCCCATATGAAAACGAAAGAGCGTTTCGATTTTTTTTTTTGATTAAAGTAATTCTCAAACGTCGATTGAAAGTAGTTTTGTGGAGTGAATGTTTGCACGGCAAGAAAGGGATACGCAGGAGGAAAGTCAAAAGTATGATAAATATGAATACGCCATTTTAGGTTATAGTAGATGCTTCCATTGAGAATATCACGTTTCAAATGTTACAAGCCTTTAAAAAAATCGGATGTTTAGAAAAAAAAAAGACTTTTTTGAGTTGTCCGAAACAAAATTACGAGACATTTTTTTCAATACAGCCCCACAAAAGGGTCGGGTTCCACTATCAATGATAACAGAAGGCTAGTTCAGTAACAAACAGAGAAGAACATAAGACACCAAAACAGGCAGCTACCTAACCCCTATCCAGGAGGGGACGATAGCAGCACTATTCAGCAACTATTAGACGTTCGAACAAGTTTAACCCACGAAACTACTCAGGAACTACGAATCAGAGAGGATGTGTTCTCGTTCAACCAACATGCGAGTGTGATATAAGCATCACCCCCACATCCCTCCCCAAACTGAACAAATATATACAAGTTTTGTTTACCTGAACCACAACAAACTCAGCACAAAACAACGCCCTCATGGCAAGAATCAAAATGACCAGTAGCACCACAAGAGACAATTTTCACTTCCATTCATTCCTCCATCACAGCATCTCCAACATCGTCGAAAATCCTAAGCATCGATAATTGAGCATTGTCATGAGCATCGACTGACGCACGCTGGATCCTTGCAGCTCCTTCTTCAAGCACTGCTCTGTCGCCCTCGTTCTTGAGCCAAGACCGGTAATGCAAGAAAACACACATGTAACATATAAACTCCATAGGTGATGAAATTAGTTTCTTCTCAAAGCAAGGTTTGTTTCTAATTTTTTAAATCGCTCGGCAAAAGGAAGCTATTCCAATGATATGGTAATTGGATTCGAAAGGGAGGATTTTAGCAATCCACCAGAAAAATTGAGTGAAACTAGTTGGCCTGGAAAGAAACCCCAAGACATAACAAATCACACTCCACATATAAATTGTAGCAGGGCAACCAAAAAACAAGTGAGAAATAGATTCATCAGCCGGACAAATGCGACAAGAGAAATCCCCAATCCACTTCCTCCTTTTCATGTTGTCCTTGGTGGCAATAGAATTATGTAAAATAAGCCAGAGCCAGATTTTGATTTTCAAAGGTATTTTAGCTTCCACAGTTGAGAGAAGGATTTTTCAACATTAGAGGAGGAAAGCTTTTTATACATATATATTACGTAGAAAACTCTAGACTTGGTATATTTCCATTTAGACTTGTTAGGGTCCTCCCCAATAGCTAAATTCATGAGTGCACTTCTCAACAATTTATCTTGTGCTTGCATCTTACCATCGAACCACCTTCTCAGATCGAGTTGCCAGTTCTTCTGCCACATTTCCCTAACTATGCACATTTGAAGATTACGCACCTCATATAGCCGAGGGAACTTCTCACAAAAGGGAGTAGACCCACACCATTGATCATGCAAAAAACCAGTTTTCGTGCCTCCATTTACAATCATCATTCTTCCTTGCAAATATAAATCTTTGACCCCGAGTAGATACTTCAGTACGGGAGAATCATCCTTCTTCATCCTAACCCTCCAAATACCATGACTAATTTCATATTTAGCTTTCATCAAAGACTGTCAAATGACATCTTCCAATTTCAGTCTCCACCACCACATGCACAACAAGATGTTGTTGAATAGCTTGAGATCCTTAATCGCCACACCCCCTTTAGACCTTGGATTATTCATGATTGGCCATCTGACCATGTAGTACTTGTTTTTTTGTTGCAGATCCTTGCCAAAAAAACTTTCTTATGATTGAAGTCCATTCTTTCAAGCATGTGTTAAGGTATCATGTACACTGACATGACATAGATCAAGACACTGCTAAGAGATGATTGGATCAGAATTAGCCTCCCCCAATGGATGAGTTATTACCAATCCAACCGTTCAGTTTTTTCTTTAACTTGTCACTTAAAGGTATCAAATCTGCCACATGGAGCATGGACCCACAAACAGAGGCCCCAAGATATTTCATAGGCCACACCCCCATTTTATAGTTCAACATATCAGAGAAAAGCATGCCTCTCTCCACATCCTCCATCACCATGAGCACTTCACCTTTAAGGAAGTTGATTCTCAAACTTGGTGTGGCCTCAAATAGGTACAAAATTAGCTTCAACTGCCTCACCTGATTCACATCATCCTAAACTAGCACCAAAGTGTGTCTACATATTGAAAAATAGCTACCCCATTTGGCACAAGGTGAGGAACCAAACCAGTTAGCTGCCCACATTCCTAGGCTTGATGGATAAGTTTAGCCAGCCCTTCTGCAGAAATGTTGAACAAAAATGGGGATAAAGGGTCTCCCTGCCTCACTCCCCTATGGCTCCCAAAATCTTTTCCTCTAGTATTGTTAATTTTTTCACACCGAGTACCATCAGCGGACTAGCCAACCTAATTCAAGGGTATGTGTTGCATACCCAATATTTTTTGCATGTTAGCTTTGGTGCATACGTGTGTATGTATGTATGATGTGCATATCAGCATTCATTGTGACGATTTTCTAGGATTCACTGTCTTCCTCCGTCCTTTATAAATGGGCTTTATCTTGGGCCTCTAGTTGCACACAGTACAAACGAAAAAAAGGAAGGGGCTTGCACGTACTGAATCTGCTAACAAAGAGAAAGTTTGCACATGATGAGCGACCAGCTCTTTAGATACAAAAGAGAAACATACTGAAGCAACTAATGCCCAATTTTTGTTGTCCTAATGTATTCCATCATGTAGTTGTAAAATAAATAAATAAATCTGTTATGCAGAATTTTACGACTTCTATTCAGGTGAAAAAGAAATTATTTTGCATACCCAATCTTTAAATCCTAGCTCCGCCACTGAGTACCATCCTTGACAATGTCCTCGATCATTCTACACCATGGCCTACTAAACCCTCTTAGGGAGATGCAGTGCATCAGATAAGCCCAGTCTACCTTTTCATAAGCTTTCTCGAAGTCAATTTTGAACACTACCCCTTACCTTTTTTCCTCATTGACTCATGAAGGATTTCGTGGAGAGACAACATGCCATCCATAATGTTCCCACCTCTGATAAACACAGTCTGATAAGGAGAAGTGATTTTCCTCATCATTGGTTCCACTCTGAGGGTGGCTACCATTGTAATAATCTTATAAATTACCGGCAAAAGGCAAATAGGCATGTATTTTTGAATGCTATGTGCATCTTGAGACTTCTGCAATAGAATTCTCATACTAAAGTTCAGCATGTACAACCCTAGTTTTCCTTAGTGTCAATCATTGAAAAGGTCCATCACATCATCCTTGACTATATTCCAGCAGGATTGAAAGAATTTGGTCGACACTCCACCAGGACTAGGAGCTTTATGAAAGAACATATTGTGTTCTCCCTATTTTTGTTTTGATTGTTGGATAACAACATTGGTGATCACCTGACTTTGTGCCAAGTGCTTTAGGTGGTTAGGTTATACCATCATGAAAGCATAGCTAAGAAATAAGCAAAAGAAGAGCAATTTTTCTGTCCGTCTAGAGTTTCCAGGCCGGAGACTCCGGCCTACCTGGACTGTATTGTTTCTTCGGAAACTCTGGCCATTTCTATCTAGAGCAAGATTGATCCTTGGTGAATCTCGCAGATTCCCTATCCAGAGTCTCCCCGGAGTATGCCCAAGACTCCAGCCCCCAGGTGAGATTTTTGGTGAAACTAACAGAAGCCCAGTCCAGAGTGTCCCGGGAGTTCCCCGAAGAATCTGTCCTTCTGATTTTATTCGAAGATGAAAGTTACAGAAGCCCAATCCGGAGCCTCCTCGGAGACTTGCAAGTTTCCGGCCCAGGCCGGAGACTCTAGGATAAGTGACCCTGTAACGGCTAGATTTGGAGAGGGGTATAAATCTCCTCCTTCTTCCCAAGCGGGTTAGCTCGTCTAGCATTCAAGTCACCATTAATAGAGCTCACCGAAAGCTATATTTCTCTCAATCCCTCCACCCAAACTCGTTGGTCTTTGGAGGATTGAAGGAGAAGGCCCTGGTCTACGACTTCACCAAGCCGTTCTTCATTTTCCCCTCATTCACTTGAGGGATTCAAGACCAGGGTTTGCTTATGGAAAACCTAGACCCCATTGTTTCTCACCTGTTGATTGGAGCAAGGTTGTTGGTGTTCTTGGGAGCTCCCAATTTGGTTGTGGGTGTGTGCCTCAAGATCATTGTAAAGGCGCCGATTTTCGCCTCGAATGGAATAAATAGTGGAAGGTGAACTAAGCCTTTATGGCGAAGTTCATCGGAAAATAGTGTGAGGCCTTTGTGGCGTTGAGTAGGCCTTTGTCGCAAAACTCGCACCCCTCCAACGAGACGTACTCCCGTCAAAAGAAGGAACTCAGGAATACATCCTTGTGAAAGCTAATGTCTCCTCTAATGATTTTGGTGGTGATAACAACATTGGCATATCTACTAACATGGTGTTTAAGTGTTCACAGATGGTATTCCAACCTCTATCAAGATTAGCAGAAATCTCTACGAAAAGATTCGCACAGGAAATTCTGGAACTAGTTATGGTTTTCTGAAGCCGGATATTTCAGGTTATTAACCCGGAATTTCCGGTACCTAAAGGGCGGAATTTCCGGCCCTGGCCCCGGAATATTCCGGCATGCGCGAAGATGAGCTGAAAAAGTTATGGACGTCCAAAGTGCCCGCTCTCAGATGTGGGGGCGGAAATTTGCCCAGAATTTCTGGGGGAAATTTCTGGCCCCTGTTTCCTTAGAAGAAAACAGACGCGTCGTTGCCTGCCCGCTCTCGGATATGGGGGCGGAAATCTAGCCAGAAATTTTTGTCCACCGGATTATTGGAAAATCCTCCCCCGGACTTTTGGAAATATTCGGACCTCTAACCCAAAAATTTCCGGTACTAATACCGGAATATTCCGGCCGTGAAAGATAGCAACAGCTAGATTTCGGAGGAGGCTATAAATACCTGTCTTCTTCCTCTAGACAGCAACTTTGTCCATTCCTCTCTCTCCTCCATTGTTTGAGAGCTCAAAACGCCTAGATCTCCCTCCTCATCCAACCAAACTCGATGCCCTTCATGGATTTGATGGAGGAGGCCTAGATCTACATCTTTACCAAGCCATAAATTGTTTTCCCTTACTCTACCCCTTGGGATCTTGTAAATCTCTTGGTTGCCTTGTCATCCTAGAGAAACCCTAGTGCTTGTAGCTTCCACCTTGTTGCAAGACGCTTCAGATTGTTGAGAGCCTCCATCTCACTTGTGGAGTAGCCTCAACCACGTGTAAAGGATTGTTCAACACCTTCAAGTCGACCTCATAGTGGAAACGAGAATCTCCCTCACCAGAGAAGCTCAAGGAGAACAAGGTGTGCACATCTGTGCTATTGAGGAGTGCCTAGGTGGTTCCCCACCTCTCCAACGTAGACGTACTTCTCTTGATAAGGAACTACGGGAAACATATCCTTGTCTCCTTGTTTACACTTGTGGTTATCTTGTGCTTTGCATATTACTTCCGTTTCATACTTGTTTCTTGTCACCTAGGGTGTTCATCTAGTTGCACATCTAGAAAACATCGTCGTTTACTTGCTAAAGCCTATCTAAAAGTGAAAATGATTAAAATTTGTAGGTCACCTATTCACCCCCACCCCCACCCCCTCTAGTTGATCATAGTGTACTTTGAATTGGTATCAGAGCCTCAGCTCTTATATCGGTCTTAACCGCCTAAGAGTATTATGGCCAACAGAGAGGATCCTGAATCTTCTAAGGAGGAGCTCTCCAAAATGGCCAATACTATAGCTAACCTAGAGACAATGGTTGGAACCATTCAAACCTAATTATGCAAGTTTAGCTCTAGTGTTGGCTCGGAGGTTTCCTCCATCAAGAAGATGTTGGAGAACATGATGGGTAAACCTAAGGGGCACGTGAATTCTCCCCATGTCTCTGATGAGGAAAGTTCGGAAGAGTAAACTATTCCAAACGATACCGAAATCGAAGATAACATTGCCAAAGCTAAGGCGAAAGCTGCACAAAAGGCTAAGGCAAAGGAGAATTCCGGAGGCTCCAAGTCTCAAACGGCTAATGGTTCGGGGTCCAACTCAAAAGTTCCACCACCTCAAAATTATGACTCCATCCATCCAATTGTTTCCATGCCACACATTCTTAATGTTGGACTTCCTCCCATGCTTAACACTAATGAATTATCTTCTTGGAAGTTTGAAATGGAGTCACATATTTCCGGCTCATGCACCTCCTTGTGGAGAAGTGTGGTCCATGGGTTCCATCCCCACGACCCAAGCAACTTGACTCCTAGAGAGGATGTGGAATACCAACTCAACAACACCGCCCTTGTCATCATTCAAAAGGCTCTTCCAAGGGAGCATCTCACTCACATCCGTGGTTGCAAGACCACCAAGGAAGCTTGGGACAAGCTTGACACTTTGTTTCAAGGGAATGCTAGCATCCAATCATCAAAGTATGATGTGGCCATTGACAAGTCCGAGAACTTTGTTATGCAAGAGGATGAGTCCCCCGAGGAGCTATATAGAAGAGTTTTCACCCTTTCCAATCAATTAAGGGACTTTGGAAAAGAAGAAATCTCCGATGAGTGGATAAAGAGGAAGTTCATCAAAGAAATTACACCCTTCGAGAAGAACCTCTCCACTAGCATCCGGACTACAAGAGTGCGGATGATGCTCTTGCTCGCTCTAGAGGAATGGGAAATTCATCCAACCTAGCTTTGAAGTCAAAGACGATTGCTCGAATTGAAGAAGTTGAAGAGGATTATGATGAGGAGGAGGACTATGAGGACACTTACACATGTGCTCACAAGTGCATTGCTCTTGCCATGCGCGGATATTGGAAGAGATGGGAAGCTCACAAGGCTGGTTCTCCAAGACCCCCTAGAACCAAGGACATGCTACAATTGTGAAAGTGCAAATCAATTCGTGAAGGAGTGCCCTTTTGAGCCAAGAGAAGAAAATGAAGGCAAGCTTGTTGGAAAAAACAAGGCCAAGGCTCCACAAAACAATAACTTCGCTAGAAGAGTGCCAAAGGCTCTTTATGTTCAAGAAGGGGCCATGTTGGAAACCTATATTTCGGGATATGAAGGAGAAGATGAAGTGGTAGGAGTGGCCCATGTTGCAATAGCTACCTCCTCATCTCCATCGGTCTCTCTATTTGAATTCCCCCAATGAGAATGCGCCTATCCGACCTACATGTCTTATGGCAAAAGCCACTTCGGGAAGTGCTTCCGGGTCGGGAAAATGGACGGTGGATAGTGGTGCATCCCAACATATGACCATAAGTAAGGACGCAATGAGTGATCTTAATCCTCCATTACCTCATCTCAATTGTGTCACTATTGGTGATAACTCCAAGATAAAGGTATTGGGGTGAGGCAAGGTAGCTATCTCAAATGATTTCTCAATTGAGAATGTTCTCCTTGTCGAGTCCCTTGGTTACAATCTCATGTCGGTCCTTCAATGGCTTTACCTCTTTCTTTAATAAAGAGAACGTGATTGTCACTTGGGAGGTGACTCTTAAAGTATCCTTTGTTGGGCATGTCGAGAACGACACGTATGTGGTGGACTTGTCTAAAGGAGACACGTGTGCCGCGACATGCCGGCTAAAGTTGATGTGGTTGGCTATGGCATCGCCGGTTAGCTCACACTAATATGAGGACATTGCATGACCTTCAAAGTGGCAATCATGTTCTAGGACTAACGAATTCTAAGTTTACCAAAGATTGTGTGTGTATCTCTTGCGTGCTTGGAAAGAAACATGGAGAATCTCACCCCACCAAGACCACCATCACCACTTCAAGAGTCCTCGAGCTTATTCATTTGGACCTTTTTGGTCCATTCTCTTATAATAGTCTTGGAGGCAAGAAGTATTGCTTGGTAATTGTGGATGACTATTCAAGATATTGTTGGGTGTATTTATTCAAGAGGAAGAGTGAGACTCAAAAGAGATTCATCAAGTTCATAACTTTGGTGGAGCGCCAACACGATGCAAGCATCATGGCAATCCGGAGTGATAATGGCTCTGAATTCAAGAACTACACCGTGGAGGGATTTCTTAGCGAAGAGGGGATTGCTCATCAATATTCCACTCCCTATACCCCTCAAAAAAATGGTGTGGAGGAGAGAAAGGACCAGACACTAATGGATGCGGCAAGGACCATGATTGCGGAGTTCTCTTCTCCTTACAATTTTTGGGCCGGGGCCGTTTCCACCGCTTGTCATGCTAGCAACCGGTTGTATCTCCGCAATAACTTGAACAAGACTCCCTTTGAGATTCTCACGGGCAAGAAGCCGGATGTAACATATTTCAAGGTCTTTGGATGCAAATGCCTCATTCGTAAGAAAGGTAAACGCTTGTCCAAATTTGAGACCAAATAATATGAGGGTATCTTTGTTGGTTATGCCACAAATGTACACGCCTATAGAGTCTACAACAAGTCCACTAGACAAGTTGAAGAAGCTATAGACATGGTGTTTGATGAGGATAATGGGTCCCAAGGGGGAGTATAGATCATGGTGTTGTAGGAGATGCAATTCCTCTCATCGTCATCAGAAGAATGGGGATTGGTGAAATAATCCCCATTGAGGGTTACCGGATGACGTAGGGAGAAGGACTATGCTCTACTCAAGGGGAGCCATTGACTACACCCATTGATACACAAGCTACCGAACAAGATGAACCAAGCCCTCAAGCTACTAATCAAGGCCAAGCTAATGATCAAGGTCACTCCATCAATCAAGGCCAAGCTAATGATCAAGGCCAAGCTATCAATCAATGCCAAGCTAACAATGAAGGACAAGGACAAGACTCTCATGTTGGTGAAAGAACTCAACAAATAAGTGATCCATCTCCCATCAATGAACAAGATCAAGATCAAGATGGACATGACTCCGATGATGAAGGTGATCCTCAAGCTACATCCAAGGAGATTTTAGAGGAGATGCTAGCGCGTAGAACAAAGAGAAGGCTAGAAAATCTTGAGTGTGCCGGTCACACGGAGGACATGATTCTTGGAAAAGTTCGAGGAAGGGTAGTCACAAGGAGGCAATTGGCGGATTTTAGCAAGGCACATGCTTTTGTCTCTCACATTGAGCCCAATAAAGTCTATGAAGCTCTTGAATATCAAGATTGTCTTGAAGCTATGCATGACGAACTCAACAACTTTGAGCGCCACAAAGTATGGAAGTTAGTACCAAGGCCCAAGGATTGTAAGAACGTCACTGACACCAAATGGGTGTTCAAGAACAAGCAAGATAAACATGGCATTGTCATTCGCAACAAGGTGAGATTGGTGGCTCAAGGCTTCTCTCAAGTAGAAGGCGTCGATTTCGGTGAAACTTTCGCTCCCGTAGCTCGCCTTGAATCAATTCGTATCTTGCTTGGATATGCTTGACATCATAATTTCAAATTACAACAAATGGATGTTAAAAGTGCTGTCCTAAATGGTCTCATAAATTAGTTAGTATATGTCAAGCAACCTTCGGGTTTCGAGGATCCCAACCATCCCGATTACGTCTACAAACTCGTTAAGGATCTCTATGGACTTAAACAAGCTCCACGTGCGTGGTACGGGCACCTTAAAAAGTTTCTAGTGGATCGTGGGTTCAATGTTGGTTTCATCGACCCCACCCTTTTTTACAAAAAGGTTGGAGGTGACTTATTCATATGTCAACTCTATGTGGATGATATCATTTTTGGGTCTACTAACACCAAGTTCAATGAAGAGTTTTGCAAGCTTATGACGAATAGGTTTGAGATGTCTATGATGGGCGAGTTGGAGTACTTTCTTGGCTTTGAGATCAAGCAACACCCCAAAGGCACTTTCATCAAGCAAGCCAAGTATACACAAGATATGCTCAAACGATTCAACATGCATGACGCCAAGCCTATGAAAACCCTCATGTCCATAACTCTTGACTTGAAACCCGACCCGAATGGTAAAGAGGTAGATCAAAAGGTATAACGCTCCATGATTGGCTCTTTGCTCTACCTTTGTGCATCTAGACCCGATATTATGTATAGTGTAGGTAAATGTGCAAGGTTTCAAGCCTCTCCGAGGCAAATTCATTTTGAAGCGGTTAAACGTATCTTTCGCTATTTAGTTCATACCCCAAACTTTGGTCTTTGGTATCCCAAGGGTTCAAGCTTTCAGCTCACAGGGTACTCGGATGCAGATTATGTGGGAGAGAAGACGGATAGGAAGTCTACATCTGGAGGTTGCCAGTTTCTTGGTCGCTCTTTGGTGTGTTGGTCTTCCAAAAAGCAAAATTGTATCGCTCTCCCCACCACCGAGGCCGAGTACATCTTCGCGGAGAGTTGTTGTGCTCAATTGCTATGGATGCGGCAAACTTTGCGAGATTATGGTCTCGACTTCGACAAGGTACCTCTCTTGTGCGACAATGAGAGTGCCATCAAGATCGCCTACAACCCTGTTCTTCACTCCAAGACAAAGCACATTGAGATTCGGCATCATTTCATTCGGGATCACGTTGAGAAGGGCGATATTGACCTCTCTTATGTGCCGACCAAGGATCACTTGTGTATATCTTCACGAAGGCCCTTGATGAACCAAGATTTCGGGGTTTGAGGAATGAACTAAATGTCATAGATGCGTCTAAGTTCACTTGATACCTTGCATAGATACCCTGATTACACGTGATATCTAGGTTTGGATGTAGGCATGGACATAGGGGGAGCATATTTCAATTCATGAACCAATACTCCTCCTATCATGCGCAAATCAATCAAAACTTCATGCATATCTAGTCATTTTGTGACTTACTGTGCTTCAACGTGAGTCATGCTTTTGGGCCCAAGATATATCTTCGTGGCTCCTTGGCATATACTCAAACACAGTGGCTACGGCCAGCAACATTTTCTCTCCCATGTGTTGCTCGTTTTTCTTGTTCTACCTTCGTTTGTGTTTGTGTTTTCTTTGTCATCACTTTTGTTTTTTTTCGTGTTTTGGCAGTTCATGTTTTGTTCTTCAAACCATTTTGTGAAAAGCTGTGTTTGGGAGCCCGTAAATTCCGGCCCAGGGCCCGGAAATTTCCGGCCACCTGATCTTTGTCCCTGAAACTTCCCCCATTTCCTCCGTGCCCTCTCTCTGGAAACGGCCGGAATTTAGGGCGGAATTTTCCGGGCCAAATATCCGGGGGCCGGAGTATTCCGTGTCCTGGCCCCAGAAATTTTCGGCGTTCGATATTTGCCTAGAAATTCGACCCCCATTCCGTTGTGCCCCCTCTCTGGACACACACCGGAATATTGGGGCAGAATTTCCGGCCAAATATCTGGTGTCCCCGGAAATTTCCGCCCCCCCCCACCGGAATATTCCGGGGTAAGCAGTTGGAGCCTATAAATAGGCGACGGGAGGGGTTGTGCCATTCTTTTCCCCTCCCGTTGCCCGTTCCTTCGTCTCCAACTGCTGCCGCCGCCACGGGGGCTCCCCGGAAGCTCCTCCGCCTCCTCTCCTTTCCCTCCGGCCTCCCCTCTCGGATCAAGAGGCCGCCACGTCTGTTACCTCCATGGAGCCCGGTATGTGGTCACATCTTTTCCGTGATCTAGGGTTCCTAGTCCTTTTGATTTAGTAGGTTTCTAGCGTTTGCTCACTGGCACATCGTGTTTCTCTCCTGTTATTCCCCCACTTCACGCATCACGTTCCGATTCGAGATTCTTTGCAGGCCTAGATTCGCAGCCCTGGCACGATCTTTCCAGGGCCGGAAATTTCCGGCACCCACCCAGAATTTCCGCCCCCCCCCCCCGGAAATTTCAGCGAGAGCCGGAATTTCTGGCCTGCCCTCAATCTTGTAGTTGACTCTGCACTGAGACTCTATTCCCCATGTTCTATTCCACTCTACAAAATAGGAGCCCCAGTGTTGATTTTGTTTGATTTTCTGTATGCTCTCCTTTGCATTTTCTCACAGATGGTTTCGGCTCTCGGCCCAATGTCACCAGCAGTCGCAAGCGATACCGCCGCTTCCTCCAGAATGATGAAGGAGTGTATGTTGATGAGACTATCATCCGTCAGCGTAAGCGTGAGGAAAAGCGCGAGTATGAGCGTCAGCGCAACGCAGATAGGGCTGCTCGTCTTGCTAGCAAACAACAAGGAAAGACCTCTTTGAATCTGGCAACCATGTCCGTAGCTGAATTCAAGACTTGGCGCAACAAAGACTGGTTCACAACTGGCCCTCAAGACCCCAACATTGATTCATGTTTCTAGCACGTGGAACAGGAAACTCTGTACAAGCAGGTGTATTATGTCATGAGCAAGCTTGTCTGCCCCATGAAGTATATCAACTTTCAGCACATGGCATCATTCCCTGATTATTTCAACAACTCTGTCCACCTTGCTGAGCTCCTTGGTTTGTGTCATCCGATGAAGACCCAATGCTCCTACAATAGCACTATCATTCAACAGTTCTTTGCTACCCTAGTATTTGACAATTCTGAAGAGATTGGGATGATATGGATGTCTGGACCATACAGGCTCACCGCTACCTTCCATGACTTTGCTGCTGAATTGGGATATCCATTTGCTGGTCTCTCAGATCCTCAGGGTGCTCAGATGCATGTCCATGGCGTGGAGTATGACAAGAACAAGCTGGCTGAGCTGTACGGGCCTCGTGGTGTTGTGGGGTCCGCAAATGACCTCTTTGCTATCTATGATATTCTTCTACGCATGTTCAGAGAGACCATTGCCCCTAGTGGTGGAAATAATGATGAGATCCGTGGCGGTTTGATGAACCTCATGCATCATGCCTACCTGACCTTCACAGAAGGTGACCTGGAGGATACCAAGACCCACAAGTTTGATGTGATGGATTTTATATTTCATGAGATCCACTTTTCTCTTTTCCATTGCAAGGTGCCTCCCTATGCGCCCTACATCATGAAGCTCATCAAGTCCAGATATCATGCTGACGAGCGTGAGGGTCTTGAGTTGGACTGTGAGGCTCACAAGGATGTGAAATTGTACAAGAAGAGCGCTCATACTCAACAAGATGCACATGATGTTGGTGCTACAGGCTAGGGACACCGTGATCCTCGCATGAGACAGGATGCTGCTAGGAAAGGTACCAAGAAGCTTTCTTGGGTCGTTCGTGCCATTGAGAAAGTGTTGTGCATGAATGGATGCATCCACAAGGAGAACTACAATGCCTATGTTGAGAGTCGCACCATTCTCGAGAATCAGCATGCTATCATGACTGCCCTCAACATGCCTGATGTCCCTGCTCCTCTCCGTGCTCAGATTCCTTACCGCAACTAGAACAATCGCGATGTTGACTGGTATCTTTGCATTATTGATGATGATGATCTAGAAACTGCTAGTGAGGAGGACAGCTCCAAGCAGGACCCCGAGGATGTTGGTTCTATGGACTAGAGCTTGTTCCATGGGACATAGCTCATTCTTCTGCCTTTTTGGTATCGTGATGCCAAAGGGGGGGGAAGATCTAGTGATGGGGGATTTGCTAGGGTGGGCAGTTTTATGTTTTCTCTCGTGTGCTTTTCGACTTTGTTTCATTTGTGAACTTTCTTTCATGGATTTCTATTTGTGAACCTGTATTATTGGGAGGCATGTCTCCTAGTTATGACCATCTGTGTTGTTTAGTTCCTATCATTTGATTATCTCTATGCAAATACTCGTGTTGTCATCACTCACCAAAAAGGGGGAAATTGAAAGCTCATGTCTCGTCTAATGATTTTGGTTGTGATAACAACACGGGTATATCTACTAACATGGTGTTTAAGGGTTCACATCTGCTATTCCAACCTCTATCAAGATTAGCAGAAATATCTACGAAAATATTCTCATAGGAAATTCTGGAACTAGTTATGGTTTTCTAAAGACGGATATTTCAGGTTATTAGCCCCGAATTTCTGGTACCCAAAGGGCGGAATTTCCGGCCCTGACCCCGGAATATTCCGGCCTACGCGAAGATCAGCTGATGAAGTTATGGACTTCCAAAGTGCCCGCTCTTGGATGTGGGGGCGGAAATTTGCCCGAAATTTCCGGGGGAAATTTCCTGCCCCTGTTTCCTTAGAAGAAAACGGACGGGTCGTTTCCTGCCCGCTCTCGGATATGGGGGCGGAAATTTGGCCGGAAATTTCCGGCCACCGGATTATTCAAAAATCCGGCCCCAGACTTTTGGAAATATCCAGACCTCTACCCCGGAAATTTCTGGTACTAATACCCATATGTGATGTTTAGTTCCTATCGTTTGATTATCTCTATGCAAATACTCGTGTTGTCATCACTCACCAAAAATGGGGAGATTGAAAGCTCATGTCTCCTCTAATGATCGGGTATATCTACTAACATGGTGTTTAAGTGTTCACAACTGGTATTCTAGCCTCTATCAAGATTAGCAGAAATCTCTGTGAAAATATTCGCATAGGAAATTCTGGAACTAGTTATGGTTTTCTAAAGCCGGATATTTTAGGTTATTAGCCTCGAATTTCCGGTACCTAAAGGGCGGAATTTCCGGCCCTGGCCCCGGAATATTCTGTCCTGCGCGAAGATCAGCTAATGAAGTTATGGACTTCCAAAGTGCCCGCTCTCGGATGTGGGGGCGGAAATTTGCCCGGAATTTCCGGGAGAAATTTCTGCCCCTATTTCCTTAGAAGAAAACGGACGCGTCGTTTCCTACCCGCTCTCGGATATGGAGGCGGAAATTTGGCCGGAAATTTTCGGCCATCGTATTATTGAAAAATCCGCACCCAGACTTTTGGAAATATCCGGACCTGTACCCCGTAAATTTCCGGTACTAATACCAGAATATTCCGGCCCTGGAAGACTGCAACAGCTAGATTTCGGAGGAGGCTATAAATACCTGTCTTCTTGCTCTAGAAAGCGAGTTCACCCATTCCTCTCTCTCCTCCATTGTTTGAGAGCTCAAAACGCCTAGATCTCCCACCTCATCCAACCAAACTCGATGCCCTTCAAGGATTTGATGGAGGAGGCCTAGATCTATGATGGGAGCCTTGACGCCCTCGTTGGTAATCCCCAAGAGAAAGGTTGTGAAGAGTGTAGCAGCAAGTTTTACCTTAGAAATGAAACCAAGGTTGAATCGACCAGTAGGAGGAAAAGCAATCTCTGAAGGTTGATGCAGTTGAGGTGGCAGGGCGCACTACCGGTTCAGCAGCAACATGGAACCTACACAACACAATCATATCACTCTGTCCCAACGAAGCGGTGAGGTTGTCAATCTTACTGGTTTTGCTGAACACAAATAGGTTAAACGTATGGTGTGGAAAACAGTAGGAAAACAGTAGGAACAGTATGAGAGCAGTATGAAAGCAGTAGGTGTTTTATCAGTATGAGGAAAAAGGACCGGGGTCCACAGTTCACTAGTGGTGTCTCTCCGTGAAAGATAATAACATGTGTGGTGAACAAATTACAGCTGGGAAATTGATAGAAATGAAGGCTGCACCGTAGTGCATATGCAAGAAATAAAGATTACTATGTGATTCATGCAGACATTATAACAAGATACATAGACCGTTATCCAACTGCATCTATGAATAAAAATCCACCCTCCGAATATCATCCGAACAAACATTGGGTATTAAGTTGCAAGCAACATATAATCGCAGTAAGCAAAGTGTGTAATGTAAACAATAACATCATCCTTAGACAAGCATTGTTGTTTTCTCCCTAATGGCAACAACACATCCTCCATCTGTCACGTTTCTGTCACTCGAGCACAGATGAAAAGGAGACACGAACCCACTTTCGAGCATAAATACTCCCTCTTGGAGTTACTAGCATCTTCTTGGCCAGAGCATCTACTAATAACGGAGAGCATGCAAGATCATAAATAACATATGCATGAACATAACATGATAGATTGATAATCAGTAGACATAGCATTCAACATTCATCAGATCCTAGCAAAGACAACATGTAGCATTACATAAAGATGATCTTGATCATGATAGGCAGCTCACAAGATCTAAACATGAGATACAAAGTGGCGAGAACGACCATCTATCTACTGCTACGGACCCGTTGTCCAGGGATGAACTACTCACGGATCACTTCGGATGAGGGCATGGTGGTGTAGACCCCTCCGGTGATAATTTCCCCTTCCAGCAGGGTGCCGGGGAGAGCTCCAGAACCCTCCCGATCTCGGGATGATGGTGACGGCAGCCTCGGGTGTTTCTCGGAAAAAAGTGGGATCCTTTTAGGGTTTATGTCTCGGGGGATAAAATATGTGAAAGGGCAGAGGTGGTGGAGGCCTGGGGGGCCCCACACCACCCCCGGAGCGTCCAAGGGGGGCGCCGCCCTATTGTGTGGGCCCCCTGAGGCCCCCCTCCGGGTTTCTTCGGGACTACGTGGAATCTTCGGGAATTCTAAGACTTCTGGGCTTCGATTTTTCCAATTCCGGGAATATTTCCAGAACAACTTTTCTGAAACCAAAAACAACAGAAAACAGGGAACTGGCTCTGTGGCATCTTGTCAATAGGTTAGTCTGGAAAATCGATAAAAATAACATAAAGTGTATAGCAAACATGTGGAAAACAATAACAAAACAACATGGAACATCAGAAATTAAGGATACGTTTATGACGTATCAACATCCCCAAGCTTAGTTCCTACTCGTCCTCGAGTAGGTAAACGATAAAAACACAATAATTTCTGAGGTTACATGCTACCAACATAAACTTGATCATCAATAATGTAAAGCATAAGTAAGCTGAGATAATAGAACTTTAACACAAGCATGATAAATAGAACTTTAATAATAAAGCATAGCAATCACTTTGCATCATGATAAGTAACTCAAATAAAAGATCATGAATAACAATGCATACAAAGATATATGTTTGTTTCAAGTATAGAGAAAACTTGTCAAAGTGATATTTCGCTAGTCCTTAAGAGTGGGGCAAAACATAAATTCCAGGATACCTTCAAAGTTCATGAGGAAGACTAGAACAAATAATTGGAGAACAAGCAATCACACAACATTAATCAATTAATAATGTTTCTGGGACAAATGCATATAAAACTTAGAATGGCAAAAATGCTCTCTCAACTGTGCATAAAGTTAGAAGATGAAGACTCAACATAAAAGTAAAACAAAGCCCTTCACAGAGGGAAGCATGGATCACTCATGTGCTAGAGCTTTTATTTTATTAAACAGAGTTATTGAAAACTTGACACTCCTCCCAACCATCTTTCACAAACCATGGCTAACAGAATCCTCGGGTGCCTGCCAACAATCACATACTATGGAGGAGTGTCTATATTTTAAGAGAGGTGTATGCTTATGTCAACGAATGGTAAACAAAAAATACAGTACGTCACAAGCCAACTAGACTTCACAAGAGCGGCTCCCACATGAAGGACACATCTGGGTAGATGGTCATCCCTCTTTCTCTTTTGTTTACACAATTATGCTTTGACTGATAAATAAGGGGCAAAAATAGTGAAGAGAATTTGTGTTATAAATTTGGGTCTGGGCACCCCGCTGCCAGCTCTTCTTTCATTGGATAAGCGGATGAAGCCACTAGTCCAGAGTGTGAAAGTCCAATCAACAAGTGACATAAATATTCTCTATTTACGTCCGCATGAGCTAAAACAAGAGCACAAAACATGAGTAATTTTGAAAGTTTTAAAGATAACACATGAGCAATTTACTTGGAGTGGTGGATAAATACCACATGTATGTAGGTATAGTAGACACAATGGCAAAATTTTGGGTTTGGGGAGTTGGATGCACGAGTAGAGCTCATACTCAGTACAGGTGGAGGCTAGCAAAAGATTGGGAGCGACAAATCAAGAGAGCATAAGAGCCATAATCATGCATAGCGACATGAACATCATTAATCAAAGCATAAGTGGCACCACAATTTCAAAAACTAAATGATCATGGAGGCTATTCGTGAGTGGTTCATACTCATAAACATGGTGTGAGCATGCGCCAAGTCAACCAAATAAAACATTCAAAGGAGAACACCACAAATTTATGCTTCAATATGACAAGAATGACTCATGATTCTTTCAAAGGCACATTAAACACTCTCAGCTATTTGAGGCTAATCATGCTACTCAATAACCACAAGACTTTAAAACTAAAATAACATCTAGCATGATATGAAAAAGTCTGTCCACAGTCTATACAAGCTTCTACTTGCACCGTTAAAAATTCTACCTCAAACAACAGTTTCTTTTCCCAACAAGCACCATACAAAACATGTCTTAACAAAAACTCTCTAAGTGCTACAGCAATAAAACATGAGAGGACTCACATAAAACTACTAAAACTAACAGCTCTAAACAAGAGATGCAGTGAAAACAAGAGCTAAACAGGAATTTTTGCAGCAACTAGAAGAAAAACTAAGAATACTAGCATAGCAAGTATTCCAACGAAAAAGCGGAGCGTGTCTCTCTCCCAAAAAAACAATGCTAGGATCCAACTATATTATTGCAGCGAGGAAAACAAAATAAAACAAAATAAAAACAAAGAAAAACAAACAGACGCTCCAAGTAAACTTCATATGATGTGACCGAATAAAAATATAGTTTCACGAGAAGTGACCTGATAGATAGTTGATGAAGAGGGGGCATCCCCAAACTTTGACCTTGCACTCTTCTTGATCACATATATCACCTCTTCTCTTGACCCTTGAAAACTTCCTTCACACCACACTCAAACAGTAATTCGCATTAGAGGGTTAGTGCAACAATTAAAAATCTATTGGTTATGTATGTCACAAGTGATATTGATACTTTTAAATATTAGCTACAGACACTGATATTTCGTGAAGCAAAGAAATTCACTTGACATCGCAAAAGAGCAAATGCAAGAAAAATGGTAGAATCTGTCAAAACCAGAACTGTCTATAAATACGAATTTTTTCGAGGCACTTAAGTTGCTCATCTCAAAAAACTTAAAGAACCAAAAAGTTTCGGAATTATCTGAGTAATAAGCAAAAAAAAATTCAGATCATTCTGATCTTCCAGGATTTTATACGATTTTTTACGGTGGACAGCAGAAATCTGTTTCCTGCGCATAAATCCGAAAACCAACTCCAACTCTCGTCAGAAACCTTACTTGGCACTACTAAAACATGAAAAGAAAGATACAAAGGAGTTGATAAATAAGTATACAACCCCTTGACTCAAAGAAAACAGAAAAAACAAAGCAAAAATAAAACCATGGGTTATCTCCCAAGAAGTGATTTTCTTTAACGCCTTTTAGCTAGGCCCAGAAAAGTGGAATCAAGTATTTTCAAGTGAAGAAGCATCCAAATTGTAACTTGTTCAAATAACAGAATCAAAAGGCAACTTCATCATCTTTCTAGGAAAGTGTTCCATACCTTTCTTGAGTGGGAACTGAAATTTAATATTCCCTTCTTTCATATCAATAACAGAACCAACGGTTCTAAGAAAAGGTCTTCCCAAAACAATTGGACAAGAAGAATTGCATTCAATATTAAAGACAAAAAAATCAACGGGGACAAGAGTATTATTAAGCATTATAAGAACATCATCAACTCTCCCCAAAGGTTTCTTTCTAACATTATCAATAAGAAGAATATCCAAATAACAAGGTTCCAATGGTGGTAAATCAAGAATACCATAGAGTTTCTTGGGCATAACAGAGATACTAGCACCAAGATCACATAGAGCATTGAAATCAAAATCATTTACTTCAATTTTAATAATAGGGTCCCAACCATCATCTAGCTTCCTAGGGATAGAGGCTTCACATCTTAATTCATCCTCTCTAATTTGCATGAGAGCATTTGTAATATGTTTTGTGAAAGCCATATTGATAGCACTAGCATGAGGACAACTAGAAAGATATTGTGAGAACTTAATCACTTCAGTTATGTTGCAATAATCAAAGTCAATATCATTTTTATCAAATATAATGGGACCATTGTCTCCCATGTTTCTAAAAATTTCATCACTTTTATCAGGAACATTTTTAGCAGTTTCAGGCAGTTTTGCATTTTTACTAGCAGAAGTGGGAGTGTTTCCAACACCAATTAATTTACCATTAATAGTAGAAGGTTTTCTAGCATGAGAAGCTTCATTTTTACTAGTGGTGGTAATGGTTCAAACATTAGTTATATTATTCTTTATAGCTATTTCATTTTCTCTTTCCCATCTAGCATGCAATTCAGCTAACATTCTAACATTATCATCAATTCGAATTTGGATAGAATTAAAAGTTTTACTTTCTTTAACATCATGAGGAACAACTTTTAGTTTCAAAAAATCAACATCAAGAGCAAGACTATCAACTTTAGAAGCAAGAACATCAATTTTGCCAAATTTTTCCTCAACGGATTTATTAAAAGCAGTTTGCGTACTAATAAAATTCTTAAGCATGTTCTCAAGATCAGAGAGTACACTTTTGTTATTTTTGTAGAAATTACCATAAGAATTACCATAAGCATTGCTATTATTGGGAGGGTATGGCCTATAATTATTGCTACCAAAATTATTCCTATAAGCATTGGTGTTGAAATTATTATTTTTAATGAAGTTAACATCAACATGCTCTTCTTGAACAACCAAAGAGGCTAAGGGAACATTGTTTGGATCAATAGGATCATGGCCATTCACAATATAGACATAATATCATTAAGTCTCGCATTCAAAGAGGAGGTTTCTTCAACAGAATTTACCTTCTTACCAGTTATAGCTCTCTCAGTGTGCCACTAAGAATAATTTACCATCATATCATCAAGAAGCTTTGCTGCTAACCCCAAGGTCATGGACATAAAGGTTCCTCCAGCAACTGAATTCAGAAGGTTTCTTGAAGAAAAATTCAGACCTGCATAAAAGGTTTGGATGATCATCCAAGTAGTCAGTCCATGAGTGGGACATTTCTTTACCAAAGATTTCATTCTTTCCCAAGATTTAGCAACATGCTCATTATCAAGTTGCTTAAAATTCATAATGCTACTTCTTAAAGATATAATCTTAGCTGGAGGATAATATTTTCAAATGAAAGCATATTATCACTTAGTCCAAGAATCAATACTATTTCTAGGCAAAGATAGCAACCATTATTTAGCTCTTCCTCTCAAAGAGAAATGAAACAATTTCAGTTTAATAATATCTCCATATACATCTTTATATTTTTGCATCTCACATAGTTCAACAAAATTATTAAGATGGGCAGCGGCATCATCAGTACTAACACCAGAAAATTGCTCTCTCAGAACAAGGTTTAACAAGGCAGGTTTTATCTCATAAAAATCAGCAGTAGGAGCAGGTGGAGAAATAAGTGTGCTAATGAAATCATTGTTGTTGGTGCCAGTAAAGTCACACAACTTAGTGTTCTCAGGAGTAGTCATTTTAACAAGACTAAAAACATGAATAAAACTACAACTAGTATAAGAACTATTTTTGTGTGTTTTCGATAAAGAGAAGCAAACAAGACAAAATAAAATAAACTAAGCAAAACACAAACAAGGTAAAGAGATTGGAAGTTAGTGACTCCCCTTGCAGAAATTCTCTTCCTCCCCGGCAACGGCGCCAGAAAACTTGATGGGAGCCTTGACGCCCTTGTTGGTAAACCCCAAGAGAAAGGTTGTGAAGAGTGTAGCAGCAAGTTTTCCCTCAGAAAAGAAACCAAGGTTGAATTGACCAGTAGGAGGACAAGCAATCTCTGAAGGTTGATGCAGCTGAGGTGGCAGGGCGCACTACCGGTTCAGCAACAACGTGGAACCTACACAACATAATCAATCACTCTGTCCCAACGAAGCAGTGACATTGTCAATCTCACCGGTTTTGCTGAACACAAAGAGGTTAAACGTATGGTGTGGAAGCTGCAGGAAAACAGTAGGAACTGTATGAGAGCAGTATGAAAGTAGTAGGCGTTTTATCAGTATGAGGAAAAGGACCGAGGTCCGCAGTTCACTAGTGTTGTCTCTTCGTGAAAGATAATAACATGTGTGGTGAACAAATTACAGCTGGGCAATTGACAGAAATGAAGGCTACACCGTAGTGCATATGCAAGACATAAAGATTACTATGTGATTCATGCGGGCATTACAACAAGATACATAGACCGTTATCCAACTGCATCTATGACTAAAAATCCACCCTCCAAATATCATCCAAACAAACGTTGGGTATTAAGTTGCAAGCAACAGATAATCGCAGTAAGCAAAGTGTTTAATGTAAAAAAATAACATCATCCTTAGACAAAGCATTGTTGTTTTCTACCTAATGGCAACCGCACATCCTCCATCTGTCACGTTTCTGTCACTCGAGCACATATGAAAAGGAGGCATGAACCCACTATCGAGCATAAATACCCCCTCTTGGAGTTACTAGCATCTACTTGGCCAGAGCATCTACTAATAACAGAGAGCATGAAAGATCATAAATAACATATGCATAAAGATAACATGATAGATTGATAATCAGAAGACATAGCATTCAACATTCATCAGATCCTAGCAAACACAACATGTAGCATTACATAAAGATGATCTTGATCATGATAGGAAGCTCACAAGATCTAAACATGAGGTACAAAGTGGAGAGAACAACAATCTAGCTACTTCTATGGATCCGTAGTCCATGGATGAACTACTCGCGCATCACTTCGGAGGAGGGCATGGTGGTGTAGACCCCTCCGGTGATGATTTCCCCCTCCGGCAGGGTGGCGGGGAGAGCTCGAGAACCCTCCCGATCTCGGGATGACGGTGACGGTGGCCTCGGGTGTTTTTCGGGAAAAGTGGGGTCCTTTTAGGGTTTATGTCTCGGGGGGATTGAATAGGCGAAAGGGCAGAGGCGGTGGAGGCCTGGGGGCCCCACGCCACCCCCGGCACGGCCAAGGGGAGGGGGCGCCATCCTATGGTGTGGCCCCCCTCCGGGTCTGTTCGGGACTTCGTGGAACCGTCGGGAATTCTGAGACTTTCGTGTTTCGAATTTTCCAATTCCGAGAATATTTCCAGAACAACTATTCTGAAACCAAAAACAGCAGAAAACAGGGAACTGGCTCTATGGCATCTTGTCAATAGGTTAGCCCGATAAATCGATAAAAATGACATAAAGTGTATAGAAAACATGTGGGAAACAATAAGAAAACAACATGGAACATCGGAAACTAAGGTTACGTTTATGACGTATCAATCTACATCTTTACCAAGCCATAAATCGTTTTCCCTTACTCTACCACTTGGGATCTTGTAAATCTCCCTGTTTCCTTTTCATCCTAGAGAAACCCTAGTGCTTGTAGCTTCCACCTTGTTGCAAGAAGCTTCGGATTGTTGAGAGCCTCCATCTCACTTGTTGAGTAGCCTCAACCACGTGTAAAGGTTTGTTCAATGCCTTCAAGTCGACCTCATAGTGGAAACGAGAATCTCCCTCACCGGAGAATCTCAAGGAGAACAAGGTGTGCACATCCATGCTATTGAGGTGCGCCTAGGTGTCTCCCCACCTCTCCAACGTAGAAGTACTTCTCTTTAGAAAGAACTACGGGAAACATATCCTTGTCTCCTTGTTTACACGTGTGGTTATCTTGTGCTTTGCATATTACATCTGTTGCATTCTTGTTTCTTGTCACCTAGGGTGTTCATCTAGTTGCACATCTAGACAACCTCGTCGTTTACTTGCTAAAGCCTATCTAAAAGTGAAAAAAGATTAAAATTTGTAGGTTACCTATTCGCCCCCCGCCCCCTCTAGTTGACCATAGTGTACTTTCACCTTGTCGCCGCGCGCATGGGATCCCTGGCCACCACCTCACGTCCCCTTTACGCCCATAATTGTCTTCATCCCTAAACACTTCGGGGACGGAGTTATTTTCCACGAAATATACAGAGATGCATCGTCACCTCAAAAGTCCAATCTAGGACTTCTGGAGTCCTGCTCCGGCACCCTGCCGGAGAGGGGGATCGTCACCGGAGGCCTCTACATCGCCATGATCGCCTCTGGACAGATGTGTGAGTAGTTCATCTCGAGACTACGGGTCCATAACAGTAGCTAGATGGTTGCTATCTCCGCCATGTCTCCATATTTATAGTCTCGTGAGCTGCCTTACATGATTGAGACCACTGTTATGTAAGTGTGCATGTTGTGTTTGCTGCGATCTGATGAATCATGAGATTATGAGTATTTTGTTCATGTCAATCTGAGATTATGCACTTATATTTATAGAGAGTTTTGATCTTGTCTTGCAATGCTCTCAAGTTTTTATGACTACCCTGGCCACGTAGTTGTTTTCACCTCCAAGAGAGGGTTTATATGCTAGATAGCGGGTTCATGCCTCCTTGTTGCATGCGCTCGAGTGACAGAAAACTGTGGGGGCAGGAGGGAGGATGTGCTATTGCCACTAGGTAGAAAACAACGGTGCTCTTGTCTACGCATGAGAACCACTGCTTACATTACCTATTGTTCTTAATGCATTTGTATTTTGCACACATAGAAATCACTTTGTTGCTGCAACGTAATACCAAGCGATTTGCTGGATAGCTTTCTTGAGTTGGACTTTTAGATATGGATGCATGCTGCTGATGGTGCAGATCTTGCACTCGTTGGGAGACCCCAAGAGGAAGGTATGAAGAGCATAACAACAAGTTTTCCCTCAAAAAGAAGCCAAGGTTGAATCGATCAATAGGAGAAAGAAATCACTTCTGAAGGTTGATGCAGCTAAGGTGGCAGGGCACACTACCAGTTCAGAAGCAATGTGGAACCTACACAACACAAAAAATTACTTTGCTCCAACGAAGCAGTGAGGTTGTCAATCTCACCGGTTTTCCTGAAAACAAAGAGGTTAAACGTATGGTGTGGAAAACAAGAGTATTCATATGGAAAAGCGGAGCGCGTCTCTCTCCCACACAAAGAATCTAGGTTCCAACAATATTATTGCAGCAAGGAAAACAAAAGAAAAACAAAAGAAAACGAACTTATGCTCCAAGTAAAAATTCATATGATGTGACCGAATAAAAATATAGTTTCACTAGAAGTGACCTGATAAATTGTTGATGCCCTGGGCATTCCCAATCTTAGACGCTTGAGTCTTCTTATAATTTGATGGGATGAACCACGGGGGCATCCCCAAGCTTTGGCCTTGCACTCTTCTTGATCACATTTTATCACCCTCTTCTCTTGACCCTTGAAAACTTCCTTCACACCACACTCAATGTAATTAGAGGGTTAGTGCATAATAAAAAATTCACATGCTCTACATTGAAAAAAGAATTATGGATACTTTTAAACATTAGCTACAACCACTGATATTTCATGAAGCAAATAAATCCACTCGACATAGTAAAAGAGAGAATGCAAGTAAAAAGGAAGAATATGTCAAAACCAGAACAGTCTGTAAAGAGAAAAAAATTCGGGGGCACTTACGTTGCTCAATTCGAAAAACGTAAAGACTGATTTTTTTTTGGAATTATCTGAGTTATAAGCACAAAAACTTTCAGGTCGTTTTTATCTTTCTGTGAATTATGCGATTTTTTACGGCGGACAACAGAAATCTGTTTCCTGCGCAGAAATCCAAAAACAACACCAACTTTCGCTAGAACCTTTACTTGGCACAACTAATACATGAAAATAAAGATACAAATGAGTTTCTACAGAAGTATACAACACCTTGACTTAAATAAAACATAAAAAAACAAAGCAGAAAAAATCATGGGTTATCTCCTAAGAAGTGCTTTTCTTTAACGCCTTTTAGCTAGGCCCAGAAAACTAGAATCAAGTATTTTAAAGTGAAGAAGCATCAAGAAGCAATTATAAAACAAATTTAAGTCTAACCCACTTACTATGCATCGGAATATTGTAAAGGAATAAATTAAAGAAGCTCGAACTAGAAATCATGGGAAGGTAGAATAACAGCAATTTCAAAACTTACAAAGAAAAGATAGGTGTTTTAGTAACATGAAAATTCCTACCATAGTTTCCTCTCTCATAATAATTTTTAGTAGCATCATGAACAAACTCAACAATATAATTATCACATAAAGCATGTTTGTCATGGTCTAAAAGCACACAATTCATACCAAGCTCCAAAACAGTGGGATGAAAATTTAAAACCAGCTTCTCTTTTTCCCCACTTTTAGCAATAGCAAAACAAGATGATTGGTCAGTCTTAAAAGGTATGGGACACATTGTAGCAATCCTACTTTCAGTAGCATTATAATCTATAACATCAAGTAACGTAGGACCATCATCTAGAGCATTGTCATATAAATTTTTCTAAACAAACTTCCTCATTATCACGCATATCAATAGTTGAAATAAATAGAGAATTATCATAGGATTTATCAAAGTAGCACAGATTGAAATAAAACAAGGTATGAGTTAAAGAGTTCCTATCATTGAGATGTATACATGGGGTCCATTCTTCCTCCTCTTGATCATCACTCTCCTCCTCTTTTTGATCCAATGAGCTTCCAGATTCAGCAATTTCTTCTTCCATAGGCTCCTGCAAGGCATTAGTTTCTTCCCTAGGTGGAGAGCATTTATAAAGATATTTAAGAATATAGCAATTTCCTTCCTTGTAATTATCAAATAAAAATTCAAGTATATCAGAAATCTCATATTTATAAGGTGCATCATCAATATTTTCAAGCAAATAAGCAATTTCGAATGCACCCTTCTAAGCAATAAATTCTTCAATTTGTTCCACGTCATAGAAGTCATAATTTCCCTTAAGATAAGAAGATATGTCAACATTATCATTATACTCGCATTGAAAAGGGAGGTATTTATGCCTCCTACAGCAACAAGATTTATCAAAGCAATAAGTAACATTATAATTAGAGCACAAGTTTATAGCATAGTTATGCAATTTATTAATTTGCTCTCATAGCTGTATCCCTATTTGTGACAAGCGGTGGTCCTTATAATATTTTTGTTGTTCTTCCATGAACCCACCTTGCCAATAAGATCTAGTTTCAAAGACATTAACCATTGATAGCAAACATGATAAGGAAAGATTAAAACAGGATAACAAAAATAACAACTAGAATAGGAACTAATTTTTGTGTGTTTTCGATATAGAGAAGCAAACAAGAAAAAATAAAATAAACTAAGCAAAACAAAACAAAGTAAAGAGATTGTAAGTGAGAGACTCCCCTTGCAGAAATCCTCTTTCTCCCCGGCAACGGCGCTAGAAAATATGTTTGATGGTGCAGATCTTGCACTCGTTGGGAGACCCAAGAGGAAGGTATGAAGAGCACAACAACAAGTTTTCCCTTAGAAAGAAACCAAGATTGAATCGACCAGTAGGAGAAAGAAATCAGTTCCGAAGGTTGATGCAACTGAGGTGGCAGGACGCACTACCGGTTCAGAAGCAACGTGGAACTTACACAACACAATAAAATCACTTTGCCCCGATGAAGCAGTGAGGTTGTCAATCTCACCGGTTTTGCTGAAAACATAGAGGTTAAATGTATGGGGGGGGGGGGGAAACAATACTTGTTTGCAGTAGATGAAAAGAGAACAGTGATGGAAGTAGGAAAACAGTAAGAACAGTATGAAAACAGATATTGCAGTGGTTGTATTATCAGTATGAGAAAAATGGACCGGGGTCCACAGTTCACTAGAGGTGACTCACCAAAACAGATAGATAGCATGTGTGGTAAACAAATTACAGCTCGGCAATTGACATATATAAAGGATGCCCCGTAGTGCATATGCATGACATGATGATTACTATGTGATTCATGCGGGCATTACAAGAAGATACATATACCGTTATCCAACTGCGTCTATGACTAATAATCCACTCTCAGAATGTCATCTGAGCAAACCTTGGGTATTAAGTTGGAAGCAACAGATAATCGCAGTAAGCAAAGTGTGTAATGTAAACAATAACATCATACTTAGACAAAGCATTGTAGTTTTCTCCCTAATGGCAACAGCACATCCCCCACACGTTTACGTTTCTGTCACTCGAGCGTGAGTGAAAGGGATGCATGAACCCACTATCGGGCATAAACACTCCCTCTTGGAGTTACTAGCATCTACTTGGCCAGAGCATCTACTAACAATGGAGAGCATGCAAGATCATTAATAACATACACATGAAAGGAACATGATAGATTGATAATCATTGGACATACCATTCAATATTCATCGGATCCCAGCAAACACAACATGTAGCATTACTGCCGGATATATGCCAATTAGGGGTATATCCGGCATTGGTCGAAGGAAGGATTACTAGGGTGGCCCATAGGCAATGGAACAGAGATCATTGGGCGGCCTAGTAAGCTGACGCGCAGGGAGCCGGATTCTAGAAGAATCCGGAACACGGCTCAGGCGTGGTACGACTTGGAGGAGAATCCGGATTCCTTACTTTCCAAGTTAGATGCTTTCCGTAGTCTTCTAGGTTTCCCCTGTGAGCCCTAGTCCGACTATCTATATAAAGTCGGACAGGAGCGAGAAAAGACAACAGATCTAAAGATAGCTAGAAGCCAACTCGCCGATAAGTTCATCCTCGCCGAGTTAGCGAAACCATATTCACAATTGTACTCTGTATACTTCAGGATTCAGCCCTGATTTGAGTGAGATTGCAGGAGTAGGAACGCCGCCTAGTAGCGTCGTATTGAACCTGGTAAACCCCATGTTCTCGTTTCCAGTTCTTCCACGTCCCCCACGGTTCTACCAGTAGGCTTATGGCACCCCCGTCCATGATCCTCACTACGAAGTATCGACAGTTGGCGCCCACCATGGGGCAAGCGGCACTGGGAGTTACGTTCCGAGCGGGAATACTCGGCGGAATCGGCAGCACAATCAATGTCGGAAGCTTTAAATTCGACGGAAACGTCGGACGCTCCCTCGACAATGGATCATATATGCCCGCACAGAATCATCTGGTAAGTGCCTGCGTTTTACCGATTGGATCTGCTAATGTTTTTATCGGTTTGACAGTAGAAGCAATGAGATTCCATGGTGGAATTAATTTTATCTGAGTTCATAAAGAGGAGACAATCACAATAAGATGATCTTGATCATGTAGGGCAGCTCACAAGATCAAAACATGAGGCATAAGGAGGAGAGAACAACCATCTAGCTACTGCTATGGACTCGTAGTCCAAGGATGAACTACTCACACATCATTCCGGAGGCGGGCATGGTGGTGTAGAGCCTTCCGGTGATGATTCCCCCTCCCGGAGAGCTTCAAAACCCTCTCGAACTAGGGTTGACGACGACGGTGGCTGAGGATGTTTTTGGTGGAAAGGGCTCTAGTGTTTAGGGTTAACCCTTCAAGGAGATTATATAGGCGAGAGGGCAACGTCGGTGGGCAGCCGGGGGTCACACCACCCTTGGGCGCGGCCGGGGGCGTGCCCACCCATTGTGTGGGGCCCCTGTGGCTCCCCCGCGGGTCCCCTCCGGACTCCATGTGCGCGACAACTTTCTAAGACTTATGGGCTTTGAATCGTCCAATTCCGAGAATATTTCTAGAACAACTTTTCTAAAACTAAAAACAGCAGAAAACAGAAACTAGCTGTGTGGCATCTTGTCAATAGGTTAGTCTCAATAAATCGATAAAAATGGCATAAAGTATAAAGGAAACATGTAGCATATGGCATGAAAACAACACAGAACATCAGAAATTATGGATACGTTTATGACATATCAGCTGCATAGCGGTCCATATGCCTTGGCTTAATACCTATAATGTTAGAACCCGTGAACTCTATCTCTTCATAATAGTATTGTTATACGTTCATGATTTGTCAATTTCCCGACTGTAATTTGTTCACCCAGCATGTTTGTTTTCTTTGTAGAGACACCACTAGTAAGCCTACGGCCCCCGGCGGTCCTATTTTCCTCGTATTGCAAACCTTCTTTAAACACTTTTAATAATTGTTTCCTCGCTGTTCTTTTTTACTTTTATTGTTATCCAAGACTCTATACGTTTAATTCTCCTGTTTTTAGCAAGACCGGAAGATTGACAACCTTCCGGAAACTTGGGGCAAGAGTGAGGTTGTGTTTGTGTGCAGGTTCCACACTTTGTCAACTACACACTAGTACTTTTTCTAGCCCCGTTGATAAAGTAAGATTTTTCAAGACTACGAAGTCCTACTGATTCTATACTAAGGGAAAAGTTACTCTAGACTACATGTTACCTTCCGCTTGGGGTCTCCCAACGGGCGTGTGATCACGTCAGAATCAATGCTCAGAAAAATTAAATCTTCACAACATATAGCAAAACCTTTTTTACTCACCCCCTACAATTCATAAACAGACCTATCATTGATATTTACTAGGTTTATTTCTGATTCTAGGTCCAGACACATGACCACTCAGAGAGTGGTTTGCTTGGTCCTTGGTAAGGGCGATTATGCCACGAAGGGACACCCCTTGAGATTTTTTATTTTGTCTTTTTGTAGTAGGTTTAGTCCTAGGTTTAGGGTTTAGGGAGAGTAGAGCATCCATCTGGTGGTGTGGTGCTGCGGCGACGACCCCTTACGACCTTCAGGCCTTCGTGCCAAAAGGGAGGCATATTATTCTTCGATGCGATGTTGTACGGCCATTTCGTCCCATGTGGCCATGTCACCGATGGCGATTATGCTGACCATACGGTGAAGTCTCTCATCGGCGACTTCGAGCCGTGGCGATGGACTCGATTGTGTCCTCTAAATTTAGTCCAGGGTCCCTTTTTATAAAATATAGGGGCGTGGTTGTTATTTTCTTTTCTTCGAGGATCCTTCTGTAATTTGTACCAGCACCTCTCATGATTAAATTTCTCTCTGGATCCTTTTGGGCCCATATCATTTAAAAAAAAGTTAAGTAAGGTTTGGAGCATGAGTGTGTCGTAATGGCTCCTAGGCTCTAGGAAGCCCAAAAATTGCAAAAAAAAATAAATAATCCCAAAATGATATTTAGAAGTGAAGAAAAAATATTTTTTTTCCTATAGTTCATATAGATGTAATATTTATAAAATATTAAATTTTGACCCACATAGGCCAACTCTTATTTTTTTAGAGCATGCCAACTCTTCTAGGGACAAAGCTTTCACACATTGCTTGGTCAGACAAATTTCCCTCGTGGTATCCTACGACTCCACATCACCACATATGCTAACTAGCAGACTGTCCGTGCATTGCTACGGAAGAGTAGTATATGTAAGAAAATATATCATTTCAAAAAATATAAATAAAGAAAATCTAAAAATGCAGCACAAAAAAATAAATATAAATAGTCAGATCTATTAAGAGAAGCATGAAGCCGCATTCTCTTGCCAAGTTGCTAGTTTTGCTTAATTTGTTTCAAATGGCCACATGCCGTAAATACGCTTTTTGTTGAGACAATTTAGGGATTTGATGCCCCTAAGCTCATCTCTGTCTTTGTCCTTTCTATCTCAAGGAGATGAAAAGCCATCTAGAAGTTCGCCTAGACACCTCCTCACTTTTTAGGAGTTTGATGACCATCACCGAGGTCGCAACCAAAATTTGTCAAATTGAGCTCGTGTTTCTCTTTAGGAAGCTTGCTAAGAGAATCTGCATCGGACACCCCCCCAATGGCCAATTGGGGGTCCGAACCCATCAGATTTGTGTCCGTCACTCATATTTGGGCGTCAACAATAATCTGCACCGATGCCAGCAATGGCGGAGAAGATCCGCCGCTACATTACTCGCCGGCAAAGCTGGATGACGCCGACAGAGCGCCGCCTCCCCGAGGATGACGACGGCCAGCACAACTGGAACAAATGGCTCGACCGGCTCGAGCTGGAGTGGGAGGCGGTCCTCTCCCTCGTGAACAGCCCCGACATGCTCCAATCGCGACACATGTCGCAGGACACCGTCGCTAGTGGGATCGCACCGGCCACACCGTGGCAAGAGCGGTCGATGCCGCGAGGCGGCAAGCCGCCACGAGCAACGTATTGCCGATGCCGCCAGTGTCGCGCCCCATGGCTGCGCCACGGCGCGGCTCTCCCCCTGTGGAGGTCCGGGCATCGTCATCCGTGATGCCGCACGACACCGCTCCTCCCCAACCCGACTTCAACCACAAGGAATCTTCTTCCTCTTCCTCTGCCCCCGCCGCCCGGACGACATGCAGCCCCGCACCGCCATCAAGGAAGAGCCGCGGGAAGACGACCTCTACAACGTCCCCTCGCCGTTGCGCGACCCGCTCGACGGCGACTGCCCTGGCCGTCTCGCAGCGATGGCCAACTCGCTGGCCACGCTGGAGCAGGAGGCGACGGGGTTGCTAACGACGATCAACTCCGCAATGGTGGAAGCCTCCATGAGCCGTGGCGCCACCAATAGCGTGGCCCATTCTGGGGCCTCGAGCAGCCGTACCCCTCGCGCCTGCCCCTTCTCATGCCACTCCGTCGCCTCCTCCTCCAAGTTTGTCATTGTAAAGGACAACGACGACAATGACTCGTTGTTCGATTGGAGCGGCAACGAGGAGTAGCTAAGGTTAGGCGGCCGTTGTGGCCAAATCTCATTCAAATTATGTAAAATATTTCAAATATTGAATGAAATTTGCAAATTTTAATTAAATTTTCATGTTCAAAGTTTTTTACTTTTTTGTTTTGTTTAGCGGGCACCACTATGAGTGACACCCACCAAATTTCGGGACACAGATCCAATGCATCCCCCCCACCCCCACAAAGAGGCTCAATAGGTATAACAGGTATGTGTCGGACACAAAAAAAAAAGGTGACGGGGGAGATGTTCTAATGCATGAACATATAATGTGGGTGCAATTTTTTCCATCTATTTTTCATATGGTTCATATAGATGTAATATTTATAAAATATTAAATTTTGACCCACATAGGCCAACTCTTATGTTTTTAGAGCATGCCAACTCTTCTGGGGACAGAGCTTTCACGCATTGCTTGGTCAGCCGAATTTCCCTCGTAGTATCCTACGACTCCACATCACCACATATGCTAATTCGAAGCTTAATCCGACAGGCGCTAACCGTGATTTCGCTTCGAGACAATCAAGCCTGTCTTGAAGAAATCAAATTAAGCGACCGGTTCTCCCGTCCAAGAAATTAAAAATGCCACCCTCTAGACACGGGCACGTCACGCATGCGCTCAGGCAACGGACGGGATTCCATTTGCGGCTGCATAGAAGTCACCGACACGTGTGGCCCAGGACCCTACGTTGGGCCCAGTGGAAGCTTCGCAGCCCGGGAATGGAGACGCACGCAGCCTTCCCGTGCCGTGCGTGACGCTGGTCAAAATTGGCGTGCTGGTGCAGCTGCCCCGCGGTTACGAGAACCGACCAACGGCCGTGTCCGCGTAGACGTTTCCCGCTGCGCGTTCGCACGGACGGACGGACGTCGCGCCTTCAATTCGCCAGATAGGAAAATCTCCGGTCAATAACTTGCCGAGCCGCGCTCCCTGCACCTATAAAACCCGCCATTCCTCGGCCAGCCGTGGTGGATTCAGATCGAGGCCATTCATTCACTCACCCACCGCAGGAGAGCAACACGTCTCAGCTGATTTCGCGAGGGGATTCTTCTTCGGATATGGAGCGCAAGAACTCGTTCGGCACGTCGTGGGCGGACCAGTGGGACTACGGCAGCGACCCGAGCCCGCGGGCCGGCAGCGGCGGCGCCGGCAAGAAGCAGCAGGGCGGCGGCGGCGGAGGCGGCGTGGAGAAGACCAAGGCGGCCGCGGCCACGGGGCTGAAGAAGGTCAAGGAGGGCACGGCGCACGGGTTCCAGTGGATCAAGGGCAAGGTGCAGAAGAAGAAGCAGGGCGACGCGGGGTCGGGGGTAGCCGCCGGGTATTGATTAGCCCAGCCTCTGTTCCTCGGCTCCTGGCGGACGGATGGACGGTCGGCGGATCGATCGATCAGGCGATCTGTTGTTCCTCTTTCGTCGTTTCATTGTCTGTGTATATAAGTTTTTTGCTGTTGGGTTTAGGTTCCACACCACCTTGTACATGATCGATCCATAGATCGATCGCTTGGATCTCTGCTCTATTGATTTGCTTCCTTGTTTTGTCTGTCCGATGAATTTTGCCGTTCATTTTTTTTTTGAATTTAATTTTTCTGTTCATTAGTTCGTGCACTGATGCTCATCGGAAGATGCATGTATTGTTTCGGAAACGTACGTGGCGCGTGATCTTCAGGTTTGCCGACTGTAACTCCACAATCCCAGTTCAAAGTTTCGTAGTTTTCTGACTTCTGATTGCGGAGTCCTGTGAAAGTGAGATGGAGCACTTGCCGACATGGGCAGTGTTTGTAAGTTTGGGGTTTGCACTTACATTTGTTTTCGATAAAAGGAATATATATTAATATCACGAAAATACATCCACAGTTGCTACGTTGTTCCATTTTGCCCTTCAAGGCTGAATTGGACCCTTTTTTCACCTTTCATGTACCTTGTTCGACTCAGAGATCATTTACACTGAGAAGCGAGATACCAGATATTTCAGACTTTCAGTTTTGGGAGCTAATCAGACTGTACCGTGTCAGCGTAGTAGCATTGTTTCAGCTTACATAGATGGTATTTGCCTTATGAGTATCTGTATAATCGTAGACATTGTCGGAAATGGTTGGATCCGAAGTCTGTCCAAAACCCTACTATCATAAAGCCAGGGCCGGTTGGGGCCACCGCTCTAACAATTCAGATCGGAAATGTGCCTCAAATCTGAATCTCGTGACCACCACCGAGCGTTCTGATCAGCGACGATAACGCCGCTTTTAATTGCTCGAGGTTTACCTAGCCTCGGCAACGGCTCAAATCAGAAATCATATTTCATGATGATTCTAATTACTCCCTCCGATCCTAATTAATGATCGTAACTGTTTCACATATTTGTGCATGCATAGGTTGATTTAATGATGTAGATATTTGACGGTGGGGGCGGTTCATACACATGGGTTATGTTTCATAATGGTTCTAATTATATTGATTTGATGTTGTAAATACTTTGATCGCTACTTCTTTTAGACTATGAGGTCTCCCTAGAACTATTTGATAGCAAAAATAATAATTGTTTGATCAACCTTTACGAAGTTTAGGTTTTAACTAACACTAATAAGACAATCTTCGGTCGGGGTGCCAACAACCCTCTCGATAGTGTTATTGGCCGTACCAGACGAAAAAACGCACCCGGTCGCTACGATAAAAGCCAGATTTCACCTCCCGCGGTCCAATATCTTGTCCGGAGCGCCCAGTCCACCCCCCCCATGTAGGGTATCGCTTGAACGCGCCGGTTAAAACTGCGTGCGCCGCCACGTCGGATACCTACAGGTGGGGCCATATTGTCATTAGGAGATCAAAACCCAATGTCCACTACCTTTGCCTCAGCATCGTCGCTTCCATTTCCACCACCCATCGCCACCACTTTCGTACCGCTCCCTCCCCCTCTTGCGTAGGAGCCGACAGACCCTCCTAGCTTGCAGACCTCAGAAACCGCATCATCCCCGCCGTTGTATCGACTCGGCTTCCTGCGTCGGCGCTCCTCAATTCATCGGGCATAGAGGTCCCATGCGACCTCACGCGCCCACCTTGCACGAAAGTTATTTGACTGCCTGCCTGGTAGGTTACCATTTCATATTTTCTTTTGTTGGCGCTTACAATCGGCTGATTGATCGCTTGAATGTTTCAGTCCAATAGATCATGGACAACGACGTCAAGATGAAGGCCCATATGTTGATGGAATAGAGTTTGACATCGCCGCCGACGAAGAGGAGAATTTGGCGATCATTGCTTTTCTTCTTCATCTACAAGCCGACGAGGCCGCCAATACCGAAGCCAAAATAGGTGGGTCAAAACCTGGGAGGAAAAAGACCCGAGGCAGAGGATGGAGGGCCATTGCATGTTGTACGTTGATTAATTTTACGATGTGCCCGCATTCTCCCAAAGGACTTTTCTCGGCGCTTTCGGATGAACAGGGATATGTTCCTTCTCATCCGAGACGGCGTGAGGGAGCACGACCTCTAGTTCCAGTTGAAGAAAAACCGTGTGGGAATGGTTGGGTTCTCATTAATCCATAAGTGCACTGCTTCTACGAGGATGCTTACATATGGATCTCGGACTGGTGTTTAAGACGACTATCTACGCATGTCACCATAAATATATTTTGTAGGGAGGAGGTGGTTGTGTTTGCATCGTATTATTTGAGAGGCCCAAATGCAGAAGAAACATCTTGTATCATGGAATAGAATGCAACAAGGTGATTTTCTGTGATGGTTGGAAGAATCGATTGCATGCATTGGAGTTAAAAGAATTGTCTATTTGTTGGCAAAGAGTATACAAAGATGTCCACAAAGGGTACTCCAACGTGTTACTTGAATATGTGCCCGATCATGAGATGTGAATAGTGCATGCTTTGTTTGGCATGGCATGATCACACAATGATATCAACGTGTTGCAACGCTCTTTGGTGTTTGTGAAGCTGATTGAACGCCGTGCTTTGTCAGTCTACTATGTGATCAATGGCCGCAAATACATCAAGTGATACTAGCCGATGACATCTATCCAAGGTGGGCGACATTTATGCAGACAATCGCCAATCCTTTTGGCAACAAACAATTTTGGTTTGCCTCCAAACAAGAGAGTGTTAGGAAGGATATCGAGCGGCATTTGGAGTGCTCCAGCGGAAATTTTCTATCGCCCGGTATCCTGCTCGAACATAGTCGACTGAGTAAATGTGGGATGTCATAAATGCACGTGTGATCATGCCAAATATGATAATTGAGAGTGGACGGGAAAATCCAATGCACGAGTCTCTTCCATATGAGTTTCAGTGTCCTGTGGTCGATGTTGATGACGATGCGCCAACGGATCTTGCTGATTAACTCACCACGTAAATGGAGATCCGAACTTATTCATCATCAACTTCAAACAGATATAATGGAGTATTTGTGGTTCCTCATAGTAGGGATTTTCTTTTCGTATTTTAAGTTATTTTATATGTTAAAAACTATGTAAAATTCAAATTATCTGATTCATATTTCCTAAAAAGTTTGGAATTCGTAAAAGAAAACTTCTATTGAGAGGTCCTATTGACGCCGTGAGTGTGAAGCGGCGGACCGAGTAGCCGGCTGCCCGGCTCATGGTCCTGGCGGCGCCGATACAACTCGCCCGGGCAGTGATCTAGACACGGCATTGGCGCCGCGACCGGAGATGTGTCTTTTAGCATTGCGAGTATAATGTTTCTTCGTTCAATTTTCACAATCAGCATCCGTACCGTACACACACTTGACTGGTGTGCTGTATCAGGGGCCTTGGTCGGCAGCTCGCCGTAGAAGTACGAGGCGAGGCCCCATAGCGAGAGCCCGAGAGCGATGCCCTTCGTGGCGCTAAAATGTTCGTGGAAGAAAACTACGGCGAGAACCTCAGTCACCGGGATGAGCACCGTGATGATAACTCCGGCGAGCAGCGCCGAGCCGTAGAAGATGGCGCCGATCGTGCCGAGGCAGAAGCACTGGTACACGGCGGCTGTACCGACCAACAGCAGGTAGTAGCCTGCCTCGCCGAGCTCGAACCGCCGGGCCTCTCCTGGGATTGCCTGCGTCGTGTTGTTCAAATTAAATTCTCAATTCTGCCATGGATCAAATTGAGATTCTGGTGTACAAGATCATTAGTGCTAAAATTCCACAGAAAACAGAGGACTCTGGTTTTGCATCACTGACAACACTAGCCGGAATGTTGGAAAGTGAAAACTCACTTGGAAATCTTTGTTCACTAGCATGCCGACGGCGCAGAATGCCGTGGCCGTGAGGCCGATGACGACCTGCATCTCCACGACGAGCGTGTACGTGAGGGCGGCCGCGCCGGCGCGCGCGGCGTGCCACGCCTGGGTGAGCTCCATGACGGGCAGCACGAGGCCGTAGAGCGCCGCGGCGCCCAGCGCCATGCCGAAGCCGGCGCGGTACTGCGCACCCGACACCCCCGGCGGCCGGTCCCCGGCGGCGTCCAGCCCCAGCATGGCGGCGCCGAAGCTGAGCAGCACGACGGCGTTCACCGTGGATCCCGTGAAGCGGTGGCGCACGAGCAGCAGCGCGAAGCCCGCCGTGAAGGCGAGCTGCGTGGAGATGAGGATGGAGGAGGTGGACACCGGGAGGTAGGCCTGGCTGTAGGCGTAGAGCAAGTTGTCGGCGCCGGTCATGAGGCCGACGATGACGGAGACGGACGCGGCCAGGAGGCGGGGCGTCATCAGGAAGACGGTGGTGTCTTGGTGGCGCTTGCGGCGTGAGAGGAAGGAGGCGCAGAGCGGCAAGAGGAGGAGTGGCCAGCCGGCGGTCTGGAGCAGACTGGACAGCCACTTGCGGGTGCCGCCGCGGACGAAATAGGCGCGGAGGAGGAGTGGGCCGCACGCCGTGCCGACGACCAAGAGCAAGAAGTTGACCGCGAGGAGGGGGTCGCGGCGGAGCGTCTTGGCGGCGGCGACCGGGAGGTCGTACCATGCGCTGGCCTTAACCTTGCAGGCCTGCTGCTGCGGGCGGTGCTGGGTTGGGATTTCGACCTCCATTTCTGCGAGCAAGAGCTCGTGCAGGTAATCAAGCTAAGCTTGATGATCCAGGTGCGCGCTCTTAATTATCTAAGTGATCGAGTGGCGAAAACCTATCATTTTCATGGTGGAGGATATACGCCGTAAGCAAATCATGCAAGCTGGGTTTTTAGAGTTTCAGTCGCCCTCTGCGCTTATTGAGGAGAACGGTGACAAGGCTTGCAGAGTCAGAACTGTCGGCTGTGTATATCATCACCGGTGCGACTTCCGCGCCGGCTGTAGAGGATAGAACATAGAAGAGACTCAGAGACAATTTTTTATCAAGTTTCTAGAAACAAAAATACTATTATCATTTACAATACAAAAATAGTATTATTACATTCAACACGAAATCTATTTCTTTCTCAGTTTTTGTTTAAACTTTGTAAAAAATAGTCTTTAAAGCTAATACTCACTCCGTCTAAAGTGAATAAAAATTGATCTATCTAGACATGTTTTAGTCTAGATACGTCTATATTTGTCCAATTTTGCAACACTTAATATGAGACGGAGGGAGTACATCTTGTAAAAAGGAACTCAGCAAGTAGTTAACTAGAATTATATTTGTACGGTATATCTATTAAACAAACTCTTAGATACAAGGGACAACTTCTACTATAGAATGAGGATAGTCCTCTCCCTTTCTCCCGGATCACTGGCGAGAACTCGATTCTATTTTTGGTCTCTCGCGGCCTCTGTTTGGACACCCCCATTATTTAGGGGAAAAGGGTTACTTCACGACCACGCCCCACAATACCAACAACCACACAACACTAGTATTGCCACAGCTCATAGCTTATAAGCTAGTAGTAGCTTAAACCTTATAAGTTTGTGTATGACCAACTATAGCTGCTCACATTGCAGGTTCATAACTTTACAATGAGTATAGGCCATGTTCTCACATTGTAGGTGAAGCCAACCCAGGCTATATATAGCATGTGGCACCGAAGCAAGCATGACACGGCGACCACTACTCCGCCAGTAGCAGATAGCTAGTTATGCAAAATAATTTGCCAAAAAAAACCTTATACAAAGTGAAAAGACTAATGATAGAGAAGGTTTTGCTAGCATGAATGTTAGCATTGCCCACCGTAAACGGAGTGAATCAATGGAGGGAATACAGAGGTGGGCTTGAGAGGCAGCAGGAACTCAATAACCACGTGGCTGGATCCTTTATCTAAAAGAAGCGTGGCTGGATCCTGTGAAGCGGATCAGAATGGAATCAAGTCATTATTTTCTTTTAATCAGCTTGTTGTAGACACGTATAAATGAGTGTGCCGGGTCAATTCCTTACTAAATATTCCACCGAGCTGTTCAAGAAGCATACTTTGACATAACATTAGTCCCAAAATCTACGTGTCATTGCCCTCATCCATCAGTCACCGCGGCTAACCGGACAACATCAGCGCAGCCTACCGGCCTACAGCACACCCTCTTGGTTCATGGACACCAAACACGTGAAATTGCTCCCCGTGAGGTTCCGAAATCTTGTGTTGTTCACATATTTATATTTATTATGTCACTGCTGTTCTAGCTTCAGTTTCTTCTCTAGGGAAGTAAAGAATTTTGATCACTGCCAACTATATCATTACCATTTCCTTCATCCAGAAAATCAGAAAGTTCAGTGTTTTCGTAGTTCAAGGTTCTGCAGCGGGGTGGGGTGTCAAGATGACAAGTTCACACGCTGGTGGATTCAATGGTCGCCGGCAGCATGTGGACATCATCCACAAATTTCGTTAAACATACAATGTATTTCGGTCTAAATTAAAAAGACAAGATAGTATAAACTCAAACTTCCTTTTTATCGAAACTTTACACAGGTATACAGAACATTTAGGGCTAGTTTGGCAACAACGTTTTCTTAAAACTAAATTATTCCAAAATTTAAATATTTGGGTGCATGGGAAATGAATACTTTAGTTTGATGATACAGCAGTATTTCTTAGTTTTAGCAAAAAATTACAAGGTGTTTAGCAAGTATTGTTTTTTCTACATATGCTCTGAATTTTTTTTGACTTATCGGACGAGCTTAAAAAGTGTATTGCCAAAAAGGACCACCTGGTGAAGCAATTGCAAAAACTGCCGTGGCGGCGGGCCAGCCAGGCGATGTGTGGCACGTGCCGCCGCAGTAGGAGGCGGCAAGCCTGCCGCCACGCTCCGAGGCAGCATGTTGCATGCCTCACGACAGAAATGGAGCTGCCGCGTGCGCTGATTGCGAGGTGGGCTGAGGCGGCACACCTGTGGCCGATCGCGCCAAACGACGCTGATTTTGAGGACGCTCAGATTACATGCGTGTGCTGCGCCGCTTTCTTTCCTCCGACAAACGGGCGCTGATTTTGAGGACGCTCAGATTCGCATGGTCTCGTATTAACTACCCTCATTTTCATGCGATAGATTGATTCCTTCGTTACTTTATGCACTGAAAGCAACACTCCCCTCCTCCTCCCTACTCTTTATATACCGATGCTGCTCGCTATACTTCATATAGCTCTTTCTTTCGTGAACTGATTGCAGTTGCTCTCTGCCTGCAACACTATAATGTGAACTACAATCTCTTCCGTGTGCCACCAAGTCAGTAAGAAAGAGAGAAAAGAGTAGAGTGGCTACAATTTGATCACATTTGTTCACTACAACTAACAAGTCTAGCAAAAAGGTACGAATTTTCTGATGTGTTGATATGTTTTGGCATACACTTATAGTTTTAATATGTAGAATGTATATTAGTTGGTATTACTATTTAGCTATGTCATGTAGTATAATCAGAATTTTCATAGGTATTGTCGGGCGAGATTCTACTTTGCAAGATCATTATTACAAAAAATTCACCAAAAAACAGAGGACTCTGGTTTAGCAACACTGACAACACTGTCTGCAAATTATGTACTGATTACTCATAGCGCGGAATGCTGGAAAGTGAAAACTTACCTGGAAATCTCTGTTCGCTATCATGCCGACGGCGCAGAAAGCCGTGGCAGTGAGCCCGATGACGACCTGCATCTCCACGACGAGCGTGTACGTGAGGGCGGCCGCGCCGGCGCGCGCGGCGTGCCACGCCTGGCTGAGCTCCATGACGGGCAGCACGAGGCCGTAGAGCGCCGCGGCGCCCAGCGCCATGCCGAAGCCGGCGCGGTACTGCGCCCCCGACACCCCCGGCGGTCGGTCTCCGGCAGCGTCCAGCCCCAGCATGGCGGCGCCGACGCTGAGCAGCACGATGGCGTTCACCGTGGAGCCCGTGAAGCGGTGGCGCACGAGCAGCAGCGCGAAGCCCGCCGTGAAGGCGAGCTGCGTGGAGATGAGGATGGAGGAGGTGGACACCGGGAGGTAGGCCTGGCTGTAGGCGTAGAGGAAGTTGTCGGCGCCGGTCATGACGCCGCCGACGACGGACGCGGCCAGGAGGCGGGGCATCATCAGGAAGACGGTGGCGTCTTGGCAACGCTGGCGGCGCGAGAGGAAGGAGGCGCAGAGCGGCAGGAGGAGGAGTGGCCAGCCGGCGGTCTGGAGCAGGCTGGACAGCCACTTGCGGGTGCCGCCGCGGACGAAATAGGCGCGGAGAAGGAGCGGGCCGCATGCCGTGCCGATGACCAAGAGCACGAAGTTGACCGCGAGGAGCGGATCGCGGCGGAGCGTCTTGGCGGCGGCGACCGGGAGCTCGTACCATGCGCTGGCCTTAACCTTGCAGACCTGCTGCTGCGGGCGGTGCTGGGTTGGCATTTGGACCTCCATTTCTGCGAGCAAGTGCTCGTGCAGGTAATCAAGCTAAGCTCTGTTATTTTATTGTGATCCAAATTCATATTCGTATATACTGATAAAGGCCGAACTTCTGACGAGTGGAGCCGGAGGCGCAACGAGTTGTTACCGAGTCGGAGTTGGATTAGCTGTTACCGACCTAGTTAGGTCAGGACCGCCTTTATATACCTTTATATACATTGTAAATCCCGGCGCGATTGTAACCTCACCCGAAATAGTGAAGTATTGCTGGCTGGCGCCCGTGGTTTTTTCTCTTCCTCATTGGAAGGGTTTTCCACGTTAAAATCTCGTGTCCCCGTTGGTTCGATTTTGCTTAATTTCATCGTTGTTTTGCTATTGCGTGTAACAAGTGGTATCAGAGCCCTGTTTCAGATTAGGGATTCGCGATGGCATCGATGAAGTTTGATCTACCGTTGCTGGACTACAATACGAGGTTTTCTCTGTGGCAAGTAAAGATGCGTGCGGTTCTGTCGCAAGCATCGGATCTTGATGAGGCGCTGGATTCTTTCGGAAATAAGGAAGCCAAGGATTGGACTGCCGATGAGAAACGCAAAGATCGTAAGGCTTTGTCGTTGATTCAACTTCATCTATCCAATGATATATTGCAGGAGGTGCTGTTGGAGAAATCCGCAGCCGCATTGTGGGTCAAGCTGGAGTCGATCTGCATGTCAAAAGATCTCACCAGCAAGATGCATGTTAAGATGAAGTTGTTCTCGCTCAAGATGCAAGATGGTGGTTCTGTCACGAGCCACTTGTCGATCTTCAAGGAGATCGTGTCCGACCTAGTGTCGATGGAGGTAAAATATGATGATGAAGACTTAGCTCTTCTGCTGTTATGTTCGCTGCCTAGCTCTTTTACAAACCTGCGTGATACCATACTGTTAAGCCGCGATGAACTAACCCTCGCGGAAGTTTGTGAGGCCCTGCAGACCAGGGAAAAGATGAAAGTTATGGTGCAGTCTAACCCATCGTCCTCCAAAGGCGATGCATTGCAGGTTCGAGGCAGACCAGAGCAGCGAGATAACAACTACAACGACAACAACAGAGATAAAAGTAGGGGCCGTTCAAAGTCCAAAGGACGAGACAAGTTCTGCAGGTACTGTAAGAAAACCAATCACACCATTGATGATTGCTGGAAGGTGCAGAACAAGGAGAAAAGGAACGGCACATACCAACCGAAAAATAAATCTGACGGTAATGGTAATGGTAATGGTAATGGTACTGGTAAGGTTGCTGTTGTTGCTGGTGATAATAGTTCGGATGGTGAATGCTTAGCTGTTTTTACTGCATGTGTTACCCGTGATGATGAGTGGATTCTTGATACTGCTTGTTCGTTTCATATTTGCTGTAACAAAGAATGGTTCAGTTCTTATGAAGCTGTGCAGACTGGAGATTTTGTGCGTGTGGGGAACGACAACAAATGTCACATTGTTGGCGTTGGATCTGTTCAGATCAAGACCCATGGAGGGATGACACGTACATTGACGGGAGTGAAACACATACCATCCATGGCGAGAAATTTGATCTCGCTGAGTACCCTTGATTGTGACGGGTACAAATATGCCGGAGGGGATAAACGCCTGAAGGTATCAAAAGGTTCTCTCATTGTTATGATTGGTGATATGAATTCTGCCAAGTTATATATTCTTAGAGGTAGCACTTTGTCTGGTACTGCTGCTGTTATTACTAATGATGATGCAAGTACAACTAACCTCTGGCATAAGCGACTTGGACACATGAGTGAACATGGTATGGCAGAATTGGTGAAGAGAGAGCTGCTGAAGAACTGCAATATGAGTAAGTTGCCGTTCTGTGAACACTGCGTGTTTGGTAAGCATAAGAGAGTTAAGTTCAATGCTTCCGTTCATAGCACTAAAGGTACACTGGATTATGTACATGCTGATTTATGGGGGCCTTCACGTAAGCCCTCTTATGGTGGTGCTCGTTATATGCTTACTATCATTGATGATTACTCTAGAAGAGTTTGGCCTTATTTTATGAAAAATAAGGATGATACTTTTGCTGCTTTTAAAGAGTGGAAAGTTATGATTGAAAAGCAAACTGAGAGAAAGGTGAAGGTGCTTTCATACTGACAATGGTGGCGAATTTTGTTCGCATGCTTTTGATGATTATTGTGTGCAGGAAGGCATTGTCAGGCACCACACCATCCCATACACACCTCAGCAGAATGGTGTAGCTGAGCGGATGAATAGGACGATCATCTCCAAAGCTCGCTGCATGTTGTCCAACGCCCGCATGAATAGGCGTTTTTGGGCTGAGGCTGCCAACACTGCCTGCTACTTGATCAACAGGTCACCATCTATCCCTCTTGACAAGAAAACTCCTATTGAGGTATGGTCTGGTGAGTCAGCTGATTATTCACAACTGAAAGTTTTTGGTTGCACTGCCTATGCTCATGTTGATAATGGAAAATTAGAGCCTAGAGCTATTAAGTGCTTATTTCTTGGTTATGGTTCTGGAGTAAAAGGATATAAGTTGTGGAACCCGGAAACCAAAAAGACTTTCTTTAGCAGAAGTGTTGTGTTTAATGAATCTGTCATGTATGAGGACAATTTGTCAACTGATGTTATGCCTGATTCTTCTGATGAGGACGAACCACGAGTTCGTTTGCAGGTGGAGCTAGACCACCTGGATGAGGAGGAAACTGAAATTGATGAGGAGGATATTGTGCCGCCCTCACCTCCTATTGTGCAGCAAGAAAATTTGTCTATTGCAGAGCGCAGAGAGAAGAGGAATAAAAGACCTCGTACTCGTTTAATTGAGGAATGTGATGTTGTTTATTTTGCTCTAAGTTGTGCAGAACAGGTGGAGAATGATGCTGAACCTGCTACATATAATGAAGCTATTGCTTCGGTTGATCGTGACAAGTGGATTGGTGCAATGCACGAAGAGATGCAATCACTTGAGAAGAATGGCACATGGGATATTGTGCGCTTGCCTAAACAAAAGAAGGCCGTCCGCTGTAAGTGGATATTCAAAAGAAAGGAGGGCTTATCTCCCAGTGAGCCTCCAAGGTTTAAGGCAAGGTTAGTAGCAAAAGGTTTCAGTCAGATTCCAGGAGTGGATTATAATGATGTGTTCTCACCTGTTGTCAAGCATAGTTATATTCGTACTTTCTTTAGTATTGTTGCTATGCATGATCTTGAGCTTGAGCAGTTAGATGTGAAGACTGCGTTTTTGCATGGAGAACTTGAGGAGGAAATATACATGGACCAACCTGAAGGGTTCATAGTGCCTGGTAAAAGGATTTCGTGTGCAAGCTAAAGAAGTCTCTTTACGGTTTGAAACAGTCTCCTCGACAATGGTATAAAAGTTTGATTCTTTTATGATGTCACATGGCTTTAAGAGGTCTGGATATGATAGCTGTGTGTACATTAAATTTGTGATGAATCACCTATATACTTGCTGCTATATGTTGATGATATGTTAATTGCTGCCAAGAGCATGAAAGAAATCACTACATTGAAGAAACAATTGAGTAGTGAGTTTGAGATGAAGGATCTTGGTCCTGCTAAGAAAATTCTAGGTATGGAAATTTCAAGAGACAGAAAATCTAGATTGCTATTTCTTAGTCAGGAGAATTACATTAAGAAAGTCCTTCATCGTTTTAATATGCATGATGCAAAGTCTGTTAGTACTCCAATTGCTTCACACTTCAAGTTGTTAGCATTGCAATGTCCTACTACTGACAAAGATATTGAGTATATGTCACGAGTTCCTTATGCTAGTGCTGTTGGTTCCTTAATGTATGCCATGGTGTGTTCTCGGCCTGATTTATCATATGCTATGAGTTTGGTCAGTCGATACATGGCTAATCCTGGTAAAGAACATTGGAAAGCTGTTCAGTGGATTTTCAGGTACCTTCGCGGCACATCCAAAGCTTGCTTGAAGTTTGGCAAGACTGGTGAGGGACTCGCAGGCTATGTGGATTCAGATTATGATGCCGACTTGGATAAGAGGAGATCCCTCACAGGTTATGTGTTTACGATTAGTGGATGTGCCGTTAGCTGGAAGGCTACCTTGCAGGGTGTTGTTGCACAATCTACTACTGAGGCTGAGTATATGGCTATTGCTGAAGCATGCAAAGAGGCAGTTTGGTTGAAAGGTTTGTTTGCTGAGCTTTGTGGAGATGATACTTGCTTTAACCTATTTTGCAACAGTCAGAGTGCAATTTACCTTACTAAGGATCAGATGTTCCATGAGAGAACAAAGCACATTGATGTCAAATACCATTATGTGCGTGATGTTGTTGCACAAGGTAAGCTGAAGGTATGCAAGATTAGTACTCATGATAATCCTGCTGATATGATGACAAAGCCAGTTCCTATTACTAAGTTTGAGCTTTGCTCGAGCTTAGTTGGTATCACTGCTTAGCCCAAGAGGCTATGTGGCGCCGAAGGTGTTTTGTTTGTGTGTTTCAGGTGAAGGTTCTCATTTATGCTACAAGAGGGAATTTGTCTCAAGGTGGAGTGTTATTTTATTGTGATCCAAATTCATATTCGTATATACTGATAAAGGCCAAACTTCTGACGAGTGGAGCCGGAGGCGCAACGAGTTGTTACCGAGTCGGAGTTGGATTACCTGTTACCGACCTAGTTAGGTCAGGACCGCCTTTATATACCTCTTGTAAGCCGCCGCACAGGATAAGCCATACATTGTAAATCCCGGCGCGATTGTAACCTCACCCGAAATAGTGAAGTATTGCTGGCTGGCGCCCGTGGTTTTTTCTCTTCCTCATTTGAAGGGTTTTCCACGTTAAAATCTCGTGTCCCCGTTGGTTCGATCTTGCTTAATTTCATCGTTGTTTTGCTATTGCGTGTAACAAGCTCGATGATCCAGGTGCGTGCTCTTAATTATCCAAGCGATTGGAGTGTCGAAAACGTGTCATTTTCAGGGTGGAGGATATCCAGGCTGGGTTTTTAGAGTTTCCGTCGCTCTCTGCGCTTATTGAGGAGAAAAACGGTGACAGGCTTGCAGAGTCAAAACTGTCGGCTTTGTATATCAATCACCGGTGCGACTTCCGCGCCGACTGTAGAGGATAGAAGAGACTCACAGAGTGATCAAGAACAGTGACGATGACTGCGGTTTTGACTTCAATACAGTGACGTTAAATCTCAAACTTGACAATCTTTGATCAAATTTTTAGAAACGAAAATACTATTATCATTTACAATACAAAAATAGTATTTCCACATTCAACACGAAATCTATTTCGTTTTCAGTTTTTCAATAACTTTGTAAGAATTAGTCTTTAAAAAGCTAATACTCACTCCGTCTAAAGTGAATAAAAATGTATCTATCTAGACATGTTTTAGTCTAGATACGTCTATATTTGTCCAATTTTGCGGCATTTAATATGAGACGGAGGGAGTACATCTTGTAAAAAGGAACTCAGCAAGTAGTTAACTAGAACTATATTTGTACGGTATATCTACTAAGCAAACTCGTAGATACAAGGGACAACTTCTACTACAGAATGAGGATAGTCCTCTCCCTTTCTCCCGGATCACTGGCGAGAACTCAATCCTATTTTTGGTCTCTCGCTGCCTCTGCTTCGGCACCCCCATTATTTAGGGGAAAAGGGTTGCTCCACGACCACGTCCCACAATACCAACAACCAAACAACACTAGTATTGCCACAGTTCATAACTTATAAGCTAGTAGCAGCCTAAACCTTATAAACTTGTGTATGACCAACTATAGCGGCCCACATTGAAGGTTCATAACTTTACAATGAGTATAGGCCTTGTTCTCTCTGTCATTGGCCACGATACATGATAAATAGCCTTCTTTTGACGGTACATTGTAGGTGAAGCCAACCCAGGCTATATATAGCATGTGGCACCGAAGCAAAAATGCACAGCGACCACTACTCCGCTGGTAGCAGATAGCTAGTTATGCAAAATAATTTGGCAAAAAAAACCTTATACAAAGTCAAAAGACTAATGATAGAGAAAGTTTTGCTAACATGAATGTTAGCATTGCCCACCGTAAACGGAGTGAATCAATGGAGGGGAGACGGAGGTGGGCTTGAGAGGCAGCAGGAACTCAATAACCACGTGGCTGGATCCTGTCTGTACAGAGGAAGCGGATCAGACTGGAATCAAGTCATTATTTTCTTTTAATCAGCTTGTTGTAGACACGTATATATAGATGAGTGTGCCGGGTCAATTCCTGACTGAATGTCCGTATCTTTTCCAAAGACCTGCTATCTTTCAGCATAGTGTGATGTTCAGTTCCATCAAACTGTTCAGGAAGCTTACTTTGACATCACATTAGTCCCAAGATCTACGTGTCATTGCCCAAGCGGCAGACAGTCGTCCATCAGTCACCGCGGCTAGCCGGACAACATCAGCGCAGCCTACTGGCCTACAGCACACCCTCCTGGTTCATGGACACCAAACACGTGAAATTTCTCCCCGTCGGGTTCCAAAATCTTGTGTTGTTCACATCTTTATCTTTATTATGTCTCTGATGTTCTAGCTTCAGTTTCTTCTCTAGGGAAGTAAAGAATTTTGATCACCGCTAACTTTATCATTACCATTTCTTTCATCCAGAAAATCAGAAGGCGGTGCCACATATAGCCGAACCATAATTCAAGTATCTAACTTCTGGATGAGAAGTTCAGTGTTTTCGTAGTTCAAGGTTCTGCAGCGGGTGGGGTGTCAAGATAACAAGTTCACACGCTGGTGGATTCCATGGTCGCCGGCAGCATGTGGACATCATCCACAAATTTCATTAAAAATACAATGTATTTCGGTCTAAATTAAAAAGACAAGATAGCATAAAATCAAACTTCCTTTTTATCGAAACTTTACACAGGTATACAAAACATTTAGGGCTAGTTTGGCAGCAACGTTTTCTTAAAACTAAAGTATTCCAAAACTGAAATATTTGGGTGCATGGGAAATGAATACTTTAGTTTGAAGATACCGAAGTATTTCTTAGTTTTAGCAAAAAATTACAAGGCGTTTAGCAAGTATAGTTTTTTTTTACAGATGCTCGGAAATTTTGACATATGGGACCACCTCCATCTCAAAAAGTGCATTGCCAAAAATAACCACCTGGTGAACGAATTGCAAAAACTGCCGTGGCGGCAGGCCAGACAGTAGACGTGTGGCACGTGGTGCCGCGGTAGGAGGCGGCAGGCCCTGCCGCCACGCTCCGAGGCGGCATGTTGCATGCCTCGCGACGAAAACGGTGCCACCGCGTTCGCTGATTGCGAGGTGGGCCCTGTCGTCTCAGCCAAAGGCGGCACCCCAGTGGCCGGCCGCGCCAAATGGCGCTGATTTTGAGAACGCTCGGATTACATGTGTGTGTGCTGCGCCGCTGCTTTCTTTCCTCCGACAAACGGGCACTGATTTTAAGGACGCTCAGATTCGCATGATCTCGTATTTTGCAGTACAACAACTTAACTACCCTCATTCCCACGCGATAGATTGATTCCTTCATTACTTTATGCATTGAAAGAAGCACTCCCCTCCTCCTCTCTGCTCTTTATATACCCGATGCTGCTCGCTATACTTCATACATCTCTTTCTTTCGTGAACTGGTTGCAGTTCCTCTCTGCTTGCAACACTATACTGTGAACTACAGTCTCTTTCGTGTGATGCTCTCACATTCGTGTGCCACCAAGTCAACAAGAAAGAGAGAGAAAAGTAGAGTGGCTGCGATTTGAACACATGTGTTCACTATTTTATGAACTGACAAGTCCAGCAAAAAGGTCCGAATTTTCTGATGTGTTGATATGTTTTGGCATATACTTATAGTTTCAATATGTAGAATGTATATTAGTTGGTATTACAGCTCGTAGTTAGCTATGTCATGTAGTAATCAGAAATTTGATAGATATTGTCGGACGAGATATGCTGCAGTTAGTCGATGGTATTATGTTTCCTATGAAAGATGTTCTTAAGGCTGTCAGTCATTTAATAATATTGGTTACCGTTTAGTGAGGTGTAAAATAGCTATTGTTACACTAGATATTTATGGGTATCGTACTCACACGTATATAATGAGCTGTGATATTTTTAGAAATGTGATAATGGTTTATTTTATGCCAAGAAAAGTATAAGTGTACAAAATAATTGAACTACGATGTTATAATTTGCATGAGAGCCCGAAGGTAGAAAATAATCTTAGTCGGGTCAGCTATATTTAAATGTGATAATGAAATAATTGCATGCAATATAAAATTTAATAAGTAAAATTGTGCAAAAAAATTAAGATGGGATGCTATTAATTTTGTTCGCGCTATCATTAAGTCATAATTAGTACAATCATTATTGTTTTCAAAGGTGTATACTCGCATTAGCTAACCGCAAATATTTATGGATATCGTATTTGCATGGAAGCCATGACGAAGCTAAAAAATAATCTCAGTCGGGCCAGCTATATTAAAAATGTGATAATGAAATAACTGCATGCAATATAAAATTTAATAAGTAAAATTGTACAAAATAATTAAGTTGCGATGTTATTAATTTTGTGCTTGTAAATATGGTTATTCGGTAGGTATGATGGAAATATTGACAGTGTTCTATGGGGACATCGTACGGGACGATATATCCGGTGTCGACGTGTCAAATTGTGACTTGTTGAAAGTAATAGTTAAAGACATGGTCAACAAAGATTTTGGGGAGGATGTCCGAAAACGCATCCGCATATACTTTAAGCAAGAGCATGGAAACACGATGAGGGCCGAGACCTTCATCGTGGGAGAAGGGAATGATGGGGTTCCCCACTGGGGTCTGAAGGAGGTGAAACCAGAAGGGAACTGGAGAACGTACATGAGCTTCGCAACCACAGCTGGTTCCACCATATATGGATAGACGATGGTGTATGTCCAGCTTTTTCCTTGCGGTGATGTTGTCAGATGTAGTAGCGGCGCTGGTGAGGTCAAGCTGGCCATCACCACAACCGCTTGCACCGGCCCATCGGAGGCAACAAGCGGCCATAATGTGTTTGAGTGTGTCCCTAACCCAGGATATTGGTCTGATGTCATTGACATCAGCGAACATGTGGAAAAACTACCGGAGGCGCTGGACCATGACGATGATGGACATTCTTCGTAGTCATCATCCTCAGATGAAGATGGGCCTGGTCCTTCTCGGAGGGCGATTGCAGCACCGATGGACCATCAGTTCTTAACGACAATGACCATCAACAAAGAATTTCACTCGGTTCCGAGCTTGGGAGAGGATAGTCTGCAGGAAGGGCCCCAAACAAGGCCTCTGCTGACACAGCAATCAAGAGGTATGCACTAGGCATTTCTCGCCAACATAGAGTGAAGCAGTCTGACCGAACTGTGTTGAAGGTCGTATGCATCCATTTGGCTGATGGTTGGCAGGGAAGGGTGATCGCTCGCAAGATTCCTGTGGTATGTCAGCCCTGGCATATCTCAAAAATAGAACCCCATAGATGCAAGCTAGTAGGTACTCTTGAGAAGCACCGCAATGTCACCGCTAAATATGTGGCAGAAATCATGTTTGCGGCGGTGGGAGCAGATATAAATATGGGTATTAATACGCTGCAACAAACTGATGCCGATCTGATTAGCTTCCCCGTCAGCTATGGTAAGGCTAGACGTGAAAAAAGAGGCTATTTTTCAGAAAATGTATGTCACTTATGAGGAGGCCTATGACTGGGCTCCAAACTCTTACGGCAGTAGCAGATGTTAACCCTAGGACTGGAATGTTCATGAAAACCCGTGAACATCCAACAGAGGAAAATTCAATTATCCTTGAACGTCTATTCTGGGCATTCCCCGGGACTACACAAGCATTCCGTCATTGTCGTCCGGTACTATCACGTGAATTGATGGGACCTTTCTCACCGTAAAGTACAAGGGGACACTCCTGGTGGTGATCGCAGCAGACGCAAATAAACAACTACTTCCTATTGCATATGCCTTGGTCGAGAGCGAGAATAGAGATAGCTGGTTGTGGTTCCTGAGTTGCGTCAAGATGGGAGTCGTGCAAGATCGTGCCGATGTGTGCATCGTCTCTGATCGAAACACGGGCCTATTGAGCATGCTCGATGCAATCAAGTAGTCGACGGACCCTAGCTGGAGGTGGACTGATCTAGAGACAAGATGGTGTATGCGGCATTTGGCCGCTAATTTTTACTCAAAGTTCAAGAACAAGGATTGGTTCAAGCAATTCAAGAGGATATGCATGCAGAAAACAACTGCAAAGATGAATGCAGTCTGGGCGGAAATCAATTCACAGATCGAGATTGTTGCGGAAGAACACCAGAGAGGTAGTAGACCGGCCCCAATGGATTGGCGAGAATTTCCCTCTGTTACATAAGTGGGAACTAGCTCACAACACTGGGGCTCGCTACGACATAATGACAAGCAACATGTTAGAGGTGTATATTGGCGTGCTTAAAGGTGTGCGAGCCCTCCCAATCACCGTCCTTATTGAAGAAACTTGGAACCGGACTCTGTCATACTATGGAGATAGAGTCATGGTCGCCAATGTAGACATTTGCAATGAGCAAGGCATGGTGTGAAAAGATTCAATGTCATCTGAATGAGAAGATAGAGAAATACAGAAGTCATGGTTGTACTCGAGTGAATTCCCTTAGGCATAAGTGGCAAATCCATGTGTGAAAGGCCACCATAGAGGAGCAAGAAAGCAAGTTGTCACCCTCGGGCCATCCACGTGTGACTGCACGTGCAACAAGCCCAACCTATTGCACTTCCCGTGTAGCCATGTTCTTAGGGAGGCTGCCGAACAAAACATAAGCGTCAAGCAATACATGTCCGTACTTCAACATGTCCAATCTATTCAACACCTCGAATGGTGAGTTCTGGACTCCGGTCATGGATGGCCAATATAAGAACATGTATCCGGAAAGAATCTGAAGATGGGTTCCGGACCCGGCGTTGAAGAGAACAGCGAAGGGACGACGTTAGTCTCTACGTCATAGAAACGACATGGACCATAGTCAGTCAGGAGAACCACGTCGGTGTCACATTTGCAGATGCCCGGTGCATCCGCAAAGGGAGTGCCCGTACCGCGACATCAACAACGCATGATTTTATTTTTATTCGAGAGTTATTATAATAAATATGTAATCGTTATGTATTTTAAATAAGTTGTACTCGTTATTTATTTTAATAATTATGTACTCGTTATGTATTTTAATTAAGATGTACTCGTTATTTATTTTAATAAATATGTACTTGTTACATATTTTAATTAATCTGTATTCGTTATGCATTTTAATAAATATGTACTACTAATTTAATATGTACTCGTTATGTATTTTAATTAATCTGTACTCGTTATGTAGATAATGGAGTCTCTTGTGCCAGAGTTGCTGCATGGTTCGTGGGACGCCGGACACGGTTGCCACCTCCGGTTAGACCCTCGGGCCTATGTATTACCCCCGTAAGCTTTTAGTCTGCGAACCATTAAGCACCAATGGACATATGATCCATTCATGGACCACCTTTGGGCATATGGACTTCTTGCTTATTCTAAGATTACATCTAGCAAGGATAAGTTAATGTTAGACCCATCTCTTATGTCAGCTCTTGTTGATCGTTGGAGAGCCGAGACCCACATCTTGTACTTACGTTGTGGGGAGTTGACACCTACACTTAAAGATGTTGCATTAATGACTGCTCTACCA